>OX438899.1:18773396-19973396 GCA_949316265.1 Diarsia mendica
CTGCCCTTAGGGTAAGATCGAGGTCAAGAGTAAGCCCATAGGTATAAAAAAAAAACATAACTGGGTGCTTACTCTGGAATATAATTCCGATAGATCGACATTGGTCAAACGTCAGTTGGTTGAGTTAAACGTCAGGGATTGGCTGGACTCACTGAGTCTAGCCAATCCCTGACGTTTAACTCAACCAATGACGCCTGACGTTTGACTGACAATTCCAATGTCGATCTATCGGAATTATATTCGAGAGTAAGCACACAGATCGGTTTTTTTAAACTACTGTTTGGTGGACCAAAGTCGCGGGCAACCGGTGGATACAAACGGCAGGTTGCCGATCGTTATGACTTCCTATGGGAGAGGCCTTTGTGTAGCAGTGGACGTCTTCTTATGGCTGATGATGATGACTGTTTGGTGAACGGATAAGCCTGATTCTCGTACGAAAATTGGTACAATACCATCAATCAGAAACACTGGTAAACTTTTGAGGGGTACCATCTATCTGGCAGAAACTTGATGCTCCGAAATTTATTTGGCATAACACATTTGGCATATTCTTCTTTGAACGAATGTGTTTAAGGCAAAACAATGATTTGATAGAATTATCGTTTCGCCGAATGTTTAAATGGCCGAATTTTTAATGGCATACTTTTAAGATGGCAGAATTTTATTTGGTAGATTTTTATAAGGTATAATGCCAATGCTATTACAATATTTTTGAACTAATTTAAAATTAAAAGTCAATACCTTTTGCTACAAAAGTTGGTGACAGAAACGAATCGCTGCAAAACCGACTCCACGTAGTCTCTTCTGCCCTACCCCGAGAGTGTAATCTAAGCCCGCGTAGGCACGGTGTGGCGAGGTGGCCCGCAAGCTGAGGAGCCCGGAGCACCGCAGCGCCGGAGCCGTGTCAGAAGTCATGCCTGCTGCATGTTACACGTATGTATGAAATGAAATGCGTGCCAAAAGACGATTCTGATTATGAATTTTCGGCAAAATGATGGTTCTGGAAATTAAGTTTATGCTCAAAGATGATTCTGACTTACCAAATTATGCGTTTTGAATTTATGGTAAATGAGTGTACGCCAAATGATTTTCGGCGAAATGAAGTTTCTGCCATCCACTGCTATGCAAAACAAAATTCGAAAATAAAAAATTCTACTATAAAAGGTAGACCCACTTTTGAGTTACCTACCTGTATTATCGATAGATGACTTGGCTCGATTATTGATTAGATACCAATGTGTCTTTGCATTGGTTATAAGTACTGAAGTTTTTCATACACATGCTCATACAGATTTTGGTCATGGTTCGTGTTGTGTCCTGTGATACCCGGGGTGATAGCACTAATTACTCTGGGTCACCGGCTCACCAGATCAGCCAAGTCTTCAGCCAGCGGTCGCTACACAAGTTTACACAACACACTTTCCGCCATTTGCGGTAACTGTCTAGTGTCCCTTGTCACAGCTCCCTGAAACTTGTGTCTGTGAGACGGTGTTGCTATATCTATTAAATAGATACAACTCCGATACACTACAGTTTGTGTAAGAAAACTTATTTGGGTATTCAAGAACCAAATACATGTGACAACTAAATAAATGTTAAATTAAATCTATTATATGTCTCCCACTGCATACCCGTGTGGGGTGGTGTTACAAAAATGAAGTTACTTGGGCTAGAATGAGCACAGAGATCTCTCAGCAAGGTCATGTATACCGAACCGTACAGATTTCCAACCAACGGCTTATACTCCTTTAGCGGCATACTTACAGTCATGAAATTATACATATACTTAAAATTACACAATGTCTTGCCCTATGACATTCACCATCAGAAAAGAAGAAGAAAAACGGTGACGTATCAGTTAAATTCCTTAAACCTGATTTTTTTTATGCCAAAAGACAATTCAATACTAATTCCGCAGCTCTATATAATGAAATTAATAAAATTATCAACATCTGTCCTATGACCACTCAAGATAGCAAAAACGCAATAGTTAAATGACTGAAATTGAAGACATAAGATGACATCGAAGTATCAATGCTGCAAGCATCGTCAATATGAGTTGAAGACACACACACCGTTATACTCATTCACACACGCACCCCAAATAACGCAAAACAAGTAAAACTTTTAACCTTCGATCAATAATAGTTAGTAGTCCGGTCAATAGACATTTGAAATAACAATAATTCCCACAGAGCAAAATATTGGTGGAGAGCTGGGGTATACCATTGCAAACAAAGCCTGAAAAATCCCCATCGATCCTATGTGTGCTACAAAAGTTATTCGGGGTTAAAGGGTTTTCATTTTTATTTTCCTGAGATATCGCGATTCTAACAGTCACATTATCACTATCACTTCTAGTATAAAATAAAGTCGCTTTCTCTGTCCCTATGTCCCTTTGTATGCTTAAATCTTTAAAACTACGCAACGGATTTTGATGCGGTTTTTTTTAATAGATAGAGTGATTCAAGAGGAAGGTTTATATGTATTTGCACCCGTGCGAAGCCGGGGCGTGTCGCTAGTTCTTTATATAAAAGCGAAAGGTAACACTCCTCACGAGATCTCGAAAACCGCTGGACGTATAAATATGAATTTTGGCAAGGAGGTAGCTTATAGTTAGTAGTCCGCTAAGAACGGACCGTATTAGGGTAATCTTAGGGCCCACGCAAGTTTGTATGAAAGTCCTTAATTTTTTGTGCTACAATATTGATTTTTGGCAGAGACGTAGTGAGTTACCTTTCGCTTTTATAATATAAAAGATAAGATGACTCTTAGAATCACGATATCTCAGGAATGGTAACTCTTAGAAAATAATAATGAAAAGCATTTTTGTAGAGAATTTTAAGATCTACCACTTTGTGTTGAGGTTTTTTATGATAAAACTTACCATTTTCAAGAAAAATTCAAAAATCCCCAAATTTTGACCTTTGACCCCGAATAACTTTTGTAGCACACATAAGATCGATGGGGATTTTTAAGACTTTGTTTGTAATGGTATACCCCAGCTCTCTACCAATATTTGGCTCTGTGGGAATTATGACCACTACTTTTATGTCTAAATTGACCGGACTATAGACAACCGACCGAAATCAGGCGGTAAACCAATAATTGTCAACTCGTGACTTTGACAGCTTGTTGAAGTTTCTATTTTGTTATAGGAAACACCATCGCCCGACATTGAATACATTTCCATTATATTAAACATACTCTGTGCATCTCTGTCTTACTGTTATCTGTGCCTTATAGAGTAAGATCCCAGAGCAATCAGACGTTACTTATTTTCACACGGATGAAACCTGAAGTTTTCAGTAGCGTCTCGTGTGCCTTGAATACCTACGCGCTTTGTGGAACTTGCCGAGTGATACGTGTGAAAATAAGTTATGTCTGATTGCTCTGGGATCTTGGACTGTTAGTAATTCGTTACCTTCCCTATCGTAGGTAGGTAGTGATCTACCGGTAACTTAGCTTACGGAACGTTGTTTTTAAGAATGGTTTTAACTTTACGTCTCTTATTAAATACTACTATCCGTATACAAAACGACTCGTTTGTTTATAAGAATCGGGGGTAATAAATAAAGTAAAGCCACGTGTGTAAATAAATGATCTTGACTTATTATTATCATACACATTTAAAGCATAATAAAATATTAAAAATCGACTTAAAATAACAAATACAATTATTAAAAATCAACTTTAAGACTATAATTTATTAAGATACATTAATTGAGTATTGTATTATCATGCAAACAACGTAGGTACAAGTACTTACGTATACAGTTCTAGACAAAAAACTAACTCACTTATTTTGGTGATCCCGAAAGGGTCCATATTATGATCTAATTAATTATAAGTTTAACACCTACACACATTCGTATGTGGAATGCATTAAAAGTATTGAGTATTAAAGGGTTGACTATTCAGCAGAACTTGACACTCTACAATAAACCTCATAATTATCTAAGAAATCGCAAAATAAAAACCAGTTTTTCCCTACATTTTGGCGATTTACATGAATGGGAAATCTGTTTTTTTTTTTGCAATTACATTAAACATAACGCAACGTTCATATATTTTCAGGCAAGTTTGACCCATAGATATTCAGTGATCAAGACAATACGGTAAATTAAAACGAAGGTTGTAAATTAATATAGCACCTTTTCCCATATTGGTAGACAGATAATACTAATAATTAATAATGTAACTAGACTAGACTAATGCCCGGTTTCTGAGGCACTTTATCTGTGGTTTATCTGTGGTTTATCTATTCCTAAGCGTACATTTGAATAGATAAACCACAGATAAAGTGCCGCAGAAACCGGGCATTAGAGATGTTTTATGATAACTCTGTCGCTTAGTTAAAAAATTACATACAAAACCTTTACTAAGTGACGGCTTAAGTGATAATTAAACGTGTCTGAGTGGGGCAGACAGTGATAGATTCAATACTTAATCTACTTACTATAAACTAATTAGTAATCATCTAAAATAAAGACGTTTTGGTAACTGGTAATATCGTTGAGCTTTGGCATAACTATATCTAAAATAAAACTTAAAAAATTAATAATGCCTGTTTTAACTAATACTAAATTAAACCTTAACAATTGTTAAATTAATAAACTATAACATAACATCACGCCTGGAATCGGCGAAGGGTTAAGTAGAGTTTAACCAAAAAGTACACCAACATTTCGCCAGTTATATTTAAGTCCTATGTAATAGGGGCGAACCTATTGCCATCAACCGGGCACAAATACTGCTACTAAGAAATACCTAATGGAAAAACCCTATAACAATTTGCTTGAAAGTGGAATCGAACCCGAGACCTCATGAGCTCAGCAGTCGCTATTGCGAGCACTCCCTTCCCTTAGTTTAGTAAAAACAGGCATGTTTTTTTCTTACATTTTACAATGAGTATTAGTGTTTCGTCTGGTACGGTACTTTTCTGATCTGGAAAATTATTCGTTTATCAAATTGAGATACTACCTCAGACCAAGAAAAAAAGAAAGACGGCGCGCCGCGAACACAAACAGTGAAGCCACAAAACCACACGCCTATAGCAAGTAAACATACAAGCTCACGCACACACCTACACTAAAACCACACGCATTTCTCCTAGAACGTCACGACTTCACGAGACATTGTCTACACACATAGATAAAAAGTTGGCTTCACTTTTGATGTTCGTGGCGCGTCGTCTTCCTTTTTTTTGTTGGTCTGAGGATACTACATAATTTATGTCCATTTCGTAATGTAATATTCAATGAGGTGAAATGTGTTGTTAAAACGTTGTTAAATGTGTTGTGAAATGTGTTGTTGAATGTATTGTTAAATATGTTGCCAAAATATTGCTAAATGTATTGTTAATTGTATACTTAAATGTGTTGTTAGATGAAGGTTTAATTAAATGTTAAAAGTATTTCGAAAGTAATATTAAATGATTTTTTATGTGTAATGTAAAGCATGTAATTTGAAGACCAATAAAGGCTGAATAAAATAAATAATCATTTTATTACATACTAGTTTGATTGGAGTACATAATACGGGCTTAAAATGGTAGTCAATTTGCCAAAGAAATAATTTTCCTAACTTTCCTTATCTCTATAATGATTTCTACATTTAACTCATACAAGGATTTTTGGTATATAAACTTCTCAAGCACCATTCCAATACTTAGGCCTAGCAGACAAGTAGGGTACTTATGATTGATATCGGATTATAATAAAATATATGACGACAATCTGTGGAATTTATATTTGTCAAACTATTTACAAAAAAAAAAACTTTAACTCTTTTTAAACTAGAATAGATCACGACTGAGGTCATCATAGGGTAAGACGAGGTGTACCTAAAAATAGTACGCCCACATTTAGCCGATGTTGAAAAAAAAAAAAAAGTAATAAAGTGACATAAGTTTACAAAAGTTGACATAAGTTGACATTGCAATCTAGCTACTTTAACACCAGAATACTGGATGTATTCGCAAGGAGAGATCCTTGTCTATGCGATTAGACCAAAGCGTAATTAATACATAATGTAAAAATGAAGGTATTACGCGAAACAGAAAGTTTCAAGGTGTATCTGCTAGGCATGTACAGTAGCAGATTCAAAGTCAAAACTCAACGTCAAAAGTCTTGTGAATATCGAACCAGAAATAAATTGATTTGATTTGATTTAGGTACAACTAGCGACCCGCCATGGTTTCGCACAAATTTAATGTACTTACTGCATAAACCATTCTCTTGAATCATTCTATCTGTTGCTGAAAACTGTATTCCCGCAATAGGTCCCCTGTATAATATTATGTTCCATACATTTTGACCGTGGAGATATTGCAATTTTTTTGGAAAGAGCATATAGGCTGGTACGATGGCAGGTAGACAACCCTATGGCTAGGCTAGACTATATTCACAAACAATTTTATTTATTACCCTGTTAGTTTGATGACTTTTGGTATTTACCTATTGTTACAGTAAACTAGCATTCATGTCCTAAAACTACAATAAAACTAAAACTAAGCCTTGGCATGTAATCGAGATCATATCTCTTTGAATTACCTTCCTGACAGAAATTTGCCACCAGCTTTTATAATATTATGTTCTTAATTTATTTAATACTAGTTTCGGGGAAAAACTTTTATAAAAAACTATTAATTATAAAAATAGACAGTACAACTATCATACAGAGCAAAATTAGTTTGAGCTTATCCTAAACTTAGAAATACACAATGTCAATTACTTGCATCAAAATACGAAATTAACTTCCATTACCACTTCTGATTGGTAATAATAAATATGGCAATGGTATGCAAGCTGCTTGCACACTTTAATGCAAGTCACTGGCATAATAATTATGTATTCTAACTGACCTAAATCTAGTAATTCGGAAGTCCTACTGGCTACGGGATATGTTAAAATATTCATAAAGTAACGGCGGAACAAATTACAAGTAACGGTAGGTAAGTACTTTGGACATCAGACTTAACCAGAAAACTGGATATCCATATTCTATGTTACCATTAACCTTTCGTATGCCGTGTTCTCAGACCAAGAAAAAAAGGAAGACGGCGCGCCGCGAAAACCAACAGTGAAGTCACAAAACCACGCGCATATAGCAAGTAAACATAACAAGCTCACGCACACACCTACACTAAAACCACACGCATTTCTCCTAGTACGTCACACATAGATACAAAGTTGACTCACTTTTGATGTTCGTGGCGCGCCGTCTTCCTTTTTTTGTTTGTCTGAGGCCGTGTTAGACACAATTAAAATGTTATTGTGTCTCGCGTGGATCTACGTTCCCGGCATACGAAAGGTTAAATGGCTAAGTTTAGGTCATCGCGCGTTGTTCTGTTCATCTTCATCATCATAATTATCAGGCCGGAATCACCCAATGTTTAGTATTATAGGGCTCACCTTTTTTCTGCCACTCGTCCCCGATCTATGCGTACCCTATCCACTTGTTTCCGGCGACTTTGACGATATCGTCAACCCAACGAGCTGTAGGACGGCCCTGGTTTCTTTGGCCTAACCTTGGCCACTACTCGGTCAAAGCCTTACTCTATCGGCCATCTCCACGTCAAGCCAGATGTCCTGCCTAGGTCCACTTGAGGTGCACCGCCCGGTCCTCGACATCGAAGACTTTCGTCCGGTTTCGATTTCGGTGTTACGCACTCGATCTAAGAGGGTTCTGTTAATTACTTACATATAATGAGCTAGGTTTCTCTTAAATGCTTTAAAGCGTATTCAAAATCTATCAGCACCAAAAAATCTCCGCTATAAACTACATACTATGTATAAAGGCATACCTAGTGACTTACACCAAAGTAGGTATTCAAGTAGCTTGCATGTCACAACAATTACTGTATAGGACAGGCACTATACGTACCAAGTAGGCTGCAAGACAAAAAATCTCGCAAAATGGGGGATTAATAACCAGAGTCCAACCAGGCAATTGCCCACTCGTGAGAGTACCCAAATAATCCTATTTATGCACATTTGAGAACTTTTAGAACGCTACTGAATGCACGATTAACGTGGCTACCTACCTGGGTTAACATTGTATCAACGATTCTAAAAGTAGGTAATAACGTTTTATTGGTGTAAGTACTATCTCACAAAGACAAGCCAGCTACTTGCATATCTACTAAATTATTCAAGTGACTGGTATTTCATATCCTAGGCCTAAAATTAAATATTTGAGTTCAGCTTATTTTATCGTGATCTGATAAGGCCCTGTTCTTTCTGTTCTGTGGATAAGGCAGTATGTAATTCATTTCTTGGGCGTTAAAACTGATCAGTGATCATTGACAGTCGATCTCATATTTTGTTACTCCTTTTTGAGAGACTATTGCGTATCCGTTCAGACCATTCGGTTGGGACGACACCTTCGATTGAAGAGTTGATGTTTCTTGATCTGACATACTGCTGGACTGGCTATAACTCTTAGATGAAGGATACCAGCGCATTGTCTGCCTTCCCAAGTACCTGTTAAAACAGAAAGATATTATTAACATCGTTCAGGCACCTGATTCAGAAGGCACTACTCCTCGATGCGGCCAGCAATGTGCGGACTTGATGAGGTTAATCTTTCTGGAGTTCTAACCACCTCTGGCTTGGATCTTTTTACCGATACTGGCTGACTTTCATTTGTTTACAGAAATAATTATAATTTACCAACAATATTTAATTTTTTAAATAAAAATATAAATAATGCTGTTTTAATTTTGGAAAAATAATATTTAGAGGACTAGGGCGTTATTTTGAGTGCAAAAAGCAAATGAATACTGAAGATGAATGCAGGTTTAAAATATTATTTTTAGAAACCTGCATTTTCCACTGCTTGGCAAAGGCCTACCACAATTCCTTTCATGTGGTCTTTTCTCGTGCCTCCTCGAACCTCGCATTATCCAGTGAAATTAGGATAATAAAATTATAATAAAAACACGAGGTTGATGTATAATATAGAGCTCCGACGTATAAACTGGAAAAACAATTAATATTTAAGATACTTACCGTTTGCATAATTTCCTCAGTATTTTCTTCTTGCAAACGAAAATGAGGAATATCGCCAAGCCAATGAGGATATTGTAGATGTCGGATATCCACCATATCTTGAAGCCAGGATACAAGAAGCTGACTATTTCCAGCAACCAATTAAGGCCCATCACCACCGACAGTTTCAGGTAAACCATGAACCTGTAAAAAAATTTGTTGATTTTCTATTAAGATGTGAAGTGCCTTAACCTGGATTACCGCCTTTAACATTACAAGCTTTATTTAGGTAACAGGAATACATAAAAATTTAAATAAGTCGTCTATCTTAGTAACATGTAATGAGGTAAAGTCATGGATATTAATGTTGATGGATGGAGATCCATTTTTCGGATTGTGTGATGTGAAAGAGAGGAGTAAATTATGCCGTGACGTGTCACCAAGTAAATTGGAATAAGATCAGAAAGATGATGAGATAACATGGATACATTTATGTGCAGTCGTTGAGATCGGCTTCCAGTCTATCCAGGTGCAATTAATTACCAGTATTTTACATGGAGCGACTCTATCAGACCTCCACCACCCAGGTTAGTACTGGGTATTACGATACCCCTTTCCAGCTTAGCTATAGAAATACAATGACTAGAGGTTTTTGTTCCTCTTCACTTGTCTTCAGCAGGATAAGTGAAAGTAATTTTAGGGTTCCGTACCTCAAAAGGAAAAAACGGTTATAGGATCACTCGTGTGTCTGTCTGTCTGACCATTCCCCCCACCCCCCCCCCCCCCCTTATCTACGAAACTAACTAAGCCCTCAATTTTTTTTATAATACAGAAATTAGTTCAACACTTATAAATTACAGGAAAACCTATAAGAATAGGGTAGTCGACAAAAAAAAACTAATTAGTCCGTCAGATAGATTTCCAAAAAATATTGAACACGTATTTTTTCTTTTTTCACGTAAACAAAAAATGAAGACGACACAGTGCTTCGAAAAGTCGTGAAACGTCACAGCTTGGTCCAATTTTACCTAACTATGACGTCAAACGCCCCCTCTCCATGGTCTTTGACAAGCTTTATTTTCGTCAATTTTTATTATTAATTTGATAAAACAAAAAACACGTATCCAATATTTTTCAATAATCTGACTGACGGACTAAACAGAATCATATTTTTTTTAGTCGGTCGACTACCCTATTCTATGGTGCTACAATAACATTGAAAATCTCTCAATATCTACCACAATGGTGCGGAAACCCCTCATGTACAAGTCCAACTTGCACTTGACCAGTTTTTCTTTCTAGGTAGTCATTGCCAATGGTTCCACGTACCTATGCCTATGAGTGCGATGTGCCTGCGGGTTGCCTGCAGCAGCCGAGTCCAGCACAGCGGTGCCTCGACTCAACCGCCAAATGTTGAACGCGGTCATCAGGTAGAACATCCAGTTACAGACAATCAGGATCAGCATGGGCGTGTATAAGTACAGAAGTTTTACACCGCCTGTGAAGGAAACATTGGTGTTTAGACGTTGAAAGCATCAAAACAGAGGCATTGTTTTAATGATATGATAAAACCACCAATAACTAGTCGTTTAATAGCAGCAAAATACGATTTTCTCTTGATGTGCCAAACACTTGGAATTTCTTCTGTATCGTGAATGTGTTTTTGTAAATATTTAAACTCGCATGCAAATAAGAACCGGAACAACTATCGGTATATTGTGTAATTTTAAACGAAATGCAACGTGTAAACAATTGTAGGCTAACCTAAATAAATAAATAAATATCGGTAGGCCATACAAATATTTGTTCCTTGCGGGGATCGAACCCGCGACACGCAGCAATCTATCGCTAACCCACTGCGCCATGATTCCCATTATTGCAGCACAGTTGGTCAAAAGCTTTACTTATTTGTAGATCAACATTTTCTACATCACGCTTTAGAAAACTGGGTTCTTACACATAACCCAAAAATAAGCGGCTAGCCCTGTTATCCAATGCTACAATTATGTGAAATCAAATGACTGCCAAACCAAGTGGCAGTAGATCAAAATCATTTGATTTATTAGCCGAAAATCCAGTAAACCTACCTTCAAGGAAGCATCCGAACTCAGGGACGTGAGGAGTGACGAACCAAGGCAGGTGTCTCAAGCCATCCTTGACCTCGTTCAGCGTGTACAGCCCTATGGTCATGAGGAACGGGACGCCAAACGCGAACAAGCAGTACATCAGGAACTTAAAGAATTCTCCCCGTCGGTGGATTGGACGAGCCTTTGCATAACCTCTGTAAAACACACGTTAAGATTAGCAATTTTTGAGGTAGGTAAAGTAGAGTTTGTGAAGTTGTATAACTTTTGTTTGGAAGGGTAATCTTCTTGCGGGCCCGTGGACGGTGAGTAATGGGCTAGCTCGCCGTCCGTCCATCTTATGACGACGACAAGCCGTGTTGATGGCGCGTTCGTGTTCCACGCGCGCCTCAAAGAGATGTCAGCAACATGGAAGGGTGCAAGGGTGTTGACCCTTTACAAGATGCAACATTTCACGTCGGGGCTGTAGGTTGTCCGAAAGAGATACTGCAGCCGCGGCACAAGGACAAAGAACATGGGTGGTTCTATTCAGTAGAAGTCAGACACTTCCTTCCGCTCTGCCTAGAGCGGGGGGGTTATTTGATGATTCCCCCCCCCCCCCAATGACAGAAAAAAAGAGTAGTCTTTCTTCTTAGTGTTTCTAGCACTATCTTAGAATTTGAAGACTCAAAATTTTGGCGCTGTCAGAGCGTCCCAGGCAGAGCAGAGGTCATTTTAACTGCTTGATTTGGTACTGGTGCACCGTTTAAATTCCGTAAAAGTGCGCCCGACTTAGTACCTGTGCCAGCTCCTTAATCTGGACAATGCCAAAATCACCTCAATGGGTAATAAGGGGTATTGTTTAGAGTAATAAACAAGCAAAAGTTTAAGGCCGTATACAGAAAGAAAGCTAGGGTAGCCGGGGAGCCGATCTACCAGCGCTTATAGGAACCGGTCCATGCGGGTAACCGGCGCAGAAATTTATATGAACATGCATTTATATAAACGACGAACCTCGTCAAAAAGTTGAAAGAAATCGACCAACGCCTATCAGCTTTCTCTCTGTATACGGCCTTAGGGCGCACTGAAACTGCCTGCAAGTAGTAAGTTACTTTTAGTGGTGAAGAAACTAACCTGAAGGTCCACCAAATATCGTAGGACATGACACTCATCCAGCAGAATGTAGCCAGGAAGAAGAAATATATAAACATCGCTATAACAAAAAAAAATGTAATGTGTTAATTACCATTAACTTACGCGCGAGTACTATTCAAAGCCAAAGCAACCATCAGCACAATGTTTTAAGATTGTTACATTGAGTTTGAACGTAAAATTTGATTTTTCACCACAAAAAAAGGTTGTTTCCCAGAAATAATCCTTACTCATTTTACTTAACCACACAATAAAAAAAGAAGAATTGCTCAGCGCTTTTAGATATCCCATAACTATCACTTACTCAGACATATACATCCTGTAGTGGTGTGGATCTGTATTTGTATGATCGCCAGCAGCAAGAAGGCCATGAACAGACTGAAGACATACGCCATCAGGATCAGACCACACAAGTTCTGAAGTTCAGGCAGCAGGAAGTATACTATCAGCACCAACAGCATGAAGAAACATGATAGCAGCGTAGCTATTGACAAAGGATACAGGAATATTATTATTATAATATTATTAAACCAAGACGATGACGGTTGATGTTTCAGGGTAGCCCGCGAAATTTTTCTTACATTATTTTAGAATTTGCCGGTCAGTGACTTGTATGTTAGATAGAGGAATATTAATAAAAAAATATTTAAAATAACCAATAAAACCCTCTTAGTTCATATAACTTCCTTAAATACTAGTTTATTTAGCGTACAATCTGACCTGATTGGCAAAAAATTTAAAAAAAACGACTATCGCGAGCTGAAGCATTTGAACGCCAGAGCGTTACACGCATGGCGCACCTCCCACGCCAAGGCACAAAAATCTACAAAATCATTATTTTAGCGTACAGTCTGACTGACGTAATTCGGACTCACAAACTTTCTGTCCGTCCTTCGGTATTTCGAACTTCGGAGTATCGTAATACAGTCACGATTTTGTTTACAGCATATAAAAGTAAAAAAAGAATACGATTTTTGTCGTCTATTAGACGTCGGTGGCGTATTGGACACGTTTTCATTTGCCGTTTATACTTGACTGTGGCAGTCAAAAGGTTAACCAAAGATCATGTAAGAATGTAAGATGATATTTTTTCTTGGTTTTAGTGTTGGGTAGCTAAATGTTGTGAGAAGTGCTGATAAAGAAATTATCGTTACAAATTTTAATTTTGCCCTTCGCTAATAAACAGGGTGCGTTTTAGCTGAAATACTCTAGGAGGCGTGAAATCTTTAACTTCTGCATACCTACAGAGTTCATCGAACTTGTCGTCACGTTATATGATATATCAGCTACTGAATTCACCCCATCAGACTGTAGAGGACTGGCCCTTTTTATGGTGAGAAATCATCAAACGACTCCTCCCGCTCTGCCCAGAGAGGGGAGTGTCAGACTTCTACTGATACCCGTAAACGACTGTTATGACACAATGGCAAGCAAGGTTCTTGAATACTTTCATGCGTGCAAGTTACGGGTGTCCTGTGTTGTCTACAGTTTACGACCAGTTTTATTTAAATGTATACAGAGTGGAATTTTTCAACCTCATCTGAAGGGTCTTTAAATACTGGAGATAGCCAAGTTTACTAAATAAAACATTCTGTTGTTTAGAAACATACGAACATTCGAAAATTCGTTTGCCGCACTTAGGAATCGAACTCATCGACTCCTCCCGCTCGGAGGGAGTGTCAGACTTCTACTGACTAAAAACCACCCATGTTCCTTCTAAGCCCTTTGTCTCGAGGCCGCGGCGCTTTCAAACAATCCGCAGGCACGACTGGAAATATTCCACCTGTATAAGGAAACTGGTTATAATAATACCTACCTAACGCACAATACAATACAATAATTGTAGAAATAATAATAAGGTCGTGAAAAATCTTGGAATTTAACTCCGTTCTAACATACATGTATACATGGAGATGATGTTATTAGGTACCTATATGTTACTTGTTTGATTCATTTTAATATCTGCGGTTTAATGATTCATTTGTTTTCAAACTGTTAATTGTGTACAATACTGAGTAGGCAATAATATCAAATATGAAACATTTTCTTGGTAAAGTGTATAATTCTTATTAATAACCACGATGTAAACTTACAACTTTATAATTATTATAAGTGTTTGGAAAAAATGGATTCAATTTTTTATGAATGGTCTAGGGACTAGGGACATTCCGTGTTTGTTTAATTAGAGGTTGAGATTTTATTTATTGAAACAACAAACCCGAGAACAAAAGCAAATGATTGATCTTGTGCGAACGACGACGGTCAAGTTATGCTATACAAACACGAGGTCCGGTTATGCCCGCAATAGCATTGTATTTTGGATTTTATGCTATTAAAAAATAGATATTAAATGTCAAAGTAAAAGAATATTTTTATTGTTTTTAAATGCTAAGTGTATTTGGCGTTAGTTTAAAATGACCAACCAACATTTTAAATTCAGTTCTTTATACATCAAACTGAAGGTGCATTTTAAATAATTATTAATGTTGAATAAAATAATAGCATTCTTTTGAAAATGCCTCGTGGGGGTGCAGCCACTAGTGGCAATCAATGCATTTGTGCCCCACAAAAGTGTGTGTTAACTGCTCGCTATCGCGAACACGCACACATTTTAGTCCTTCAAAGGGCCAGTGAACTCGGAAAATATCATCATCATTTCAGCCAAAAGACGTCCACTATTGGACATAGGCCTCCCCCAGGTGTCGCCTGATTCACCGGTCCCGTGCGTGACGCATCTAGCCGATCCCCGCAACCTTCACCAGGAAAATCTATGACTAGATTATGTCTTACCGCATGTAAAGTAAATGTTACTCTTCACAAAGTCTCCTCCCGGTAGAATGGCCCAAAAGCGCGGCGTAATCTTCTTAGGGTCTGCCATGATGCGGTAGTCAACGCAGTAGTTGGAAGGTGCTATGGGGTTCCAGCGGTTGTACGCATTCGGGAGCTCCAACTGAAGAACTCCACTCTGGAATGTAGAAACTTTTTTTAGCAAAAGGGTCGTTGATACTACTTATCGATTGACATATTTTTTAAGAGCTATTGAAATGCCTAATACCCTTTTTTGATTGCTGGGCGATATCTTCGCAATGCAACACGTCTTTTGAGGATAATACTGCAATGGTACTAACTACTACGATGGTTAGGAAACCTTCATGTTCAAGTCCAACTTGCACTTGTACAGTTTTTCATGCGTTCCCATGATCATCGTCTGCAGCCTAATCTTTTCCTAACTATGTTAGGAGTCAGATTTTATGCGTTGCGTTGTGAGTTTTCACGATATAAGTATCAAATGAAAGGGTTTGCTGATAAGAATACGAAAAATAAATTACGTTACTCTCAGGATTTTTTTTTAAACTACTTACATCAAATATGTTATTTATACTAGCTTTTGCCCGCGACTTCGTCCGCGTTATACTAAAAATGTTATCTTTGGTAAGTAGATCTATCATTGATTTTAATTTTAAATGAAAAACTCTTGCGTTATTATCATGGCGGTCATGCGGTGCTTGACCCTCAAGAAGCTCCCAAGTGATTTCATCCTACTTGGGCTTGGTAGTTACCACAGTAGTTACAGTAATAAATAAGTCGGGACGTCCATATTTTCATAGGTAACAAAAAGCGTCTTGAGTACCTACGTAAATACTCAAAGGAAACATTCCTTTATTTTTGAATAGAAAGCAAACTGCATTCAAAAATTTTCGAAAATTCTCTTCTCCCACACCCGGGAGTAAAACCGGCTAAAATCTGAAAAAAATATACCCTGTACCAAAAATAATAAAAATTGCATCGATCGTTAGGGTCAATTAATAAGGATGAAATCTCTCTAACAAACATGATAAATTAAATGAAAAGAAAACCAGGAAATTTTAAATTAATTTAATTATTTACAAAAAATGGTAAACTAATTAGTTGCTCGAAATGGGCTCCATTCTCTTGGATACACAAATTTATTCTTTTAACGAATTCATTTCTAGTAACCTTTAATAAAGTGTTGTGGTGAATATTAAATCGTATTCTGAACTTCAACTCTCAACTCGTTGTCATTCGCATAAGATTTTATGTAAATTTTGATTTTTTACATAACCCCACAAAAAAAAAAATGGGTTGAGATCTGGCGATCTCGCAGGCAGGTTTTCCTTTCATTTAATTTATCATGTTTGTTAGAGAGATTTCATCCTTATAATTGACCCTAACGATCGATGCAATAAAAGTACAGGGTATAATTTTTTCAGATTTTAGCCGGTTCGATTCCCGGGTGTGGGAGAAAAGAATTTTCGAAAATCTTTGAATGCAGTTTGCTTTCTATTAAAAAATAAAGGAATGTTTCCTTTGAGTAAAATTTTCTATCTGCAGTATTAAGAGTACTTTCCCTCCAGGTGGCATTACAAAATTCCACCCTGTATAATCAGAAAGCTCCGAACTGCTAAGCTATCGGGAGTTACACGCGACGGAAGCTTAAAAAATGGAGCAACTTCTCCCGTTTTCCCAACATTTCCCTTCACTGCTCTGCTCCTATTGAATGTAGCGTGATGAAAAGTATACTATAACCTCCCCAGGAGTATGAATAATAATTGTACCAAGTTTCGTTAAAATCCGTCGAGTAGTTTTTGTTTCTATAAGGAACATACAGACAGGAAGACAGACAGAAAGACAGACAGACAGACAAAAATTTTACTGATTGCATTTTTGGCATCAGTATCGATCACTAATTACCCCCTGATAGTTATTTTGAAAATATATATCATGTACAGAATTGACCTCGCTACAGATTTATTATAAGTATAGATAGATTTTTGTTCCTGAGTTTATAGTTAGATCGAGGTTAAAATGAAATAAAAGAACATAACGGCTTTATTTAGCAAGTCTAGAGGACTCTAATTCCTGGACTTTGATTCCAGGGCCAATAGTCTGAAGCGTGAAAATTCTATGACAATTTTTTTTATAATTAAATACCATACGCAATTAACTCAAACAATAAATTTATAGTCTTTATCCTGTTTATAACAAGCAAATTTAGGTTATTTGTGGAAATATTATGGATTTATATACTGAAAAATGATAGTCTAAAGGAAATAACATTGTTATACTACCATAAAATTACAAGTATTATTAAGAGTGTGGTCTTCCCACAATATGCCTGCTAACGAGATTAAACCAGGAAAAAACAAACGAATGCTTCCAATCATGTGTCCTATTTGTTTGTATAATTGAATATATACGCACAATTATTTATATGTTTTTAAATCGTTGAAATTAATTCTATGGAAGGAAAGGTGGCTAATAAGAGGTATTTAGGCAGAGTTTGGCAACTGCTGGCCCCTGGTCTGGGCCCCGCCTTATTGGTCATGTTCTTCAAAAGTCACGTGTACAGTACTTGCTACATGCGGGTATTACGGCAAACAAAGGTTTCAAGTTTTATACGCCAGAAACCAAGACCTGAGACCAAGTTGAAGACTCAAAGTCAAAGTAAAAACTTAAACTCAATCCATTCTTTAAATCATTAAAAGGTATTCTGTCATTTTATGGGATCCGGTCTTTGACCTAATGTATTTATTATCTCTCTCTGTCTCTATTGTGTGGTTAGTGTCTAGCTTGGTGTCCGAGTTTTTATGCCACGCATGGGCTTCTGACTTGACTTCACATGTCGTCAAGAAACATCTCTCAGTTTCTCGGGCCATCTTGTTTCCTTTTTTTTTTTTTGAACGGATAGAAAACCATTATATAGCCCCTCCCACTCTTGGGCAGAGCGGAAGGGAGTGTCAGACTTCTACTGACTAAAAACCACCCATGTTACTTCTTAGCCCTTTATGTCGAGGTCGCGGTATCTTTGTGACCAACTCGCAGCCCCGACGGGCGTCGGCCCTTGCGGGCCCCTCCCGTGTTTTCCTCACAATGATTTCCTTCACTGAAGCAAGTTATAAATACAATACGCCCATCAATCTGAAAATTCAGAGGTGCGTGTCCTGGTGTCGAACTCCAGGCCTATGACTTGGTAGTCTGATAGTCACACCACTAAACTATCACTGCTGCACAAAATGTTTGAATGTGCACGTATTATAGCGGAAGGAGAATGTAAGGATTATGGAGCCGTTCTGTAGTTTCTGCCTCCCCCCATGGGGAAAATGCGTGATTTCCTATAAGCTTGCAGTTAAAATCACAGTTGGTATTTTCCAAACAATATATTTTATGTAGCTACTTTAAGGAAAAGAGGGGTACCTGCTAGTAGTAGTCAGGTTAAAAACATACAAATAAATGGAAGCATCTGTTTGCAATTTCAAAATAACGGTTATGCACTGGGTTAGGGGGAAACTGGCCTCTGGGCCGCGGCCCAGATTACACGCAGTGGGAACAGTAATGGAAAAGTCGGCCGAATGCGGGGGCCAGAATACCATGGCAAAAAAGTATCGTAGTTAAATCGACCCATTGGGATTTAATTTCTTTAAATTGAAAAAAGGTGCGAAATAAAACGTAAGTATCAAAGTCCAACAAACTACCAGGAGAACAGAAGTAGGAAGGAGGTATTGGAATCTTTAAATCAAATCTAAATTATTATTCCTTTCTAATACCATACACATTACAGTATGCAATGGTGACACTAATTATTCACCGTTCTGGCCTTGTGGTAGTTTGTGGGACTTTACTATCCTAGTTTCCTATCTGCAACAAAAGAAAGGAATAATAATTTAGATTTGATTATAAGATTCCAATACCTCCTTCCTACTTCTGATCTCCTGGTAGTTTGTGGGACTTTACTACCTATCCTTAATTTTTCATCTCCAAAAAAAATGTTTTCAATATATTTTGATACAAGTACGTTATAATTCGCACCTTTTTTCAATTTAAAGAAATTAAATCCCAATAGGTCGATTTAACTACGATACTTTTTTCCCATGGTATTCTGGCCCACGCATTCGGCCGACTTTTCCATTACTGTTCCCACTGCGTGTAATCTGGGCCGCGGCCCAGAGGCCAGTTTCCCCCTAACCCTATGCACTGTATGCATATGCGGTACCTACCTACAAAACAAAATCGTAAAATCGTAAAATTTTTACCCGACTGCGGCGAAGCCGAAAAGGAGGGTTTTGTCTATCGGTTTTTCCGCGAATCTGGACCAATTTAGACGGGAATTTTACTGGCATTATCAAGAGGATAATGGGCTGACCCTAAATGAATTAGGATATCTAAGGGCAAGAGAATAATGATAACAGGAGGATAACAGTAATAACTTACACTATTAGATAATTATTTTAGAAAAATAATTGTGGTTGCGTACAAAAGAATTGATGAAATTGTTTACAAAATCTAAATAAATTCGAATGGCGAAGTAATATTTTTATAACAGGTAAGTTTACGCGGTTGATGTAGGTCGTGGACTACAGGAAATTTATTTATAAAATTCTAGGCATGTAATTGAAGAACAGTAGCTGATAATTTACCACAGTTCGTATTTACCAATTAAAATTAAATATTTTAAAAGCAACCACAGCCTATTTACTTTTCTTTCTGCTAAAAACTGATATAGGAAGTTATTAAATTATTATTATATTTTTTTATTTAGAACTGATTACAAAGATAATGTAAGCCGCTTATAAAATTCCCACTGCTGGGTTTTCTATAGGAAACGACCAACCCGATCCGTACATCTTTTCTCGACGTTTTATATAAGTGCTTATGTAGGCCTGTAGGCCTATGTGAAGAACATATGTATTTTGAGTCACGCTCTTTCCTCGATTGCAATCATTTCTTTGGGCATACCTTGGAACCTACTAGTTACGGAGATATTCTCGAAGCTCAAACAAAGTGAGGTCAGGAGGCTATTCTGGATAAGTATGGCTTGATGTGTCAATGTAGGGTGAACTCATCTAATTCTGTGATTCGCCTAATTTTTGCGCCGGGCGTAGATTGATGTACAGAATGCTTAGTTGGCGACTTCGCGAAGGATACGTAGGCAAGGTGCATTTTTTTTTGCGGTCCCCTTATGCGCGGGTTTGTGGACGGTAAGTAATGAACTAGCTCGCCGTCCGCATTCGTGTTCCACGCGCGGCTCAAAGAGATGACAGTAACATCGAAGGGGGCCGCATGGGCCGACGCCCGTCGGGGCTGCAGGTTCCAAAGAGATACCGCGACCTCGACATAAAGGGCTAAGAAGGACCATGGGTGGTTTTCAGTCAGTAGAAGTCTGACACTCCCTTCCGCTCTGCCCAGAGCGGGAGGGGTTATTTGATGATTTACCACCTGATTTATATTCGAACTCGACAGGACTTTTACTCTCCATCATCATGGCCAAATTTGTCAATTTTTTGTGGCAAAATTGGAATTAGCTTGTAACAATAACCTAACATTGTATGTCATGAATGAATGACCACATAATAGGCATTCAGTTATCTTGGGTTTTATAAATATTTTTATCAGTCATCGGCTTCCGGCTATGTGTATGTAGGTTTTTTATATTAATAAACTTCAATAATATCTAATAATTGTATTTTTCAGTTTTGTTGTAAAAACAATTTAAAACTATACAAATAAAAATGTGTTTAAAACGAGATAATTGAATGCAAAGCTCAGCTAGATAATCCGCTTAACTGGCTTTTGTTTAGTGTTTGTGAAAACGGTGATTAGGGTTGGTTCTAAAAAGGCGTATGGGTGGAATGGGATACAATTATCTAGAAGGGGAAGCAAATAGTAGCACAAGCCGGAAAATCGTTCGCTACGACAGACTCGAAGAGATTTGTACCTAACAATTATGTCCCAATTTTAAATCTGCTAGAAATACCGAAAACTAAGACCGAAAAAAAGATTTAGTGGTTCTAATCGGGTTTTTTTTTAGGGCTGCTGGTGAAAAACCGTATACTTAAACAACAGCTGACAGTATTGAGGAGGAATTATTTGATGCCTTTTATAGTTGGTTGTTAGTTTCGTTTAGTTAATCATTTTTAATTGCAGGTTGGTTGGAAGGTTAAAATATATTTATCCCTGTTTCCTGGTTTCTAATTTTGAGAGCAATGGTGATGGATGACATAGGTAAGTAACATAAAGAAAGGTCCAGTCTGTGTTCGAACCTAAGACCTACAAGTTATCAATTGGGGCTGATACCACTGGGTTTACATGCTCACCAATATTTTAACTGAAATAATAATATAAGGTCGCCTTAAAATATATGGACAAACTTGTACAAATCATTAAAACTACCAAAATAAGGACAATGGTAAAAAAGTAATAAGAAAACCGAATTAGATACTAGTTTACAATAAAATTAATCAGCTAACGAAAATAAACTAAAAATGTTGGTTATCTAACTTTTTAGGTCAATTTAAAATCACTTGAATCAGTGTTTGTTTGCTTGAATTTGTTTGGTTAGACGTACTGAACGCTGTGTTAAAATATTTTCATCTCTTTTAATGGAACCTTATACAAAAAGTTTGGTCCAAAATAGCCGCAGATAGTCGTAGATGTTTAAATGTTAAATTTTACAATTTTTGAAACCAAATATAAAAAAACAGTGGGGCCAAGGACGAGTTATTGGGGTTGAAGACACAGTAGATGAGGCTTGGTTTACGGATCGTTCAATTTGGCAAACGATGCACAAGACTCTCTGTATATGCCTACCAAGCATTTATACCCGACTGCGGCAAAGCCAAAAAGGAATACCGTCGATTGGTAACAGAATGAAAGTTTACACAATTACTTCAAATATAAATAACTTATTCGTTTAAAAATAATATAGAAATAACAAAACGTCTAATGTAAAGTAAAATAATAATAAAAATGTTTTCTTTTATGAATTGTATTTACCCGATATACATAATTTTATTTATCAAGATATTTACAACCTTTGCCACCTTGTAAAATCACAAACATCTGCTTTAGATTTCAGGTAGGAAAGGTCGCGTATTCCAAGAAATATATAATATTATATAATACAAGACACGACTCACCTCAGTAACATATATGTTAAATTCCAACATCGTGACATCCAAGACTTCTCTTCTAAACGTATTATCTTGAAATTTACTCGCATTAAAACTGAATACATCTACAATTGACTTCCCGGTATCTTTCATTTCCTCGTCATAAACTTTTATCTTAGAAAACGAAAGCGTTTCGTTATAATTGACACAGCTTTTCCTTTTTCCAACATATTTCCCTTCGGGGCAACATTTAAATAAAGTGTTCTCAAAACCGTTATTTATTCGCGAATCTGGTTCTGTTACCACCACATTGATAATAGTCGTGAAGACTAATAACACGTTGAATATTATAATCATTTTGCTACGTGTATGTGCCCAGAAGAGTAAACCAATTATGAATACTTGTAAGTATTGAATACCGCCGCTAACAATGTGACTCACAGTCACAGATAATAGACTATACTAGGTAGGTACATACACTTGGTACCTGTCAGAGGTTGTACAACTCAAATGGGACTTGGCAGAACATGCCTGCCGCAAACCGGATAAACTGTATGCCAAAAAACACCAAAAAGAGAAAAATAAACTTCAGAAGAAAAATCAGCTTCTGAAGTCGGTGACATTTGTTTGTTTGATTTTATTTTTTTGCCACCGACTTCAGAAGCTGATTTTTCTTCTGAAGTTTATTTTTCTCTTTTTGGTGTTTTTGAAGTCGGTTGTTTTTTTTGCAAAAAAGTTTTTTTTTTTTTTTTCATTTTTAGTTGTAATAAGTAAGTAAGTAACCTAAACAAATATTTACTATGCATTTAACATTCAACCAAGAAACCTAACCCTTAACCTTCAAGATTCCCCTATTTTTGCTTTCAACTCTTAACCGTTGAGGAGTAGTATACCTTCCATTATCAGCTCATCAACATGAATACAAGTGATGACTGCTAGATGCGAATACTTGAATAGCGCCAGAAAAAGCACGAAAATTCATAAAACAACAAAAAAATGTGTATTGTACACATCTGCATACCCCCTCAGAGCATACAGGCGTGATGTTACGTCATGATAATGTATATTCAATAAACATCCAAGCGATTCCAGCAATTACGACAGATTTGCCGTCTATTTTTGAAGAGTTCCATTGTATATCTCCGAAGATCAGGACCAGATCTTCACCAAAAAAAAATGGGACCACCTCAGGAGCATACTCTTTCAAATAAAAAAAGAATTTTGATAATCGGTCCACAAATGGGGGAGAAATCAGGTAACATACATAAAAAAAAAAAAAAAAAAAAAATACATACACACGAACATAGTAACCTCCTTTTTTGAAGTCGGTTAAAAATAGCAGGAAATGTGCGGTAGGTTACGTAAGAGATAGACAAGGTATGCTAGAAAAATGGTACTTGATACAAGTTTCCGACGAGAAATCGAAATGCTAT
The DNA here is from genome assembly GCA_949316265.1 of Diarsia mendica. Taxonomy (NCBI): domain Eukaryota; kingdom Metazoa; phylum Arthropoda; class Insecta; order Lepidoptera; family Noctuidae; genus Diarsia; species Diarsia mendica. The sequence goes on from OX438899.1 coordinate 18,796,946, forward strand.
CAACACCTAAATTATTAGTTGTAAGTAACAAGTAAGATAAGAATAATGAAAGCGCATTTATCGCTATGGGATTAAAAAGTGAGTCGTAAGTTCCCAGTGATTGGCGGAGAAATGCTCGCTTTCTACCATTTGTTCTACACTTGCAGAACTGGGCAGAACACTCATTGACGAGACTCTCTCATGGTACATACGTGTACTCACATGTGTGTCCACTTAAGGGCCCAGATCCACCTCCTTCTGCGAAGCGGTGATAAGATAGCGAAGGAGGTGTCGGAACGTGAGAGGGAGAGAACCTCTCGTCCCAGCCGTCGAAGACGCTCCGGGCTTTCGGCCACCGTAGGCGCGGGGCCTGTGGACGATGAGTAGTAGATACTGATATGTCCGTAATTTCAGTCCTCCTACAATTACCAACGGATTTGTTTTTTGTATAACAAAAATGTAACATTATTCAAAAGGTTCCTCATCATTATCCGTAAGGTAGGCCTAGACATATTATTATTTTGTCAAGCAGCGCTGATGCTCAGCAATGTGTTATTGTGATTTATTTTTAAATTATTAATTATAATAAAATATTTTTTTTCTCTTTTTCCTATTAATAAATAAATTTAACTAAACGAATACACGCAAACGACGTTCATGAATAAATAAATGTATAAACGTGGACGAGGTGAAAGGAGTTTGTAAAATTTGAAGCAAATGGCGTTTGTATTTACTGTGTACGCCTATAAGAAAAAAATTGGCCAAGTGCAAGTCGGACTTGTACATGAAGGGTTCCGTACCATGACTTCTTATAGGTGTTCCTGTAATCTATACGTGTTCAACTAATTTCAGTATTTTTTTCAGAATTTTTGGCCCAGCAGTTTCGGAGATAAGGAGGGGGGGGGGATGGTCGAACAGATATACAGACAGACACACGAGTGATCCTATATGGGTTCCGTTATGAAGGTGCTTTACAGCCAACAGCATAATATTTACTCAAAATTATGATATCAAACAATACGAATAACACAGAAATAAGCTAGTCGAGAATGACTAATTAATTGGCACTAATCTTTATTGTGTGGGTGTCTATGAATATTTATTCGTTGTTATTCTCAAAACAATGCATATTAAAATAGTCACATAAAGGCAGTGGGCTAAAATTTAAGGAAATTCAGTGTACCTAGCAAGTCATTTATACCCAAACACTCATATTGAATCAATTAAAATTCTAGGTAAGTGAAGAACCGCAGGTTTACCTTATGTAAAATAGAATAAGCACGAAAACTTCACTTAGTATTGATTCCTTGAAAACGTGGGCGTCTTAAAATGGCCACTTTAGCAGGTCATAATATGAATTGCGTTAAAAAGCGTAAAATGTACCTTTCTTATTAGCAATTGCGTCTGTGACCATTTAACACTTCGATACGATTCGAATAGTCTGTTATCTATCCCGTTCACTTTCGTAATACTAAAAAAATATAGATATACTCGCAAATTTAGAATAGTACCTAGATGTAATCTAAATCGAATCATTTAAGAATACGGGGGCTGATCACAAAGATTATCAGCTTGTAAAGGTGTCCAGCTGGGACAGAAGGTGCTCTTAGGCCGCCTGTCCCCTGCAGCGGAGCGAGAATGCGGAGAGGAGAAACGGAGAAATATTGACCAATAGGATTGCATAAAATCTGCCCTCTGTTCCAGTGTGCAATCCTATTCGTTAATATTTCTCCGTGTCTCCTCTCCACAGCGTCGCTCCAATTCAGTGGACAGGCAGTTTAAAGAGGGGAGGGCGTATTAATTAGAGGGGGGGGGGGTACATCTCCCACCTACACCACACCGCGGAGGACACCGTGGAGTACGTGCGTCAGAAGACAAAGTACGTGGTGGGAGCAGTGCAGTGGCTGAGTCGCACCGCAACGTCTTCTTTAAGGCGCTCGTGGTGCTAATACTAATGTGTTAACTGCACCTCGTTTTGGAAGAGGACTTTTGGTCATAGTGACATAATGCACAAGTGAAGTGTTAATTACTATTGTAGTTTTATTTTGTTTATCTTATGTATGTTCGTCTGTATAGTAACGAAGGGTCAAAGTTACCTGACAATAAATAAATATGTAATGTTATGCTTGAATTCTTATCACACAAAGAAACTTTTCTTTGTGCGGTAAGATCTGAAATGAGGAAATCCGCCGAAGAACCAGGGTCACCGACATAGCTCTCAGAATATGCAAGTTGAAGTGCCAATGAGCAGGCCACAACGTCATCCACCAGGTGGACTGACGACATCGTGAGAGTCGCGGCCAACCGGTGGATGCAAACGGCAGGCTGTTGTTCGTTATGGCGTTCTATGGGGGAGGCCTTTGTCCAGCAGTGGACGTCTTATGGCTGGTGATGATGCTTGAATTTGACACGTGTTTCACTCCTCATCACTATCAATCTCACAACATTTTTTCGAGGAAAACCTAAACTGTAATAACAAAATATTTTGTTATGATATAGGTACCTACCTAGAGTTTACATTTTTTTTTATCAACCCACAAGCCACAATCGCATCGGAAGTATACATCCGTCTGCGCGAATGTGTGTTTGGGCTATACAAGGTCATCTCCCCAGTTTTTCCCAACTACGTTGGGGACGGTTTCCAGACTTGCCAGATCCAGCTGAATACCAGTATTTTACACGGAGCTACTGCCTATGGATACATTATATCCATCACGGCCACCAAAATGGCGTGTAGTAGGTAGGATGTTTTATTAGATAGCTCTTTTGTTGAGTTTTTATGTTTGTTTATCTATTGTTTTTATTTATTATATAGGTACATTATATTCAAACTATAAATGTAAATACTAGGTATTAGATACCTATATTTTGTCAGTCATTTATGGACTGTCAAAGGACTGTATTTACTCCTCCGCATTGCTGTCATCCGTGAACGTGACGCTTTAGAAGATTTGTCTCATACTTTTGTGTTGATATCAAAATAATCAAAGTTGTGCTGAAGATACCATCAGTGAATGGACTTTAACTTTGATAGCTTAAACCTCAGAAACGTGACACTTATGAGGCCTATGTCCAGCAGTGGACGTCTTTTGGCTGAAATGATGATGATGATGATGACACCAGTTATCGATTAATGTAAGTCTTATGCGTGGCCGAAATTTCGAAAAAAAAATCCCGACATGAAGAATGTAAAGCAGACTGTAGAAATGTTCGCGTATTCTATGCAATAATTCAAAGCACTTACCTCAGTAACATATATGTTAAATTTGAATGGCAGCAACGCGACATCTATGGCGTGTTTTCTAAAGGGTGTATCGCTAAACTTTCTGGGCTTAAAACTGAATATATCTTCAAGTGACTTCGAAGTGTTTTTCATTTCCTTGTCGTAAACATTTACCGTAGAAAACGAAAGCTTTTTGTTGTAACTGACACAGGTTTTCCTGTCCCCAACATAATATTTCCCTCCGGGACAACATTTAAATAAATGTTTCTGAAAACCGCCCTTTATTCGAGAATCTGATTCTGTCACCACCACACTGATACTTATCGTCAGGACTAATAACGCGTTGAATATTATGATCATTTTGTTCATGTGCTTGTCAAGAAGTTGAAACTAATTATGGTGAATTATTTCATATTCCGTTACATTTAATGTGAATCACACAACTCTTTATGAACCTATTCTGTCACCACAAAGATACCTACTTCTAACTCTATGTATACAAAAGTGACTTAAAAGGACTGCGCCATAATACTAACTGTAATAACTATTATAAATGCCAAAGTGAATTTGTTTATTAACTTTAAACGGCTGATTCACTGAACCAATCATCTTGAAATGTACAAAAACGGATTTAAGGTATCTTTCATGCCAAAAACAGAAATGTTTCCGAGGAAAACAACAATCCCGTCGGGGCCGCGGTATTTTGTACTAGATTACGTGGCCTCGGCGCAAGGGCAAAGAAGGAACATGGGTTCGGTTTTTAGTCAGTAGAAGTCTGACACTCCCCTTCGCTCTGCCCAAGAGCGGGGGGGGGGGGGGGGGTCATTCGATGATTTTCCACCCACCAAAAAAAAAAAAGGAAAACAACAATTTTGTTCTTATGATAATAAAGGTACCAGGTGCCTTTTCAAATAATGATTGAATTAAATTATTGTAGAAACTTTATTAGCATTTTTGTAATAATTGCACGTGGATGAACGCGAGCCAGCCCGCGATGCTGAGCCAGTAGAGTTTAACCAAACGTCCCTAAATAATAAAAATACCACTCGGAATCAGCTTGTCCCCTTGCTATCATCTCCCAGCGACGCCCTGAGTGGAGATTTGGACATCTTTTTAAATGACTTGCACAATACTAGTGCAAGTCATTTATAAAGATGTCTCGTACCCTGTAGGGGGTGCTCTTAGCGTGTAGTCGCTTTTAATTCTATTTGCCTTTGCTGGAGGCCTTAATTTCAAGGCATCCGCAAAAACAGGAAAGTCCGGTAAAGCAGTAGGTTGCCATCCTCTCTAGGGTGAACTGCGAGATGCCATTCACAAAAAAATAGGGACAAGGGACGTCAACAACTGGGATACGCCCACAATACTAAACAATTAGCTGTTATATATGTTTGATTCTACTAAAAAGTATGGCAAAAACGCTTGAACGTACGTTGATTGTTTCTGGTTTAGGCTGAGGTCCGTATAGTAATTAACTCCGGATGTAACCTGTACACTATCTAACATAATATTGCGTTCATTCTGCCAAAGAACTGGGATACGCCCACAATACTAAACAATTAGCTGTTCTATATGTTTGATTCCACTAAAAGGTATAGCAAAAACGCGGAGAAGTCGAACGCGAGGAGTCATTTGATGATTTACCACACCCCAAAAAAATAAAAAGTAACACTACAAGAAGGCCACATCACAAAATCTATGGGCTTGACAAGGATGGCTGATGTAAGAGGCACAAATATTCGGAGCAAGTATCTTATTTGAAGATCCGCCAATTGCCGCCAAGATATTCTAGGATGTGTACGACAGTCGACCAAAGTCCAAAAACTTGAGTCATCACAATAAAAATGAGTGTGTGACATCTAATAACAACGCGATGCCAAATTTCCATTCTCAGCGAGGAAATTGGAAAATATAACAGTTAAAATACCCTTGGATACGAGTATTAGTGTCTCCTAGTGTTAGTGAAAACGGGTAATCTAATTGTTTTTTTAAATCATAAGTTCCTAACGGTTTAGCTTGCCCTTTTTTGGCTCAAAGAAACAAACAGTCTCCGACTTCTGAAAGTAATTTTTGGAAAATCTTTTTTTGTAGACAACCTTTTCCGCCTATGAAATCTGAAGCAGATGGTAGGAGTCTTTGCCTAAAAAAAACAAGTAAATAATACAAGACACTTACCTCCATAACATACATGTTGAAACCCAACCACGTGACATCTATGGTCATTCCTCTAAAGGCTATATCTTTAAACGCTGTCGTCTCAAAACTAAATACATCTTCAATTGACTTCCCTGTATCTTCCATTTCATCGTTGTAAACTTTTATCGTTGAAAAAGACAGCTTTTTGTTGTAACTGACACATCTTTTTCCGTTCCCAACATATTTCCCTTCGGAACAGCATTTTAATAAATGTTTTTGAGAACCGCGCTTTACTTCGGAATCTGATTCAGTTACCACTGCACTGATGCTTAAAGTAAGAACTAATAACGTGTTAAATATTATAAACATTTTGATGCAAATCTCTTAGTTGTCCGATTTAAAATGATTTATTATTATTATGATGCGTGTGTTTATCAAGAAGTATGAACTAAGTATGACGTTTTTATTAACCGTCCCAAACGACGTGATTCACACATAAAAAACTCAGGTCTCACCGCTCTTCCTATCAACAATTTTCTCGCTTAAAAAACGAAGTGTAGGTCGTCCATCCCGACTTCCCGAGTAAGTGAAACAAATACTTACCTACATAAAAATTCATAAATTTGATGGTCATACTTTGACAACTCGTAACCCACATTTTTTCACAAAATGAGTTTTATACACCAAACATTTCTAAATGAACAATAGAAATTTTTGGTGCGTAAATCTCATTTTGTGAAAAAATGTGGGTTACGAGTTGTCAACGTATGACCATCGTAATACTATCTAGTTTGCAAGCGCATTGAGCGCATGAGGTCCTGGGTTCGATTTTCAAGTCAGTTAAAGTGTTATTCGGTTTGCCCATCAGGAATTTCTCAGTAGCAGCCGCGCCGTCTGGATTTGTGCTCGGTTGATGGCAATAGGTTCGCCTTCTATTACATGGGACTTAAATATAAATAGTCTAGGTATACTAATAGGTATACCTCTGCCTTTTTTTTAGGTTCTGGAAAATCGTCAAATAACTCCTCCCGCTTTGGGCAGAGCGGTAGGGAAGTGCCAGACTTCTACTGACTAAAAACCACCCATGTTCCTTCTTAGCCCTTGTGCCGAGGCCGCGGTATCTCTTTCGACAACCCACAGCCCCGACGGGAGGTATACCTCTGCTTAAGGGCTCATTTGCGGAGACGCGTTTTCAAAGATATGGCGCTGCATGAGAACGTTTACGGCGAAGCAATTTTACGCGTAATTTTATCCTTCGGGGATTACAGGCGTGATCTTATGTTTTTTTTATTATGTATCATCATTATCATCCTTTTTTCAGCCGAAAGACGTCCACTGCTGAACATACACCTGGTGTTCTAAATTGGCCACTTTGGCAGATCATAATATGAATTGCGTTATAAAGTAAAGCGTAATAATATGGACCTTCCTTAATAGTATTTGCGTCTGTGACCATTTAGGAAAATAGAGCTTAATAGGAAAATATTATGAATTGCGTTAAAATTTGTAAAATAGTCACAGACGCAGTTACTATTAGGAAAGGTCCATTTTACGCTTTATAACGAAATTCATATTATGATCTACTAAAGTGGCCAATTTAGACGGCCCATATATTTTAATCACTATCATCACTATCACTATCGTCACTATCACTATCGTCACTATCACTATCATCACTATCACTATACATAGTATAAAACGAAGTCGCTTTTTGATGTCTGTCCCTATGTATGCTTCAATCTTCAAAACTACACAACGGATATTGATGCGGGTTTTTTAATGGATAGAGTGATTTAAGAGGAAGGTTTTAGTATCTTTTTTGTACCCGTGCGAAGCCGGGGTGGGTCAATAGTATTATTAATAAATCGCTGTTTTTCACAGCGTCGCGCTGCCCTTTGAGTAGGTAGGTACTTGATTGTCATAGTTACCTAATATAATCTATCCAAGAGAGTGGTTAGCGACTCTTGAAAGAAGATGAAAACTCACTGAAAGTCTCTCTCTTGCTACATAATAATATAATATGCATACCAGTTCGCCAACTTGTTTTTTAGTTGTAAGCTGTACTATCGCTTGTCGCTAATTGCCTGCGGTGGGACTGATGCCTTATATACCTACAGTGTGTCACAAAATGCAACAGGGAACTAAATCTAATCGGTATAAAACAGTAGGACTGTTTAACCGATTGGATTTAGTTCCCTCCAAAATTATTTTGCTGAATTGTGTTGATCCATGCGGTTGATTTTTAAATTGCCTATACTATGGACACCTTTGAACAGGCACATTTTGCTAAATCGTTTTTACATATTGTACCATCTGACAGAATGATGTTACCAAGGATTTGTATTACTTTTACTTTATTATTTACTATCATATTTTTTTAATCTTTAATTTTTTATCAATTTGTTTTGTACTGTGTGAAATCAATAATACTGCGACACTTTTTTTTCATTCTTTTATATTCTGATTTGAAAAATACTGTCAATGGAGTTTCTTGCTCGTTATTCTAAAAAAGAGAAATGGAATGGGCAAATACAATACTTTAAAAAAATGTATGCTTTGTGACTGGGACTGTAAATCTTTTTGGTTTTTTGTTGACCGTTCAAAGTTCATGTAACTGGACTACTGATTGCTTTTGATTTTGATTGATTAATGGTTGGTTGTTAAGTTTACAGTTTACAAACAAAACTAAAACCCGACTACTGAAAAAGCACGTCTAAAAAGTTTGAAAAAGTCAATTATGCTGGCATAATATAAAAAAAGCATACTTTATTTATCGTGAATTAAATAAATAGCTTACACGCTTTAAAGGGTGACTGGATCTGGACCCACTATAACAAATTCGTGTATAGAGGAGGTCATTTAATTATAATTATTGAACCTTACTTTCCCTAGCTAAAGTTAAATTTTGCTATAGCTAAATTTTGCTAGTTTTGTCGTACCGGTATAAACGGTCGTCTCAGTAAAAATAAAACCTATAAAACTTTAGCTAGAGAAAGTAAGGTCTGACAAAATGAAAAAAAAAATTACCTCCTCTATGCGATTTTGCGCTGGCGGGTCCAGATCCAGTCACTTTGTATATTTTAATGTACGTATTGAGCACGAACGTGCCGTCGACACGGACAGTCATCGTCGAAAAAAAAATAACTATCTAGATAGGTTTCATATCTGTGAAAATTCGTTTTTTGCTATTTTCACCTGAGATCAGCTCGGATACTAAAACTATAAATAAATGGTCATATAGCCACAAAACATATATTTACAAAACAGGCGTAATTTGCACATCCTGAATGTAATTATTAGCAATGTTGCTGGCAACAGAATTGCCGCCATATTTATTTTTATTTAGCCTATTGTGTCTCAATGCTGGACAAAGGCCTCCCCCATTTCTTTCCAAATCTCCCGGTGTTGTGCCTTCTCCAGACAATAAGTCATGAACGAGTCCAAATCGTCACGCCAGCGTTTCTTGGGCCTGCCTCGGGGACGACGACCGTCTTCAGGCACCCAGTGCGTGACAGCTCTCATCTGTCCAGACTCATCCTGGAAATGTGACCCACCCAGTTCCATTTTAACCTCGCAGACTTATCGCCAACATCGGCGATGCCTGTCTTGGAGCGTATTATGGTGTTACGAATTCTATCATTGGTTTTGATGTTTATAATGCTACGCTCCATCGCTCTTTGGCAAACTTTGAGTTTGGACTTCTGAGCTTCCGTCAATGACCAAGTATGTGCGCCATAGGTTAGGATAGGCAGGATACACAATCATGTCGTCATGCAGCCGTATATTGCAGTAAAAATATTGACACTATAAGAGCAAGAGCCTACGACGGCCAGACTAGCGGACCAGGGGACCAGGGGTTTGCAACTGTCAGAAGCGTCCGACAATGGGTGACGATATTTCTTAAGTTACCCCGAAGACAATATAAAAAAATTGAGCTTTATACTTTAACGAATCTAAGGTACTATTTTATACATCTTTACTACCTGTTACCTGCCAAAGTAACCACAGCCCAAACTCCACAGTCGCTGGTCGTTTTTACCTGTTTATAAAATAACGAAGGTCTGGCCCTCGTGGGCTTTGAGGCTATGTAAAGATTCTTCTAAAGGTATTTCTTTACAGGCTATATTTATTTGTGATAGTTGGACATATTTTAGCCACCTTATTGCACGTAAGATAATACTCGTGGGCTGCGGGTTGTTCGAAAGAGATACCGCGGCCTCGAGACAAAGGGCTAAGAAGGAACATGGGTGGTGTTTAGTCAGTAAAAGTCTGACACTCCTTACCGCTCTGCCCAGAGCCGGGAGGGGTAATTGTGATGATTTAACAGCGCCCCCAAAAAAAAATATTACTCGTTTAAAGTACATAGTACTAATACAAAGTTGCTCCCGCTGTTTGTACACTCAGATCTTTTAAACTTCTTTACGTATAAACAGGCTGTTTTTCGGTTAAAATTGAATTTATTTTTATAAAATTCACCATTTAATTAAGTATAAATTAAATGATAATGTTAAATTATTTAAAAATGATAATGATAACTGTTACTAAGCAGTTATTATTTTTGAAAGAGAAGAGATAGTCTAAGAATTATGATTACGTTAATCATAATTCTTAGACTATCTCTTCTCTTTCTCTCTGATGTGATGGGATTTCTCATGATTCTTAGTCACGGAGTCAAAATCTGTGCCATTATAAACATATCTGGCAAAATGTTGGTGTACTATTAATTACATTTTTTTATTTTTTTATTGTATGTTTGTGTGTGTTGTTGTTTTTATTATTATTAATTTAATAATATTCAAAATGCAATAATCTTTAATTATTTTTATTTTTAGTAGATTATTAACCAAGGGCTGTATGACATCAATTGCATACGAGGTTTTTGGCGCCTGAGCGAAGCGAAGGCGCTAATTAACCCGAGTATGCAATTGATGCTTACGCCCGAGATAAATACTCTGCTTTACATATCGATTGTGAGGTAAGTAAACAACAAGACAGCAGGTTTCAATGAACATTTATTAAGAAGAAAAAAATGTGTATTTAATTAAAATTAATAGTAAAATTATTACAATTTGTAAGCGTTCGTTTATAAAATAAATTGTCTAGATTCCGATTCGAGTAATTAATCGATACACGTTCGTTTATAAAATAAATTGTCTAGATTCCGATTCGAGTAATTAATCGATACCGAGAAAAAAAAAATAACTTTTTAAAAATATTCTTCGTGCAGTATGAGTATGACAGTTCTTTTTTCAAATTCCAAAACCTATGCTGTAATGATAGTCATACACCCCGGCATTCAGGGGTGTAAGTTTTACTTACAGAGCAAGAGATATGTAAAATATTTTATTCATGTTTGTAATGTGATTGACATGGCAACGGGTGTATAATTACCTGAATAAATGAATTTATTATTATTTTATTATTATTAGGTTCATTTCTGCGAAAATAAGCTAGCTACCCTTTGGGGATTTAGTCAGCATTCTACTGTAGAAAGCTTTTCTGCAAAGACCTTATTATCAGGGCGGAAAATCGCACGCCTACAAAGTCTTCGCTTATAGTGCTGCGATCTTGCTACGGATGCTACGACATTGCTACAGAATGCTACGAAAATGCTACGACGTAGCTACAACTGCAATAACAGTACTACTTGCAGTAACCGCAAATGCTCACCCAAGACGATCTGCATCGCAATAATCAGTAAAAATAACTAAAATACAAAGGCATCCCTAATTATTATCTGATGCTATAATCTATATCTATACTTATAATAAATCTGTAGAGAGGTCAATTCTGTACATGATATATATTTTCAAAATAACCACCAGGGGGTAATTAGTGATCGATACTGATTCCAAAAATGCAATCAGTAAAATTTTTGTCTGTCTGTCTGTCTGTCTTCCTGTCTGTATGTTACATAAAGAAACAAAAACTACTCGACGGATTTTAACGAAACTTGGTACAATTATTCTTCATACTCTTGGGGAGGTTATAGTATACTTTTCATCACGCTACAATCAATAGGAGCAGAGCAGTGAAGGGAAATGTTGGGAAAACGGGAGAAGTTGCTCCATTTTTTTAGCTTCCGTCGCGTGTGCAGCCTTAATGGTTAAAACTACATAGAAATCATTTATGACGGAAATGTTCTACATAACAGCATATGTCTATCTTTTATGGTTGACTCGCAATAACACGCGTAACTCCCGATAGCTTAGCAGTTCGGAGCTTTCTGATTATACAGGGTGGAATTTTGTAAAATCACTCGGGAGCTTCTTGAGGGTCAAGCACCGCATGACCGCCATGATATTATCGCAAGAGTTTTTCATTTAAAATTAAAATCAATGATAGATCTACTTACCAAAGATAACATTTTTAGTATAACGCGGACGAAGTCGCGGGCAAATAGCTAGTGTTAAATATTTAAGTAAGCGTTAATAATACCGTCATACACAAAATCATGTCAGTTCTCAAAGATCTACAATTGACAGCAGAGAACCAAAACGTATCGTGCTTTACGAGGTAGGTACGGGAGAAACTTGGTTTAACCTGAAGATCAATCGGAGCAGCTGTTTCCACTAAATGACAGAAAGAATATTTAATATTTTTTCCATTTATTTGCGCAGAAACATGACGAGCACACAATGAGATAATAATAAAAGCAATACACATACAGTACGTATAACAAATATTAAAAAAATACAAAAAGCAAGGACAATAAAACGAAAGTTGCACGTCCGTCGTGACTACGACAAGCAGGTTACCACTCAGCATGGTGCTGTGTAAAAGGGACCCACACCACAGCGCTGGTTCGATTTAATCGATTCTTTTATTATAAATTTCGATCATCTCGAGTAATTAATAGGTATTTAAGAAATCGAAAGATAGAAATAAAAATAGTTTTTTTTAATTTTTTTTAAAAATATTAAAATAAATGTTTATTGTATTTAACAATACAATAAACATTTATTTTAATATTTTTTAACCTTCCAGTTCGGTCAATTTAGACATCTGCGGTTACATTAATTATCACCCAGCTGAAAATTGGTAGAATTGTTCACAACACCATTAAAAATGAAATTAATGTGAAAAGTCCTCATCGATCCGACTTCTAGAAAAAAGATTACTCAGATTATATGTTTAGACTGCAAATTTTTGTGACCTTTGAGGTCACAAAAATTTGCAAATATCTCATTTTCTAAGCGTTTCTCTTTAATTGTAATTATGATAAATATTATAGAGAATTATATTATTTTTCCCTACATCCTGATATCCATTCATTTATTTTACAGGTGTCGGATCGATGAGGACTTTATCATTTAATTTATATTGGTGTTTTGAACAATCTTACCTATTTTCAGCTGGGTGGGTATTAATGGGATATGTAACCTCACCCCTATTTTTTGGTCTCATTTGACCGGACTATTTTATAATGGCAATCTGAATAATTTTTCGTACAATGTACGTATTAAAACCGACACAACAATAAGGGTGCAGTTCCACCAGAGATGTGCTATGCTACGTTGCTATGGACGCGTTTGATATCCACCAATCATATTCAATGGTGCACATAGCTTAGCACTGGTGGAAACGGACTCAACTAAGCTATGTGTTTAGGGTTCCGTAGTCAACTAGGAACCCTTATAGTTTCGCCATGTCTGTCTGTCCGTCTGTACGTCTGTCCGTCTGTCCGTCCTCGCTTAATCTCTGTGACCGTTAGCACTAGAAAGCTGAAATTTGGTACCAATTATATGTGTATCAATCACGCCGACAAAGTGGTAAAATAAAAATAACTTTACGAACTTTTTAACACTGAAAAAATAATATTACAAGTATAAAAACAACTTGCTAGTCACCTGACTGATTTTATGTCCGCTCTGTTCAAAGGGCTCCTCTAACTAGTTTGACGTTTAGTGACGCTTGTTCAATTAACGTTCGGCCCAGTCATTTAATTAATTGTCGTCATTCAACGAGCTAGTCATCCAATCAATTAGCAGATTCAACCAGATGACTGCAGCACATCACACTTATTATACACTATATACCTACATATTTATCTGTGCGTGAAAGATGCACAAAAAGTATTTTGAAGAAAGAAAATACATTTATTTGGCGCATGTCACCAGTGTACACAATATAAAACAAAAATAATGTTAGAAAAAAAGCTTAAAATAAAACAAAATGAAACACTGTGTGCCTCACGGCTGCGCCGAATAGACCTAGATTAGCAAAATGCCGGGCAACTGGTGCCCGGCGCTGGTTTTCAACTGAGCCAAGAGTCAATCGGGCCGAGTGCCGAGTCCATGTTCAAAAGTAATACACAATAGTAATAGTAGTAGAACAGATGCAATGAAAGGAAGAACTGCATTTCGGCTTCGTTAAAGATGTTTCTACATTCTATAAGAAACTCGTATAAAGGTAACTTCTTCGAATGACTGTTATTTATTTCATAAATATGGCAAGTCACTACCTTTCACTAAAATGTGTGCTGTCTTGTGTTGCTGCAGTCTTGATGATTTGGTCTTTTTGGTAAAAGTTTTGTTCAAACCTTTTTATGGAATTATCGAATCGGTTAGTTAAAGCTGGCTTTTACTTTATCCAGAGGCTCCCCATTATAATACAACGTGGCAATACTGCTAGCCTCTTGGACAGGTTACCGGTTGACAAAGATGAGTATTTTTTGACATTATGGTATTTTAGTTTTAAAGTCTGAAAGTGGCGCCGGTCACTGATAATTTGTGTGGTAATCTGTTGTCGTGATACATAATATGACATGTGTGTGTGTGTGTATGGGTGGGACATATGATGCAAAGGATTGAGAAAAATGTTAAGTAAGAATGTAGATGGCTGTTACGAGTAGAGGAAGCCCAAAGAAAAGATGTATGGACTGCGTTAAGGGTAAACAAGCCAACGGCACGAACTAGTTGGTGGGCGGGGCTAAAATGCATGCTATTTCACCCAACATCACGAGCGAAATGCATAGAGCGAAAGAGACACAACTAAAACGGGCGCGCGATTTTTTCTATGCAGACCTTTGGTATATTTGGTTTCATGAAAAATCTATTGAATGTATCTGTTCAAAATAAAATTATTTAAATTTTTTAATAACTAATCTATGTCCGTATGGTTTCACTTTTTTCTTTTTCATACTATATACGTTACTTATTTACGCCCAAAGATGAGTTAAAATTAGTGCTAAAATATGAAAGTTTTGACGTTCATAACTTCCAAATCAATATTTTTTTTTCCAATTCTGCTTCCATACAGACCTAGATAATGATAAGACCAGTTGATACAATTTTTTTCAACACACTTGCTCATAAAGTGGTTATAATTTCACCGCAATTAGGCACGTAATGACACCTATAATCAAACTGTGACTTTTTCATTGCTATTATTCACTAGTGAGTTATAGGTTTTTTTTTTAATTTTATTGGTTGAGTTGCTATGTTTGTAAAAAAGTTTCGATACAAAAAAGATCGTGTTCAATAGTAAAAATAAATTAATGTACCTAGTGCTTCCCCATTTCATGCAACTATGAATTTAAATAGATAATTTCAACTTAAACGTTTTTAATAAATGAATCTTTCACTCAAATAATATAACTTTTGTTTTCTCTGATATAAAGAAAAAAAAATACCCATTTTGTCCGTGGCTAAAACTCTATTATCCGCGAAAAGTCAAAAATAGTGAAACCACATTCTTTTAGTCTATGGCCGATCGTCATTGTTACACTAGTGGCGCCACTGGTCAAGACAAAATGCATCGCTACGTCAAACTTAGTACATTTATTTTAGTTCCGTGTTTTCCCGCCTGCATAGATAACTTGGTAGAACTGTAGATGCGCGCGCATTATTTTTTCCCGCTATTGTGAAAAAAAAAAAACAGAACTTGTTTTAACTGTTGAAGTTGGTAGAACTGTAGATGCACGCCCGCTATTGTGAAAAAAAAAACAGAACTTGTTTCAACTGTTGAAGATGACTTTTTAGTATTATTTTCTTCACAAGTGTGTTGAAAAACGTCGTATGATACACGTGTTTATTGATGATTACCGTCCTCGGCTTTCTTAAGACCCTCACCTGACGGCTCGGGTCTCAATGGCGCCTCTGCGGTAATCACCAACGTTATACACTTGTGTATAATGTACTATAATTTTGAACCTACACCGTCAAACAGAGGAGTAATCACCTTCATAAGTTTGTATGGAAGAATGACTGGCTTGTTCAACCTTAAGGAAGAATGTTGAGTAGTATAGGAGTATGAAAAAAGAAGACATGCCGCGTCGATCCCAAATAAATTGGAATAAGGCCATCATCATTCTCCTGAATGATGATGATGATATTTTAGTTCGTAGTTATCTAAAGTTTAGATTTTTTAAATTTATTATAAAAGATTATTTTATAATTTTTTAGATCTTATGTTTATATGACATGATATCATTATTTATATAATAATAATGAATATAATTAATTATTGTTTAAGTTTTTTCTGTATTTGAGTACTTAAACCGTAAATTAATTTTACTTAATCTGTAAGTTTTTTTGCTTCGACGCATTTGATTTCGTCACTAGGTTCTAGTATCCTCCCACCAATAACCAGTCACCATATACAGAGTGGTGCCGGCGGCGTTAATACGACAATAATCTACCTATGTCTTTGCCAAATTCGCTCGTTACATTTTATTTCCACAAGTTAATTCGTGCAAATTATTCCTAAGGTTAGTAAACCAATATTTGTTTTTAAATTAAGTAAGCTATTCAGTATTTTTAGATGTTTTCCAATTTTTTTATTTCTCGGTTAGGATAATAGGATTTATTTAATAGTTTAAAAATGTTCCTATGAACTAGAACTAACAGCCCAAGTAACACGTAATCTGTATATTCACTGAAGTAAAGACTGATTTACGTTTTAAAGTCAGACTATCACTTTAAATCAGTTTTGACTTAGTTTAAATGCTTTTGAGTAGAATGTGGTAAAATTTATACTGCATGAAGCTATTGTATGGTCTTAAAAAATTAAGTTAATTGGCTTATAATCATACTAAAACATTAATCACTTTTAATATACAGCACCTTAACAGCATTTACACTAACTTAAAGGTTCGTACCTTATATTAGTAAATAAGAAAACCTAATACATTAAATTAATAAACTTTGTCGAAATATTTTATAGTGAACTTAGTTTTATTAACACATTTTTAAGATTAAACGCATTTTTATGATCTATTCTTATGCTTATTTACAGCTAAGCATTAGCCAAACCTTTACTAAAGTTTTAGCTCTGTTATCTTCTTATTTTATTGTTACTTTAAAGCTTTCAGCACTATTTAGATAAATAAAAATGTAATTTTATGATTATTTGACTTAAGGGGTTTTTTAATACTTTAATAAGACTGACAACATTAAAAAACACTAGTTGAAAGATTAAAACATTAATATTATATGACGCCATTTGCTTTCTGGTTTCTCTAACATAAAAAATAAAATTATAACACACATATGAATGAAATACTACTTATTATGTTTTTCTTTTAAGCGAAGTATCCATAGAAGCAATTTTATAGGTTAAAATTAATCAAATCGTTACAAAAATGACAAAATGTGTCAGATGTCGATTTTAAATTTGTCCCTATTTTTATTAAAAAAGCATTTCTGTGAGGGCGCGTGAATTATAAGCCACAAACATATATATATATATTTTCACATAGGACTAATACCCCCGCTCATTTGCATTCAAAACAAAATAAAATTGATGATAAATTAATGATAATAAATAACACTACAATACACTTAGTATAATAATCTAATCGGACATGTTTCGATAAGTTTTTTCAAATACTTTTATAGAAAGAAAATAAAACGTTCAGCTTTAGTATAAAACGTAACTTTGGCATTGTAATTCAAAGTGACTGTTAAAAACTGTACTAACGTCTAAAACAAATCTTTTTACATTAGAATATGCTGTCTAACAACTTTACTAACGTCTGTCTTCAGTAACATTATAAGCGCTGGTTAGCAGCACTAATATATTTAATAATGCTCAAAGCCGTATTATTTGGGGCCCAAATTGAGCTTACGAGACACTTATAAACTTTTATACGGCTGATATAGTGCTACATATGCTGCCCATATACTGCTTTGCACGTAAGTCCATGCTATTGTACGCTTCTTATAATGTTGTTTTGTGTTACTTGGGAGTGGTTTCATTTATTGTATCCTTGGCACGACTCTGTATAGCAGATCGTCAGGGAACCTGCAAAGTGCTGATGCTCTAGGATGAGAACCTCGCACACCTCCTCCACCACTCGTCCTCGTCATCTATGAATTCTTTCCACCGAATCATCATTCGTTCAGTCCATTTGGTTTGGAGGAGACCTGTGGTTCCAGCGCTATGCTCTCTTGGTTAGAGTCTACGTTACTGCAGCTAGTACTCTTGGATGTCCAGCGCTTTGTCTCCTTCTTCGAAAAGCTGTGGGTAGAATCAAATGGTTTTTGTAAGAAAGGCGAGTCTTGGTCTTTTACATAAAATAAGTCAGGCTAATTGATAACCTCCTCGTTTTAAATGTCGGTTAAAAATCAATGAAACATGTAGAAAAAACATTTTTCCACTTACCGTTTACACAGTTTATCCCAGATGTCCTTTTTACAAATGAATATGAGGAACAGTACCAGCCCTATGAGACTGTTGTAAATGTCCGTTATGTACCACATTCGGTAGCCTGCTGGACTCAGAAAACTGACTATTTCCAGCAACCAACTCAGACCCATCACCACTGACAGCTTCAGGTAAACCTCGAGCCTGAAAATGTAGTTATTTGTGGACAATAAATAAACGTAATAAAATAACTTAATATTTAGTCCTGTAATCCCAAAAGGGTAAGGCGTAAAATATAATTAATTGAGAGCAAATGATCGAAACTAAACGAGCGCTACTAAACAGGAATATTTTTTATCACGTTCCTATTTTTTTCTAGGAACTAGGTTTTGTATATAGACACCGTTTTGAAAAATTTCTTTCTGTATATACATTCTCAAAGAGAGGAGGCCTGTGTCCCAGCAGTGGGAACATTAATAGGCTGTTGATGATGATGTTGATATACACTCTCACTAACCATGCGTCGGAACTACTCGGCAAGAGTTTAAAGCTGCCATTATATAATTTTATACTAAGACCTCTCTGAACCTCGAAGAGCACTAATTGGTTGGCGACGACTATTATTTACAGGTCTTTAGCAGTCGCTACGGGTAGTCAGAAGACCACAAGTATACTACATTAGTTCCTTTATTGTATGGAAGCCCGAAATCTTGACACAGTATTTAGATTATAGGAGCAGTGGTGGCCCAGTGGTGGCGGCCCCGACTTACGAACAGTTGGTCGTGGGTTCGAACCCAGGCAGGCGCATTACTTTGTGTAATTTATTTCATCACCACTGCTCTCAAAACGGTGAAGGAAAACATCGTGAGGAAACCGGCATGTCTTAGAACCAAAAATTCGATGATATGCGACATCTACCAATCCGCACTGGGCCCGCGTGGTGGATTATAGCCCATCCCTCTCCTAGAGAGGAGGCCTGAGTCCCTGCAGTGGGAACATTATAGGCTGATGATGATGATTTAGATTATAGAGGTCAGCTAGCCCGACACGCGTAGGTAAATTCTGATATTTAGCTGAATCTGGTTAGACTGGTTGCCAAACACAGTTTAGTTTACAAAAATAAGAACCAATGTTAATTAACGTTTCGAATTCTTACCTCTGCTTTTGACGATTTGACCACGATTCGTTTTGCTGTCTGCCACTAACAGTCAGCGCGGCCGTTCCTCGACTCAAACGCCAGACGTAGAACACGGTCATCAGGTAAAACATCCAGTTACTGATGATTAGGATGAGCATGGGCATGTATAAGTACAACAGTTTTACGCCACCTGTGAAGAAATATCGTTAGGGCAACGAATGAGGCCACACAAATTAATTTATCCTACGTATAATACGTCATCATCATCATCATTTCAGCCGAAAGACGTCCACTGCTGGACATAGGCCTCCGTACGTATACGTATAGGATAAATTAATTAATAAACAAAGTAAGCACTGTAGTGATTGATAAGGCTTTAATCAGGACTCGTTAGTTCTACTACTTTGTTCAATATTTGCAGACAATTTCACAAAATTAAATATACAGTGAAACCTGGTTAAATGAGACTTCAAGGGACCTGAAAATTTGTCTTATAGAGGTATTCCACTTACCACTGGGTACTCATGCAGATATTCGATATCTAAGACACTGGTCTTAGATATCGAATATCTGCATGAGTTCCTGTTATAGAGGTTTCTCACTTATCCAGGTCCCACTTAACCAAGTTTCACTGTATTGTTAGCATCTCTTCGAACTGCGCACCTCCCTAGCTGCGGCAAGGGTATAAAAAGGCACGCTACCAATGCACAGCCCTTTTCGCCCGCCAGCCTTCGTGGAGTCAAGACGTGACCATTGCGTACATTGCGTTTGTTTGTGAACACGTGAGCCGTCTTTGTTCTATTGTGAGATTTAAATTGTTGCTTTGTAATAAGTTTGGTTCTTTGTTGGTTCTTTGTTGGTTCTTTGTTAGTTCTTTGTTTAGTTCTGTGTAAATTCTTTTGTATGAATAAATGTTAGATTTGTTGTAATTGTCTTTTAATAAATTCTATAATTGGTTTTATGCAAATTCTTTGTAATAAATAAGTGTTAGTTTTGTTTTAAAATTCTAAATTAGTTTTATTGTTTATATCAGAAGTGGGATAATTGGACCAATTGTGCCCGTTTTGATCAGCATCTATAGAACCAAACTTTTGCAAATCTACCCTCATATTTTTATTTTTGTTTTCTTGATTTATTTGTGTCGTTGTTGTCGTGTGACCGTTAAGACGGGTAATAAAAGGTGAAGTGAATTAAAACATCGTTCCCGGAACGGCCCGCGTGTTCAGTCGCGTACTCAGAAATCATTTATTTTGCAAGCATGGCGTTGCGTACTATGATGTTGGCATTGCGTTGCTTATTATTATGTTGGCATTGCGTTGCGTATTACTATGTTGGCATTGCGTTGCGTATTACTATGTTGGCCATTGCGTTGCGTAGAGAATAGACGTCGATCGCATAAACCATCTTCGGGACATAGTCCGGGACACTCTCTAGAAATGTCTCGCGTTAATACCGATGTCGGTCTAGGGACAGTTTTGCGTTCAAAACACTGTCTCGGTCTAACGAGAACTCGAAGTACTACCGTCGTACTCGTAAGATGCGTTCGTGCGATAAGTAGATCCCGTTCCGTTTCTTCAAATACAGACCAAGCGACGGTACGCTCGCGTCATAGGACTCGATGTAGGTAGGTCACCATAATGCTGGGTGCCGCACACTATTCACCGACGAATCTTCTCCGTACTATTGTTCGAGCTGCGGGTAGGCAGGCCCTCGCTAGGCTCGCCGCGCGCGCGCGCCGACGCCCACGTTGCCCGCTCAGGCGGTACACAGGTTTTCCTTTGATCTCCATGGCCTTGATGGTTGTGTCAACTACTGCTGCAGCACTGGATCTTGTTAATCGTACATACGCAGCCGGTTGAGCTACCTCCAACGCCCTAGCAAAAGTAAGTTTGCTGGCATCGTAAAACTTCCCTTTATCAGCAAAGACACATCGTCTCGGCCTGAAATGCTTGTCCAATTTTTTAATTAGATCCTCGAACGTAACGTAACGTATGAAGTAAATTCCGTGCAAGGCGGTAGGTGCTGTCCGAAAGATGGATCAGTAACAAAGCACTTTTGTTTTCGGCTTTAACACTGTTAAGTTTTATAAACTGTAGTAGCCGACCTTTAAATATGGGCCACTCTTTGCCGTCGCGTCGTGATCGAAACTCGAAAGATTTCCGTTGATATTCGACATTTTTACGAACCTAATAATTAATGTCAATTGCAACGTAAACCGTTTTACCGTGAACAGTTTTTATTCAACGTCAACGCTGTGACGTTCAATTTGAGAAACAATTCGATTCAATGTGTGTATTAGAAAACGTTTGTTTGATGGTTCTACAAAATAAACATTTCGAAAATCAACTCTTGTAACTCGTTACTTAGAGTTCAAATTGCATGACATGCATGACCGTCGTTCGCAATCTATGGCGTTATTTTCACCGTAAGTTTGTTAATTTGCTCATTTCCTTGCGTTTGCGTTCTCGATTTTAAACGAGATGCACGAGTTAATGTCATAAACGTCGTTGACGAGTTCAACTATTAGTTGATTCTTAAACAGTTAAAGTTAATACGTTGACAGGAGACCAACACTTGATTCAACACACGCACACACACGGTTGGCACATTGGCTAAGCGATTGGACTGCTGCGCTACGTGTCGCGGGTTCGATCCCCGCACGGAACAAGTATTTGTATGGCCTACAGATAGTTCTTTCGGATCTGGGCGTGTTTGTGTATGTAAGTTTCAATGTTTGTAAACGCACCCACGTTACAGGCGAAATTCCTAGTGTGGGCCAACGTTTTTTTCGTTGATTCAACGCTCATCCCTATAATTTCGCCCCTCGTGAGTCAGAGTATGTTTCAACTGCGGTAAGAAAGGTCACTAATTCGCGATGTCGCGATGTCGGACTCCAGCGTCTACAGAGAGGCTACTCGAGAATTAACCAGGAGTCGAGCTTAACGGCTCCTTAAAGATAATGAATCTAGCCTAGATGCACGCGTTAATCAAAAGCCGTAAGTTTGTAAGTCAAATTGATAAATTTATGCAGCATCGTATGTGAGGTACTGGATGAGATTAATGCGTGTGGGTGAAGAGTCACCATGTTGTTTCCCTTTCTGCACAGGATGCATATTGGGAATACCCGTGTCTGCACAGGATGCATAGTCGGGTGGGTGATGAATCACCATGTTGTTTCCCTTTCTGCACAGGATGCATATTGGGAATACCCGTGTCTGCACAGGATGCATAGTCGGGTGGGTGATGAATCACCATGTTGTTTCCCTTTCTGCACAGGATGCATATTGGGAATACCCGTGTCTGCACAGGATGCATAGTCGGGTGGGTGATGAGTCACCATGTTGTTTCCCTTTCTGCACAGGATGCATATTGGGAATACCCGTGTCTGCACAGGATGCATAGTCGGGTGGGTGATGAATCACCATCTTGTTTCCCTTTTTGCACAGGATGCATATTGGGAATACCCGTGTCTGCACAGGATGCATAGTCGGGTGGGTGATGAGTCACCATGTTGTTTCCCTTTCTGCACTGAGTGCATAGTGGGAATGGTCCGTGTCTGCACAGGATGCATAGTCGGACGGGTGATGAGTCACCATGTTGTTTCCCTTTCTGCACTGGGTGCATACTGGGAATGGTCCGTGTCTGCACAGGATGCATAGTCGGACGGGTGATGAGTCACCATGTTGTTTCCCTTTCTGCACTGGGTGCATACTGGGAATGGTCCGTGTCTGCACAGGATGCATAGTCGGACGGGTGATGAGTCACCATGTTGATTCCCTTTCTGCACTGGGTGCATAGTGGGAATGGTCCGTGTCTGCACAGGATGCATAGTCGGACCGGCGCACGTGATGCGTCATGTTACAGGTACGCTAGGCGGTCACAGTGTCACGGCGACAGCAACAACAGCAGCAACAGCCAGGGGTAACAAACGATTGGATGGCGCTGTCGGCGCATCGCCCGTGTGCAGACAACTGCGTGGAGGGCGCGGGGCACTGCGTTCCGGACGCCGGCCGCCGCTCGCCTCTGTGAGCCGGCAGCCGACCGCCGCTCGCCTCAGTGAGCCGGCAGCCGTCCGCCTCTGTGAGACGGCCGCCGCTCACCTCTGCGAGCCGGCAGCCGTCCGCCTCTGTGAGACGGCCACCGCTCGCCTCTGCGAGCCGGCAGCCGACCGCCTCTGTGAGCCGGCCGCCGCTCGCCTCTGCGAGCCGGCAGCCGTCCGCCTCTGTGAGACGGCCACCGCTCGCCTCTGCGAGCCGGCAGCCGTCCGCCTCTGTGAGCCGGCCGCCGCTCGCCTCTGCGAGCCGGCAGCCGTCCGCCTCTGTGACCCGGCCGCCGCTCGCCTCTGCGAGCCGGCAGCCGTCCGCCTCTGTGAGCCGGCCGCCGCTCGCTTCTGCTAGTCGGCAGCCGTCCGCCTCTGTGACCCGGCCGCCGCTCGCCTCTGCGAGCCGGCAGCCGACCGCCTCTGTGAGCCGGCCGCCGCTCACTTCTGCGAGTCGGCAGCCGTCCGCCTCTGTGACCCGGCCGCCGCTCGCCTCTGCGAGCCGGCAGCCGACCGCCTCTGTGAGCCGGCCGCCGCTCGCCTCTGCGAGCTGGCAGCCGCTCGCCTCTGTGAGACAGCCGCTGCTCGCCTCTGCGAGCCGGCAGCCAATCTCCTCTGCGAGCTGGCAGCCGACCACCGCTCGCTCTGCGCGCCCTTCCGCCACTCAGCTCACCGACACACACCACTACGGGCAGTATATGCACCACCTTATTATGGAAAAGTGTAGAAAGGAACGAAGGCCTATTTTGTTTACTTGGTTGTGATTGTTGTGATAATGTTTATGTTTAATCGAGCATGAGAGAATGGAATGTGAAATTAGACGATGTATGAATTAAATGAAAGGCTTATTGCAGATAGAATGGCTGGAAGTATGACGTGGTTTATTTAATACACAGCGGTGTGTTTTGACGTAAAGTTAAGTTAAAGGGGAAAATATACAAGTCTGTGATTTGGCCTGTCGTACTGTATGGATCGGAATGTTGGGCTGTGAAGAAGATGGATGGAAATAGGTTGCATGTTGCGGAGATGAGAATGTTGAGTGTGGATGTGTGATGTGGGGTGTGAACAGAATGGATAAAGTAAGGAACGAGTATATCAGAGGAAGTTTAAAAGTTGCGCCAATTACAGAAAAGCTAAAAGGGAATCTGTCTGAGGACTGTCGTGACTCGTGGTATGGGCATGTGATGAGGAGAGATGAATCGCATGTGACTATAAACGTTATGAATATAAATGTGGATGGATGGAGAGGGAGAGGAAGACCAAAGAAAAGATGGATGAAGTGTGTGAGGAGTGATTTGAAGGAAAAAGGAATAAATGATAACGTGACGACTAACAGGGCAGAAAGGAAGGAAAAAAAACTTGTTGCGCCGACCCCAAATTACATGGGATAGGGGCAGGAAGATGATGGTGTGTTTAAACATAATTTCTCGTTTCAGACAGCCCTGAAAATGATGACACTGAGGCAAGTGACGTCCACTCCTGGCCCTGGACCAGCCATGGCCCCTTCTTGAAGCGCAAGTTGATGCTGAATGTGCGTCAGGAATCGCCGAGCCTTCCAACGTCGAGGACGACTCCAGTCAGGAGAGGCCGTGTTAGCATCTCTTCGAACTGCGCACCTCCCTAGCTGCGGCAAGGGTATAAAAAGGCACGCTACCAATGCACAGCCCTTTTCGCCCGCCAGCCTTCGTGGAGTCAAGACGTGACCATTGCGTACATTGCGTTTGTTTGTGAACACGTGAGCCGTCTTTGTTCTATTGTGAGATTTAAATTGTTGCTTTGTAATAAGTTTGGTTCTTTGTTGGTTCTTTGTTGGTTCTTTGTTAGTTCTTTGTTTAGTTCTGTGTAAATTCTTTTGTATGAATAAATGTTAGATTTGTTGTAATTGTCTTTTAATAAATTCTATAATTGGTTTTATGCAAATTCTTTGTAATAAATAAGTGTTAGTTTTGTTTTAAAATTCTAAATTAGTTTTATTGTTTATAGTATATATAACAGCGTGGCAGTCTTTTCTATCGCAAGGACAGAAAAAGCTGTCGATATGTGAATTACATACATTGCGGCTGACACGGATAGACCGTAGCCTGCTATAGGCCATAGGATCTGTTTCATTAAATCCCGAAAGTATGTTTCTCTAGGATAGATTTCGTCCTCCAGGCCGTTATTCAGTCGTATATGTCTTTCGCCGACTATGATAGACATACGACTTGTCGAATCGAAATCTATGCGAAGCATTAGTGAATACGGGAGGTATACGAAGCTACGGGTAAAAGCTAGTATTTCATATCTCGGGAATAGATAACTGATTTGGGAAACTAACCTGTAAGAAAGCATCCGTGATCGGGTATACGAGGCGTAACGAACCAAGGCAGGTGCCTCACGTCATCTTGGTATGAGTTAACCACCACCAGACCGATGGTCATGAGAAGTGGTACGCCCCAGGCGTAAATGCAGTACATCATGAACTTAAACCATTCTCTTCGCTGATGTTGGCGGGCTAAAAAAAAGGTTCTGTAAAATAAAACGATATAAATATGACAATCTTCTACTTCATTTTGTCGCTGGCATGTCAATTTTCATATTTTATGTTCTGGGTCATTGTTGACCCAGAACTTCGCCATTCCACTGGCTTTCATTTGGCTGCATGTTTTTGGGCTAAGAGGGCAGGTTAGGACGTGACATAGGTCCAAAACCACATCCCGCTGCGCAGGTGGACCATGGGAGGCTAGACCCTGCAGAAAGATGCTCACTTGGCAGTAAGAAATGAATGGGATAATGTCAGCTTTTTATGTGTGGAAAAACATGTCAGGAAACTTGAACTTATTGAAGTACAGCCGTTAGTGCGGCTTACCAGCCTTTTACAAGCCATTTACAAAATGCAGTTTTGCATTCGCGTCAAATTTCAGGGGGTAGTCACAAAATACATAAATAATAAATGTATATTACGGCAGCAGGTAATTTATTATGCTGTTTTTAGTAGTTACACATTTTTAGTTAACTGTTCCACAATTAGGAAATAAGGGTTTGTTTGTGCGTATGTGTGAAAGTGCGGTTAGCTATTTTTAGCTTTGCATTCCGGTTCTTACTTCGATAACGTATCTTAACCATAGATACCGGGATTGGGATTAATGACCTGGGCATTTCCTAACAGTACACCCTAGGGTGTAAGAGAACTTTTTTTTAACTAAATTACCTACCTGAATGTCCACCAGAGATCGTAGGACATGACGCTCATCCAGCAGAATGCAGCCAGGAAGAAGAAATATATGCCGCATGCTGCAATAAAATATATTCACATTGTCATCTGTGGTTTTCAATAGTTAGCTGTATCCGGTTGGACTGGAAGCTGACCTCAACTTATCATCAGGCCTGAAATCCCCGAGGGGTTAAGCAGAGGAGGCTGATTTGCGAAGCGTTTTGCTAAGTCTTTCATTATTCGTACAGCCAAGGAGTGGAATACCCTGCCTGCGCGTCGGTTTTCCCGAGTTCATATAACCCCAATCTATTTAAGTCGCGAGTAAATAGGCTTCTTCTTCTTCTTCAGCTCGTTCCATCGTCGACCTCATCTCTGCCCTTTTTTTTTTTTTTGTTGGTGGAAAATCATCGAATAAAGAGAAGACTTCTACTGACTAAAAACCAACCCATGTTCCTTCTTCTTCGCCCTTGTGTCGGAGCCGCGGTAACCTTTCGATATCCACAGCCCCGAAGGGCGTCGGCCCTTGCGGGCCCCTCCTTGCTGACATCTCTTTGAGGTGCGCGTGGAACACGTACGCGCCGCCGACAGGGTCTGTTGCCGTCATGACGACGGCCGGACGGCGAGCTAGCCCGTTACTCACCGTCCACAGGCCCGCGTCTACGGTGGCCGGAGGTCATCGCGTGACCCCCGACGCCCGGAGCGCCTTCCGCGGCGGCTGGGACGTTGAGAGGTTCTCTCCCTCTCTCGTTCCGCCACCTCCTTCGCTAGCATCACTGCTTCGCAGAAGGAGGCGACGGCGTCCCATTCCTCTTCGCCCCGGACCATGGCTTGCACCAGGGCCGGGCGCGAGATGTCGCCGCCGCCGATCGCCGCTACGAGAACACGGCGGGGCTCTGCCCAAGCAGGGCACGCCTCCACAGTGTGCTCCACCGTGTCCTCCGGTCGATCCTCGCAGTGGAAGCATCCGGGCGTTTCCTCCCGCCTGATTCGGTACAGGTACCTCCCGAAACACCCGTGTCCGGTGAGGACCTGCGTCAGACGGTAGGTGAGGGCGCCGTGGCGCCTCTCCAGCCACTCCTCAAAGAGGGGACTTACCGCTACTATCGTGGCGTGCCCACCTCATCTCTGCCCTTAGGGCAAGATTGAGGTCAAGAGTAAGCCCATACTAAATTTAAAAAAAGGTGTACCTAATAGTACACCCACCCATATTTCACGCCTTATAATAATATTCAAGTGCAATGGAATATGGGGAGTGCCTATTGACATCAACTGAGAAATTCCTGATGAAAAAAACCCAATAACAATTTGCTCAATCCGGGTTCAACCGTTTTCAGTTTCTTTCAATTTATGCCTCCGAGCATTAAAAGAATTTATGAAACACTAGCTTTTGCCAGCGGCTTCGCCCTCGTGAAAATGACGATTCTCCATACAAATTTTCATCCCCTATTTAACTCCCTTAGTGGTTGAATTTCGAAAATCCTTCCTTATTCCTTAACTACATTTTAAAGGGAACCTCTGTGCAAAATTTCAGCTTTCTTGGTCCAAGGGTTTGGGCTGGGCGTTGATGAGTCAGTCAGTCAGTCAGGACTTGTCTTTTTATTTATAGAAAAAGATATTTATAGATGTGAAGCAGAATCAATAAATGTCGTTGTAAATTCTGTTATTTGCTGGCTAAGTCGCATCACTTTTTAACCGATTTCCCAAAAAGGAAGAGGTTCTCAATTCGATTGGTACATACCAATCAAATTGAGAACATTTAAGAAATCTTTGATCACTTACCCAGACCGATACATGCTTCAGTGGCTATGTTTCCTATTTGAACGATGATCAAAAGTAAGAAGGCCATGAACAGACTGAAGATGTATGCCATCAGGATCAGGCCAGCTAAATTCCGAAGGTCAGGCAGCAAGAGGTATACTACGAATACCAACACCATGAAGAAGCATGATACTAGCGTTACTGTTGACAAATTCATAATTACAGCTTTACAGAACAAAAAACAAATTCGTGTGAGTAAACATTGTGTGTGTGTATTGTGCGCGTACAGTACAATAACGCATTCAGGGTGCTTTTGGGGCTGCCATGGCGATGTAGTGCGTCAGGGATGTTCGTGGATGCATGCGTCGACGGGTTCGCCGCGATCATGCCGAAGCGTTGTGCTTCCATGATGGCGCGCTTGCGCTCCTCCTCCAATGGCATCCTGAATGTGTTTTCAGACCGATGGGACTCGCCCCTTTTATGTAAGTGGATAAGTGTTCAGATACACTTATCCAAATAAACTTGTGATGCAGTGTTGTTCATTATTGTATATTTAATTTAATACTAACATTAGGCTAAGTTATTTTATAATTACTAACAAAATATGGAATTTATTCTGAAATAAAATATTTGAATTTGAATTGTGTAGTTTCTAAGCACAAATTCATCTGTAGCCTCCCATCCGAATGCCCCAATCGCAACAGTCTTGAAAAGTTGTTTATTATCATAGGCAGCCTCAAGCCTTCTCTCTATGAGACGGAATGCGAATCCACATCTAAGACACGACGGTTTCTTCACAATGTTTTCCTTGGTGTAGCAGTGGTGAATACACTGATAAAGTAGACAGATCTTCTTCTTCTTCTTTATGGGTTTTAGGTTTCCGCACTTGATCCTTAAGGTGGACCATTGTGCGTGAAGTAGACAGATAAGCTGTATAATTTATTTCATGTTCAGTTTTTCGAAACAAACATTAGTGCAAATACCTAATAGTCCAAGATCCCAGGGCCGCCAGACGTCACGTATTTTCTGACGAAGGAAATGTGGGCGATTGAGTAATGTTAGTATGAACTAAGAACACGCTACTACCAGCTAGCTTGCTTGGAAGGCCAATTTTCAGGTATCAGGTCATCAAGGTACACAAAAAAATTACTTACTTCACGTATTTTCTACAAGCTGATTTTTACGTATATTTTAGGCAATATCCTTAAAAATAAGTCGCAAATACTCCCAGACACTTTCCGTCGGCTGTATTGCTTAACAGACGCTTTAAAGAATACTAAACACCTTATTATTCAAGATACTTTATTTGCATGAAATATGGTACAATAATATGGTCTTAAATATAAAAGGTTTCACATATTTCGCCTACTACATTATTTAATACTTAAAGCTAATTGGTCGGGATATTGCCATGCTATATTGGGCAGGCGCTCCAAAATGCATCCGAGCGTTGAAAGCTACGTTTTCAACAAAATTCTGAAGACACAGGCAATGGACAGATCCTGTTGAATGCCCACCGAATGAATCCAGTGGAGGTCTGTATGTCAGCCACACGAGCGATGCCATGCGATCTCGGATAAACAGCCACAATACGTTTAAGACTAAACTTTTTAGGAACTTTTAAGCGTCTGTTAAGCAAAACGGCCGCTAGGAAGTGTCTGGGAGTATTGGCAACTTATTTTTAAGGATTTTGCCTACAATATACGTAAAAATCAGCTTGGAGAAAATACGTGAAGTAAGTAATTTTTTTTGTGTACCTTGATGACCTGATACCTGAAAATTGGCCGTCCAAGCAAGCTAGCTGGTAGAAGTGTGTTCTTAGTTCATACTAACACTACTCAATCGCGGGCACATTTCCTTCGTCAGAAAATACGTGACGTCTGGCGGCCCTGGGATCTTGGACTATAAGGTCATGGACTAATTTGAAGTGGGAATTATTAGAGTGAATTTGACCGTTTTCTCTTTTTGACAACTTTAGCAGCGCGACAGACTATTAACAAGTACTAACGGGTTCTTATAATGTGAAGGAATGTGCTTCTGCAGTGCTGCTGTCGCACTGCTAACGTCCTCATCATCATCATCGTCCTGCCCTTATCCCATTCTATTTGGGGTCGGCGCAACACGTTTTCTTTTTCCTTTCTTCCTTGCACGTAGGCATTTACTCCTGTCTCTTTCGTATTGTTACGACGGTCATCTAGAATCTTCGAGAAACCTCGCTAATAACTGTGAAGTGCATAAAGACTCGCGTAAATTCTAGTAGGTAGTAGTAAGTAGTACCTACTTACTTGCCATTGTAATTTCGACCGTATGCCGAAGGCGTAAAGTAACTTCTTCCTTGTTGGTTCTTTTATCTTTAAGTTTATATTTTCTCGAATATCTTTTGTGTGTTTGGGGTATTAATAAAAGGACCGACAGAGGACGGAGTTAGTCAGTTCACTTTTAAGCGAGACAACGAAAGGTTCGAAGAGATATCTAGTGCGATAAAGTGTTTTGCGATTGTGTATTGTTTATGTGAGTAATAAAGTTAATT
Organism: Diarsia mendica; assembly: GCA_949316265.1. Lineage (NCBI taxonomy): Eukaryota > Metazoa > Arthropoda > Insecta > Lepidoptera > Noctuidae > Diarsia > Diarsia mendica. The sequence continues at coordinate 18,827,527 of OX438899.1, forward strand.
CGGATGTTTAATTGGTAGTGTTTTTATTTATTCCATACCCAGCTCGTAACAATATCATTCCTCACACAATCCATCTATTTTTTTTTTTTGGCTTTCCCCTCCTTCTCCATTTATCAACATTTATGTGTCCTAATGTGTTAAAACAATTGACGCCCCCAGTCGCAGTTCGATCGGGAAATGCCTCAGTTTGTGCAGTGCTTAGTAGTCTTACCGTAGGTTAAGTAGATGTCACTGGTGGTGTATGGTTCTTCTGCGGGAAGAATTGCCCAGAACCGTGATTCAGTCGGCTTACGCGAGTCTACGTCTATGCAGTACCTATCAATTGGTATTGGTGTCCAACGAGCGTACGCGTTTGGAAGCTCCACTTGAATTACTCCGCTCTAGAATCAAAAAAATACATACAACTTATATAAAACTTGCACTATGGAATAGAAAAATGGGTTATTTCAAATTATAAAGTGCCTATGCCTAGAGCCTATGGGACTGTATATCCTTCGGGGACACAGGTGTGACGTTTTATTTGTAAAGTGGTCAGAATATGTAGTAATCTACATATTAGTGGTGAATGTATATGTTGCAGTCAAAACTCTTAATCAGTCAAAACTACTTTTGACTGGTTTCCCTTATTGCGTTAACCCTTATTGCGTTAAAACGCGTTTATTCTAATGAAATAGATGTTAGCTATCGTACAAGGTTATCCAAAGGGTCAAAAAAAAAAACCTAACAAACCTAATAAGTTTCCTAACCACATATTGTAGGTCAATAGAATTTAATAGAGAAATAAAACAGAAACCACCTAATAATTTGTTATAATAGTTTTGACTAGTCAAAAGTAGTTTTGACTGGTGGTTACTTAGTCTAGAGCGTCTACGGTTCTGTCAGTTCTTATCTATTACAATATTAATTTAGAATACTCATGAAATAAAATTCCTGCTTTACCTACTTACCTAAAATAACCGAGATTAAAATGGCATAATAATAATGTAACATAAAAGCACGATAAAATATAAGGCCTGTTATGTTCAGTGAATGCTATAGGTAGAGTTATTTCGGTCCAATGACCTTAAAAGTTTATGTAAAAACGGACTTATGTATTTATTTCATCATCTGCCTAGCCTTTTCGCAAGTATGTTGGTGTAGGCTTTCAGTCCAACCAGATGCACTTTCATCATCATCATCAGCCAATAATGTTCCCACTGCAGGGACTCAGGCCTCCTCTCTAGGAGAGGGATGGGCTATAATCCACCACGCGGGCCCAGTGCGGATTGGTAGATGTCACATGTCTTCGAATTTTTTGGTTCTAAGACATGCCGGTTTCCTCCCGATGTTTTCCTTCACCGTTTTGAGAGCAGATGCACTTTAATACCAGTATTCTACATGGAGCGACTGCCTCTGGAGTCCACAACCCAGTTCGTACTGGGTAATACGTTACCCCTTGGTAATTTATTCTGATTGTCAGACTTTCGGGCTTCACCCGTAATAGTAAGAGTTGCCCGTGTACATTGAAAAAAAGTAAAAGTAACTGAAAAAACCTGGAAAAAAATTCCAGTTCAATATGTTTCAGAATAAGGAGCTGACAACCACTGTCCCTTACACCCTTTTTTTTTGGAGGGTATCATCACTTATTGACTCCTCCCGCTCTATACAAAGCGGTAGGGAGTGTCAGACTTCTACTGACTAAAAACCACCCATGTTCCTTCCTAGTCCTTTGTGGCGAGGCCGCGGTATCTCTTTCGAACGACCCACAGCCCCGTCGGGGTCCCTGACACCCTGAATTAGCTCTAAAATATTGACCTGGTGTAAATTAAAATATAAATTTCTCTCTTTTGCTTAACCTTTTATGAAAAAAAAAAAAAAAAAAAAAAATGTAAATGAGGTGAGTAGGTACTACCACTATAAGGACACTCTCCAATTCGGGTTTGAAAAGGGAAAAAAATAAGGAAAATTACTCATCATATTAAAGTTTTGTTGAATTATGTCGCAATGATTTCAGTTAGAACAAAGAAATTAAAAAATAATACCCAAAATCATCTTATTTCAACGCGTTGTGCTCAGAAAAAAGATTACTTATAGGTACTTATTATTCAGCTTATTCAGAAATGTCACGCTTTGGAAGATTTTTTATCATACAAAACTTGTTTGTATTGATTCCAGGTAAGTATTATTTTTTCTTCATCATTCATCATCATTTCAGCCGAAAGACGTCCACTGCTAGACATAGGCCTCCCCCAAGTGTTACCATATAGACCGGTCCCATGAGTCTCGCATCCAACGGATCCCCGCAACCTTCACAAGGTCATTGGTCTACCTAGTGGGAGACCTTCCAACGCTGTGTCTTCCGGTTCGCGTTCGCCACTCCAGAACTTATCGGCCCCATCGGCCATCCGTTTGTCTTCTACATTTTATAAAATTAATCCATTTCTCCCTTGTATCACGGCATCACGCGTGAACGACTGGACAATGGACAGGACTGGGTCTGTTATTGACATTTCTTATGAAAGAAAATAAGAAAGTTGTGCGGAAAATTAGAAAAAAAGACTTAACGACCATATTTTTCTGTCATAATTATATTAGGTGGGAAAAGGTGCATTGCAACAGAGCACAGCTAGTACAGCATAAAACTTGTATGATTAATGAGGTATTTGAAATAATTGACAAACACACATTTTAAACATAACTATAATTGCAAGATTACAAATTGAATATTTGCTGGGTCGGCGATGAAAGAGGCTGGGACCTCTCATCATGTAGATAATGAAGATACAGATAAATTGTGTTACATAAAATACTTTATTGTATATACACTTCTGGACACATCTATTGGCCCACCTTAGAGTTTAGGTTTCGATGGCCCCTACCGAAATATGATTGCTAGATTGAACAAAAACTGTTGATGCAGTTTTAAACCTGATACATTTTACCATCTTTTTCGATCGTATTGTTTTAAATTTGAATTCAGAATACCATACGACATGGAGCTACGCCTAACAAGTCGGATATGCGCCTTGTTAAAGGCAATTGATTTTTGAATAAAAAACATGTTTTATCAAATAAAGGTTTAATTTAATAACGCGTGTTGCCTCCATGGGCATCTACCACAGCTCTCATACGATTAGGCATAGAGTTTATCAACTGCTCTATGCAATTTTGAGGGATCATCTCCCATTCCTCTTCTATGGCAGTTTTCAACTCCTGCATCGTCTGGGCAACTGGCTGACGACCCCTGACACGTCTTTTTAGCTCGTCCCACATGTGCTCAATGGGGTTCATGTCTGGGCTTCTGGCTGGCCAGTCCATAACTGTGATGTTCACATCCCGAAGATATTCCCTGACGATGCCGGCCGCATGGGCTCTTGCATTATCATGCATAAAAAGGAAATTTGGGCCCACATAGTCAACGTATGGTATCACGTGAGGTTCTAAGCACTCACGAATGTACCTTTCAGCATTTAATGTTGGCAGCCGTGGTCCTGTAACAACCTCAAGTTGAGTTTTGCCGCTCGCGGATATACCGCCCCAGACAGTCCATGAGCCACCGCCATAAGCAACCCTCTCTTCAAAGCAGCATTGTGCGAAACGCTCTCCCTTACGTCGGTAGACCTTCTTCCTTCCATCATTGCCATGTAACACAATTTTAGACTCATCAGAAAAGAGTACACGGCTCCAATCTTGCTGTGTCCAATTTAAATGACTGCGTGCGAAATGAAGGCGCGCTGTTCGGTGGGCTCGCGTTAGTTTGGGCCCATTAGCTGGCTTGTGTGGTACCGTATCGCGTTCTTTTAACCTTCTCCGAACAGTTCGAGCGCTCACAGATACTCCGTGGAAGTCGCGAAGTTGGTTTTGTATCTCAATGGAGGTAAGGTGACGATTTCTCAAGCTGGTCGTCACGATGAATCGATCCTGCCTTTCAGTTGTGACCCGAGATCGTGGCCTTCCTTGGCGACGAACAAAGCCGCCAGTCTCTAGGTACCTCCGATAAACATTTCGGACCGCAGATCGACTTAAATTAAGTTGAGCACTCACGTTTCTTTGGCTGTGTCCGGCCTGAATAAGTGCCACAGCTTGGACAGCGACTTCAGGTGAAGTATCCATAGATTATTGATAGAACCTCACCTTAATGTTAAGAATAAGTAATGTTTGTTGCAAAACCAAAGATATCAATCACTTTTTCAAGAATTAAATCCAAGTAAACCAAGTTTTCTTAGTATTCGATTGTTTGATATCAACAAACAGGCTCCAAATTGTCTTTTGTTTCTTTAAATTCTGTGTTCGAAATTAAAAAAAAGACTATTGAATGAAATTGTGAATGTGCCAGGTTCAAAACTGCATAAAAACTTTTTGCTCGACATAATATAAAATTTTAGCTAGGACCAAACGAAACTGAAAATACAAGGTGGGCCAATAGATGTGTCCAGAAGTGTATTTTTTACAATAGCATAATTATAATGTGATGTATGTAAGTAAGTAGGAACAGTCACCAGCACTATAACTTAAACACTTTCCAAAATCAAAAGCGATTTTCTCGTAAAATAACAGTTTCTACTTTGAGATAAAACCTATTTAGTAAGGCTCATCGCCCACTGGTAAGTCGAAGCGGAGTCGCGACGGGGTGTCGCTGTCGCTCCGTTCGTTTCTATATCTATCGCCTCCACCACACCCGTGCTGCGACCCTAGTACATGAGCATACTGCCATTTATTCCTAAAAAAAATGTCTTTCAAAATACAATTTTTGTAAAAGTTACTGATGTATACATATCGGTGCTCGTGACTGCACACCGAGCAGTGATGCCGCCGCTCTCTTGAGATCAAAAACATTGCTGTCTAAGGGGATTTTCACATTACACAACGCTCGTCCGCGCGGTCGTTTGTTGGTGTTAGGATCAACGGATCCCATCGGGGCTGCGGGTTGTTCGAAAGAGATTCCGCGACCTCGGCACAAGGGCTAAGAAGGAACATAAGTGGTTTTTATTCGTTAGAAGTCTGACACTCCTTTCCGCTCTGCCCAAGAGCGGGAGGGGTTATTTAATGATTTCCCAACCCCCGGATTTCACAAGCCCAGCTTCATCACCAGACCGCGCGAAATAGCGGTGTTGTGTGAGAATCCCCTTAGTTAAAGATCAATGACAGTGGTATGGATAAAATATACAACCACCAGACACTGAAGTATCCAACAAGATACTTCAGTATCCTGAGACATAATGCAGAACCACATTTTGTCTGATTCTAAATGAACCTTTTTTGCTTGTTTTTTTGGAGTAAACCAGAGTAAACTTAATTTTACGATTACGTGTTTTTTTGTATTAAGTTCTACAAAATGCTATATTTAGGTCCAAGTGTATTGAATTCAGAAATAGAGTATTACTTTGTTGTTCAGGTTATCGTTCTGGTTGCCATATAAAATAAACATAAACTCTGTTATAGATGGTGTCATCGTAAAATAAACGTTTATTACTAGTAAATGCTTCATAACTTTTTTAAATAAGAAAATTGTAATACCACAATGACGTCGAGGTGCAAAAACCACACACCTAGTTAAAAAACACGAAGAATAACTCTTCAAGTGCAAGACAATAATATAATTATAGCTACCTTATAGCTACGAGTACAGGATACGAGGAAAGTTTTATTTTATCAATCGCAATCATCAAGCTAATCAATGAACTACTGTCGAAGTAATAAAGTCGAAAGTACACATACAATTTTATTAGCTGTAAGGCGAGAAAACAGACAATAAATACAGTTGGTTGCAGAGTAGTATTAATTAATATTCTTACAACTAATATAACGAACATGTTCTATAGAGTATGTTAGCTTAAATGAGGGACATATTGAAAACCGCAATAGAGGTACCTATGATATATAAGGTCCCATTAAAATAGGTGGACAAAATTTCAGAAATCATTCAGACCACCCAAATAAGAACGATGGTAAAAAAAAAATAAGAAAAACGCATTTATGTACCTACTCATAAAGGATGAGTTTGTTCTAGAGTGGCAATTTATTACTTTGAGTAAAAGAAAATCAATTTATTTACTTAATAATGTTTTTTTTTTGTTTAGATATTTAGTTTAGACCTACTGGACGCTGTGTTAAAATTTGTCTACCTATTTTAATGGGACCTTTTATATAAAAAAAAAAAAAACAAAAAAAAAACAAACCAAAAAAAAAACAAACGAAAAAAAAACACTGATAAATAACATACCAGAACCACATCAAATATTTCGGAAAAGTCTCGCAACCCTTGCGCTTACGATTATTAGGTAAAGTCCATTTAATTTTTTCCTTCATATTTTAAAACAAAAAGTCTAATAAAGTGAGATCTGGAGAGCGTGCGGGACCACGGTTATAGTTTTTTACATATTTGGGACGAGAATCGAATACTGAATACCCCTCCTTCAATATTTTCCTCGTTTAACCGAACACACTGTATACTAGACGACATTAATAAAATGGTCTAAGGCAAGTTTTAGGCAATTGTGATTTTTTATTTCTCATAAATACATAGTATGTCGATAGAAAAATATGTAATGTGTGTATGTGAGACAAGAAAATACTCATTTTTGTCATTGTGATGTTTTTAAAATCGGTATGTAATTTCATGCGCACATCAAACAGAAACTGTACAGAAATTGTTACAAAATATTTTCTGCAGTTATACCGTAAAGACTTAATATGATCGAAATTCGATAAAACATCTATATCAAAAGCTATAACATTGAGATAAAATGTAAAAACATATCTTCTTCTTTTTAAGGCCCGGATACATACTTCATCTTAGGTACTTGTGCAAATATTAGTTTGCACAAGGAATAATAAGTAAAGGTTGTTTGGTCTGCACGAACGAAATGACATGGTGTCCCCACTCTTTTAATTTTTATACCTACATACTAAAATAACAAAAATATAAAGATATTGTGGCATTATTATTATTGTCTTGCAAATATAATTTTGCAAGTATGATAAAGATTGATCCCACTCTTTCTATTCATTTTTGTGCAAACTATGATTGCACATCAAAGTTTGCACAAAAATATTAAAACATTAAAATTTCAAAAACATAAAGATAATAAGAATGCTCATATTCTATGTATTAAATAAAGTTTTTTGCAGTTTGCATGTTACTTATTAGACATAACACCATTTTTATAATAAGCTTTGAGTTTATCTTTATGTGCAATTAATGTTTTTACGAAAATATTAAAATTCAATAATTAGCTCAGTTTAAAAAATTGTACAGACGTAATTTGTGTAAAATACAAGCTGCTGTAACCGGGCCTTTACATCATTGAAGTCGCTGCCAAAGAATGGCAATATTCGTATTATTTTTTAATGGAGTTCATTCCTATTTCATCTCGAGTTGTGGACACTGTCCGGGTCGATGTTGAGTTGGTGGTCTGCGTCCTGGACATTGGGTCTCCCCGCATCACCCGGTACCTGTGCACAAACATTGCTGTTAGCGACAAAACATTAAGCAAGCATAAGGGATGCATTGTAGCTATAGCTTGGAGTTAGAAGATTTTTAATTATCACAAGGTTAATTTTAAAGTATGCAAGGGCATTATTCGTTATTTTTCAATAACAACAGTGACTGTTTTCTCTGGTCTCTTGACAAAGTATAAGAATGGTACTGCAAGGACCAATACAATGTTAAATCACAACTTCAACAATAAGTAGGTACTATGGGAAGTCTCGAAAATAAATATTTTTCAAATATTTTGTCTAAAAATCCTATCTTACTAATTACAGAAGCAATTTTCCATAATATGGTTATTCACATTAAAATCGAAAGCACAAAGTAAACATTAGATGCCAACCATTGCAAACAAACATTCAACTGCGTTAGGTGTGCAAAACTGCCTACCTACTTTAATTCATGGCCTAGAATATTAGGATAAAATCTTTAAAGAATCATCTAAACGCGTCACTCAGTTGGTGGGCAAATATTTGCGCAAACTTTGGCACAAATTATGTTGAAATGCTTTGCACAGTTTGCACGGTATACCTACTGTTTTGCCATTATTGTTGTAGCATGTTTTAATGTGCAACTTGCGCTTGTAATTGAGCGTATAACCGAGCTTCCAGATTCTGATTTGCTTAAAAAAACAATAATATCGGCTATTTTAGGGTATTCCAGGCCATGAACATAACACAATCAAACACATAAAACAACTTAATATAAAGCATTATAAAGCTTGATCACACAGTTTTCTTAAAATAAAGCGAATGTTGCAGTTTTTTAGTCAAATCAGCAACAAATCACATACTTTGTTTAATATCTTCCTCCACCTGTCTTGTTTGCAGTGCACCTCATTATGATTACATTGTAAAAACATTTTGAATGTTTTGACACCAATCAATAAACATTTAGAATGTTTAACAATTAAAATCTACATTATCTTTTCCCAAACCATAATTGTTAACTAGAAGTGCAATTAGGAAATGAGTTGTTGTTTAAAATACAAAGATTATTTATTTTTAAATATAAGTTTATTAAATATTATATGATTTATATAATCAGTACACATTCGCGAATTAACGATTACAAGTACTACGTAATTTACGTATAAACCACACACTTTAATTCACAAGCCCATTAGTTGCTCTCACATTCTTGTAAAAGTTAGTCTAGTATTAAACTACTTGGCTTCAGAGAAAAGCACTCAACGTTAGACCAGGTACATAGAATAACTAATGTTATTGAAAAAACGCTAGAAAATAAAGAAGTCTGTGCTACCGTGTTCTTAGACGTCGCGCAAGCTTTTGACAAAGTTTGGCATGAGGGTCTCATATTTAAGCTCAGACGCATGCTACCAGAATTTGTAGATATCCTAGAGTCGTATTTAACTAAAAGAATGTTTAGAATACGCCAAGAGGATGCATATTCCGAGCTAAAAACCATAAAAGCTGGGGTGCCTCAAGGAAGTGTGCTTGGCCCAATTTTGTACTTGTTATACACTTGTGACATCCCAGAGCTGGAAAACAGCACCATAGCGACCTTTGCAGATGATACTGCTATTATGGCCACCGGATCAAGCCACAGAGAAGCAGTAGAGAAAGTTCAACTAGCTGTGAACAAAGTTTACGACTGGACACAAAAGTGGAAGATCAAACTGAATGAGTCAAAATCAGTTCACATTAACTTCACAAACAAACACAGTGACTACCACCCACTCTACATAAATGGTATGCAAATACCTTATGCTAATACAGCCAAATACCTTGGCATAACTCTCGACGCCAAGCTGCGTTGGAAAGCCCATATCAAAAAGAAAAAACAGGAACTCGATATTCGTTATAAACGTTTGTATTGGTTACTGGGAAGGAAATCCTGTTTATCAATACATAATAAGTTGATAATATACAAGCATATTCTGATGCCAATTTGGACGTATGGTATCCAACTTTGGGGCTGTACTAAGCCAACCAACGTCAAAATAATTTAACAGTTCCAAAATAAAGTACTCAGGGCTGCTGTAAATGCACCCTGGTACATAAGAAACGATGACCTCCACCGTGACCTCGACATGGAATTCGTCACCACCATCATACAAAAATTTGCTGAAGCCCACGAACACAGACTCCATCGACACGTGAATGTTGAGGCAATCCAGCTGTTAGACAACAGAGACATAGTGCGTAGACTAAAGAGAACTAAACCATTTGAATTAGTGTAGTGTAAGTGAATCAATAATAGTAACAATGTTGTGCTATTTATATAACACATGAACAAAGTGTTTTATCAATTTTACCAGACTCTAAGGAAGTGTTACGAACGTGTGTAAAAGTGCATACCTAATTATGGACACTATTCTTAGCAATAACATAATTTATAACGTAGCATAATAAGTTAGATTTAAATTGTTTATTAGTCTTCTTAGGCTAGATTGCAATTAACTAGTAAGAACTTGGTTCTTACTAATAAAGAAAAAAAAAAAAAAAAAAAAAAACAAGCCCATTAGTTGCTCTCACATTCTTGTAAAAGTTAGTCTAGTATTAAACTACGAGTCATTAAATGTTAATTAAATGTTATTAATTGTGCACTTGACTTTTCTCATTCTGTACCTTTCACTCGCATTTTATTCTATACATCTCAAGTCTGCCTCAAGAGTCATCTGTTCAATGTCTTGCTGTTAATTTACAAGCCCATAGATTTCGATCAATGACATTTTTGGATACTTGATTAATAATTATTCGTCGACATCATATCACGTGTTAACCGACGTTTGTTGTTTCTATTGGCTGGCATTTCTGTTTGAGATCATTTGCCAACGGCTTATGCTTCTCTTGCTGGCATAGTTCATCTCTCTGCTGCTATTTAAATTGAATCGTTGAAAATCTTAAATCCCGGGTAGGTACAGAATGAGGCTAACTTAAGATGTTTTGAACAGTTACTTAAATCGTACAATTACAAAATTTTATAAAAATGCAGCCTGTTCATCTCGAAATTTGGTCACTGTACGAGTCGATGCGGTTGTAGATGTGCTGTTACTGTACTGCGATTTGAATCTTGGGTCCCCGGTATGCTTCCAGTATCTGTGCACAAACATTAATGTTAGCGACAAAACATTTAGCAAGCAAAAGTGATGCGTAGCAGTTAAAGCTTGGAGTTAGAACATTTACAGAGGAATCCAAAATTTTCTTATATTCCCTGTGCTATATCTACTGTGTGTACATAAATAGTAAAATAAATAAATCTGTTAAGGCAAATAGGTTTAATCTTCAATAATTTTAATTGACATTGTTCTAAAGGTTGATCGTAAAAAGTGCCATAGGTAATGGGCTAAATGATTTTGATTTAATTAGAGTAAATTTTTCAAAATCAAATGGTAGGTTTTCAGTGGTCTTTACAATAATTTTGAGACTCCTTTTTCTTCTCTTCTTTTGATATTTCAGAAATATATAATCTAGTCTTTGTTTATAAAAAAATAATTTGAAATATTCCAAACAATAATATTTGTTTGTCCAATTGTATTGCCACAACAAAGGTCGATATATTTAGTATCGATATATGTTTTGAATAATCATATCTAAGAACTACCTTATCGTATTTGTTGATGGTCGAAGCAATTATTTTTCACTAAACTGCTAGTCACATTAAAATTTAAAGCGCAAATGTGAGATGCCAAACAATGCAAACATTCATCCAAATGCGTTAATTGTGCAAAAAATCCTTATTTTAAGTCATGGCCTTGAATACAACGATGAAATGCATAGTACTGATCCAATCTAGTTGAAAGCCCGGATTGGCGTGCGCAAATAGTACGTGTAAAAGTTTGTGCAAATCATTTTTGAACAAAATGTTTGCGCAATTGTTATATTATTATTATATAATTATGTTGTTAACATTCAATAATATCGATTATTGCAATGTATTCCAGGCCATGGTCGAATTAACAATGGAAGCATTATTTATATAGCTTGATCACAAAGTGTCCATAAAATAAAATGTAACACATTTAAGTTTTTAGTCAAATCAGTAACAATCCACGTACTTTGCGTATTATCTTCCTCCACCGGTCCTGTTGCTGTTCACCTTATTTGATAACATTGTGAAAACAAACCAAAAAACAACTTCACAAACCAAAACCAACGTTCTACAAATTAAAAGCTAATTCTGTACGTGCACACCACCTTTTCCCAAACCTAAATTGTTAATTAGAGGTGCGAATAGGAATTCAATCGTTGTTTAAAATACAAAGATTATTTCTTTTTAAATAAAGGTTTATTAGATAATTATAAATTAAAAAAATATTGATAAATTAATCGCCACAAAAACTGCATTATTTACCTCCGACCCGCACACTACTAAACACAAGCCCTCATAATTAGTGGCCAACCCATTCTTTGTAAAATAATGTTAGTACTAAACTAAGTCATTATAACTTATTAATTGTGTACTTGACTTTTCTGTACCTTTTCACTCGCATTCTATGCATCTCAAGTCTGTCCCAAAAGAGGTTTGTTCAATGTATTTGGTGTTAAATTATTGAGTCTTGTGTATGTTTTGATCAGCGACGTTTTTGAAAACATGACTTTTATTCATCCGGTAGTGATGATATTGTTTCTCGTTCTAGTATTATATAAATAATTGTACTTGTCTTCAAAATGTAAGTCTTGTTCTTCTCAGCGAGGCAACTGTTGCAATTTATATTTCTTGTTGACTATAATGGTAATGGGTTGACGGATCTACTTTTTCTAGAGTCCTCTCCGATTATTGTTTTTACCGTATCGAGGCTGGCATTTCTGTCTGTGTTAATTCGCCAACGGCTTATCCTTTGAATGCTGACATTATCAATCTCTCCACTGATATTTGAATTGGATCGTTGGCAATATTTAATCCTGGGTACAGAATGAGGCAGTCTTAGGATTGTTTGAACAGTTACATATAATAGTCGTTCAATAACACAATTTGATATAATTAATAAATTCAAAAATGAGGTTCGTTACTACACTAACTTACATCTAAAAACTTCATTATAAAAGTAGTCTTATCCTAAATAAAAAATGCTTCACAGTCTATCTGAATAGTACAATAATTACACTTTGAGTGATATGTTTTGTGATAGCCTCATATTTTTTTATAAACTGGTTTGGTGGGCTGGTGAAGTATTTGAATAAGCCTTAACGACCTCGTTAAGGCTACCTACTACTCCTAATACTAAGTACTAGGTATACAATACAATGACTTGATTACCTAATAAAAATTATGACATAATGAATTGGCTTAAAGCCATATTATTAAATTAACTAAATGCAATGGTAAATGTCACCTCAAATACCTACTGTTACTTACACTGTTTGCTACAAATACGCTAAATGGAAAGCCTCTCATCATATACATGACTGACTGCTCCACACACAAGCATTCATAAATGATGAATCCTTAGTAACAGTTTGAGCGTCAATTTCCCTTACCCCGTTTTTGGCGTTCAAGTCTTTCAACATCATTGACATGAATTCAGTAAAAGTACACTTATATAAACCTACTAAATACGTAACATAAACTAAGACCAAAACTTTTATGTCAATAATTCAAAGCACGACTCTTTTCGTCCCTTTGAAGACAAAAACAAAACAAGACGAACCTCTTCTTAATCAATTTCCAAGTTTTCTTTTTGCAGACGAATATAATGAAGATGATCAGGCCGACGAGAACGTTGTAGGCGTCAGAGAACTGCCAGTAGAAATCAGCATCAGGGTAGAAGGAGCTGACGACCTCTAGGAGCCAGTTGATGCCCATCACGGTGAACAGCTTCACGTATAGAGAGAACCTGGAATTTTTGAATTTCATACTTTTGGCCACAATGAAATTGTTATTGTTAAGCATATGCTAACTTTATAAATTAAGATTATTGTAAAAAAAGCTATTATTATTTAACTAGACTGCCTCGTTAGTCTACTTGTCGTAAGCGGGATTGCTGCATGTAATCAAAGTCAAAGTCAAACATTTATTTCAAGTAGGCCAGTAACAGGCACTTTTGAATAGTCGAATTAAACTAACTGCGGCACTCAGAGATATCCAACGATTACTCAAGCCGCCACCCAGCAAAGGCCTGACATAGATTTTATGACAAAACTACCAAAAACCCTTACCAAGCGACGGCCCAAGCAACCACTGAAGCTCTCCGAGTGCGGCAGTAAACTACTAAACTAATGAAGCTAAATAAACTAAGCTACAGTCCCAGTCACAAGGCATAATAACTCGTGACTGTACTGTAGTTGCCGATTCCAAAGCGTTGGTCTCATGAGAAGAATGGCAAGAAACTTCATGGACACTCTTTTAAAATCGTTTGGGTTTATAATATGTTCAAGGTACAAACATAATCTTGGTATAATACACACATGAAGACTATGCAGATTAATGTTACTGGGTTTTCCATCATGAAATTTCAGTTGCAGCCAGAGAATCGGGATTGTGCCCGGTTGAAGATATAGGCTCGCTCTTTATTACAGGGGAGTTAAACAAAACTGGCAAAATCTGGGTGCATTAAGGCGAGGTTGCAGTACTTTGTTTTTATGTACGCACGACCTCGCCCCCCGCCCTGCCGCGCGAGCGATATAATGCCTAAATTTTGACTGTTTTTTGCTTCTTGGAGAAAAACTATAAAGAAATTATACAATCTGTTTTCACCATTTACTTCAGAATAAAAAGTTCTATCTACTGGTATAACTTTCATATAAATTCATGATGAAATGTCTTAGCAGTACACGTTTGAAATTGTGATTTAGAGTCATGTTTGATAAAAAAAAGTATCGAGCCGATCATTCTAAATCGCGTTTCTATCTTTACGATTTACTAGAGAGTATGTTCAATTTTTATGTAATGATTTTTATTTATTAAAAAACTCGTATTTAGTTCGATTTTTATAGGTTCAAAAATCTTAAAATAACTGCAACCCCGCCTTAATGGGTACACCTCTGCCTACACCTTCTGGGATTAGTGCATGTTTACGTACAGGCGGGCGTCGCGCGGCGCGTGCTGCGTTTTAAATCAAACACCCGGCGATGTATGATTTCAAACGTCGATTTTACGAGAAGCTATTTTCGCACGTTAGTTTAAAATGCAGCATTTGTTGCGGTGGACCCGTCTGTCAGTAAATTAATAAAAAACACGAGTCGAGCCTTTTGCACGCTCCGCGCGACGCCCCGCGTCTCCGTAAACAAGCCCTTACAAGCGTGATGTTGTGAAATGTATTGCACATTCTCAGAAGTTGTGTAGATTGATATTTATTTATTGTTAGTGGTTTAAAACCTGCTTTATATCATCATCAACTTTATCGCACAAGCGTGGAGGTTCATTCATAAGGATATTCTCTCTTACTGAAGAATACTTTATTTTCAGCATATCTTGTAGGTCGGTAGTGTTAATGAGTTTATTTATTTTGAAAATTTCTCAATAGCAGCCACGTACCCATGGTGCCACGGAGTCTGGCTTTACATTTCCCACGGGAACGTAGCTCTCATAGGGTCTTTCAAACTATCTAAAACCAAAGCCATGATCCACCTTTGTACCTTTCATGAAATATTTCATTAAGGACAGATAAAAAGTTGGTCCTATAGTCACAAACGCAAATGCTAAGCATAAGCTATTGAGTTCGATTCCCGAATCAGGCAAAGTACTATCCCGTCGGGGCTGCGGGTTGTTCGCAAGAGATACCGCGGCCTCGACCTACAGGGCTAAGAAGGAACATGGGTGGTTTTTAGTCAGTAGAAATCTGACACTCCCTTTCGCTCTGCCCAAGAGCGGGAGGGGTATAAAAAAATGGCAAAGTACCTACTATTGCTTTTTTCTATCAGAAATTTCGCAGAAAAATCTTCAATTGCTGCCACGGAGTCTGGGTTTGTGTCCATTTGATGGAAATTGACACGCCCACCTTTTACATGGGACATAAGCATAACTGGGTGTACTTTTAGGTACACCTCTGCATAACTATTCGATGACTATAAGCGTAATGTTATGTTTTAAGCAGGTTATAGAACCTACCTCTGAGTGTCCTTCCTATCCTGGTCATGTGTGGAGCTTTCCTTGCCTCGCAACATCTTTGTCTCCTTCTTGATCTTCCAGATCTTGAAGGCCGTTAATCCGAAGAATGTTAAGTTGGCTACACAGAGAAGCACAATCGGCCCATACAGGTAGAGCAATTTGCTGTTACCTGTAAAATAATAATACGTGAATATAGCAGTGCTTTAATTTATGTAATTGTGCTTTGTGTAATTTATTTCATCACCACTGCTCTCAAAACGGTGAAGGAAAACATCGTGACATGTGACATCTATCAATCCGCACGGGCCCGCGTGTTGGATTATAGCCCATTCCTCTTCTAGAGAGGAGACCTGAGTCGCTGCAGTGAGAACATTATAGGCTGATGATGATACAATAATAACACTTACCATATAAGAAGCATCCTTGCAGTCGGAGCCTAGGCAGCAGTCGATGCTGCAGGGGCAGGTCAGCGAACTCCAAGGCACCAAGTATGATGGTCAAGATGGTTGGGACGCCGAACGCGTAGATGGCATAATACAAGAACCGTTTGTTTGGAGATCCTGAACGACCGTGAGCTCGTTTGCCACTGGGAAATAGATATAAACAAGAGTTATGCTGATGCTGCTAGCTAGTCTACAACTGGATATAGAAAAATAACAAAAAAACTAAACACAAAATCTATATAATAAATAAAAAGAGAAGTCCTGACTGACTGACTGACTCATCAACGCCCAGCCCAAACCCTTGGACGTAGAAAGCTGAAATTTTGCAAAAAGGATCCCTTTATAATGTAGACAAGGAATAAAGAAGGGTTTTCCGAAAAGGGAGTTAAATAGGGGATGAAAGTTTGTATGGAATATCGACATTTTCACGCGGGTGAAGCCGCTGGCAAAAGCTAGTAAGATATAAATTATTGTGTGTCTCACTCAAACTGCATAGTTTGAAACAAATGTAAGGTGGAATGTGAGGGTATAGGACTTCCCGTTGGGGCTGCGGGTTGTTTGAAAGAGATACCGTGGCCTCGGCACAAGGGCTTAGAAGGAACATGAGTGGTTTGTAGTCAGTAGTAGTCTGATGGCACGTCGCGTCGATGTCCTTGTAATATGTAGGAATAATGTAATCTGCATCGTCACTTGATATTTTCCCGATAAGAAAGACTTGCTTCTACGATGCTACTTGAAAGGGAAACTGAACCGTTTTGAAGGTGGTATACATGCCAGTTGTTTGGACATATTTACGATAATATTTATGGCATGTTCCTGGTTTTTTACCATTAACAACCAATCGTCAAACAACGCCTCCGGGGACAGTAGACTTTGCGTCGTAGTTGGCACAGTCGGGAGGTGGATAATAATATTATAATTAAAGATTTAGTTACCTGAACGTCCACCAGATGTCGTAGCACATTACGTTCAACCAGAAGAATGCTGCCAGAAGAGAGTAGTAGACGATGAACGCTGTAACAAAAACACACAGTTTTAGACCCAATGCCATGTATCGTTTTGCTCCTACAATATCAAACACAAAACAAAACGAAACGAAGAGATTTTAATAATATCGCATTTTTTCTATAACCTTTGAAATAAGGATAAATAAATAAATAGAAACAGGTTTACCTAATGTTTCAGTTCTTGGGATGCATTTTGTTTGATTCTGAGAACGCAGTTGATTAACATAAAACTACTACCAAAATATGTAAATTTTTGCTATACCTACTACAAAATAAGTATATTGTTAACAGGATTTCTATCGAGCAATGAAATGTTAAAAATCAAACGTTACGAGACTTTCGGCATGATTCTGCACAACCGGGCGGTAAAAGCGAATTTATGTAGAAAACTTCCGTACGGGGAACCCGCGACACGCAGCACAGCAGCAGCCAATCGCTTTTTTAACCACTGCTGCACTGTGCCAATCGTACTCGGTAGAGTAGCTCTCATTGCGGAATAAAAGGCTAATCAGAGCCAAGATTACGAGGGTGATGAAACAAGAACCATGTAAGTAATTATTACGTGTAAGGAAAATGACAAACTAAAACTTTCCATTTCAATTGTAAGATATTGTGGTTACAGACACCCAATGTTATTGTTTTTTTTTCCTGCCATTCTCGCGTACCTACACATTTCAGAAGTTTTTTTTTTTTTCAAATCATACGTAAAATAAAGTGGCACTGGTTCACAATATTAGCATGTTAAATTCACTCAAAAGAGATAAATCAATTTACGAAGCAAACGCTAAAAGTAACATAAAGAAGCTAATGGGTTACAAATGGCTTTGCGTTTACCCAAAACTGTGTAAACTATAACATACACGCAATATCGCTTATTGAAACAATCGTGGAAAAAATAGACAATACAAATGAGTTTCCAATTAAAATTATGAACTATTAGTTTAGGCCAAATACTATAACTCTATGGATTAGGCTCATGGCTTCACTCACGTAAATGTAGAAAGATGTACTAACAGTCGAGCAAGCTAATAAATAAACAGGCAGAAATCTTTATAATTCGTACACTGAAATATTGTTAACAATTTTGTTTAATGAAGCGTTTCGCATTAAGCGACTGATTTATTTTTATTTTATTGTATCTGTGTAATCTTAAAAGTAAATAAAAGTTGGCTACGACTAAGGGGAGACAAAGACAACCAAATTATAGTGGCAAGTGCAACTACTGAGCTCCTGCGCTAGATTCCCGGATCGAGCACAGCAATATTGGGTTTTTCATTCAATAGGCTCGTCCCTTATTCTAAGGGTCTTAAACATAATTGGAAAGTGTGGGTGTACTGTAAGGTACGATCGAAGACAGTTCCGCCTGATCATTTAAATTTTTTTTCGCCTAAATCGTGCCGAGGCGCTGCCACGGGCTAGCGAGCGATTCTATTTCTTGAGTGCAAGCAAAAATGAGCTTAGTGGTGATCAGGCGCATAAGACCGCCATAGTACACTTCTGTCTAACTCTTCGGGGATTACGACGCAGGTATGAAAAATAAACAGAAATTGCATTAATCATAATATTTTGGAACTTCCATACCAATGTACAAATTCTAAAATATTAAGCTGCGGTGCCGGTGAAGATAAACAGTTGAACAAAGAAAAATCTATACAGTCTGATAATCAGGTATTAAAAATCTAGACAATCTGGTTTATAAAATCTAAACAATCCTGTTTAAAAAATATTTTGTTTGAAGTTCTTATGAACTGACTTATCACAAAAAGGTGATATTTATTTTTGTGCTGTTTACGTTTATTTAAATGAGTCAGACTAAAAATCAGAAAATTAAGGAAAATGCGTAGGTGATCAAATGTTGTGACGCAAACATTAATTCAGTATTCAAATATTTTTCCGAGAATTTGGTATAATAAGCACCAAAAAATTAAAACGTATTTTTTTTAATTATCTTTATAGCAGCGGCGGCCCAGTGGAGGCGGCCCCCGACTTACGAAAAGTAAGTCGTCGGTGCGAACCCAGGCAGACGCATTAATTTATAAAATTTATTTCATTACCACTGCTCTCGAAACGGTAAAGAAAAACATCGTGTGGAAACCGGCATGTCCTCTATCCAAAACTTCAAAGACATAATAATATGACATCTCCGAACAAAGAGGAGGCTTGTGTCCCAGAGTGGGAACGCTATAGGCTAGTTATGCTTATACTTTATATTGAACTAGCTGATGCCCGCGGCTTCGCCCTAGTGGAAGTCGATCAAATTTTATACTTAAACATTCCTCGAAAACCACTCTATCCATTGGTATAGTAGTTTTTGAGTTTAACGCAAACAGACAGAACGAATGACGCGGCGGAGGACTTAGTTTTATAATAGGTTTAGGTTAGGTTTTACAAAAGACATGTAAATCATTCAAAAAATACTTACTCAGGGTAGTGCAAAGTACTTGCGTTATCTGAGTCGTCAGAATAAGGATTTGCATGGTTGCTAGGAACAGGAAACCCACGAAGAAACTGAGGAGATACGCCATCAGCACCATGCCGTGGAGGTTGTGGAGTTCCGGCACGAATGCGTAGACCGCAACCGTTAGCAGGATGAAGAAGCAGGAGATCAACATGCCTGAAAAGAGGAACAAAACATTAGCATAATCTGAAATATAAGATTTCGCATGCCGGTGACATCACTATTCCCTGTCACCCTTAACTTTCTGTGCGATCATTGGTTGCTGAGATATCGATATCAAAGACAAAAGGATCCTTTTCCATTTGAAGACCGATATCTTGGCGAAAAGTGGACGTATCAAGGTCTATAAAAAATTAAATTAAAGCTTAATGAACAAAGTATCCGATCGAAGTATGGATCAGAGTAAAAAGATGGATGAAAAACGATGGAGATGAGAATGTTGAGATGGATGTACGGAGTGACAAGAATGGATAAGGTAAGGAATGAGTATATTAGAGGAAGTTTGAAAGTGGCACCTGTTACAGAAAAAATGAAAGGAAGTCGTTTATCTTGGTATGGTCATGTAATGAGGAGGGATGAAATACATGTGACTAAAAAAGTGATAGTTAAAAATGTATGTATATATATATATATATATAAATGTGTATATAAAAATGTAATGGATGGAGAGGGAGAGGAAGACCAAAGAAACGATGGATAGATTGTGTGAAGAATGATATGAATGAGAAAGGCGTAAATGCCACATTGACGTCTAACAGGGAAGAATGGAAGAAGAAAACGTGTTACGCCGACCCCAAATAGAATGGGATAAGGGCAGGAAGATGATGATGATGACCGAAAAACCGCTGACGCTACAAAATTTTAAAGTTCGAACTCAAAATCAATACACTTGGAGCTACGATTTCCTTTTTTTTTTTTTTTATAATTACCGGCACTGTTCTTGAGCGCTCGGCGGAAGAGTGGGGATCGCTGTGCGCATCGTACACTTTATGACAAATAAAACACACACCCGTTTATAATTTATTGGTCGTGAGGTAAGTGCAGCAGGAGTAAAGAACAAATCCCGAGTGACGGCTATGACGCGATGCGCTACGGGCCAATCACTGCACTTTCCCCGCCCCGCGTCTCACTTCATACCACCAAAGGGACCCAATAAGTCACTTTTGCGTCAACGCTCAAGAATCGTGCCGATGATAATACGACCACTTTTCTCGAAGTTACGGCCTGTTGAAAATTGCCCTAAAATTTGGATTTCTTTTGATCCCTTAATTTTTTCCAGTAATGAAGATTCCATGGCAGTGAGACATTTTGGAAGGAAAAATCTACTTATGATTTACTAGACCTGAATCGAACCCAGGATCTCATACTCAGTAACTTCCTTCCCCTCCTCCTTGCGTCGTATTCCTCAGTGATGAGGGTCGTGACCTCCCTTCGATATCACTTTCTCCCGTACGATTTTCCTCCATTTATTTCTGTCTCGGGCGGTGTGGAGGGCATTATGAAACGTAGAGTTGAGCGCAGTGCGGATCTGGTCGGACCAACGTATTGGGCTGCGTCCACGAGGCCTTTTCCCGTCTACTTTGCCGGTCACGATGAGCTTCTCGCGGTTGCCACTGTCTTTCCTTGCAATGTGACCGAAGTATTCCAGGACTCTGCGTAAACATTCGGATGACAGCCGCGAGGAGATCTTGAGTTCACGCAATATGGAGACGTTAGTCCGGAATGCTGTCCATATGGGGATACGGAGCATCTTCCTCCAGCACCACATCTCAAAGGCGCAGACTCAGTAATTTATAACAGCCATAAAGATTCTGTCATGTAAAAAATCTCACTGAAATCATGTTCTTGTTTTCACCACTACGTCTACATTAACACAATTTGATTGCGTTCTGGAATTATATTCTACTAGCTTTTGCCCACGGCTTCGCCCGCGTGGAAGGCCTACATTATAATAGGAAGCCGTGTGCAAAATTTCACATTCCTAGCCCCAGTAGTTTCGGCTGTAGGTACGTTGATATGTCACCCAGTCACTTCTCCTTTTATATAATTATATAGATTTAAAATTTGAAGAATTTTAATTAATTCTTCAAATTCAATTTATTGTTCAGTTTCTCAATTCTTGAATATCAGTTCTTATTATTGAAGAAGTTTTTTTAAAGAAATAAAACTTTAAGCAGAAAGGCGCAGTTTTTACGGAAAATAATTATTTTTTGATTGGTCTGTCTAGTGGTCGCAAGCGTGACTACTGAGCATATGGTACAGGGTTCGATTTCAGGTTGGGCAAAGTGATACTAGGTTTTTCTATCAGGTACCTAGGTATTTATCAGTGGCAACCACGGTACCTGGATTCTGCCCGGTTGATGGGATAGGCTTGCCCCCTTTTACATGGAACTCAAATATAAGTGGTATATATTTTTTTTTTAAACGTTGCCCCGCACTAGGAATTTCTCCTATAACGTGGGTGCGTTTACAAACATTGAAACTCACATACACAAATACCCAGACCCGGAACAACTATCTGTAGGCCATACAAATACTTGTTCCGTGCGGGGATCGAACCCGCGACACGTAGCGCAGCAGTCACATCGCTTAGTCACTGCGCCAACCGTGTCGTCAAATGAGGGTGTACTATTAGGTAGACCTCTGCTGCCTTGCCTGCTGCCTTCGAGGATTACATTACTATGTTATGTAATATCTTATTTTTGTTATAATTCAGTTGATGATCAACAGACTGCTATCAAGAAATCGCAACCAAATAACTGGTTCTGCACCGGTACATGATAGACATGACATGACGTAGACATGAGACGCTCAAATATTTTATCATTAAAATTCTAAAGCACCAATCGATTTGGGCAAGCCTTTCGCCGTTAAGTTTCGTATTAACGTTATAGCTTTCTCCAATTTCATGTATGGACAGTCTATTTATTTTCATGCTGTCAATTTCTAAAATCAATCACAACGGCTAAGTCCAAGAACGGCAATAAAAAACAACGATTTTAGAGTCATTTTTTGAAAATCGAAAAGGAGTTTTAAAGTGATGCAACTAGCATTCAATATCCATTTTTAGCTTAGCCGCCGTATTTGTTATATTATTATCATAGGTAATCATTTTGTTACCAAAACATAGTCTCAAGGAACATAATATCAGATCTCCTTTTTAGAGTGTCAATGACAATATTTAAATTGAGATAACCCATTTGCGCCGAGTCTGGCACTAGAGATGAGAGATGTAACGCCTGGGCAGGTATGGCCTAGACGGGCAAACAACTGACCTTTTGGTCATGTTCTTTTGAAGGTCAGTTGTTTAAAGCGTTGAAGAAAACAGGAAAAACTCACGTTTTTTTCCAATTCCGTTGTATTTTTCAATGTTTCTTTCGAAAGTATCAAGAACATAAAATTCATGTATTTTTTCAATATAACGGAAAGTTTCCCGTTTCCTTCGTTTTTTTCCGTTTGTTCTTGAAACTTTCGAAAGAAACATTGAAAAAAAACGAAAAAAAAAATTGGGTTTCCTATTAGATAGACCTCCGCCTAACCTTTCGACAAGTAAGTTGTTTGTAAGAGCCTTAGCAGGTAGCGTTCTGTAGCATGTGTCATCCCCATAAAATTATTAGGTACTAGCTGTTGCCAGCGTCTTCGCCCGCTACAACTCAAAAATTACACCACGGGAAGCTAAATTTGGGATAAAAACTATCCTATGTGTTAATCCAGGTTATAAACTATCTGTGTACCAAATTTTATCCAAAGCCGTTTAGTAGTTTTTGCGTGAAAGAGTATCAAACATCCATCCATCCATCCTACTTACAAACTTTCGCGTTTATAATATTAGTCGGAAAATAGGATGAGGTGATGTAGGTATGTATGACTGTATGGATACTTACAACTAGCGCTGATTTGATAGTTATTCGTCTCAGGCTTTGAATCAAAGCAGATGAGGGCGTTCAGGTGGGGTTCCATATCATCCGTGACGAAAGTATCGATGCAATACTTGTCTGGACCGTAGATGAACACATTTGGGATGCTGGACGGGATTTCCACGTAGAGATTTCCATCCTGTTGAATAAAAAGACAAATTTTATTTTAAAATCCTTGTAGGTAGGTACCTAAATTAGAGACGTGTTTGATGAGATGTCGAATAATAAAATAGTATGGAAGAAGGAGACATGCTGCGCCACCCCCACATACATTGGGATAAGGGCAAGATAAAGATGATACTGAGTATGCATTGTCTTATGACTGGAATAACTCCTATATATTTACAATAATCATACATCGCCATGTGTTTGAATTAAAAACACAGCACGCACCGCGCGACGCCCCGCCTGTACGTAAACATGCACTTAGACACAGCAGTAGCACTTTAGTTCATCCACATTAAGTGCTACCGTGTGATTGGTAGCGAGCCTATTGCCATCAACCGGGCACAAATCGCAGTTGCATTTGCGTCCACTGGACAAGACGGTCTAATATTAAACATTTGTATATGTTACGGCTAATACCCGAAGTGCGGCTACACCTAGTTTTAGCCGGTTAGAACTAGGTGTAGCCACTTACTCTTGGTTAAACCTAGTACGAGCCGATGGTTTTCGGGTAAAACTAGGTCTATCCTCGCATATGTACTCCATGACGCGCGCTCGCTTCGCTCGCGTATATATATAACACTAATGTCTTCTGTCCCCGAAGTGCCGGGCCTCCGCCGGCCTCCTTCGTCGGCCTACGGCCCGGTGCCCATGCCGCCCATAAAGTCATACTGCCGCGAGACGGTCGTGATATCGGATGGAGAGGAGTTTGGGTGGAGGTTGGGTGGAGTTTTATCCAACAGGGAATGGCCGAACCTAGTTGTAGCCGGCATGAGTGAAGGATAGACCTAGTTTTACCCGAAAACAATCGGCTCGTACTAGGTTTAACCAAGAGTAAGTGGCTACACCTAGTTCTAACCGGCTAAAATTAGGTGCAGCCGCACTTCGGGTATTAGCCGTGACATATACAAATGTTTAATATTAGACCGTCTTGTCCAGTGGACGCAAATGCAGCTGCGATTTGTGCCCGGTTGATGGCAATAAGCTCGCTACCAATCACACGGTAGCACTTAATGTGGATGAACTAAAGTGCTACTACTGTGCCTAAGTGCATGTTTACGTACAGGCGGGGCGTCGCGCGGTGCGTGCTGTGTTTTTAATTCAAACACATGGCGATGTATGATAAAGTTAACGATTTCAAACGTCGATTTTACCTAAGCAATTTTTCGTTCGTTAGTTTAAAATTCAGTGATTGTTGCGGTGGACCCGTCTCTTAGTAAATTAATAAAAAAACACGAGACGAGCCTTCTGCACGCGCCGCGCGACGCCCGCCCCGCGTCTCCGTAAACGAGCACTAAGGCCGCAAATTCGGAGAGGCGGGGCGTGCAGCGTGCACGCTCGAGTTGAATAAAAGCAAAGTAATACATGCTTAATGATAGAATCACGCATGTGTAAAAAATCTGTATACATCATTTTAACAATAAACTTTCATATTATGTATTTTACATGAAGATTTCGTTTATTAAATATATTTTCACGACCCGCACTAAACATGTGTTACCCGCAACATATAACATATTATGTTAATTCATTTACAATTACATAATACGGTTCATTGCTCAAGATAAATCATCATTGGTAGGTGCTAGGCGCACAGATTACATAAGAGGTTCGCCAGTGCTTACGATACCGTTAAAAGTCATAATTTATTACGATGACGCGACGAGGAACTCCGAGTATGACGTTTTATGACGCATTTACGAGTTATGTTTGCAGGAATAACAATGAAATTGTTGAGAAAGAAAGGATCAATTTGATATGTTATCTTTTTCGTCCTTCCGAGGAACAATTTAGGGGTGGTCTACGAACAGCAGATAAATAAGCTCTAGCAGTTTATGTTATCTTTCAACTTAATTATTGTCGTGTGTATTACAGTGAAACTTGGTTACGTGGGTCCTGAATAAGTAAGAAACCTCCATAACTGGAACTCATGCTGAGGTCCTAACAGTTTGGCCTGATGGATATCTGAGACGCTGAGTACCTAACTGGAATAGGTACCTCTATAAGTGAGACAAATTTTCAGGTCCCTTGAGGTCTCACTTAACCAAGTTTCACTGGATTTACAATTAATTTAGTGAAATGAAATGAAATGAAATTGTTTATTCAGTAAATAGGATGTAGGAATCACTTTTACACGTCATCACATTTTAAACTTAAGCTAGATGGGGTCGACATTTCGTATCTGACTACCCTGAGAAGAAATGGTGAAACAAACTCAGGGATCAAAGTCTGTTTTAAAGCATGTACAATATGTTTCATGTGTTACAATGAATTAAATAATAATTTGAGCATACAAAATAGGATAATAATTATAATGTCAAATTTACATGTCAAAAAATTGTAAAAGAATTACTTAATAAAATTAAAAAATGAAATATACAATACGATATAATTATCAGATTTTTATGTCAATATTGTAATAACACAAAGCTTAGCAGAGCGAGCAATTCAATCCCAAGCCTTTTTGTCATCTAAATAATCAATTATTTTATAGTACCCTTTTGTACATAATTTAGTTTTAATGCAAATTTTAAATCGATTGATTGATAAATTTCTAATGTCAATGGGAAGTTTATTGTAAAAGCGTATACATTGACCCATGAATGAGTTGCCTATTCTGTGGAGGCGAGTGCGATGTACAGCGAGGTTGTGCTTATTCCTAGTATTCAAGCTATGAATATCGGACATTTTTTTAAAATTTGATATATTTTTATGAACATACAATAAATTTTCAAAAATGTATTGAGAGGCTACGGTCAGAATATTCATCTCTTTGAATTTCTCTCGGAGGGAATCCCTAGGACCTAGATTGTAAATGGCCCTAACAGCCCTTTTTTGTAGAACAAAGATAGCGTCGATGTCCGCACAGGCACCCCAGAGAAGAATCCCATACGACATGACGCTATGAAAATAACTGAAATAAACAATTCTGGCCGTATCAACATCAGTAACCTGTCTAATTTTCTTGACAGCGTAGGCGGCCGAACTAAGTTTTTTTGACAATGTTGCAATATGTGGGCCCCACTGTAATTTTGAATCAATAGTTATACCAAGAAAAACTGTTGACTCAACAGGATCCAACTCCATTAAGTTGAACATTTGTAGATAACTGGGATAACATTAGGAGTTGAGAATTTAATCAACTTGGTCTTTTTTCCATTCAGGAGTAGATTATTTACATTGAACCAATGAACAATCTTAGATAGTGCATTGTTCACTTCGTCAAAATTTAGTAATTTTTTTTTTTTTTTTTTTTTCCTTTCTTCTCCATTTGCGATCGGTCGCCAGACCATAAGCAAGTTAGTTGCGAGAGTGTAAGGCTTTATGGTGGAGCAACCAGCGCTGCACCTCCCAATCAGAGTATGTGGTCTCTTTTCAACCTTCTGACCACAGATGACGTATTCAGCAACTCAGCGATGAGTGGGTTTGGATGATGAGATAGACGCTCTTTGTGCAGTTTCTTATGCTTGTCAATTTCTGATGCAACTGTTGAGATTTTGAGATGGTCGTGCACCTCATCATTTCTGGTGAACCAAGGAGCATTACTGATTGCCCTTAGAATGCTATTTTGCGCCCTCTGTAAGCAGAGTATGTTGCTTTTACTTGCAACTCCCCAGATCTGGATTCCATACGTCCAGATTGGTTTCAGAACTGAGTTGTATAGCAAGAGTTTGTTGTCCACAGACAGAACCGAGTTCCTCCCCATCAGCCAGTACAGAGAGCGAAACTTGTGGTTGAGCTGTTCTCTTTTTTGCTTGATGTGGTGCTTCCAAGTGAGACGCCTGTCAAGATGAAAGCCAAGGTACTTCACACAGTCGCAATGTGGGAGGGCATCATTCCCTAGTTTAACGGAGGGGCAGTTTCCATTCCTCAGAGCAAAGGTTATGTGATGTGATTTGGCTGGGCTAACACGTATTCGCCACCTATTGAGCCATTTTTGCGTATCGTCTAACTGACGTTGAAGTTTGCTGCTAGCGATTGCTGGATTATCTTCGACCGATAGATATGCTATATCATCAGCGTAGGTTGCAATAGTGATGCTGTCACATACAGGTAAATCCGAGGTGAAGATGTTATACAGCACTGGGCCAAGAACTGAACCTTGGGGTACTCCAGCCTGAACTCCGTAGAAATTTGATCGTGCTTCTCCTTGTTTAACTTGGAATGATCTTCCAGAAAGATAAGATTCGATAAGGGGAAACATCGAATGTGGTAGTCTTTCTTTGACTTTTACCAGCAGTCCTTTGTGCCAGACGCGATCAAAGGCTTGCTGCACATCAAGGAAAGCCGCCGAGCAGTATTCTTTTCGCTCGAAGCATTGTCTCACAGTATGGTATACTCTGTGGACTTGCTCAATGGTGGAGTGAGACTTACGGAACCCAAACTGATGAGATGGTAAGATAGCTGAGTTATCCATGGCCGATTGCACTCTGGTTAGAAAAATTCTTTCCCACAATTTAGAGAGGGCGGGCGTAAGGCTAATGGGTCTATAGTAGCAAGCTTCGTGTTCAGGTTTACCCGGTTTGTGGACCATGACCACTTGAGACACTTTCCAGAGTGCTGGGAAGTGAGAGACCCTGAAGATA
This sequence comes from Diarsia mendica, assembly GCA_949316265.1. Taxonomy (NCBI): domain Eukaryota; kingdom Metazoa; phylum Arthropoda; class Insecta; order Lepidoptera; family Noctuidae; genus Diarsia; species Diarsia mendica. The sequence goes on from OX438899.1 coordinate 18,855,587, forward strand.
GCATTAAAAAGACTGGCTAAGAAGGTGATGCACTTCCGCGGCAGATTCTTTAAGATTGCGGGGGTAATCAAGTCAAATCCTGGCGCTTTTCCTGCTTCCATTAGTTTTATTTCCTTCGCAATTTCTCTTGGTGAGGTAGGCTTGATTGGTAGGCTCATTTGATAGTCTTGTGCGAGTATATCATTTAGGTCTGAATCATCATCTGAGCTCTGATTAGGCTTAAAGACATCAGATAGGTGCTTCGCAAAAACTTCTGCCTTTTCCTCATCAGTCCTGGCCCATGAGTTTTGTGTTCTGATTGGAGGAAATGATTGTTGAGGTTTATTGAGGCCTTGTGTAGCTTTCCAGAGAGAATATTCATCCGTGCAACTTGGAGACAGCAGTTGGAGTTTAGTTTGAACCATATCATTGACTGACTTTTTAATAGTAGCCTTAAGTTCTTTCGCTGCTTTATTCAACCTGCTTTTGTCCAAGGGACAACGCGATAGGTGCCAGATCCTCCGTAATTTACGTTTGTCCAGAATCTTTTCCTTTATATCTAAAGGGTTTGAGGGAATACCAATTATTCTGTCTTGTGACGGAGTGTTAGTCCACGCCGCTACCTGGATAAGGTTAGTCAAATCTTTGCAGGCGTGATCTATGTCCTCGGATGTTTTTAGAGGTACAGCCAAGTTCATATTGTCCTCTAGGAAGCTTCGGAATCCCTCCCAATCCGTCCTTCGACTTGTCAAGGTTTCAGTCTTGCCTCGAGACAGTGCACTAATACTAAGTATTAAGATGGCTGGTGTGTGGTCCGAAGATCCATCCAAACTCGATTCCACAGTAGCATGTAAGAAGCTCATGCCCTTAGTAATAAAAAAGTCTAGAAGATCCGGCAATTTACGCGGATCGCTGGGCCAATAAGTAGGCTCACCTGTCGAAATCGGTTTGAGGTGATTGATGTCAACACATTTTTTCAGTTCCCGGCCCCTGGTACTGGTACAGCGAGAGCCCCAATAGGTGTGTTTGGCGTTCCAATCGCCACCTGCCACGAATCTTGGGCCTAGAGTCTTGAAATAAGTGCTGTACATGTCAGCAGAGATTCGGTGTCTAGGTGGGCAGTATATGGCAGAAAGGGTGATGGGACCAGCCTGATCCTCAAGCAAGACAGAGGTGGCCTGGAGATGCGCTGCCGAAAATGGTGCCAATGGTGAATGTTTGAGACTTTCTCTTATAACAACGGCTGCACCAGCGTGCGCTCGGCCGTCGGGGTGCGGAGTGCTATGTATATTATATCCTTTCATACGGAAGGAGCTTCTTACGGTTGCGTGCGATTCCGAAATTAGAACTGCGTCCAGTTTGTTTGCTATAATTAACGACTCTAGTTCCTGTATATTTGGAGCAAGGCCATTAATGTTCCAAGTTGCGATTCTTAGAGGAGTCATTTATGGTACCAGCTTGGAAACGACAGTTGTTAGTACTCCCAGTAAGGAGCCTATTTGTTGAAGGAGTTGGTCAATTTTTTCATTTTGTTTGATAAGGAGCTGTTCAAGGAAGGTGCTTTGTTGATTGTTACTTCTATTTTCACTGTTTTGGTCCTGAAGATACCTACTACGTCCAGCTGTTACGTCTGAGTATGTTGTTTCCGGTCTAAGTCCTTTGTCAGGTCTGGGTTGGATATTTGGTTCGGAACTGACGTCTGTTGGTTGTGTGGAGGTGGTTCGGTTTTTATTTGTCTTGGTTGCTGGGCCTGGCTTTTTAGGATTCTGTTTTCTGACCAGTATTTCTTTGTACACCTGACAACCTTTATAGTTTGCAGGATGGTCACAGGAGCAGAGGGCACATTTCGCGGGACTATTTCTGTCTTTTTTAGGGCAGTCTGAGGTCTTATGACTTTCCCCACATTTCACACATCTGTAAGGCCTCATGCAGTTGTTTTTGGTGTGACCGTACTGCTGGCAGCGCTGGCATTGTACTATTGAGTCTGTTGCTCTTTCGTGGATCTTCAATTTTGACACGATGGTGGTAGATGTACTGAATATCTTTAACTCGTTTGTTATTGCTGCTAGGTTCCAAGTTCACAAAGAATGTAGAGGTGGGCGTTTTATCCGGACCAAAACGGGCATTGATAATTTCACCTCTCACTTTATTTCCAGATTTTTCGATTTCCTCGATGATAGTGTCATGTGGTGTGGTGTGATGTAGACCCCTAATGACAATTCTATAGGTTTTGGTACTTTTCGGCGTGAATGTGTGTCCAATCAACCCTTTTTGACGAAACATATCAATTATCCTTTTGTAACTGGCCGTTGTATTTACCATGACACGAAGCAGATTCTTGTTTACTATCCTGTACTTGAATTCTGTTGGGTTAATAACTGATTCAATTAGTTTAGTCAGTTCATTGTGGTCGTCTATCCCATAGAGTATTATTGGGGGAGGTTTGTTCGCTGGTTTAGCCTGACTACTTTCGTCCTCCGTCAAATCGATCGGTAGGCATTCAAACCTGTTTTCATTCCTGATTACTATGGAAGGAGGAGAAGGATGCTCACACGTTTTGCGTTTTTTCGACATGGGTATACGTTGCCATGGCGGTGGGTGGCGTGCTGCGTTTTCTGATTGTGCAAGATTGTCAGAAATAACCATTGAAATATTTGAAGCGGTAGTAGTGTCTGCAGAAGGAGCATTCGTTGGCAGATCACGTGTAGGGAGTTGAGATATGTCTCCTAAGGAAGAACTTCGTGATCTATTTAGAAACATGCTCTTATGGAAGGCTTGCTGGACTAGCTTCGCCTTAGGTTTATCACCAGTAGTATTCACTGACACGGAAGCCTGGGCAGCCACTTCCGTGGAGTCATCGGTTACATATTTCTCACTTGCAGGCCCGGACACCTGCAAGCGCCGGTCGCTAGCCGGGGCGCATGGCAAAAAATCATTCGTATTCGTACTCATCATTGTTTTTACGGTTGGGAAAGACCTCGTAACACTTACCCAAGGTGCAACTGCCACTGTTTTGGGGGACATTTAATCCACCAGGCTTGTGGTAGCCTCATCCAGTAGTTACCTACTAGGTGTTTTGGTTATACCGCCAATGCTCGGTCGTCAGAGCCTCGTCGGTTGTCTAGCAGGGGGCACCACGGCTCTCCAGCCTAAGCCAGAAGGCCGCCGTCGGCTATTCATAACGAACCACCAGACGCGTGCAGGTGAGGATGTCAATTGGGCCGGTATAGATGTTATTACCGTTCTCCCCTTACCCCCTTAAAAATTTAGTAATTGACGTTTAATTTTAAAAATGAGAGATGTGTCATCCGCGAACAATACAATCTTGTGATTATCCCTTACGTGATATGGCAAGTCATTGATGTATATTAAAAATAAGAATGGACCTAGAATTGAGGCCTGTGGGACGCCCATAGTGACCGCAGACCCTGAAGATCTCTTGCCATTAACATCAACCCTCTGAGTTCTGTTATTTAAATAAGACGTCAGAAGGTCTAGAGCCTTGTCCCTCACACCATAATGGTATAGTTTCCGTATAAGCGTTTCATGCTGCACGCAATCGAAGGCCTTGGACAAGTCGCAGAAGACACCAAGAGCATCCTGCGATTCCTCCCAGGCCTCGAATATGCTCTTAAGTAATTCCACGCCCGCGTCTGTAGTTGACCGACCCTTTGTGAAGCCAAACTGTTTCAAGTGAAGTAAATTATTTTTATTGAAATGTTTTAACATTTGCTTCAGAATTAATTTTTCAAAAATTTTGCTCAAAGTAGGTAATATGGAAATAGGTCGAAAGTTTGTGGGGTCGGTTGTGCTACCAGATTTGAACAGCGGAATCACTTTGCTAATTTTCATCAAATCAGGAAATACACCGGAATCAACACAAGAGTTAAAAATAATTGCCAGGAAAGGTGAAATAATATCTATGATTGTTGACATGGTATGTACTGATAATCCCCAAAGATCGGCGGTTCTTTTGACATCCAGATCTTTAAAAGATTCAATAATGTCCTTTGGGGTAACAACTATAAATTTAAAAGATTCAACACATTCTGGTACACATTCCTGCAAAATTGAGTAAGCAGAAGTGGAGGATGATGGCAGAGTTTTAGTTGTTACAATAGGGATATTAGTAAAGAAATTATCAAACTCTTCTGCAACCTCCATGTCTGCCTCAATATCTAGATAATAATAATAATATTCCACAACTATCACACAACGCCATCTAGTCCCAAGCTAAGCAGAGCTTGTGTTATGGGTACTAGACAACTGATAAACATACTCATAGATCATTTATTTTTAGATGAAAGTCACGGCTTCGTGCTGTGTTCCTACCCATTTCGGAGTTTATAATATTCCAGGTTGTTTTTATTTTATTATCAGATACTTTGATTTTATTTTTAAAATAAATGGTTTTAGCTGAGGAGCAGGCTCTTCTAAATATTTTTGAGTAATTTTTAACGTATTCTTTAAAGTTTTCATTATGGTTATATAATTTTTCATTATATAGTTCATATAGCCTCCGCCTACTTTTAAAAATACCCGGTGTTGCCCAGTCACTAAATAAAACGCGATCAGAAACAGACAATGTTTTGGAGGTAAACACTTTATTGAATTCTAAATTGATTAAGTTAAATAACAAATTAAATGCTCGATCTGCGTTATCGTGATATGGCAAAGCGGGAAGTTTTTCCATTAAATTATTTCTAAATAGGTCTAAACGTCTTTTATTTATAGGAACAAGGTTTATAGTTAGTAGGTGTACAAAAAAACTGGCGTAATGTCGGTGTGAAATGGGTACATTTCTGCTAAACCCTTCGAGGATTACCAGGTGTGATGTTATATGATTAGGGATGCAAATATTTGAGGAATAAAGGAGGCAGTAAGTATTCCTTTAATGTATATGACATTGGCAACCATTTGTTGAACACACCAGTCACAGTGATTGTTACCAAAATCTGTAGTCAGAGGCCAAGTAGTGGGAGTCCATTATGGACTGGTATTGGTATTCGTATCAGTTTACTTTGGTACTAAAATGTTGATTGTTTATTTATTAAAACTTTATGCACCAGAAAATCTGTAATCTTATAGGCAATATACCAGCACTTTTATATTATTTTTATATTGTTTCATGTCTATTCATGTTCGAACCCGAAGCACACAACTCTGATTTATCAGAATAAAGGAAAAACATCGTGAAGAAACCAGCATGCTTGAGATATTTCTCGACTGGCATGTAAAGTCAAGTCAGAGGCCTATAGGGGGCATAAAACTCTGACACCTGGTTATAAGCACTAACCACAATAAATCATTCTATAGTATCTGCTGTTGGTTTACTCAAAAAATTAAATAAAAAATAAGTTCAGTAGTCACATAACAACTTATATGTTTTAATTAATTTAAATTAATGTTATATCATCATTATCAGTCGCTAATGACATACACAATTAAGATAATATGAGTGAGTATCGTTTAAACTCCGTTTTTCTGACATTTTGGGATCGTGACGGCATCATTATGAATACTAAATTAACATAGCGGATATAGTTTGAATTTATTAATTAAAAAATGTGTTTAGTTTTACCAATGAGTACCGGGGGTTACCGGGTATTAATCTGGTACTAAGTGGGCTGTGCAGGTTAAATAGGCAGTCACTTCATGTTACTGGTACACAGCTGCCGATTAGACTGGAAGCCGGCCACAAAGTTGGGAAAGGATAGGCAGATTATGATAGTGTTTGTTACTAGTCATATTGTTGCTGATTAGTACAAGTGTATCTATAAAGAGACACAACTCTGAAGGCTACACACAAAGTCACGTAAATGCCGTTTTGTTGGAGACTTGCCAGCAAATCGCGAGGCCTACGTTCTGTGAGCTGCTATGCCGCTGAGGTTTCGAATCGATAATCTTTGAAATTGTCCAGCATGATCCAGTTTTCATTTTCAATTATTGTACTAGATAAATGTTAGGATAACTGGATCATTCTTAGCTCGTCGCGAGCAAAAATATGAAGCCTTGGGAAATAAAGGTTTCTACTTTGAGTATTCCGTAATAGTTATATGTCTTCCAAAATGCTGTTTGTCAACAGTAGGAGAAAATTACTTCGGAAAGTAATTTGATGTATTAGAAAGCGATACTAAAACACGTGATTGTACTCATGATAACAAAGAACTTTTACTATGCCCAAACCTGAAATCACGAACAAAATAAGCTGTTTTGCCCAGTTTTGCGAACATAAATCGGTCACTACCAGTCACCCTATATTAGTGCTCGATTGTACACCCGTACCTATAACTGTTATTATTTTATTAAACCAGTTTATACTCCTGTACTTCAAAAAATAATCACGCATTTAGATAAGCTGTCAGGCGGTCAGACCCACAGACCCACTCCATTCATTTTGGTGAGCCAAACACCGAAAACAGGAAAAAAATCGCACAATTTTAGATGTAATTGCTATCATTATTAAATTTCACTTTCAACAAAAGATCAATATGATTTGTTGTTATGAATAATACACATGCTCATTATCCCTAACACTAGGTGACACCTAAAATAACGTATATAAATAAAGACACGCAGTTCAATTTCCAACGGTCGGCTTGCAAATCAAACACCGCTTTTTAGTTTAGGCATTAATTTAGATAGTGTTAGTGAAAAGGCAACTGTAGTACAAACACTATTGTTGAGTGAATCAACATGTTTTAAAACTAATAGCTGCGGAAGGTCATTGTCGTATTTATGACCATTTCCATTCAATTGTTGTGTAAAGGCCAGTCCACACCTACGCCTGTACAACGTTCGCGCGCTTCTCGTGAACGTATCCATACTACAATGGGGAAACCGATTATAATCATGATGTAATACTAATTTTACTATGATTTAGGAAAAACGTAAATTTTATCAGCAACTGGGGTAATTTAGAAACAGTCATACTAAAATGCACGCGAGATGACATTGTCACATATACGCGAACTGTTTGTTAACCCAGGCGGACTAGTCCAAAAGTATCTTTACAGTATTGTAACTTTTGTTTACTTATCTGGCGTCTTAGTATAATGCTTAGCTTTTGGTAGGAATGGTGATTCACTGATCCTGCCTTTACTTCCATTAACCGCTATCTCAATAGTATTGCATTGTCAGAATTTCAACTCTAGGTACTGAGTCATACGTTGAAAATTCAAGGGTGCTCTCTTCCATAAATCATCATTCTCTTGCCGTTAGCCCAATTCATTTGTGATAGCCTGATAGGCGCAGCATGTCACCTTCTTCCAAACTTTTCTATTACTCGTCACTCGAGTAACAGAGATTCAGATACCTCCTTTATTGCTGAATCATACCTACTTTACATAGTCCATCCATCGTTTCTGTGATCTTTCTCTAGTCTTTTACCATCCACATAAATGTTCAAAACTTTCCTCACGACATTTTTCGCATTCCTCCACACCAAATGTCCATACCACGACAATCGATACCAACTTAAATTATTGCTTAAATAATAAGAGAGCATTCTTGGTATTACCAAGAATGCTCTCTTATTATTTAAGCAATAATTTAATTTCGCTTCGTCTTCGTGTGTGAAAACTAGCATAACTTAGTTATCTAACTTATAAGTTAGTATTTATTTTGCTTTGGACAAATAATAAGGTTATCGATCGTCCGCACTAGTACCTGTCAAGGAAATTAATACATTAATACCAATTCAGTATTGATTAAATTATTTTAATGTAGAAATTGTATTTTAGTACCTGAGCGAGCTAGCTGTGCTCGGGTTAAATATATAAGATCTACTAAGAGATCAAATATGTATATTGCTGATTTAATCGAAATCGTTGGATCCCTTTTTATGAACACGATAACAAATATTTATTTCATTTGTAAAACTAAACTATTATAGACATCTATCATAATAAATTCATCATCTTCTATTAAACCGACCCCAGTGGCCAGTACAGATGCTGTACCCACTGACAGGGATAGCGCTAGCGCCGCCTGAAGTTCGCAGAACAGTGGCAAGCTCTAGAGAAAGAGCCAAAATGGCTTCAGACACACGACACCCATTACGTCTAAACAGCCCAACCAGCAATTTTGCGCTATAACCAAACCTTATATCTCAAAACAGCTGGGTGAACGATGTATAAAGGTTTTGGCGGTGACTGATTGTTGTGTAAAAGCGTTTGACAATACAATTTGGCTCTATAAGTTTATACAGCAAAAAGGACCTATTAGGAATTGATGTAAAGGTTTACTTCGTGACTTTGTATAGCTGTTATAGTCAGGCGTTATAGCAACCTCCAATGTGACTAGTACACAACGATAGAACTTTATAACAGTGTTTACTGTCGCCCCAATGCGCCTGATTTACGCAATAAAAGTTCTGAACGAACTATAATGACTCTTTCGTTAAAGTGGAGATGAAAACTCAAGAATAGGGCGATATTGTGATATTGTGGATTTTTAGATCGTCGTTACAGTGCATAGTACTATAGTGGGTACAAAAAGTCTACAACAGAGTGATTTGGTGATATAGCTGAGTTTCGAATTACATTTATAGAACTTAAATTGTCATATAAAGGTTTTTTAACGCTCGTTATAGTCGTAGTGATAAACTTATCACAAAGACACTTTTTTAAAACAGGATTGTTTTTTTATAACTGTTATAGTCCCTCTATTACAATAGTACTATATCGGAGATTATTTCTCTTTTAAAACATAATAACTGTGTATAACGGTAGGTTAGTAATGCTTTTAAATGTTAATTCAGTTTTGTAAAGGCATTTCTATCGCTCTTTTACAACAATATTATATAAGGAACCCTAATTGCATGTAATGGTGGTTGTAATCTGTCATAACGAATGCTATAGTAGTGTTCAGGAAGCTGGAAGTATGTTTATGACTTAAAATTCGTAATTGTTTTAGTAAAAGCTCAATAATTCGAGGGGGGCATTCAAATATAGTCGGTAACCAGTACATATTTTATCAGTAAAATTACAGTCGCACGTCATTTTCCCCGTAAGGGACGAATAATTTAATTACAAAATAATATATAACTCGCACCACAATACGGCTCCTCGTATTCTTTTATTATCCAATTCTCTTCAAAAACACTGCACGTGAACGAATGTAAAATGAATGAACGATGAATATTATGGTGAAGTAATGGAATCATGAACTGTTTTACAGTACCTAAAAGAACTTTAGTAGCGTTGCGGTGGCTTGTATGTCATCAAATAGAGATTGCGTTACTGTTACATCAACTGTAATAGGCCAAAATTGTCATGCCTGACACCGCTACAGTTGTACTTTAACACTGAATGGAGATATAATTGCGCCACTTTCTTTGGCCTTTTATGTGACCATCGATTAGTTTTTACAAAACGTTCTATGGACTTCTATACAACTAACTTTTGCTAGTTGGGAGCCTTGTATCGCAAAGGCTGAAAAGCCGAAACAGCTTTCTGAAGTGTGTCACCCCACTCACTGGCGAGATGTCTACGGAAAGATTAAAGCTGTGGCAAGGTAGTATATCCTTACCGTACCCATTTGTTTCACCTGCTGAACACCTCCCACCTGGACAAGAGTTGCCATGGCTGACCTGGAAGTCTTTAAACAGACTCCGGACCCAGGTTGGTCGCAGCAAAGAAAACCTACTGAGGTGGAGATACATAGATGACTCTGCACTGGACTGTAAATGTGGTGCTGTTCCTCAAACCATGGGGCATTTAATGTCGTGCTCTGCGTGTCCTGCTGACTGTTACAGTTCACTACAGAAACTGATGGACGCTACCGAAAGCACCAAAATAGTAGCCCAATTCTGGGCCGACACAATTCAGATTGCCATCGACTCGCTAAAAATAGATCTTCTATTTATCTTTGCAGTAAATTAATTGTAAAAATCAAGCGATGTGAAAGTGGAACATGGGTGGTTTTTAGTCAGTAGAAATTTGACACTCGCTTCCACTCTGCCCAGAGCGGGAGTAGTCACTTGATGATTACCCACATTCCAAAAAAAAAGTGATAGTACGCGAAGGGGTACGAGCGTGCTCACTTTTTACAAAATTAATAGTACATTATGGTATAAGTGTGTAACGTTGGTGATTACCGCAGAGGCGGCATTGAGACCCGAGCCGTCAGGTGAGGGTCTTAAGAAAGCCGAGGACGGTAATCATCAATACACACGTGTATCATACGACGTTTTTCAACACACTTGCGAATAAAAAAAAACGTGTGGCACTCGGAAACTGCCGCGGTAAAGCTATTGCATAGCATTTTTTATCAATTATTTAATTAGACAACTTCAGTTGACAACCTTGTTATTTTCCGTAACCATAGCAACCTGGTTGAAATATTTTCGTTTCGGAATTTCTGGATTCGCTCTCCACGCTCAAGGCCCGCGATAGAAGCTTTGCAATAGCTCATTAATACAAGAAAAAACGTTTTATTTAGTAGATAAAAAGTTTATTTATAGAAACAATTAGTAAATGTGCAGTTAGTAAAATTATAATTAATTGTTTTTGATGGCGTCGTAGCGGTCTCTTCAGATAGATTACTGGCCATGGTTCTGTATGTCTTTTACAGTTATATTTGTTAATTCTTGTATCCTACAGTTACACCAAATATTAAAGCAACCTGAAAAAAAAGAAAAAAATAATTATTAAGTTTAACACACAACACGCTGAAGCTGAAGTCACGTAGATAGATATTTAAAATTAGTTTAACTAACCTTAGTAACCAGATATTGGTTATCTGGAGCATCTTTTATAAATTTTTCAACATCGTTAGACGATAAAACCTTTGATTTCTTGCTTCTAAATCCATCTGACAGTCTTTTTAGATAAGCTGACAAATTAGAGTATGTTTTTAAGTCCACTCCATTCTTCGTTCGGACTGTACTTTTTAACATTGAGTATATACACCACAAAGAGCTAGGTTTGTAATTAGAAGATAATTCTTTAAAGTACGCCAAGAACACATTTTCAGAAAATTACTGCGATTTCTTGGTGTTTTGCCACTGCTTGAAATTTTGGTACGATAATAGATATTTCTCCTTGGAGTTTTCGGGTAGCAAATTATCCATAACGCTTAGGGCTTCAAATCTTACATCGGGCGGTGTACAACATGAATCATTTTCTTCAAAACTAGACATTTTAACTAATAAAATAACAATAATAACAGTGAAAACGAGTTGTGTATTTTTTTCGCAGTAGCGGGAATATTATGTTTTTTTATAAGCGATCAGCCATAGACTAAAATAGGTTTTTTTTTTTTTTGCTTGTCGTGGATAGTGTTTGCAGCCACGTACAAAATGGGGAATTCAAATTTTTATTTATCACAGAGAAAACAAAAATTATTTTTGAGTGAAAGTTTTATTGATTAAAAACGTACTAAGTTTAAATTATCTATTTAAATACAAAGTTTCATGAAATGAGCAAGCACTAGGTCATTAATTAATTTTTACTATTGAACACGATCTTTTTTGTATCGAAACTTTTTTAAGAACATAGCAACTCAACCAATTAAATTTTAAAAAAAAACCTATAACTCACTAGTGAATAATAGTAATGAAAAATTCACAGTTTGATTATAGGTGTCATTATGTGCCTAATTGCGGTGAAATTTTAGCCACTTTATGAGCAAGTGTGTTGAAAATAATATTATCTCTTAGCGAACTTTAGTGTAAATGGCTCAGGTAAATGGATCAATAAAGTCAACAGAACCGGTACACGATGACCAATGAAAGAAACTATACACACGTACTTCATGCACGTCATGTCTTGTATCTGCTATAAATGAATATTTTTGTTCATTTCTTTCTTCTCTTACCTTTATAGAACCAGTTTATGCGGATCTCAACAAAGCAAGGCTATCTCATACTGGCAATACATTTTTCGACTTGAATCCGTCGAGTTTTGTTACAGCACGGCTATTTTGCCCGAAGCGATTTAAGCAGAGGTGTACAAAAGGGCACCCACATTTCGCCACTTGTGTTTTAACTCGAAAGGGTCGTTTTTTTTGGGACAAGCCGGCCACACTATTCAAAAACCACTTTTTTTTGTTTTTGTTTTGGGAAATCATCAAGACTCCTCCTGCTCTGGGCAGAGCGGTAGGAAGTGTCACTTCTACTGACTAAAAACCACCGATGTTCCTCCTTAGCCCTTGTGCCGAGGTCAAGGTATCTCTTTAGAACAACACGCAGCCCCGACGCGACGGTATTCCCAAACCACTGTAGCTCCCGAAACATAGAATCAACAGTGGTTCAGGGGTGGAGCTAGTTGTTATAAGTATATAGTATTTGCGTCCACTAGACCAAAGATTCACTTTCCGTGTTCAGACGACGTCACACAATGGTGATGATATCTCAATAATAATTGGCCTTTTTTGCATAATCACAGTTAACCGACTTCAAGGACGAGGTATGTACCTCGGCGCCTAATTGCAGACGCAATGATACAACAGAACTGATTTTTTTTAATTGTTTATGTCATGTGGTCTTGACTCTTGGGTAACACCTAGTTAAAAATAATTCTTAGGTACGTTTTCTCTAACATTAAGCAAAATTTAAAAGTTTGCCTGAAAGAATCATATTGCACTATTCGAAATTCGTCATCGAACGAGAGCAAAAATTCGTAAAACTCGTCATCCATGACGAGAGTAGAAATTCCAGCAACGCATTAATGCCAAAAAAAATTGTCATTTGACTTGATTTGACGTTTTTGGACGAAAATCTAAATTAATTTGTACGCAACTAAAAAAAGTAAAATGTGACGTCTTTTATGTATATTTTTAAATTATGTTATCGTCGTTTTCCTTGATCTTTTCATTTGGTTTTGGGGACTTTACCATTTAAACTTTTAGAATTTAGATGTTTTAATAATATCGATCCATTGACATTCAAGTTTTCGGAAACTTAATATCAGGAAAATTTAAAATGTTTATCGGTTTGTTGTGCAAGCTTAAACTACACAATAACATACACACATACATAAACTCACGCCCTTTTCCCATGGGGGTAGGCAGAAACCACAGAACGCCACTTGCTACGATGACATATTGTATAATAATTGACCGTTGCTAGTACTAGGTGCTAGTATTGACCATAGTAGGTAATGAATGACACAATTTTATTAGATTCATGACCATCTTGAAAATGATTCGCTTTTCGATATATTATGGGGGTGATAGCGTAAACATTTAGATGATGAATCAGACACATCAAACTGGACAATTTTTACCAGGAAAATGGGTTAAGAAACTTTTCTTCTCTTTTTTTTCTTTTCATTTTTTTATTTTTTTATTTTTTTGTTATACGTTACGAGATTGACTCCAACTCTATTTATAATTTTTTTATAATTTCACAAGCTGGTAAAAAGCTGTAAATATTTTTCTTTTTTTTTTTTTGATAATAATCACATGGCATTGTTTTGACACTTTACATTGACAGTTTATCTATTTATCTCCGTACCTTGGAAAGCACGTTAAGCCATTAGTTCCGACTGACATAGCTGTAGATCTTTGACAGTCGTGAACCTAAAATCTGACAACAGTTAGTACTGGGTTGTGAAGATCAGGTAGTTTCTTCAAGTAAAGTATAGCACTCGGCACGTAAGTTGAAACAAAATGGCGGTCGTTCGCGAAGCTACAATCATGAAAATAAGTCAACTGAGACCCGATAATGTATTACAGATTGCATCCCGTAAGTTGAATTATGATCTTGAATGCTCAGTTGCACATTTTCGTTCGAATCTCATTCTATTTTTGTCATTTTACCTTTGCGGACGACCGCCATTTTGTTTCAACTTACGTGCCGAGTGCTATAATAGTATTCAGCTGCATCCGGTGAGACTGATACCCGACCCCAACATGGTTGGGAAAAAGCTAAGCAGATGATAATATAGACAAGTTATCGTAGTACTGGAATAACAAGATTGAAATAATAATAGCGTTAGAATTCGCATAACCCGGAGACAGCAGTCATTAAATATCGAATTTCAATCTGTTGACTTTTAGATCCCGTGACCTGAATCATATTATTTAAATAACTAGTTTGCGGAAGTTTGTTTGCGATTACGACCAATTAATTCCTAATTAATTTTATCGAAGTCAAATAGGTAGGTATTAAAACTTATAACAATAATTTTCGTCTCACCGTCGTTAAATTAAATAACTGGCTATATGCTGGCCACACTGGTACTCTTGCCTCTCTTGCATCCCGGACGCAAACCATTTTGCCAGTCATGAATATAAACTCCTTTGTGGCATTAAATCCTTCTTTGAATAAATACTTTTGATTCTTCTCTTGCATCACTGGTGGAGCGAATGTCTTATTTATGGTAATGCACTCCCTTGAATCAAGTTTGAATGCCTGGCCAAACGGGCAACATTTTCTAGCGCACTTCCCCTTAAGGCAGACGCATCCTCTCTCCTCTTTAGTTTCGGGATCCAGTATAGTTTCATTTTTCCCGAATGTAAGGCCTTCGTATGTACGATTTACTAGTTGTACACTTTTTTGGAGTCCGCAAACTTCAGATTCCGATGAAGTCCCACAAACAATCACAAATGAAATAGTCAATAAGGTCCACATTGTAAAGTAAGTTGTGGCCATTTGTATTTCGGACGACCGACTCGTTTGGAAGCCTTACCGTTACTGTTGATGTTTAGTCAACTGTACAATATGAAAAACAAAACTGGAGATTTGATTTGAGATTGCAAGCTCAACTCAGCGACGATCGATGCTATTTATTTTATCGAGTCTACCTCAGACATTTTTACTAAAAAAACAGGTCTCACAGAAATAAAAGCAGTGTGTAACCAAACCACTTTGGCTTCGACATTCCTTTTTTTTTTTTTTTTTTTTTTTGGTGGGTGGAAAATCATCGAATGACCCCCCCCGCTCTTGGGCAGAGCGAAGGGGAGTGTCAGACTTCTACTGACTAAAAACCGAACCCATGTTCCTTCTTTGCCCTTGCGCCGAGGCATCGAAAAGTTTGCAAACATTTTTTAATCTTGAATTTATTTTATTATATTTACCTAGTGTTTTATCAAAACACATAACACAATTTAATTTTTAAGCGTGCTTAAAAGTAAAACTGTGTTAACATGACAACACCATCATCTGCACTTATGTAGAAGATGGTGTTGCCATGTTGTTTGAATTTAGGGAAACGGTGGTAATTTGGGACAAAAATCATGCATTTTAAAATTCATATTCATATCTTAATTATCATGAATATTTTATGTTTATTTTTTTATTTGGCAATGTCATTGGTAAATGCCCCTTACGGATCGAGCGGGGATTTTTTAAGTTTCATCATTTATCAGCATACGCAATTAACACTAAATTAAGTAATCCTTTTACTTGGTCTTCTCGCAGAACCATCTCGTCTTACATTCATCAGCAAACAAATAAAATTTAGGGTTGGTCTCCGTGAACGCGTAGAGCATCGTTAGCATACGCGGTATTTAAGGCGAGGTTTCCCTACTTTGTTTTTATGTACGCACGACCTCGTCCCCCGCCCTGCCGCGCGAGCGATAAAATGCCTAAATTTTGACTGTTTTTTCTTCTTGGAGAAAAATGATAAAGAAATTATACATTATGTGACCCGAGATAATACACATTTTTTACGACCTTTATTATGATATAAGTTTCATTTTTCAAAGCCTAATATAACTCAAGTAAAACGATTATTTAGCCATCATTTGGACATGTCTTTGCGATTTAATTGGATGCAGTGAAGTGTAAGTAATCGTGTATCGCATGCCCGACATATCATGATCGAAGAGTCAACTATGTAATGCATTTTTTTCAAAATTTAAATCCGTTCCATGTACGAGTAAAACGCTATTGTTGACGACGTTTATCGGGGTAACCCCGCCTTAAGAGGCGTTTTTACTTATTATCCAAAAACAATTACATAAATATAATCTACCAGCTGGGTATTAATTGCCGGATAACGACCTAATCACGTATCAAACAGGTTTTTGTTTTACTTGTATTTATACGACTTAATTTGGAAGAATTCTATATTATATAATTCTATGTAAAGAGGAAATGTAAATCCATGCTACCTGGCCACTTTTGACATTTCTAACTTTAAGCAATAACCACAGAAAAAATCGTATCTAAAATAATGACTTTTACTCAAGTAATAACTTTGACTCTTTTATAGAAACTGGTGTTATTGTTAGGAAATATTGCTGTATACTATGACTGATGGTAGCTGGTAGTTAGTTGTTTGCAAAATTCCATATTTTTTTCTACGTCGGTAATACCAGGTTAAATATCTTTCCCTATAATTAAGATAAACCTGTGCGTAATATTGATCAGAGTATAAGTAACGGCTAAGCCTTTTCCTAACTGTATTAGGGTTGACTTTCTGTCCAAAAGGATGCAGCTGACCAATATTTAACATGGAACGATTTTTTTACTCTCACATTAATAAGAGCAGTGGTGGCCCAGTAAGAGCAGTGGTGGCCCAGTAAGAGCAGTGGTGGCCCAGTAAGAGCAGTGGTGGCCCAGTGGTGGCGGCCCCGACTTACGAACAGTGAGTCGTGGGTTCAAACCCCGTCAGGTGCATTACTTTGTGTAATTTATTTCATCACCACTGCTCTCAAAACGGTGAGGGAAAACATCGTGAGGAAACCGGCATGTCTAAGGTCCGTATTACAGAACGAAACTCAAGCACTGATCTCTGTTTAAAACTAGTTTTATGTCGAGTTTTGATTTTAGAACGTTCCTCAAGCATAGATTCATTGATTGTAGTTCAGCCGAGTATAGCTTTATTCTAGATCATTACTCAGTTGTAGATTATGGTTTAAGTAGAGATTGATCTATGATCACGCAAGTGTGGTCGACACCCCGCTTGAGCAGAGATTTCCTTGTCAGTGTCAAATTGTCGAATTGAAGTTTATATTTTATTACAAACAAAATCTGAATGTAGTTTGATTGCTGTTCTGGAATAAGACTGATCCTCAAGTACAGATTCTATGTTTAAACTATGATTGGGCGATTTAAGATCAAACTGGACTTGAGTTTCGTTCTGTAATACGGACCTTAGAATCAAAAAATTCGAAGACATGTGACATCTACCAATCCGCACTGGGCCCGCGTGGTAGATTATAGCCCATCCCTCTCCTAGAGAGGAGGGCTGAGTCCCTGCAGTGGGAACATTATAGGCTGATGATGATGATTGTTAGAATTTATATTGTGTGGCTGTGGTAAATAAACGTAATTTATTTATTAAAATAGTTTATTGGATACAAGAGAAAAAACGGTTACAAAAACTAGAGTCAGATTGACAACTACTACATGGCATGTGCATGGATGCACCTGAGTCCAATAACCATTTATCATAAATATTAATTCCATTGACCGTTGCTGTGAATTTTGCTACAAAACTGGTACTCACTCCTTTGTTGCATGGCATGATTGTTTCGAACTTCCACGTTGCGAATGTTTCTCATCCGATCAATTTCTCCAGACTGAACATATTTTGACCCATCTTGCGATAGTATCCCAGAAATATGTTTGTAATTGCAAAATTCCGTAATCCCAAATTCAAATTGCTTCGACAATTTTTCCTGTTGAGATTATAATATTGCACTTTTCTCAATAATTCACCTGTACCACTATACGGAACCACACTCAGCGCAACCACGCTCTGCTACCAATTACCATGTTAGAATATATATTTTGTGGTTGTGGTAAATAAACGTAATTTATTTATTAAAATAATGATGATTGACATAATGGCCTAGTATATCACTTACTTTTTTAAATTTTCTAATCATCTCTAAATATCATCTTAACATAAATTTCGATCAAGGCCTTCACGAAAACTTGTTTCTCATTCAAATTGTTTTGATTACGTAAAAACAATCGTTTAGGTGGTAACTCATAGTCATCGAAGTCAAACCGGATTTGACCAAAAATGCTTATTCACAAACTAACACGTTTTTTGTCAATTTGTGGTAGCGGTCTAAGAAAAAATAGATGGCATTATTTAATTGTGCTCTTAGATGTATATTGACAATTTGATGCAGTTCATACTGGAGTAACAAGATAACGGATCAAGATGGCATGTGCATGGATGCACCTGAGTCCAATAACCATTTATCATAAATATTAATTCCATTGACCGTTGCTGTGAATTTTGCTACAAAACTGGTACTCACTCCTTTGTTGCATGGCATGATTGTTTCGAACTTCCACGTTGCGAATGTTTCTCATCCGATCAATTTCTCCAGACTGAACATATTTTGACCCATCTTGCGATAGTATCCCAGAAATATGTTTGTAATTGCAAAATTCCGTAATCCCAAATTCAAATTGCTTCGACAATTTTTCCTGTTGAGATTATAATATTGCACTTTTCTCAATAATTCACCTGTACCACTATACGGAACCACACTCAGCGCAACCACGCTCTGCTACCAATTACCATGTTAGAATATATATTTTGTGGTTGTGGTAAATAAACGTAATTTATTTATTAAAATAATGATGATTGACATAATGGCCTAGTATATCACTTACTTTTTTAAATTTTCTAATCATCTCTAAATATCATCTTAACATAAATTTCGATCAAGGCCTTCACGAAAACTTGTTTCTCATTCAAATTGTTTTGATTACGTAAAAACAATCGTTTAGGTGGTAACTCATAGTCATCGAAGTCAAACCGGATTTGACCAAAAATGCTTATTCACAAACTAACACGTTTTTTGTCAATTTGTGGTAGCGGTCTAAGAAAAAATAGATGGCATTATTGTGCTCATATAATATGTATATTGACAATTTGATGCAGTTCATACTGGAGTAACAAGATAACATTATAATAGCGATTTAATGCTAGAATTTGTACAACCCGGAGACAGCCGTCGACAAAAACTAATTTCAATGCGTTGTCTATCCGTGACCTTAAGACAATAGTATTACTTGAATGACTAGTTTGCGGAAGCATGATCGCAATTTTAAGATCTATTCATACTAAATTAATAATAGAATAATAAAAAAAAAATATCACAATGGTTTTCGTCTCACCGTCGTCAAGTTGAAGATCTGGGCAGCCGGATATACAGGCAGTCTTCTCTCTTCGGCCTCCCGGACGCAAACCATTTTGCCAGTCATGAATATAAACTCCTTTGTGGCATTAAATCCTTCTTTGAATATATACTTTTGATGCTTCTCTTGCGTCACTGGTGGAGCGAATGTCTTATTTATGGTAATGCACTCCCTGGAATCAAGTTTGTATGCCAGACCAAAGGGACAACATTTTCTAGCGCACTTCCCCTTAAGGCAGACGCATCCTCTCTCCTCTTTAGTTTCGGGATCCAGTATAGTTTCATTTTTCCCGAATGTAAGGCCTTCGTATGTACGATTTACTAGTTGTACACTTTTTTGGAGTCCACAAACTTCAGATTCTGATGAAGTCCCACAAACAATCACAACTAAAATAGTCAATAAGGTCCACATTGTAAAGTAAGTTGTGGCCACTTGTATTTCGGACGACCGTCTCGTTTGGAGGCCTTATCGTTACTGTTGATGTTAAATGACCTGTTCAATAAGACAAACTTGGGATTTCCTTGATCACAAGCTCAACTCTGCGACGATGGATACTATTTACTATTTAATCGGGTTTACGTTAAATATTTTCGATTGAAACCGGTTTACCAAAACTAGATGCAGTAAGTTAGGTACCAAACCACTTTATTGTTTCGGCATTTTTTATTCGTGATTGTCCGATAAAAGGTTGTAAACACTTTTTTAACCTTCAATTTACAGAGCATTGATCATAACAGTGCGGTTTACACACAGAGCATAATTAAAAAGCTACAGTCTATATGCGAAAGTGAATTATCATCGGTTGTCATGTAGCTTTATCTGTCTCTCTTAATTTATTATTATCAGAGTACTTAGCATGTTTCATTTATCACACTTTAAGCGACAGGCTTTTGTGTTCTGTAAAAACACTATAAGCGAAAGGCTTTTCCTGTTTCTTTCTCATGTAGGTCTTTTGGTTAAATTCATGTCTTTAAGATGTGTCATTTCTTATACCATAATTATTTATTCGTTTCGCTATCAGTTTTTGACAGAGAAACCTCTCTTCAAGAATTATTGTTCTCCATTTCGATTTTAAGATCATCATTATTATTTTAATCTTGTCGAAATTAAAGAAAGTTAGATGTAAGAAATTCCGTTTCCATAAAATGCGTGTGTGGAATTCTACACAGCATGGAGCATTGAGAGAATCTTAATTGTATGTATGTACTGCTGTGAACCATGTTTGTGCCTTAGTGGGAACCTCTTCTAGTGATACTACTGAATAAAAAGTGATAAGTATTTGGTGTCAGTGAGCTTTCGGTTTTTTTTTACATAGGACTTAAACATAACTGATAAAATGTGAGTGTACTACTAGGTACGGTCAGCATCAGAAGTATATTAACATTACCTACTCAAAGTTTCGAAGCTGTTTTTTTTTAATAAAAACTTGTTAGATATTACTCGTTACTACATGTTAATGGAGTGTAAGGACTATTTTAACGAATAATCTTCTGAAACATTAAAAATAGTACCTAAAGTCCTGTACATAAAAGAATTAAAATTCCGAAATGTTCAGCTACTTCTGATTATGCTGACCGTACACACGGCTACACATCAAGCTATACATTTCCAGTTTACGCTGATCTCGCACTGTACGGAAATCCCATCCAGCTTATTCTGGAAATGTATAGCTTGACGTGTAGCCGTGTGTACACCTTTGCCTAACACGTCGGAACTTACAGCCATAATGTTGTATACTGACTACCTAATAAAATAGCTATTTCGATAAGTGTACCTACCTTCAGTAATAACATAATTTACGTTGTCATTCGGTTCGTCCTAGCTGCCACCTATAAAAATATAATTATATATCTACCATAGTACCTACATCCTTTAACTGGATAGGTACCTTTTTACTTTCCAGTAAAAATAGCTGTGCAAATGTCAAAATTAATGATTAATTTCCTTCATTTCACTCACGATTAATAACTTCCTAGTCAGATAATAAAGCGGTTATTGTTAAAATAAATACATGGAATTCGATGTAGGTATCATCAACGCAAGCATTTAAGATCATAAAGTAAATAGTTCAATATTTATTCTACTTAATTACCGTACCAAACGAGTTTAATTTGACTTCGTTAGTATTACTCATAATGACAATAAACTCGTATTGTAATTATCATTAGTGACAGATAGAAGTCAATTAATTGTATAATACAATAGATTCTTGTTATTATATATATATATTATATACTATAAAATCATATATATTATATAATTTCTCAGTACAATGGGCTCAGGCAATGGACTCGACCCCTATTTACCTACATAGGACTGAAACATCACTGAGAAATGTGCGTGTACTATAAGATACACCTCTGCATAACCCTTTGGGGACAGGCGTAATATCTATAATATGACAACAGAGAAAATGGATTTATCTTGTATTGGTTTGGAGGAGATGTTTTACTGTTTTTTGGATTGATTTATAGGTATACGTAATATTATTTTGAATGTTGTTTACTGTACAGACACCAGCACATCAAGCTATTACAATATTTTTAATTGTTGACGTTTTTATAAAAAATCGTGGCTATTTAGATACGATTTTTCAACAGGATGGTGTTTACAACATAATAAAAATAAACCAATTAAACTACCTATAGCTTGTTTTGGGACATGAAAAATAAAAGTCGAGTCCAGCTCCTGTAGAAATTGGCCATTGTTCTTTCATTATTAGTATTTAGTGCAGTTTTTTGCAGTCATAAGTTATAAGCCATTTAGAACTCAAGACACACCTCTGATTTTTTGGATTCATGTGGATATTGTACAATCATCACTTGCTTCGATGATGGAAAACATCGTGAGGGAACCATCATTGTACATGAAATGAAATGTAAGGCACGGCCTCTTCCCGTCGGGGCCGCGGACGCGGATTATCGAAAGGCATAACGCGGCCTCAGCACAAGGGCGAAAAAGGTACATGGGTTTGATTTTTAGTCAGTAGAAGTCTGACACTGCCCTTCGCTCTGCCCAAGAGCGGGAGGCGGGGGGGTTATTCGATGATTTTCCACCCACCAAAAAAAACAGGGCACGGCCTCTTACTTATCAACTAGCGAAACATAGGAATGATTACAAAGTTTTCTTAGCAATTGTCCATCATGCCTGAGAGATGTTTCTCGAGGGCATATTATAAAGACAAGCCAGAGGCCCATGGGCGGCCTAGTGCCAGGGTTCTTTTTTGGTTTGGGTTTTTTTCTGAAACACTAACCACATAATAAAATAGAAAAATAAAAAGCTGCCACTAATGTGGCAGCTGTCAGAAGTAAAATAATGTTACCTATCCCATATAATCATTAGGCGTATTTTTTTTACGGAGCTGTTCAATATTGTATGGGTATTTTTTTTATTCCATAACCTGTCAGATTACAAGAAGTTGACTGACTTTACAATCACCAAACCATTATATGTTTGAGGTACAGGCACATCAAGCTACTACAATCGGTAGATTTTAAACTTTATCGATTCACCATTAGGTTCAAGGTTGATTGGGAAAATTGTACAGTGTCGGGTAGCTTAATTTGCTGGCTTCTGTACTATGAACGTGTTCATACTTAAACAATAAAATTATAATATGATGAACTGTGTCTAGTTGTTCTAAGCCATTGTTTTTGCTGTAGAGAACAAATTGTTGAAAAGTGATCAACTTTAGTACTTGCTCCACAATAAAGCATAATGAGCCTATAACGTACTCCCACTGCTGGCTTCCTCTCCACGAAAAGGATGGGCATGTTATGTGGGCCCATTACGGGTCATTAGATGTCACTTGTCTTAAAAATGTTGGTTGTTTACCTTCACGGTTTCGAGAGCAGTACTCATAATGCGGTTTTGAAAAAAAAAAAGTAATGCAACTTTCTGTGCCAAATTACTTCCTTACAATTAAACCTGTTCCATCCTGAAGCGTGTACTTGTTGAATTATTTTTTAGTTCATATATTAGCAGACAAAAATTTTGGGTGCTTTAATTTAGGCACTAGTTTTTGCCCGCGGTCACGCCCGAATTTTATAACCATCGGATAAAATGTATACCAGCGCATATAGTACGAATGAAATCTAAATGAATAAGCTGGTTCTATATAAGACTAACCAACATAAATGTTTTCTTTTGATATTCTGAAAGTTGACTTGCTCTTATATACTATTGAAGTTATAGAACCGCTTTCACTGAAGCGTTATTCGAAGAATTTGATCAAAGCCCGTTTAGATGCAAGACACGTAGGATATGTTTTGTAGCAGATTCTTTTCTCGTTTGAGTATGTTATTATGAATTATGATACAATGGGAGAAAATAAATGGTCCTGGTTTTTTTTTCTTTTGGGACATCCAAACTATTCCCAAACCACTGTCACTCTTGAAAGCCAGAAGCATCAGTGGCGTAGTCCCAGAGAGAAAATTTAACTGTTTTAGATCCCGCAACGAAAAGAATCAGAAAAAAATATCGGAGGAGTAGGAGAGTTCCACTTCCATTCAAATCAGCAGGAGACAGAACAAAACAAGGCCAATTGGCATAAAGTATGCAACTGGTATAAGCTTAGTTACCCAGCACCACGAATAAATTTCCGATCATAAGGCTGCACTAACTGTCCTTAACTGCTATATAGCTTTAAAATATTCTTACTCTAATGTGTGGTTATTACCTCATATATTGTCAGAATTTTAGACCCATAGGCCCCTAACTTGGTTTTATATACCGATGCCGTCGAGAGATATCTCTTAGGAATTCTGGCAATAATGTTTTTTTCCTATAGATGTAGGAATACTTGGTTTGGCATTGGTCACAGGTATTAGGTACTTAAATAACAATTAAGTAAGGATAAATTAAGGCGCATTTATCGCATTGGGTAATCCTGTAATATTAGATGTAAGTAGATAAATAAAAAATCCTAAGGTAAGTAAAAGAATTATCTCATTTTATGCTGCTTGATAAAGTCCTTTTAGTTTAAGATATTTTTAATTAGTAAATAAAACTTTTAAAACTTCTGTGCCAATTAGTTCCCTATTTATTTGAGTTATTCTTAATCTATAACCTCACCGTTCTCAAATGAAAGTCTGTAGTGGCAGGATAAACCGGTATCCTTATCTCGTGCAGTTCACCTGAGCAATTCATCTTCCCAAACAAAAACTGGAGATTTTTCGTGGCATTGTATCCTGGTAGCAACCTATGCTCCCTCCAAACGGGAGGGTTGAAGGGTTCCGTGAAGTTGACACATTCCCTCCGCATCTGATGATACATCTGTCCAAGAGGACAGCACTTTCTAGCACAAATTTCTTTCAAACACACACATCCCCGCTCCATCTTTGTCACATTATCTACGTAAAATTCACCATGATTATATTTAACACCTTTATACATCCTATTATTTAATTCAACACTGTTTTCTTCATCACA
The DNA here is from genome assembly GCA_949316265.1 of Diarsia mendica. Classification (NCBI taxonomy): domain Eukaryota; kingdom Metazoa; phylum Arthropoda; class Insecta; order Lepidoptera; family Noctuidae; genus Diarsia; species Diarsia mendica. Next base: position 18,880,053 of record OX438899.1, read on the forward strand.
TTGCGATGTAGTTCTTGTTATTATTGTGAATAGTATAATAAATAATACCGGTTTCATTTTTTTGCCGTGTCTACCTCAGTACGGTCGACGCGTACGCAGGTCTACAACTGACTGACAAGAGTTACTCAATGAGGGTTTTCTGTGGTCACTCGGTACATACAATTAATAATTATACGGTGAATTGAGTCTTGTAAGTGAGACGGGTACAAGTTAGTGTCCTCGCGTAGGTTTAATAATTTACGAGGAAAACAATTTTTATTAGTTTTAATATCAAACGGCAGACCGAGGAGAAGATTGAGGGACGCCTTGATGGCTTTCTCGTTTATTGGATTCGAAACACCGGAAAAGTACCAGGGGTATGTCTTTGCCCAGAATTGAGACATTAATAAATGTTTGTAATAAAAATAACTCCGACCGAAATATTGTTGACCATTCAATCTTAGGTAGTGAGAATTAAATATGTATCACTTTAATTTAAATTGAATATTCATTAATCTAGAAGTATTTTACGTTCGTTTAGAATTTATGTGAATTTTTCTTAAGGGCATAAGATCTTACGATTTTACATGAGCGGCAGCTGTACTATTTCTAACTGTCTTCTAAAAAGACGTGTTAAGATAATATTTTGACGTTTCAATTGATTGTTTACAAGATGATAATAAAGTGACTACTTTAAGCTCCTTCGTGGGTGTAGATACACAAACATATCAGAATACAATATGTTTGTGTCAGTATGTTATTTTTAATTTATGTCGAAACGGCTGAACCGGTTTTGAGATGGTAATGTGTAGTTATTTTAGTTAGTAGAAGTGAATCATTTGATGGTTGTTTTGATTCAAAAGTAGGTCTATGGTGTCTGTTTTTATAAGAGTTTCTTCTAAATTAAAAAATATTTCTACTTTTGAGTTTATAATCAGTTTTATTTTGCAGAATATAGTTTTAAACCTTCACAATTTAAGAGTGGTTATTGAACTTGCGTTCTTGGAAACCGGTTTTATTTTTTTTTTAATAAAAATCTTAGTCTCTCTTAATCAATCAATCTTAGTCTCTTAATCTTATCTTTTAACTACATAGATTACTTAAATTTAATATTTTCGTTTTTGTATAATTCACATTAATTAAATATATATTTCTTTGACGCAATCTATGCACAAACCGGTCTTTATTTATAAAAACTTTTAAAAACTCGATCAACCCGCTCGATCTCACAAGCTTTATTAATTCAAAAATAACACGAGTATAACAGCACACTTGACAGTATTGACGTCCGAACGATTACTGACAAGAGTTTCCAGACGAATTTCGCTAAAGCATTTAAATTAAACGAAAGTGAACCAACGCCGACCACTAGTCATGGGGCGTATATATTGTGGAATGGGTCCGCAGGGTGACAATTTATTTAACCATGAATAATGTACCTTAATTAAAATGCATGAAAGTTTCATTTACGAAATTAAAGTCAACTTGGCATTATAACGCTTGTAGAGTGACACTGCTATCGAGTGTTTGAGTATTACAGTCTTATATATACTTTTTAATGTTGGTTTGTGGAGTGATAATTTTAAGAGACTAAAAATAGATACCTAGGGAGACCTATGGTAAAACCTCCGAAATACATTTACAAATAAATATGAGAAAGAAGATTGAATAAATTCATCATCTGCGTTAATAATAATTAAAAAAAAAATTTACAACGAAACAGAACTTACTTAGCCTACAGAAGCTTACCTAAAATAAAGAATTTTTATTTTTTGGTATTGTACTGTAGCCTTAGAGCCCACGACGACAGCCAGACCTTCGTAAGGTACTATTTTATACACCTTTACTACCCGCTAACTGCCAAAGGCACAATAGCCCAAACTCTATTTCGGTGGTCGTTCTTACTTGTTTAGGGGTCATGCACAGACCAACTTTCAGCTATTATAAAATAACGAAGGTCTGGCCGTCATGGGCTCTAAGTACTGGTACTGTTTTTTGCATGCAGTCAGGCCAAAACAAGAAGCATGAGGAATTTGTACGCTGCATGTTCTAGGCAATGGAAGCAACTTTACAACGTCTTGTTCATATTTTGGATTGTAAATAGTCGGCACTGAGTCGATAGGTATACGAGTATCTAAAGCTTAAAAGCCTTTATGCAACTCAAACTACTCTAACATTGACCAACGCGTCGTCTCCTGTTATCTTCTTTTTACATTTGATTGCAGTCATTTTTTAAACGATTTCAAAAAATCTTCTGGGCACTGTCGTTCCATCATAGTCCTCATCAATCGCTTTCCATCAGGCGTGATCGAGGTCAAGAGCTGGCCCATGTTTAAATTAGAATAACCCTCCTTTTGGGCTTCGCCGCAGTCGGGTCCCTAGTAGCATTTTTTGTTGGCATTTAGTTGGGCCACATACCTCTGGTTAGTTGGCAAATGCATACAATTGGCGGGCAGTTTGCGGGTTGGGCCCAAAACTGATGGCCTACGTGAATTTGCCTACGAAGGCCCAACTTGCGATAGGGCCAACGTGCATTGCCCTACGGAGGCCCGAGGAAAACGTGTTATGGGTAGGCCCAACGACACATAATTCATGTAGGCAAGCGGTTGTATGTTTGTTGGTTCTATAGCTGGTTTCATAGCGACCAGTGGCGTGCGCTCTATTAAGGCTCTTAGGCTTAGCCTACCTTACCAACTGAGCATTTCTTATAACTAATTAACCATGTAGGTAATAAAATAACACCATGTACAAAATAATAATAAAAAAGTTCAAACTCCTGTTAAAATACTTAGAGCAATTTTTCGCGTACGAATCTTTTAGTTACAGGCTTGCTTAGGCTAGCATTCGACTAGCCTAAAACCCATTCATAATTTTACGCACACAGCGTCACATCGGAGAATGATCGGTGCATATTTTCGTGTATATGAACCGCACACATGCATGCCAGCTCCTGCGAGTGGAGGCGGCCTGTGATTGGCTGCAACAACACAAGGCTACGATTGGATGCGTCATGCGGCCATCTTTAGCCCGCGAACTCCGGCGCGAAGTTCAAATTTGTTTTTTTTTTTTTACGTTTTTTGCAATTTGCAGGCCAGTGCTAGCTTGAATACTGACTACATACGTCTTACAGCCGCGAATCATATTTTAATAATCAACATACAACCTAGCACGGGCCTGCAAATTGCAAAAATGTAAGGAAATTTAGAAATTTGAATTTCGCGCTTAGCGGTCTTCGCTCTTCCGTCCACAGATAGAGTGCAGCACTGCCAACACATTTCTCATTGATCGTTTTCGTATAATCCTGCAAAATTTTGTTGACCGCTGTTGTGAACAAACTCGATATGAAAATTATGCAATTTTATTTGGTAGTATTTTGCTATCGGCAAATTAGAAATTATATTTTACGCGAGGAAGCCATTATTATTTATTGTTTCATTGTTGTTTTATAGCGCGATTTGTTTTGAAACCGAAAACGTACAGATATTGTCAGTATTAGATAACATTATTAACAGTAGTGTAGGTAAATATTAGCTTTGTTGTGTATTATTTGTTTATTCCCACAAATAATAACAAAGTGAAGTTTGTGCTGTTATTGTGTGTTTGCTAGATGATAAAGGTAATAAGTTTTCTCAATTATGATATTATCGTATAAGTAATGTAATGATAAGGTGCAAATTGTATCTAAAGGTAGATGTGTGAAAGCCACTTCGGATAATATCTTGCAAGTGACGTGTTTTGTACATGTGACAATTTTTTTTTTGCTGTCAATATTTCGTGGCCTACCCACCGTGGGAGACCACTGCACGCCACTGATAGCGACGCGTCTCGCCAGCGCCGGCCGTACGCGTGTCGCTGAACATCAACTTTATCAGCTTCATAATAAGTTTGGTTTTTGCGATGTTTTGAAAAACCAACCTTATTTTAAAGCGATAAGGTTCATGTGCAGCGACGTGCGTGCGGCCGGCGCTGGCAAGACGCGTCGCTCTGAAACCAGCCATAATAGGCCAACCCAGACGACGACATACAAAAGTCACCCACCAAACAGTCGTCTCTCTTTTGCACTTTGACGTGAGTACATGAGAGGACGTTGTGTCGTCTGCGTTGACCTACTTATTATACTTTGTGTTAATTAACTGAAATTAAATGAAATACAAATTATGATAATTTAAAATTTATTTATTGTTATATTATGTTATTGACAAAATGAAGACAAATTTTACACAATTTGGAGACGGTAGCTCTGCAGTAAAATGATACACACCGTACCTACTATGATACATTGATAGAGTACCTACCTACTTTTACAAAGTTACACTTTGCAGCTAAATTGTTGTCAAAGATTCGTTCAAGGATTCTTCTTGTGATAGGACCAGTTTTGTTCCCACCAATGTAGGTTATATAGTTTATCTGCAACAAATACAACACAACCCATTATAGTAAAACAACAAATACATGCAATGCCAGTAAGGATAAATTATAGACAATTTTTTGTTAGGTTATGTGCGAATTAACTTGAGACCGGGCCGATGATTCAATTTCAATTTATGTTGAGCAAAATGATGTAGGTATAGAGTATTTTTTTTATCTAGAGATTTGCACGAGATTTATTAAGAACAAAATAAGATAGTATTTCATAAATAATAGCATCTTAGTCCCAGGTCTCAAGGTAATTCGCACGGGTTCTAAGTAGATAAATACCTACTTATGAAAAACTTACCCGTTTCGTAAAATAAACGTTTTACAGGACATAATGTCCATGTTATCTTAGTTGGAGCCTCGTTACTGCTAAGGCATTTGTTGAATATTATTGCAGTTTTAGGTATATGGAGGCCACATGCAATGCGTCTTCCGTGGCGTCATCCAGTTTTCACGCACCACATATAATATCATTGCACCACACCGAGTTCCCCACCGTAACCATCTTCATCGTCAAATTCCACAACTTTAAACATTTTTATCACTGCCTGTCAGGCTAATATTTTATATATATAAATAAAACAAATACTCCGCAGCCGCAAGCGCACCCGGCACCGCACAAATGAAATAACAAACTGCAAAATGGCGGGCGCGCCGGGCGACGAGTGCCGCCGCCCGCCCCCCGCGCACCCCGATACCACCCCGTAGGAGCAGCAAATAACAGGGCCATTGAAGGGTATCTAAGTTGGACCGATGTTGTTATCATAATTTAAATCCCTACAAAAATCTCCCAACAGTAGGAATAGAAGCAGCAGGCCCGTCGTTAGTTGGCCCAATGTTGTTTTAATAACATAAATCCCTACAAAAATCACCCAACAGTAAGAATAGTAACGCAGGCCCGTCGTTGGCTCTTCGTAGGGCAAATAGTGCATGTTTAAGACAATGGGCCTATTTTAAGTTTGGGTTGGCGGAATAACTAACCGTCTGCCAATACATTCCCAACTGTTGGCGTATGGAAGCCAACGGCAATTGCTACTAGGGGTAATTAGTAGAAAAGGAGGTGGTTGTGAATTCGGCTTTTTTTTGTTTGTTACCTCATAACTTCGTCATTTATGACGGTGATGTTGTTAATTAGGTACTTCTAGTTACAATGTTAAATTGTTTTATGATTCTACAGGTTAAAATAATAAAAAAACATTCTGACAAAAAAAAAACTAAATCCAAAAAACAGTAAGGCTGAGTTGCACCAAAAAAGTCGTTAAAGTTAAAGTTTTTGTCAAATTTGACAGTACTCTACGGGCTATAGAAAAATTATATATTATTAGGAATCAGAAGTGAAATACGTGAACAAAATAAACAATGTTTAATATCTTTAGAATTACACTTTTACAAAAATATCAAGACAAACATTTTAAACAATAATCAAATAGAAATAGCACTAGCAAATGGAATAATCAGTACACGAGCAAAAACATAAACCAAAATTAGCAAGCACACGAATTCACACGATAATAGTCGGGTAGCAAGTCCTTTCCGAGCGCCGTCCAAGCAAAAAGTGACCGTTGCACCGCCGCTCGCCTCGTTTTATGAACTTCTGTCGGTTGCCGCACGTCGACCGGACGCTAACCACACGGCTACTGGCTGATGTCGTGACTTTGAGCCAACACGGCCTCTCCTGACGCTCTGACGTCCTCGTCAGCTTCCAACAAGGCGGCTGAGTCTTCGCTGTCTCCTTGATAGCGTGTCTCACAACGCCAGTGGGGCGTGCTGGCACGGGGGAGTGCCACGCACAACTACGCCTGTAGGGCGCGCTGGCACCGTGGAGTGCCGCACACAACTGCGCCTGTGGGGCGCGCTGGCACCGTGGAGTGCCGCACACAACTGCGCCTGTGGGGCGCGCTGGCACCTTGGAGTGCCGCACACAACTGCGCCTGTGGGGCGCGCTGGCACTGTGGAGTGCCACGCACAACTGCGCCTGTAGGGCGCGCTGGCACCGTGGAGTGCCGCACACAACTGCGCCTGTGGGGCGCGCTGGCACTGTGGAGTGCCACGCACAACTGCGCCTGTAGGGCGCGCTGGCACTGTGGAGTGCCACGCACAACTGCGCCTGTAGGGCGCGCTGGCACAGTGGAGCGACGCGCTTAACACGTCAGTAGCGCGCTGGCAGCCTGGAGCGACGCGCTTAACACGTCAGTAGCGCGCTGGCAGCCTGGATCGACGCGCTTAACACGTCAGTAGCGCGCTGGCAGCCTGGAGCGACGCGCTTAACACGTCAGTAGCGCGCTGGCAGCCTGGATCGACGCGCTTAACACGTCAGTAGCGCGCTGGCAGCCTGGAGCGACGCGCTTAACACGTCTGTAGCGCGCTGGCAGCCCGGAGCCACGCGCTGTACACGCCAGTAGGGCGCGCAGTCGGCCTGCAGCGACGCGCTCGGCCTGCAGCGAGGCGCTGGGCTTCAGCGAGGCGCTCGGCCTGCAGCGAGGCGCTCGGCCTGCAGCGACGCTCTCAGCAACGCCAGAAGGCGCGCTCGGCAACGCCAGTAGGGCGCGCAGTCGCCTTGCAGCGACGCGCTCAGCAACGCCGGTAAGGCGCGCTGGCACCCTGCAGTGACGTGCACGTTCACGGCGTCATTGTGGCAAAGCCCTGGCAACCACTGCTAAGGCCAAGCAGCGTTGCGTTTCGTCCATCCTTGTGTAATGGTTACTTTGTATCAGGAACGAAAGTAAACCGATCCTGTCCGGAGCGTCGCCTCAACCGCGAGAGCGGTTACACAGGACTTCGCGTCCTCACGCGGCTCCTACGACGATCTCGTTCGCGCTTGGAACGGCGATCGGATCCCGAAACTTGCTATACGTGACCTTCCACTCCACTTATGGTGGCTACGAGATCGCTTAGAACACAAGGCACTAGTTTTTGAACGCGAACAACTCGATCTATCCATTGCTAACTACTACCCGCTTTTATCTAAAATTAAAAGCCTGAAAACTAGTTTTTAACTTGTGGGCGAAAAGAATCCACTATCCCACTTCTGATATTAGGAATCAGAAGTGAAATACGTGAACAAAATAAACAATGTTTAATATCTTTAGAATTACACTTTTACAAAAATATCAAGACAAACATTTTAAACAATAATCAAATAGAAATAGCACTAGCAAATGGAATAATCAGTACACGAGCAAAAACATAAACCAAAATTAGCAAGCACACGAATTCACACGATAATAGTCGGGTAGCAAGTCCTTTCCGAGCGCCGTCCAAGCAAAAAGTGACCGTTGCACCGCCGCTCGCCTCGTTTTATGAACTTCTGTCGGTTGCCGCACGTCGACCGGACGCTAACCACACGGCTACTGGCTGATGTCGTGACTTTGAGCCAACAATATTATTATACAAACTTTTTTTGCCAACATTCAAACAAAGTAAGTACCTATTATATTTTATTGCTTTGTCTATACCACGTATTATTTTTTGGTTGAACAATTACCTACGATGAATATCCTTGTTACGCCTTAAGCAATGCAATCGTATAGTCAGCCACCAAGCTACGTTTTTAGAGACTCGAAAACTTGGCAAGAAACATTCGTCGTTCCATGTGGAAAAACGATCGGCTCTAGGTAATCACACTTTTCTTTTCATCGCTTTTGTCAGCAGAACTGGTTTCTGCGAGTATTTCCTGGAGCAGGGACATGATGTCTAAAGGTTATATTCAACGCGTTTGACAATAAAATTGACAGACAATTTAACACAAACTATAACACTAACCAGCGGAAAGTGAGCGGTTGCAGTTACCGTTAAAGTTATGACGTCATTTAACTATTTGTCAAATGGCGCAACTCATTGTTGGCATAGCCGATACAAAACTGAAGTTTTGATGTTTGTTTGACGTGCCATTTGACACAAACTTTAACTTTAACTACTTTTTTGGTGCAACTCAGCCTAAGTGTCTAAAATAACTTTACGTTCGGAAGTTTGTGTGTCACTAATTTCCTTCAGTAAAGTTATTTTAGACATTTTGAGATTTTTTTTTCAAATCCTCTTTTTTCCCTTTTTGTAACAACCAGGTTTATTTACACGGAATAACGTGCCTATTTACATACAAACGAAAATACAAAAATCTCACCATCATTATTTTCGCGCTCCCTTCAACATTTGGCCTTATCCAGCGTTTTTCTGGCTTAACACATTTCTGCTTTCCATACAAAAAATGAAATTTTTCCGTAACATTGAATCCTTCGATTGTCGGGAGATGACTACAGCTGTAAACTGGCAAATGGAAGTCATGTTGATCCTTCATACATTTATAAGTTGATGGGTTGTATGAAAAACCGGGTTTACAGCATTTCCGAACGTAGGTTTCATTCTTATAAGGGCAGTCTCTTTTCAGTCGTGCAGTGTCTTCGACGCAGTATTCCACTCCGTTGTTTGACCAGCTCATTAGTGTCATACTGATCACATCCTTGCAGGGTTCTAAAGCAGTTCCTGTCACTACCACAAATACTATAGTCAATGCTATTAGCATTTTAAATATAATTTATCTTCTTCGTAAGTTTACACTGTGCACTGATATGATTACGTTAAAAAAAATTGTACTCTAGGCAAGGAAAATAATAATGACGAAGGCAAAACGTCGTTCGTAAGGGGCTTATACGCTCAATGTCACTTACGACACCGTCGATAAATTATTGTGGTTGGAATAAGCACCTAAAAACCGTCTTTGGGCCAATATTATTTAGTGTTATGTTTGATGAGGTCATTTTTATAAGGCACAAAGGATAAAGATTACTATTAAATCTAAGTTTAGCTTTCGATCACATGACCGTGAATTAATAATAATCGTTTATTTTATAATTCAACAATCATAAGGCTCTCTTTGTTTTTATAAGCGACATTTCCAGCAATATACCATTAAGAAAACCCCTTGCCTTTAAGTCATCCGATAAGGCTCGCATCTGCTTAATCGGACTCTCCTGTAGGTGCCTCGAGTGTTATTAAAACTTATAAGTGTCAGCGCGCTAAGGGCAACCCCTGCGGGGTACGAGCTTCGGCTTAGGGCGTCACAGCAAAGGGAGAGGCGGAATCTGAATAATGGGCTGATTTAAAAGTACTGGCTCAGCATCGCGGGCTGGCTCGAGCAAAGGTCGGGGGTATTATTATGCTTTTGATGTGCGTCAAATAATTATAGCTGATAAGTGATTATGCGAAAATCATAATTAGCCCAACGTTTCCAGCGCTAGGGTAAAGGCCTTCATGCGGCTTGGTGAGTTGTTTACTCGGTAAAAAAAATCAAACTATACATTTCTAGTATAACAAGAGCTCCCCCCCGGGCCCCGACTTCCGAACAGTGAGTCATGGGTTCGAACCCCGTCAGGCGCATTACTTTGTGTATATTTAATTCATCACCACTGCTCTCAAAACGGTGAAGGAAAACATCGTGAGGAAACCGGCATGTCTTAGAACCAAAAAATTCGAAGACATGTGACATTTACCAATCCGCACTGGGCCCGCGTGGTAGATTATAGCCCATCCCTCTCCTAGAGAGGAGGCCTGAGTCCCTGCAGTGGGAACATTATAAGCTGATGATGATGATAACAAGAGCTGGCTTTGTATATATTTCTAGTACAATGAAAGATCCGCATAGGTTTTGTATAACTTAATTGGGTGCCATGCGCTCCTAATTATAAGAACAAATTGTCCGCATAACCGACCTACGCCAACATTTCTGCTATATTTAGGGTAAAGCTATCAATCCGTCTACAAACGCTTAAGCTGTCAATCGGATATTCACGATTATTGATAAAATTGGAGTTGAAGGATTTAATTCTTACTGCAATGGGCTAGTCCCCTTACGAATATTTCTTATTTTACACAAAACAGTTTCAAAAAGTGTTTTAAAAATGTCATGAAAACCTTGGCCTACGTGGTGGATAGTATAACCCATTCCCTTTTAAGCAGAAGAGGCCACAGTCCCAGCAGTGAGAACATTGTAGACTGATTATGATGATGGAAATCTTACAGAATCACTTCATACATCTAAACCACAGTTTAAGAAAACGAAAAATTTACAAATGAATAAATTATTTTTGAAAATCTACGTCTTCTACCAACATTCTAAAATTGTTATAGTTTTCTGAGTTAACCGTGATTCTAACGTTTAAAAATTTAAAGTTTGGACACTACTGCTTGTTTGCTAACTTTGCCAAGACACAACGTTATCACACGAGAAACAACACTTTTATCAGCTTCTTTCAATTAAACCCTGAACTCGTTTAAAAAATACCTATAAAAAGATAAGACACTTCTGGGAAAGACAAACCGGCACTGAGGCCCTCTGAGAAAGCGACACTCTTTATATAGACCCGAACACTAACTGAATCCCGAAATTAGGACTAATTGGCTCCATATTATCGGCAGGGGAATAAAAATATATATGTGACACCTGACAGGTAATGGTAGAGTGACCATGAATAAGCAACTAGCTGTATTAGGGAATTCTCTCAAGATTGAATACTCAATATTTAGTTTAGTAGCTAAAGACTTTGTTTCACATCATCATTCTAAGTCCACTGCTGGGCATAGATCTCCTCAATCGCACATCACTCGACTGGATTCTTTGCAACATTCATCTAGTTGCTATCAGCCACCGTACGAAGATCGTCGCTCCACGTTGATGGTCCTACCTTACAGTTGGAGTTGATTCGCGGTTTATACTGAAGAAAACGCCTATCCCAATGAACATTGGGATAGACGACCGTGTTCTTGTGATGTGTTGTGTCAGTTATGATGGTGTTTTGTTTCACGAAATTCAGTAATGTGAAAATAGAAGTCTGAGGAATATGTGACATATTATCAATTTAGGATACACACAACCCCATCCTTTGTGAGTACTGCTGTAAATCAAGACGAACATCATCATTCATAATCATACTCTTGCCCATATCCCAGTTCATTTGGGGTCGGCGCAGCATGTCTTCCTCTTCCATACCTCTCTGTTTTTCGTCATCTCATGAGACACCTCCTTTCTTAACACAGTCCATTTATCGTTTCTTTGGTTTCCTCTACTCTTAAACCCGTTAAAAAGTTAACTAATAGTAGCACCAACAGTATGCAGTCTATGCAATTATTTAGCTTTCGATTGTAGTAGGTAACATTATTTTTACTATGTTTTCTGGGCACTTGGAAGATTTGAAACTAGTAATTATTCAAGAAATCAGATCAGTGACTCTAGAGTGAGCTAGATATCTCACTGACTTTATGAGACATTTCGCCCAAAAGGTTAATTACGGGTCAATTGTTTTACGATGAAGCCAAATTTACGTTTGTGTTCTAGTACTGTGAGATAACGCTATACAATCACAATGAGTAGAAAAGAGAGAAGAACATAAAGTGGGCATCTGTCAGGATTACCATTATTAGGCAAGCAGTGTTAGCCAAACTGCCATAGTCGCGAGTTCGAACCTAAGACACGTACCTCTTTTTGTTGTTGGGTTGGAAATCATAAAATGACTCCACCCGCTCTGGGTAAAGCGGTAGGGAGTTCCACCACCCATGTTCCTTCTTAGCCGTTTGTGTCGAGCCCGCGATATCTCTTTCGAATAAACCGCAGCCCTGACGGGAAACCAGTTTGCCTGAGAGATATTTCTCGACGGCATGTTATGCTAAGCCACAGGCACCAGGCAGCATAAAAACTCTGACACTATTGAATAGCAGACTCGGGGTCCAGGTTAGGCACTTACCACGCGATATAGAAGAAGACCATGACCAGTGAAACGACTTGCGGGATATACCAAATAGCGGGATTAGATGCTCATACGAAAATCACTCATCAAAGCAACACATTGTTTTATATTATTGTTTTTATAACGTTTCTTTCATACTTTTTATTCGTCGTCCGTTGATCGTTTGTCGGCCGTGATCTTTGATCTACGAGTATTTTGATATTTTACAGCAACTGGCGAGATTGGAATAAATACGCAATGTGCGCGTCATTATGATAGTAAATAATAAAAGCGGGAATTATCGAAAGATTCCCGATTGTTGACAGTTGTTTTAGTCGACTTCAAAAAAGGAGGAGGTAGGTACGCAATTTGACGGTATGTTATTTTTTTTTACAATGATCACTGTCTTTATAATGACTTAATAAATTGATTTTTCACTCCTCTTGCTCAAAAAGAACGTCATAATAGCATACCAGAGCGGGCGTAAAATTGCATATATTGCCCTAGGGCTAAAAGTAAAGCTCGTACGACAACTTGTTCAGCCAGCTGGTGCGTGATTTAGTTTCAAGTAAAAAATAGTACATTACTGCAGCGGCCAGCAACAGAGGCATTGATGGACGAACGTGTAAATGTGGGCCGAGGCGAAGCCGAGGCACACATACGTAAGTCCATCAATGCCTAGTTGTGGCCAAGGCTTGTATAGTACTTTTCTCAAATAAATAATTAAATACAATTTACTTTTCAAAATCACATACAACAATAATTTTTCACGCGTTGAAGAGTTCAGCCAATTCGAAAGGCCAAAGGCAGAATTCGTACCACCTATTTTTTTTTTGTTAAGTGATAGAATTTGTACCACTTATTAAGTCAATTAAACCATTCATTTTCATGTAACATTAGTATTTTTAGAAGTTCGGATTCATTAATTATATCAATCAAAAGATTTAAGTAGTTAAACGTAATTAATCTTAAACTAAACGTAGTTATGTTTTTAGAAGTTGCCATTTGTAAAATATCACGAGGCTCACAATGATAAATAATTATTTAAAAATAGAAATAACAGTAAATATAATTAACCAATTACACATTATACCTTAAAATGAATAATTATTGCATACAATCTTAATAATTAACTATTTAATGATAGGAATTATTTTCGACATCAATGTTTTTTTTTGTATTGGCAATTATTTTATTGACAGGACAGGAAAATCTTTCCGAGTCTCTGTTCGGTTCTTTACTGTTGTTTTGGATTGTTGTTTGTAACTGCATCTGAGCAATTTAGCAAATTATCTGGCCATTTTTACGTTGAGTCGAGCTACTGCTCCTCCGTACTCTATCTGTTGATAGTTTTTTCGCGAAAGGACGCTTTATTAATTGTGCTGTGTGTGTACGTGCCTCTAATTAAAATGACGAGTTTGCAATGCATAAATTGCAACGTTCGCTTGTCCCGAATAAGAAGGCACGCTTTATCGGATGAGAGTGAAGATCTCGTCAATACTATTCGGCTGTGGACATATCCTAGAGATGTAAGTAGTTTCAAACATAACATTTTGCGTACGAGTGTGTCAGTTACGAAGTGATAACTTTTACGTGTTAAAAAGTAGTCCTTATCATTTAAACTACACGATATCATACTAAAATAATATATTGTGTGTACAAAAACTAATCTAAACATTATTTGAAAAAATAACAAACACCATTGTGGTTGTATATGTACTTACTTAAATATTTACAGTTTGTCCTATTTAATGTACAAACACATAAGAGCTCATACGCCTTTATAGACAATTAAAAAGCCATTGTTATAAATCTCCTGGAGATTTACTATCAGACGGGAGGCCAACCGCTTGCCGGCTCTTCACCCAACGTATGGGTGAAACATTTCTAAGTGATCGTTTTGCATGTATTGTTTACTTGCCTAACACTTGGTTGCCTAACACTGTTATAATAGTTATTACTCGGTTAGTATGACTGTTATAGTGTCATAGTCATATAAAGCAATGTTGAGCCGTACTCAAAATCACTTCTTTATTTCCAGATAACACCTGCTGACCATGTTTGCCATGCATGCTGGCAGCTAGCTAGTCATCCCCGTTCTTCTGACAATATGCCGAGGAGACGCACAGGCCATCAAAGTGTTTGTGTTGTATGTGGACGATCCGTACTACGAATCAGTCGATGCAGGATTTTGATTGAAGGTGCAAATGAAGACGAACAAAGAATGGCTAACACAGTTGCTACTTGGATCCAACCACGAGAGGTATAACAACTCATACCTATTATAACTTTTATCAATTAGGTGTCTTGATTTGATGTATGATTGTGTTAAAACAATGTAAATTATTTCCCACTAATACCATGCAGTTTTAAATGCAACCTTTTCTTTATTTATATTTTTTTATTTCAGCTTCGTTCTGAGGATGAAGCTTGTGTGCCGTGTTGGCTAAGAGCTAGCAGAACTAGGGTTGTTTCACCAAATGAACATATTCAACCCATTGTACCTGATCATCTAGAGGGTGATCATTCTGATTTGGCATGGTAGAGCATAGCTCAATCTTGCACGCTGATTATGTTAGAATCATACATCATTATACAGCCTTCGTCTCCTGGTTGCATGGCAAGGTTTATCATGTACCTATTAATATGTATAACGTAGATTACATTCATCATGTAATCGTTAACAGAGCGATTCAGTAAGAAACCCGAGCATACAGTTTGGGCGGAATACTGAAACGTTCATACGATGTTCTGTCGTCCAAGATTCATCTGTACTAAACCCAGGCCTACAGCTCACGTAAGGTACGGAAGGTGCGACAAATATAAGAACAATAAAATAAATGTTAGATCCTACAAAAACAAAGTTGTTTTATTTAACCACACTCAAAACTCCATCAGCACTTCATCATTTAACATCAAACTATTGCAGACCGCTGCTGGACGCAGGTCTTTCCTAAAGCACCCTACTGAATAGGTACAATTCTCATGTCAATTTGCCAACTTATTGATAAAAACACTACAAAGATAGCACCAGCTATCTAGAACATATTATTATCCTTTTTCACCAAAAAAATGTTTATACTACTACACGTAATCCATATAATATTATTGTTGAAGCAGGTGTTGTGATTTGGCAATGGAATGGCGTGGCAGGCGTGATCAACCAAATTAACTCTTCGATAGTATATATCCAGACTTTTATTTGTCAAAATGCAAGCAGATATTACACGTCCATTGTATAGTATATTTAATATATGATGAATTAAGATTAATTAAATTGGACAATATTGGAGACGACACAAAACGTACACAGAGCCGTGAGCAGGAAGTAGTTGTCAAAAACAGCAGTAGACAGGTGACAGCTTCAAATGTCATATAAATATGGCTGCGTTTAAGCTGCGTTCATGTGGAGCTTACATAATTCCTAATAATTATAAATGCGAAAGTAACTCTGTCTGTCTGTTACTCTTTCACGCCTAAACGGCTGAACGGATTTTGATGAAAGGAGAAAACCAAACTCCATAGAAACTTGGGCCTGGCGTTAAAGGGCTGAATTTTGGCCATTCATTAAAGAATCTAGGTAGGTTCCATGAGCCCAATTTTCACGTCTCCCAGTGATGGCCAAATTGATAATATCAGACAATGACATTTTAGGTTATTTAAATTATTTGAGATAATTAAGTTAAATAACATGATATTTTCGAGGCTTTGTTTCCTACGCAAGTCTAAAACCCCCATGCGCTGTGCTGTAACATAGCACTATGAGGTTTCAGGTAAGTAGATACCTACTTTCCTTAAAAAGTGCTTACGGGGGTGACTTCAGATTTATATTATTGATATCACTGAAAACATCAGCTGAAAACTATGTTTATTAGACAAGGCCCACTTACATAACTACTGGCTGATATTTGTTAGGATTATATCTGCTGGGGGATTTTTAATAGATTGTGATACCCAATAAATTAAAATGTAAATAAAACACATATTTATGTTAAATGGTTTTTTAATCATCTTCTTCATTAGGATTATCATAGTATAATAATACAGTATCCAGAAACTGTGCAGGAGGCAATTGATTACCTTGGTGCCATGCCCAACTAAGATACCATATTATGCTCATGGTATGGGCACAGCAACCAACCGTTCTTTTTCCTATGATACAGGTGCAGTAATATTGAATTATAGCATCCCTTCCACTTAGAGAGCTGTAGATTCATCCTACTACTAATATGCCTGGATTTCATCCTTCTCTTAACATCCAGGTTAAGTCCGATGTAGATAGCTCTTGCTGTAGGTCACCGTCCACCTCCCTACACACTTCTATGACATATGAGCCATTTTCTTTTCCTTTTCCTGAATGAAAATGCCGGGATGCTCTATTTGCTCATACCCAACACGAGTGACAGACAACACTTGAAGCGCCCACCTGAAAATAATTTATCTACATTAAAGTGTGCTTTTACACATGCGATGTGTTGTGTGTGTCCACTTTAAAAATACTGATCTAAAGAAATCCTGAGGAGCTCGGAGCTTGACCATTATCACACCATTATCAATGTTTTAGCATACCAAATAACATTTTTAATGACCTTTCAAAACCAAAAGCTAAACTAAAGAATGTTAATAAAGCATCAATAAAGCAAATATACTGACCGTGCGTGGTAGGATCAATTCTCTTATAACTTCATGTATTCTGCGTTCTTGCACGGTACTAATCCTAAGTGTATGACAACAAACTCTTCTCAGAAGAGAATGTCCACAGTGAATACACACCCGTCGGTGTCCCATAGGTGTCTGTTCACTTTGTTCTGGTATATTTCGATCACTAGATATAGCATTGGCATGATTCCAGCAAGCCAGGCATATAAAGTCATTTTCATTTACCTGAAACAAACATTTGACTATTAGGGTCTAGCAAGACTAGCATTAGCATTTAGCAATAAACATCTGGGTATATTTGGGTAGACCTATGCCCCTCATTACAATCCCACTGCAGGGACACAGACCTCCACTCTGAGAGAGGGAATAATAGGTTGTAATTAACCATGAAGGTTCAGTCCGGTTTAGCGATGTGATGTCTTCAAATATGAATTTATTGCACATTATGCTATCATTAAAATACAACTATAAACAGACAACTGAACATGAGCGATAACACTACTTAGTTTGTTTACATTAAATAATTACATATGATTACAAAAACGTTATGTTAAATAGAAATATCGGATACTAACCGTTTGAGGCGCTACCCATTCTTGAACAATTGAAAGAATAATCTTCCAATCTTCGCCTTCCACATCATGAGGACCGCAACAATGCAATGTTGCGGTCCTCATGATGTTGAACCCAGTCGTCAAATGAGCAAAGTACAAATACGGTTTTCTAGCAAATGTCAGCAGGGGTGGCAGTTTAGAAACGGTGTCCAATGTTCAAGCGAGGGTCAGTCAAAAGGCAATCAATTTCGGAGTCCAGTATTCGATCAAAGGTCTTAGAATAATAAAATCTCGAGAGATCTGGAAAAACACATTCACTTGCACACCAAACGAAAAGCGAATGACATGACAATTGACTTGACATTGACAGCTGTTGACATTGACACTTGCGTTTACTAGTGCATTCCGTGGTGCAGCCGATTTTATCGATTATTTATTTGGTTTTTTTACAGGTTCCGTTAAAAATCAATTATATGACAGATTTTGAATAAACATCTATTTTAATAAGTAAAAAAGTGATAATACATAATGATAATGAATAATAAAGATAATGCAATGAAGTATTATTTAATTATTTGTAAGAATATCGATATCCACTAAGTCGATCTTATTCTTAGGGTACGCTCTATTGATATAATAACAGCGTTCGTGAAGTTAGTGACAAAAAATGAAACAAGTGTTGTAACGGTTTAAAAAGACACAACCTCAAAAATAAAACTGGTTATAACTTTAAGGTCCTAACTTCTAAAAATCTATGAATTTTAAAAGGGCTTGCCTATTGTATTGACTACCAATTAAAACAAAAAGTATCCCAAAACACGACATTTTATTAGCGGTACGAAACTCCCATACAAGGCTGCCTTTCACCTTTAAATAAAACCTTTAATAAGTCACCTCCTTGGTTGCTATGGTTCAGAGTAAAAGATCGTTCCATTTTTAAATAACACGACAGATATGAGTTTAGTATGTAATTTATTTGGCCGCTAAACACGACAGATATGGATTTTCATACAACTTTTGCCGGCCGCTGGTCGCATGTATCTGGCCAGTACAGCAATTTCGATTTATCTCGAAGAAGGTTGTCAAAATAATGCTCACATTTCCAAGCATGTTTGAGAAAAAGGTTTTATTTTTAAAAATGGAACTAAACGCGCTGAATGCCGAACTCTTTGGTAGAATGTGTGCGTTGCATTCATGTTGCATTGCAGCTACAGAAGAAATAAAAAAAAATAGGTAAAAAAACTTTTTAAGTTAAACGGTTTTATGTTAAACATACATTGCAATGTTTAAGATAAATGTACTAAAAACCAAAAAATAATAAAATAGATACAGTCGTGGGAAAAAACCGTGGGGCACGTCAATTGTAATTTCCGCAGCACGACAGTTCCGAATTGACGTGCCCCACGGTTTTTTCTCACGACTGTATCTATTTTATTATTTTTTGGTTTTTAGTACATTTATCTTAAACATTGCAATGTATGTTTAACATAAAACCGTTTAACTTAAAAAGTTTTTTTACCTATTTTTATTTTCTAGTTTTTAGCCGCCATCTTGGATTTTAATTTTATATAGTATATTGTATTCTGCTTGTTGAGCCCTTTCATTTGATACCCATATTGATGGGATTAATAAAACATAAATTATCCGCCATTTTGTAGCGGCGGCCATCTTGAATTTATAATGATAATGAATAAACATAATTGTATTGTCACCAAAATCCAAAGTGTATACAAAATTTCAGATTAATCGGTTGACAGGAAGAGGGTGAAATTTGAATTACTAAATTTGATCCAAGAATAAAACAAACGGGGTGAGCTAAATAAAACCGTTTAAAAAACCGTTTAAAAAGGCATTGGAGCGAAATTTTTGGAATTGTAGGTATTATTAAATTGAATTTAATTTTTAATAAAATAAACTCATATTGAACATGGTTATTTTATTTTCTCGCAATCGTAGTGAAAAGTACAGTGTAACACACGGCGCTAAAATCCCATTATAACTCGGTTCCTATTTACTACCTCAATCTTGAACAGACTTGGAGGGCGTTCGCTCTCCAAGTCTGTACAAGATACAGGCAAGCAAGACCAAAAGTAGCTCGAAGCTTTGAAGCAAACGCCCTATTGTTTTCGAACTCAAAAGTTTTGGAATTCCATTGGTATTATGAACAACTGTCCTGTCGTAATTTTTAAATAGGGCTCCAACTAATTTTATTTCCGTAAGTGATACGGAGTGGGGAACGCCCGTAACCTCGGCTGAAACGATGGGTAGTTTTTTTTTTGTATTAATTGTTAAGCTGTTTGTTGTTATTTGTTTATGTATGTGCTGCTCTTTTGTGTTGCTGCTGTCCATTAACGAATAAATACATAATTATTCTATTCTAATTTCTAAGCCTTGGCGATCCTTGTTCACAAGGCGACGCATAAAGGTATACATTTCCAGTATAACATGGCGTCTCGCTTTGTAGGTAAAGGTTTCCCGTCCAATGTGAAATTCGAAACTGGTTCTGTATAACATGATTGGTGGACGTACGAATGCGCCGCAGTACCGAACTTCGTAGTAAGACTCCCGAAAGACTTGAGTTGAAACGAAGCTGTTCCTGCACTGCAGTGTCATCATCATAATCATCCTGCCCTTGTGCCATTCTACAGCTGTTGGTGTCGGCGTTATACATTTTCATCTTCCATTCTTCGTGTCAAGGCATCATTTACTCTTTTCATATCATTCCTCACACAATCCATCTTAAAGCTCGATGGAGAGCGCAAATTATTGTTTTAGCATCGAGTTTTCCTCATCATGACGGGAAACTGGTCAAAGTCATCAAAGATATTTGGCGCGAAACATTAAAAATATAATTTATGTTAATTGTTTTTGTTTTCTTTGGCTTGGCTGAGTCACGCTGCGGTCACGGTCACAGCTTTGTCATAGTTCACTTGTCACCAATGACTTAGAGGAGAACACCACTTAAGCACTGTTCTTGAAAATGGTGATGAATTAAGTAAGTAGGACAGTTCCTTAGATGTCCTCGTCTTTGGTAGACATACGCACGATGACTAAGCGAATGACGACAAGTGGCCGTCACCTTTCGTTTTGCTACGTCGATTTTTGATAGAATTGACGTAGTTTTCGGTCGGTTTTTCATCCAATTTCATTTATTACTTATACATATTCATTTTAGCTGGTAAATGTCACCATGTTTGGGTCTTTATTAAAAAGGGTTTGAAGTATTTTACCTTATTTTTAAGTTTAATGTAACTATAAAGATTAAATAAAATTGGTCTTGTACGAGGCCCTTACCCTATCTCAGCATGGTGCTGTTATATTTGAAATAAGGTACCTACAGCGCTAGGCCATATTCCGATACAGCCCAAGTGATGCCACGTAATAGGTAAATATTTTAAACAGTCTTTCGAATAACCGTTACATTTATTATCACTTTATCATCACATTGATAGAAAAATAATGAAGCTATGTAGTTTAGGTACTAAGGAGATCCATGTCTGAAGTATTTATTTGTTTCTTGACCCAAGACGTCGTAATGAACTAAATAAAAATTAATTATTATTCACATTAAATCATTTTTATAAAATAAATAAAAATATATGCATATCTGAAATTATTTTCTGAAATCATTAAATGTCCAGATAAAACTTATTAACTTGGGAACAATTATTTTTTGAAAATATTATAAGTTTATGCGATAAGAGTTCATCAATCAAAACGAAATCATTATTTATCTCTCTTCTTCTGTTTTCAATCATTCATTCATAGGTTTCTACTTACATCAATGTATTGATACAATAATATAGCTTAGGTATTTCCTTTATGTTCTATGATACAAATTTGAGTTCCGGTGAAGGAAAAACTATGAAGAAACCAATAATGGAAAAGTCGTCCGTTTTGTTCTGCCATGCCTGGAGACCATCACAAATAAATAAGTTACCTATTCCTTCGTGTGTTA
The DNA here is from genome assembly GCA_949316265.1 of Diarsia mendica. Lineage (NCBI taxonomy): Eukaryota > Metazoa > Arthropoda > Insecta > Lepidoptera > Noctuidae > Diarsia > Diarsia mendica. Next base: position 18,901,334 of record OX438899.1, read on the forward strand.
ATTATGAAAAAAATATGTTGCATGATGATAAAATTCTAGGAAAGAATCAGGGTTTTCCCTTTTAATATCACATACAAAAATACGTCTCAAACTAGATTTTTGTTTCTTGAATGTTTTGTGCAAAATGTGATTTTATATCTACTTATGTTTTTAAAGAACTTAGTTTGTTAATAAAGTTTTATGTTATACCGTATTTTTAAGTTCCAAAATGTTCTCTAGCAAGTGAAATCATTGTGAGTTCATAATGAGAAATTAGAAAACTATCAATAAAGACAGCTCGTGGCAAAATAATAACAGCCGCTTGGACCAATCTTCAGGTTAATTAGGATCAGCGTCCGTGCATATTAACAGTAAGTAGTTACGGATGTTCAGAAGCAATAAGGTTTGACAACTTGTAAAACCTAAGGGTGTTGTGTTGCCTGTCGGGGCTGCTAGTTGTTCAAAAGAGATACCGCGGCCTCGAACATAAAGGGCTAAGAAGGAACATGGGTGGTTTTAGTCAGTAGAAGTGTGATACACCCAGAGTGGGAGGAGTCATTTGATGATATCCCAACCTCCAAAAAAAAAGGGTAGTGTGTTGTTGTGGAGGTCATAGGCAGTTACTTCATGTAAAATACTGATACTCAGCTGCACTGCATCCAATTACACTGAAAGCCAACGATAACAAAGGAAAAAGCTAAACAGATGATGATATTTAAATTGTTGATACTAGACCGATAGCGAGTAATCTAGTATTATTGATATATAAGATTTAACTGTAGAAATATTTATATTCATGATTGTGTGGCGACTAGCGACATCTATCGCAACACCTGCGTACTAACAAACGATCGACAGAAGTTCCTACATCGCGCTATCAAGATTATCCGCGACTTAAGCCTATATAGGAGTTCCCGACTTACAACTGTCGGGCAGTTAGCCCGCCGGACACAACACCCGTCCGGTCGGAGGATCCTCCCTTTTCTATGGGGGATGAGGAGCTTTACACCCTGTTCCTCTACCCCCCAAACTGGTGACCCCGAGCATGAACGTCAGCGCAGCCTTCGTGCAACTACTTCAGACGTCGTCACCACTTCCCCTTCGCCTTCGAGCAACGAGTCATACCGTCAGCCAGCAGCCACGGCTTCATGGGGTATCCTGTCCACCAGCATGCAGCGGAAGCGCATTCCTGGACATCACCCCCAGCCTCATCAGCGACTTTGGCACAGCACACTGCACTTCGGCCGGTCAGCAAGCAGAGACGCCCTTCTCTCCTGGTCGACGCAGCAGCCAGCCACTACGCAGCACTGCACACTCCGACTCACTGGAGCATACGCAGCATCACGGCAAGCACTGCATCACTCCGACTCACTGGAGCTAATATGCAGCATCACCCCGACTCACTGGGGTATCACCGCAGACAGTTCCGACTCACCGTGAACTATGCGGCATCCGGTTCCGACTCACTGGAACCATCCACTGGCTGACAAGCGCCAAGACTTAACCTGCTTTCGACCTCCGGTCTCGGAGGGGAGTGATATGGCGACTAGCGACATCTTTCGCAACACCTGCGTACTAACAACGATTGACAGAAATCCTACATCGCGCTATCAACTATCCGCGACATAAGCCTATATAGGAGTTCCCGACTTACAACTGTCGGGCAGTTAGCCCGCCGGACACAACACCCGTCCGGTCGGAGGATCCTCCCTTTTCAATGGGGGATTAGGAGCTTTACACCCTGTCCCTCTAACCCCCAAACTGGTGACCCCGAGCATGAACGTCAGCGCAGCCTTCGTGCAACTACTTCAGACGTCGTTACCACTTCCCCTTCGCCTTCGAGCAGCGAGTCATACCGTCAGCCAGCAGCCACGGCTTCATGGGGTATCCTGTCCACCAGCATGCAGCGGAAGCGCATTCCTGGACATCACCCCCAGCCTCATCAGCGACTTTGGCACAGCACACTGCACTTCGGCCGGTCAGCAAGCAGAGACGCCCTTCTCTCCGCCCTTCTCTCCTGGTCGACGCAGCAGCCAGCCACTACGCAGCACTGCACACTCCGACTCACTGGAGCATACGCAGCATCACGGCAAGCACTGCATCACCCCGACTCACTGGGGTATCACCGCAGACAGTTCCGACTCACCGTGAACTATGCGGCATCCGGTTCCGACTCACTGGAACCTTCCACTGGCTGACAAGCGCCAAGACTTAACCTGCTTTCGACCTCCGGTCTCGGAGGGGAGTGATGTGGCGACTAGCGACATCTATCGCAACACCTGCGTACTAACAAACGATCGACAGAAGTTCCTACATCGCGCTATCAAGATTATCCGCGACTTAAGCCTATATAGGAGTTCCCGACTTACAACTGTCGGGCAGTTAGCCCGCCGGACACAACACCCGTCCGGTCGGAGGATCCTCCCTTTTCTATGGGGGATGAGGAACTTTACACCCTGTTCCTCATTACCCCCAAAATTGCAACCACAATTAGTAGGTACTTCACGGTGCACTGCGCAAACGCATCTATGCAGTTGTGTTAAGTTTACACACCTAACACAACTGCATACCTATTGAGCGAACCAATATCACCTTATGAATTTAAATAAGTTATAATTAGTATTGCCAAGGTTATTACGGTTTTTACAAATATAATTTGTTTTGTCTGTCAAGCTATAGAATTTCTTGGTTCATTTTTTTTGTTTTTTAATTTCGTTTTTTATTTTAAGAATTTGAACACAGTAGGTAGATATGAATAAGGATGTTTTGCATACAACCAGATTAAGGCAGTGGTCCGACCACCGACGAAATACGAGTAAGAACGAGTAGAACTACAAAGTATAAACGAGCTGGCGATCAGCGGGGAGCGAGTGTGTAGTTTCGATAGTTTTGTCGCCGGGCTGCAAGCGATGAGCGATTACTTGCGCCACTCGCCCGCGGTATCTCAGTCCAGTGCAAACCTGTAATAGGTACATCATCGTTACTCGTTCAGCGAGTATCGCTGAACGAGTATCGCTGAGCGAGTTTATTTTTTAAAGCTCGTCGCTCAGCGACAAAACGAGCAAAGCGAGTCGTCGCCGGAAGTGTGAACAGTCAGAGAGCAACTTTTAATTTAGTTATGCATCTCTTTCGTTTACACGGAATGTACATCTGTGTATTGTGCGTTTCTTGAGAGAGAAAATCGCCGATAGTTAGTTGTTTTCTCGCCGGTGGTCGGACGGACCAGTGCCTAAACCTCTAGTATAGCTAACCAAAGTTATAGCTGCTCTGTCCTAAGGAAGACATGCTGCGTCAACACCAAATAGTTACCTCTCAACCATTTTTACCCACGACGGAACGGAGACGGTATATGCGTTTGGGGTGAGAGGTTGTTTGTTTGTGTGTTTGTGTTGCCATTTTTCTCCAAAACTACTAGTCCGATTTTGATGCAGTTTTCAGTTATGGATTCGGGTTTGATTGGTGCATGTTCTTAGATAGGTGTTACGGTGACAACTCACCAGGGGGCGCTGCAGCAAATATTTTTTGTGCAAATCAAAGTTGCCATTTTTCTCCAAAACTACAAGTCCGATTTTAATTCAGTTTTCAGTTATGGGTTTAGGTTTGATTGGTGCATGTTTTTAGATAAAAAAAAATAAAAAAAGTAAAAAGTTTAAAATAAAAAGCAAAATTAAAAATTTTGAAAAAAACCCACGACTGTTAAAAATTAATTGAAAAAAGGATATAAAACACCCACCTTAAAAAAACCCAAGAATGTCCGTCGGGTGCTGAACATTGCAAAACTAGTTCATTTAATGGCAGCCCCCGACGGACATTCTTGGGTTTTTTTAAGGTGGGTGTTTTATGTTATTTTATCCTTTTTTCATCGATTTTGACTCACGATGCAAATGCTACCTGCAAGGCAAGCGGGTGTGAGATACTAGACAGTCCGATTTGTTACTACCTAAGTGGTAAAAAGAATGAGATTATGATTTTCTTCTTCGTCCTGTGAATTGTCCCGTCAATCACTAGTAAATATTTAAATGTCTTTGAATTACATGACCATTAAAATTATCATTTGCAAATTAACACCTAAGTAACAGTTATTTCGACTACTTGCTTATATAAACTGACTGCGTAGGTATTTATGATTCATCAATTACATTGATTTCCTCTAACAAAATATGCCTAACCTAATTTTCCCTATTTCATGTTTTTTCCTTGGCAAGTACCTACCTACTACACAGTAGGTACCACGTCATCGAATTTGTTCTAAAACAATTAAACAATTATTTGTATTGATAAAGTAGTGACTAAACAAACTGGTTCCAAGAAGTATGAGTTTTAGATATTTTAATCTTCATAACTTGTCGATGGAAAACTTCTATCGAATCGTTTTGGCCCAAAATTCAGTTATGCGAACTCCACTCGCTGATTTAGTCATAAAGGTCGTTAAGTGCGCAGGTGTCAGAGCATACAGTGCGGAAGGTGGGACATTATTTGTGGAGATACGCCGCATACACACTTGAGGTCTGAGCCGTCAATGAATTGGCAAAAGCCTAGTTAATTTGACACAAATAAGCCTAGCTAAATTTGGCACAAGTACGTGGAGCTTGGTACAAACAAAGAGAGGCCTATAGCCAGCAGAGGGTGAAGTCAGGTTGTAGATGATGATAATAAATTGGCATGTTATTCACTAAAATATTAACTTCAATTGTAAAACTAACATAATATTTGTACATCAGAATATCTGGTAGAATGTAAGAAACCTTTTAACGAACCTAAAACTATACGGGTTCGATCCCCGCACGGAACAAATATTTGTATGACCTACAGATAGTTGTTTCGGGCCTGGGTGTTTGTGTATGTGAGTTTAAATGTTTGTAAACGCACGGCACAATACAGGAGAAAATCCTAGTGTGGGGCAAAGTTTAAAAAAAAAATATTAAAAAAAATACAATGTACGACAGCATTCTGACAAATAAATAAATTCTAATTCTAATGGTGACGTGCTTTACAGCATGTTTGACTGACCGCCATTTTAGGTGACCAAGCGTTATACGGTCAGCAATAGAAGTAGCATATCATTTCAGAATCACTCCAGATATTGTTTTAAATGTTCCAGAAGATTATTCTTTAAAATATTTCTTACTCTTCAATAACTTGTTAGAGAGTTTTATCTAACAAGTTTTTATTAAAAAAACCTGCTTTGAAACTTTGAGTAGTATTAATCTATTTCTGTTACTGACTGTACTAGGGTTCAATGGGATAAAAGGTCAGTTTTTATCCCATTTTTGGTGAAAACAGGTTTTCAAGTTTTCACCGGTCATTCTTGTTGATCAGGATAACGACGACGGGGTTGACTGATTTCAAACCCTAGGTAGGTAAGTTTCTAGTGATTTTTTCCTCTTTACCAGCTACCTATGTAGGTTATATACTATTCAATAATGCTTGTGCAGTTGCGCACTGTAGACACTTCATTATATTGATTCTACGTAACTGTTGTTAACAATATTAACCTAGGCATTTAAATACGAAGCTTTATGGTAAGCAGGCAATTTAACTATATCTGCAATGCACAATACCTACATATATATTTTTATTCGGTTTACCGAACGCGCTGCGAGACTCCACCAAAGCGGAGATGTACCAAATTCGACCAATCGCCATCACCTCCATACTGTGTAAAGTAATGGAAAGGGTACTCAACGGTAAGCTGCTGGCGCACCTTGAAGCGAACGACCTACTCAGCGACCGTCAGTATGGTTTTCGCCGGGGACGGTCAACTGGGGATCTTCTGGTGTTAGCTACGCACTGCTGGGGCGAGGCCATCGAGAAACACGGCGAGGCCCTTGCCGTGTCGCTGGACATCTCGAAGGCTTTCGACAGGGTTTGGCACGCAAGTTTGTTGAGCAAACTTCCGGCATACGGCATTCCCGCTGACTTTTGCTGCTGGATTTCTGACTTCCTGAGTGAACGGTCGATCCGAGTGGTCATTGATGGCTGCTCCTCTGACCTTATGGCTATCGATGCCGGAGTTCCTCAGGGGTCTGTTCTCTCCGCGACACTTTTCCTGCTGCACATCAATGACCTCCTTGTCCCTGGTATTGTTGGGTACGCAGATGACAGCACTGTCATGGAGAGTTATACATCCAGCGCAAAAGCCAGTGGTGATGAAGTACGTTCATTAAGAGAGGCCATGGTAGAGCGAACGAATTCAGCCTTAAGACTTGTCTCCGAGTGGGGTGACGAGAATCTGGTAGATTTCAACGCCACCAAAACGCAAGTGTGTCTGTTCACCGCCAAAAGGAGTCCGTTTAATCTGGCCCCTACTTTCCGGAGTGCGTCTGTACAAGTTACTGACAGTCTCGAGCTTCTTGGCACGAAGTTGAGCGCAAACCTGAACTTCGGCGCCTACATCGAGTCGAAAGCTCAAACTGCGGCGAAAAAGCTGGGCATCCTAAACAAGGTTAAGCGGTACTTCAAGCCTGGACAGCTTTCAGTATTATATAAAGCTCAAGTCCGGTCTGGCATGGAGTATTGCTGTCACCTTTGGGATGGCTCAGCCAAATACCAGCTTGCCACACTTGACTCTGTAGAGCGCAGAGCCAGGAGGCTAATTGGTGACGAAAAGCTGGTTAACAAGCTACATAGCCTGGCCCACCGTCGCAAGGTAGCATGTCTGTCGGTCTTCTACAGGCTGTACTTCGGGGAGTGTGCGCAAGAGCTCCACGAGCTGATCCCACCATCTCCCTTCTTCCATCGGGAGACTAGACGTACTGCAGGGTACCACCGATACCTAGTCGACATTCCACACATTCGAACGAAACGCTTTGCTGGGTCCTTTATTATGCGCACAGCCAAGGAGTGGAATTCCCTGCCTGCGTCGGTTTTTCCGAGTTCATATAACCCTAATCTGTTTAAGTCGCGAGTAAACAGGCTTCTACTGGGTAAGCTCGTTCCATCGTCGACATCATCTATGCCCTTAGGGCAAGATTGAAGTCAAGAGCAAGCCCATTTATAATAAAAAAAAAAAAAAAAAAATTCGACCAACCACAGGAAGGGTGAAAGACCAGATGTAACTGTGGTTGGTCGAATTTGGCAAATCTCCTCTCCGCTTGGCACATCTCCGCTTTGGTGGAGTCCCGCCCTAAAAGGACATTTAGTATAGTTTATGCCGTTACACTTACTTACACATTAATTAAAAGTAATACAATCAAAATCCTAGTTCAAATATGATTTACATTATAAAGGGAACCTCTTTGCAAAATTTCAGCGTTCTAGGTCCAAGGGTTTGGGCTGGGCGTTGATGAGTCAGTCAGTCAGTCAGGACTTCTCTTTTTAACCGACTTCAAAAAAAGGAGGAGGTTATCAATTCGACTGTATTTTTTTTTATGTTTGTTAGCTCATAACTTGCGACTGGGTGAACTGATTTTCATGTTTCTTTTTTCATTTGAAAGCTGGTGCTTTCCGTGTGGTCCCATTGTCACCATTTCAATATCTGATGATGGGATCTTGTGGAAATCGGGGGAACTCTTCAATAAATAACAACAGATAAACGCGATTGTTGCTATAGCATATCTAAGCATTGTTTACGCCATCACACGACATAATAGCACGCCTGTACTCACTACAAAGGTTATAAAAACTATTTGGTGAAGATCTGATGAAGAACTTCGGAGATAGGCAACGGAACTCCTCAATTAATGATAGCAAATGAACTGGGATTGCTGAAATCTCATGACTGTCTATTGTTTACTCCAGTTCATAACATAACATCACGCCGGTACGTTGTGAAGGGGTAAGCACATGTGAACCACTAAAAAGTGAAAAATCAAAACTTTTTTACAAAAAATAAAACCGACTTCGACAAAACTAAAACACAAAAAAGTGAAAAAAAAATATCAGCTTCAGAAGTCGGCGGCAAAAACATGAAATCAAACAAACAAAAGTCGACGATTTCAGAAGCTGATTTTTTATTTTTCACTTTTTTGTGTTTTATTTTTGTCGAAGTCGGTTTTATTTTTTCTATTTATATAGGTACTAGCTTTTGCCAGCGGCTTCGCCCACGTGAAAATGTCGATTTTCCCTACAAACTTTCATCTCCCTTAGGGGTTGAATTTCGCAAAATCCTTCCTTATTCCTTGTCTACATTATAAAGGGAACCTCTGAGCAAAATTTCAGCTCTCTAGGTCCAAGGGTTTGGGCTGGGCGTTGATGAGTCAGTCAGTCAGTCAGGACTTCTCTTTTTATTTATATAGATAGATAGAAGATAGATAGATAGATGGAGTAAATGTAAGACCTTATACAACGGCGAGGTCAGAGAATACTGTCGTATAATCGACGAGGGGAATTACCGAGATGTGGTCTCAGAGGTCAAAGGCCTCACTTCGCTCTCCTTGACTAATCTGAACTAAAAAAACTTTTGTGGTATTGGATAATAATGACCGCAAACAGGTATTGTATGGCAAAGCAAAGAGGTACCTATACGAACGCTGTACATTTTCGCGTCCTTTAAGAGCCTGAATAATTCAGACCTCTTGCGTCCTGGCTACATTTCGGTGACTTCTTTGAGGAAACCGAAGGTTTGTGCAATTGTGGACGAAGATATCAAATGACAAATAATTATAGGAATTACGGTGTCGAGGACGGTACCTACTGACGGTAGTGCATAAGTATGTACTGATACAGACACAATCTAGTAGTAATACCTTTTACCTAAAATTATCAACCAGCAACTTGCCTCGCAATACCACCCTCTGGATTCACAACTATGTGCCAAACTAAATCGAGCAAAATCTAAATCAATACAATCGAGCCCCCTCAAACCAAATAAAACGCAGCAATATACTAAATGTAAAAAGATCTAAGTACTTCTTAACTAAATACTTATTCGAAACAGATGAAGCTGCAGAACAGCTCTCAATCTATACCTAACAAGTTGGTAAAACCATCTTAACTGGTTATTCTGCTCAGAATGTTATACCCCGGTTACCCCAAGGAAGATGATACTTATGACTCTAACGTTACCTAAGAAAAATCACATACTACGTCTGTAAATGACTATCCTACTAAAAACAAAACTTGTAAAAAAAGCCAAGCCGCGCAACTCAGTTCTTCTACCGTAAAAAGTAGTGAGATCCATGTAATACCAAGTCAGTTAATTTATTCAGTCCCTACTTACAAATATGTGATATTTTAAATAAATAGATTGACTTGGCCATCGCATCGTATTTGCCAATGTTAAACAGGCCATTTTATTGGTTAATCGCCATCCCATTGGCCAATGTAATGCAGTGGCCAAGTCAATCTATTTATTTAAAATATCACATATTTGTAAGTAGGGACTGAATAAATTAACTGACTTGGTATTACATGGATCTCACTACTTTTTACGGTAGAAGAACTGAGTTGCGCGGCTTGGCTTTTTTTACAAGTTTTGTTTTTAGTGGGATCTCATTTCTTTTTGTAGCGTCTCTCGTTCTATCTATTTCGTTCAATGAATCAACAATACATAGGTTTATTCGAACTTGCAGCAGTCTTATTCGTCGATTTGATGTACTGCTTAAGTACCTAAGTACTCGACAAGCTGAATCAAACGAGTCTAAACTCGACAGGGTCAAGTCGTTTTATAACGGAATTCCTATGGCCACCTTCCAGCTCCATCATCAGACCCTGAACATCATCCAAAGACAGAGTACTCATCAAGACAAATCAAACGAGCCCAAACTCGATGGGGTTATGACATTTTAAAATGGAGTTCCTATGGCCAACTTCCAGCTCCATCATCAGATCAGTTCCATGTCATCATAATATTGAATTGTTAGATGATATACATATACGTGCAAAATTTCAGATCAATCGGTAACCGGAAGTGTGTTAAATTTAACTCGTAAAATTAATTCACTGAAAATGTAACTTTAACTTTGTAATCCTATATATTTATATGGGATTACAAAGTTATTTATGCAGTTAGTGTATCTTGAAAACTAGACTGAAATTTCAAAATATTTTAATTTTTCCTTGATTTATACACTAAACGCTAATTGTATTCTGAATTTGAAGCTTCTATGTCAGCTAGAAGTGCCTTAGACTTTTGATGATCGGTCAGTCAGTCAGTCAGTCAGTGAGTGAGTGACAAAACCAAGACATTTTGACTAGTTATAATTCCTAAACTACTGGTTCAAATTGAATGAAATTTGAAATATACCGTGTTTATACAATGACTAATTAGTTACTAAAAATTCAGGCTTCTAGTTTTATCCAGAACGAAGTTATAAGAGGTCGAAAATGGCCTGAACTGCTTCGAGAAAAGGATGGTACGGCCGTGCCGCTTTATTGCTCGACTTGGCGGGGGCACTGCCGTGCCCCCAGATCAACCAACAGGTACCAGAGGACCTAAGTGATAAGTGATAACGATGGTAGAAACATTTAATGGACTGACAGAAACTGTCGGCTTCTCCAATCTGTCAAATTACTTTAATAGATTTTCAACGATATGCATTCGATTCAAGGCTGATTGGAGAAATTTCACAGTTTCAGGTAACTTGTTGTACTGGCGTCTGTACATAGACGAAACACTGTGAAAGTGGTTGACGTTTATTTATTCTCTCAGGATTATGCATCTGTAAACCGTTTACATTATCTTTACATACGTTAAAAGTCTACCTAAATGGCTTTGATAACAATAAGCATATAGGCAATGTTTTACCAATAGAACAAACAATCAATCAAACATTTACATCGTCCACAATAATTAATATTGACTGAGATTCGTACCCAGCTATCAAAATGAAATTCCACAGAAAAATCTTGTGTACCTATAGGTAGGTACCTACCTAAATGTACTTAGATGCATACAGTTCTTATTTAATTAAAATCACGCTACCGGCGCCCGCGCACACTACACCTAAGTATAATTTACTTCCTTGTTTATTCTCCGCATTGTACTCCCACTTGATGATATCTTGCAAAAAATGAGCACATCATTATAGCTATTATCAGAGTTGATAAGAGTACCTCTTTTTTGTTGTCCATTACTCATTATTGGCAGTTTAACAAATACTAAGCGTAGGTACGAGGTCGAACTAAATTGGAAAAAATAATCAACAAAACACCCGATTAATAACCAAGATCATTAAATTTGAAATAATCATTGTTTTTGAATACCACGTTGTATGCGTGATATTCCTCTTATGGTGATGTTTATCTTAATTAATTGAGTGTGAAAAACAAAACGCCTGAAGGTTTACACAATGACTCACATAAACGTGATTTACTGCTGTTAAATAAATTGTAGGCGCTATGAATTTTATTATCGATGTCGGGCTTCGAAAGCTACTAAGCCCGAGTAAAGGCAATGACCTCTTCTTTTAGCTTAGATTACAATTTGAATACAATAAAGGCCAAGAGCAACTAAGTAAGAGAAAAAGAGTGTATCGGATTGAACTGTCACCAGTCACCACAGCTTAGCCTGCGGGCCCGTTTGAATCAGTATTTGTAAATAGAGGCTTGAAATTGAAATAAAAAAAAAAAAATTACTTCCAAATGAATGCCACCCTACTTTAAATTACGTTTAATCAATTAGGTAATTACTTAAAATTTAGAGACTACTTAAAGGTACAACTACAAAGAACAACATACCAAGGGTATACCTAAAAGTCCCTACGCTATATTAAGCGCTGGACAGAAAAGGGACTTAATTACCATCGTCACGTACGCTATAGTTCATAAACGTAGTATACAGCAGTTACTATTATGACGTCAATGAGGTGTCGTAACTCGTAAGTAGGTACTAACCTACCTCAACAAACTAAGATAGCTGCAGCAGATTTCATAAGTGTTTATGCGATGCGGCGTTCATTTAGAGGCAATCCTTTTTTTGTAGTTGTAAATTGTAGTGGTAAATCATCAAAATACTTCTCCGGCTCTGGGCGGAGCAGAAGGGAGTGTCAGACTTTTACTGACTAAAAACCACCCATGTTCCTTCTTTAGCCCTTTGTGTACGGGGCCACGGTATCTCTTTCAAACAACCCGCAGCCCCAGCAGGCGTCGAGGCTTGCGTGCACCTGCAACGTTGCTGACATAATTATCTTTGAAGCCCGAGTGGAACATGAACGCGCTGTCGACACGGCCTGTCGTCGCCATAAGACGGGCGGACGGTGAGCTATACCTGACACAGTGCAGTGACATGATTGCATTTCAGCGACAGGATTTCCCATAGATAAGCCGGTCAAATATTTAATGAATCATCGACACGCTAAGAAGAAGATCATGATTGTAAGTACCTATTTATAATTTTAAAATGTTTCCAGTTTACGATACATTGATTCCGCGAATACACAGTTCGACTAACAGTTCGTAAACAAAACGTGGCGGGTCACAGAATGTTTAAAATAATATAAGTTCACTCAACGACCAATCAAGCTACAATAACCAAATTAAACTGATCTCTCATTGTACGGGAACTCATATAAAGTGAGGTCAGGTTATATGTGTTATATATAAATATATATAGGTTGATCAGTCGCTGTGTATACTTAATGATAATAACCCAGACATTGCAACAATAAGGAAAACAGCACATTTGCCGTATTACACACGACTTTACACATCATCGTAATATTTACGTTAAGGACAAGCGCTATCAAAGAATGCGCTGACGATTTACTTTATTTTTAGATATCGTAGGAAGACACCACCGAAGTATTGCATTCTTGCCAAGACTATAAACTAAATGTTGGATTAAATACTTGAACTGTCTGAAATTTTCTAGGAGAGAGAGAAATCTGTTTTACGAGGTACAAAAGCAAAAGGAATATAAAAGCTTTAATATTTTTAGCAGCAGAAATGTCATGTCAGGAGTACTAATACTTATGTGTGCACAAAGCAACTTTTTGCAAGTATTTTACTGTATTTATTAACTTTTTCGACGGTTTTTACTGCTGCCTCATTGGTGGAATGGTCGCAAGCGCGATTGTATAGCATGAGGTCCTGGGTACGATATCCGAGTCGGGCCAAATATGATTGGGGTTATCCATCTGGGTATAGGTAGTCTTGATATCTGCCCCGGTAATGAGAATAGGTTTATTATACTCCTATGTTCATACCTGTAGGCCCGTAGGGAATACCTACCTATATACGCAAGTTGCGTGGTAATTAGTGTGGTTTTATACCCCTAAGGCTGAGGCTACAGTAGGCAGCGATTTGCGATGCGACTGGAAGAGCGAAATTTTTTGAACTGAATTGATGTACGGTGTAGCCATATACGTGAGCATTCATTTACTTGTTTTAATCGCTCATGTGTCGCAGGTCGCGTCGCGGCCTAATGTAGCCTCGGCCTAATTATAATAATACACCCACCTACAACCGTAGGAGTTTTACTAGGTACAGAACTGCCTAACCCTTCGGGGATTAGCAGGCGTGCTATCATTATATGTATCGGATCTATTAACTCTTATTTATGAGCTATCAAAAGGAAAATAATGCTCTGGATAGTTTAATTATATTTCCATGAAATGTGGTGTGAACTAGTAAACGCCTGCGGAATGACTCAGCTAATTCTGTGAAATTAAATAACACTAGTTTTTTTTTTCAATGTCAACTCAGAAGTTAATAAAAAACTATTTTCAAAAAAATAATGTACTTAATAATATACAGCAGCGGTGGCCCAGTGGTGGCGGCCCCGACTTACGAACAGTAGGTCGTGGGTTCGAACCCAGGCAGGCAAATTACTTTGTGCAATTTATTTCATCACCGCTGCTTTCAAAACGGTGAATGAAAACATCGTGAGGAAACCAGCATTTGTCTTAGAACCAAAAAATTCGAAGACATGTGACATCTAACAATCCGCACTGGGCCCGCGTGGTAGATTATAGTCCATTCCCTCTCAAAGAGAGGAGGCCTGTGTCCCAGCAGTGGGAACATTAATAGGCTGTTGATGATGATCATGTATGTACCTACTTCCAAAGAAAAATAACTTAACGTTGGAATGACTGTTCACGGTTCGGCGTTTTCAGTTGTATGTAGTACCTGGAAGACTTCTATATTACTTGTTTTAATTTGCTTATAACATCAAGATAATTAATTAAAAACTTTACATTTCTGGATTGCATTGGCGGACCATTTATTTACCTACTGCTCTTGCAAGAGTAGATAAAAACGACCGCACTCAATTAGAACGAAATCATCATTTCATTACCAAATAGGGTCTACAATGCAGCTCAGTTTCTTTAACATCTAAATAATGCTTGGAATGTTAAGTCGTCAGATAAGGGAGCTATAAAAAGGACAATGTATGGGTGAGTAATATTCTGAATATGGAGTGGGTTTACCATAACAAGTCGTAGGTCTCGAAAGGATTTTAGAGTAATCTTTGAGCTGTTCACTTACAAATTACAGTAATGATTAAGTACCTATATAAATAACTAGCTCTTCGCCCGCTACTACGTCCGCAAAAATTGTGATAAATGATATAAATAATATTTATAGCCCACACCTACGTTTAATGTATGTTTCTATTAAACGATTTTTTTTATGAACTGGATCATTCGTTCCTGAGATTACCCCTACATAGCTAGGTACAAACTAACAACCAAATACCTCTTTATCTATTCGTATAGATTGTTAAAGAAACAACTGCTCTTTCTCAAACTTTAAATAATCATCATTCATATGGTAGGTACCGAGGCTACGAAATAAAATATATCGTATCGTTATCTAACTCGAAATTTTGGCATTTTGTGTTAAACATAAAATCGAAAAACGTTAAAATGATTCACAATATTCAATATTGTAGGTCTGTCCTACAATATTGTACGAGGAAACACAACCAACGCCATCTATCCTGTGGAGTTAAAACATTCGAGCTGAACGATGACATGAGGGTGACGTATTTCCGGTAACAACAAACAACCTTCTTTATTTCGCTTGTGATAACCCACGATAAATTGTTTCAAACAAGAGACAGATGGCAGGACAGTCATCATTTTGGTCAGTAGTGAGTGTTAACATAACATAGTATCACGCCTGTAATCCCCGAAGGGTTAAGCAGAGGTGTACCTAATAATGTAGAACCTCCATATTTCACGTGTTTAAGTCTTCATATGTTTAAGTCCTATTGTCATCAACCGGGCATAAAATTCAGGCCACTGACAACTTAGGGAATCATCATCATCATCATCAGCCTATTGCAATCCACTGCTGGATATAGGCCTCTTTAATCTTACGCCACTCAACTCGATTTTCGGCAACTCTCATCCAGTTGTTACCAGCCACTTAGGGAATGAATATTTTAGGGTAGGTAGTTGACAAAAAAACTAATTAGCCCATCACATAGATTGGCAAAAAATATTGGACACATATTTTTTCTTTTTGCACGTAAACCAAAAATGAAGACGATACAGTGCTTCAAAAACTCGTGTGACGTCACATCGCACTACATTTTTTACCACGTAGTTGACGTAGTGCCGTCAAAAGTAGAGTTGCCGCGAATAGTGGTTATAGCGAATAGTCGAATACCGATTAATCGCCATTCACTTTGGCGAATAGTCGAATAACTCGACATCACTATTCGACATAAAAAACATTAAACACATTAAAAATATTTCTAATTTCTTCTAAGGTTGTGAGAAAACAATAAAGTTAAAGAAATCTGTTTCGTGTTATACATATTTACAAATGTAGTAAATTTAATTTTCCACTTTTAAATGCTGAAGAGCAACCCAAGAATGCCACTGCTGAAGAAATCGCCAACTACATCGCATTACCAAAGGCTGACAGAAAAATAAACCCATATGAATGGTGGACTTTGAGTACCAATAAGAATAGATTCCCTATTTTAAGTAAGCTTGCTAAACGATACTTAAACCAGCAAGCTCTGTTTATTTAGAACTAGCTTTTGCCAGCGGCTTCGCCCGCGTGAAAATGACGATTTTCCATACAAACTTTCATCCCCTATTGAGATCCCTTAGGGGTTGAATTTCGAAAAATCCTTCCTTATTCCTTGTCTACACTATAAAGGGAACCTCTGTGCAAAATTTCAGCTTTCTAGGTCCAAGAGTTTGGGATGGGCGTTGATGAGTCAGTCAGTCAGTCAGTCAGTCAGTCAGTCAGGACTTCTCTCTTTATTTATTAGAAGACTATTTTCCGAGGCAGGTTTAATTTACGAGGAAAAACGAAACCGACTTGCTCCCGAACGTGCAGAAAAAATTGTTTTTTTTTGCACCACAATCTGCCTCTGTTGGATTTTAAACATTAATTAAAAAGCCTAACTTTAATTTCATGAATATGATAGGCACAGGCACATATTACAGATAATAATTGATATTTTGTATTGTTTTAATAGGGAAAATAATTAAGAAAATGTTTATTTTTAACTCGTTAGTTTTTTTGTTCATTAAAAGTTTATTTTAGACGACTATTCGCCGAATGCCGAATAATACTAGCTATTATTCGGTATTCGACGAATATCAAAAAAATGTCGAGTAATGCCGAATACCGAATAATAGCGAGTATTCGCGGCAACTCTAGTCAAAAGCCCCCACTCCTTATCTTTGACGCGCTTAATCTTCGTCAATTTTGATAAAACTACTTCATTAATATCTGAGCAGATGCTTGTCAATAATTTCTATACACACAACTAACCAAAAATATCTGAACACTTACTTACTTACTCTTCACCAACTTCAGAAACTGATTTTTCTTGTAAAGTTTATTTTTCACTTTTTTTTGTTTTATTTTTTGTTGAACTCGGTTTTATTAAACACCAAATGAGTGTTCTAGGCATAAAGAGTAAGTAAGTAAGTGTTCAGATATTTTTGGTTAGTTGTGTGTATAGAAATTATTGACAAGCATCTGCTCAGATATTAATGAAGTAATGAATGTTCAGATATTAATGGTAACTTGTAGTGTATGGATCTTATTGACATTTTAAATTGTTCAGAAGTATTTGGTCACCTTGTCTGCTACAATATATATGATGGCGACTGTACCAACACTACCAACCTACTTAAACACCAATACTACTTAAAACATTCTAAAGCCCATCGCATACAGAGAAAATTCTGAGTTACATTTAAAGGCGATTAGTAATAGAAAACATACACAGCTGTGGTTTATCAATCTTTAAATTCTTTTGATCCCCTAGCTTCACAGAACAGAAAGACTTAGCTTCATCATAATTTACTAATGTCACATCTCTTTGCTGTCAGTTTTATGACAAACATGGCAACAAATTATACACTGACAGATAAGACAGCTGTTCTGAAACACGATAAAGATATTTCGGGCTTCCAAAGCACATTCCAAAGCCACTTTATTTTTATTTGAAATGCGATGAACGTCCCTGAAGGCAAGATTCACACCCGTCGGGGCTGCGGGTTGTTCGAAAGAGATACCGCGGCCTCGACACAAAGGCTAAAAAGGGACATGAGTGGTTTTTAGTCAGTAGAAGTCTGACACTCCCTTCCGCTTTGGGGAAGAGGGAGGGGTTGGTATCTGATGATATCCCACACCATAAAAAAAGGCAAGATTCACAGACTGGTCGCAGAGTAATCGAAATTGAATATTGTTAATTTTGTGCAGTTATTTATAAGGTTAACTAGGTGGACAGGACCGATGACCTATAGTGAAGGTTGCGGGGATCCGCTGAATGCGAGACACACGGGACTGGTTAATATGGTGACACTTGGGGGACGCCTATGTCTAGCAGCCAAGCCAGTGGCATAGCGACAAAATACCTATATAAAAAAAAAAAAACTAGCAGTGGGCGTCTTTCAGCTGAAATGATGGTGATGAGGTTCATATTTCAATGGAACGCATTGTTTAATTACATTTATTGCAAAGGGAAGTCATAATGCGTTCGGAAATCTTGCCCTAATATATAAAATTAAAATATATATATATATATATATATTTGTTTACAGATACTTGCCGCACTTATTATAGTTTGCACCAAACCGCGCAGCAAGTCAAAATAACACTAATAAAAATTTTATGCAATAACTAAGCATAGCTTTGTTGCTAGTCGTGAACGTATTATCTAGATCCGGTTCCTGAGCAATAATAATCATTTAGTATATTCATCGGTTGGGTTGTGGACGCATATCGAGTAGTACGAACGACGTGTATTGAGCGATAATAATTATGATCACTGATCTAGGTACCTGAACGTAAAGGTGTAGTTTTGTAGGATGTGGCAAATTCGTAGTAACTTCGTCTGATCAATCCATCGAATAAAACTTCGTATAAATATGAAGTAAAACTATGAATGATTCATTTTCCTATAACCGACCTACCTACAGGAAATAAAACCACGCATATTATTAACACCTAATAAAACATTATACAAAAACACAGTACTATTATAATCAGTTAATAAAAAAATATATAAACAGAAGTAACAACTTCCAATAATAAGTTTACTACTATATGAGCTGAATTCACGGTTTATTTTGAAAGTGCGAATGAAAACATTGCAAAGCACTTGCGTATGCGCACATTAACTCTACGGAAAGGTCAACATTCGTGCAAATAATTGTATAAGCGACTAGGCAATGTTTTGACGTACAACCACAAAGCAAGGAATCGCGTAGCATCTAGAGTCCTTCACAGTTATCTTAGTTCTGACTTGAACCACGAACATAACATGCAACAATAATAAAGGCTCTGTTTTGCAAAATCTTTTTTTTTTTCGCTACAATGAAACTGCCTGTTTGTAATTTTAAAAGTACAGCTTTTTACTCAACATAATTATAATAATAAATGAAAGTATAGTACGTATATAAAAAAATTGATCAGTCGATTGTTCCGGATAATCTCCGAAAAAGGCTAGACCGATTTCGACAGGACTTGAACTGGTAAATAGCTGACGATCATAAAAAAAAGTGTTTTTAGTCTTAGCAAGAGGTGTCATACACGTATTTGATATTACCCGGTACTAACTGTATTGTGGAGGTCAGATAGGCCGCGCTCCATGTAAAATACTATTATAACACATTTGCTCGTAAAGGGCCTCTTATTTCACCAATTTCAATATCGTAATGTATGTCATTACGTACTTGTGCGTAATCGTAAAGTAAAACGCACGAGTTTCTTTCTAATAAGGTAACACGTACGGTTTATCATGCTCCGTCTAAAACCAACGGTACTTTTTTAAATCTTAAGAAAAAAAAAGCAAAGAAAGCAAATCAAAAAGTTTTTATGTCAGAAAAGTGGTCAATATTTTATGAATAAAATTAACTTTGGGAGATAAAATATAAAAAATAAACATTTAATTCTTTAATTTAATTCATTTTGACAGTAAATTACATCTGTAACAGAAACAAAAAAAAAATTAATTTACTTTATTAGTAATACTGGCTGTTTTTGTACCGTTGCCTTAAAAAAAAAAGCACTGATGCCCGCGCATCGCTAATTTGTGAACAAATAAAAGATTTATTCGTTTAAGAAAGTCCGAGTTTTATTTATTTCCTCGCAAATGTGTTATAAAACGTCGTATGACATACGTGCGCTTTGATAATTACAGCCTCTGCTCTCTTGTAGCCCTCGCCTACGGCTCGAGCTAGCAATATCGCCTCGGCTGTAATTTTCAACTTACCGCACTTATATCATAATGTTGCGCACGTTAGACAGTCGCGTTCTGAAGTACTAGGCTACTGTGACTGCGTTAAGTGTAATTGTAATATTGTTAGAATCCTAATAAAAATTTCACTAGCTCCTTAGTACTTTGAAATAAGCTAAAATTTGAAAAACATAGTCATGTTTGACATAACTGTCAGCGTTCTTTTTACATGACGCGACCTATACTTATTTTAGTTAAATACTAGTACATACCCCCTCCACTGCGCTCAGCGTTCTTTTTATTACGTGGCGGGACGTGTAAGACTGGAAATAACCGACCTTATCATACTTGGGTAAAGTTTAAGCAAATGATAAAAGATTGTGATACGCTACTAACAATGATTATGAGACTTCGTTTGTTTGATCCGTGAATAAAACTTTTGTTGAACTTGTACTGAAACTGGAAACAGAAATCCAAACGAGATTTAGATTTATTTTTGCCGGTTGAATGGATTTCAATGGAATGTTCCGGCCTTGATCTAAAAGTTTTATTTTCTCTATGAGTATCATCCTGATTTAATTTATCGCAATATGTTTTGGCATTTACAGTTTCAGAACTGACAGAAAGCTTTAATATTGACCGCGTTGTTATTCTAAACTGCTCAACATTTTGATGCGGTTTTATTTCAAAATGTTTATCTGTGTAATACATGTTGCTCTTAAGCACACTAAAGTAATCATGACATTTCGGCAGGCTGTAAAAACCGTGCGAAACTAAAACTAAAAACATTTCATTGAATCGACTAAAGACAATTTTCATGAGTTCTATAAAGCAAATCCTTGGCGCGCGTTATTTATACAAATTATTCTGGTTCTTTATAAATTCGAGACACGTAGGCGTTATTCTAAGAAAATAACTCATTGTCTGCACGATTTTAACCGACATTGGATTTACCAGTTTTAGTCTGAGTTGAATCGATATAATAGGGGATCGGACTGACTAAAAAAACTATGATTCTGTATAGTCCGTCAGTTAGATTATCGAAAAATATTGGATATAAGTTAAGTGTACGTGTTTTTTGTTTTGTCAAATCAATAAAAATTTACGAAGATAAAGCGCGTCAAAGATCATGGAGTGGGGCTTGAAACGTCAATTGAAGGTATAAAATGTACTATCATATGACGTCACACGAGTTTTCGAAGCACTGTATCGTCTGCATCTTTTGTTTACGTGAAAAAAGCAAAAATGGTTAACATTTTTGTTTTTGTACCCTATCACAATAACCTATTTACCTTGAGGTTAACCGTAGCATTAATCCCGGCTCGGTCTGTGTACCATCGCCGTAGATGAAGTTTAAATAAATTATGTGTAATGTGGTTGTTAGTTACTCCTACTAAATTGCACTCGCACTCTAGAAAACAACTTTTGATCCACACAACAAATGAGTAAACGCATTCTAAATGCAGTACGACAATTAACATAATAATCCTGCTTATATCCTCCTTAATGAACTCATACATATCCATGGAGTCACGTCTCTTGAACGTTCTTCGCCACGGAAACCTAAGTTTTGATTGATTTTTTCTAACTTACCGACAGATTTGTCAACAGTTCAAAAGTTTCTGTAAAATTGAAAATTAATCCTACTAATATCATAAACGCAAAAGTTTATAATGATGTTTGTTACTCTTTCACGCAAAAACTACTGAACGGATTTGGATAAAATTTGGTACACCGATAGTCTATAACCTGAATTAACACATAGGATATCTTTTATCCCGATTTTATCTTCCCATGGGATAATTTTCGAGTTGTAACGGGCGAAGCCGCTGGCAAAAAGTAGTCTAAATTATTGATTTGAGTTTAAGTTCGCTACGACACCCATGAATTACAGAGCATAGTCTTACGTTCACAGAAGTCCCAAGTGCAGTTACCAATACTTTGCATTTAATAACCCCTCCTTTTGGGCTTCGCCGCAGTCGGGTATAAAGGAGAGTCAGTTTCCTCTGAATCTATTTTTGTCTGCCGCTACCTATAGCTAAACCTGACCTACATCACTTAGGTACTTGCCTAGGGAAAACCAGTCATGATGACTAAGAATAACGTGAATAATAAGGTCAAAGGTGCCTCGGTAGTTTTGCCCTCATTCATTCATTTCAGCCGAATGCCTTCGTGTTCGTGTTCACAAAGAGCTAAGAAAGTTCATGGGGTGGTTTTTAGTCAGTAGAAGTCTGGCTCTCCCTTCCGCTCCACCCAGAGCGGGAGCAGCCATTTAACGATATCACACCCTCCAAAAAAAATGATGCACCGTCGCTAAATATTCTGAAACAATTTTTTTTAAACTCTTTGTCACTGGCAAATTGCCAGCCATTTATTATGGCTTTGTTAATTAAATCCTAGTAAAAAAGCCGTAAAATATTTTATAGGTGCAATAGGTCTCACATTTGTAATAACAAATCCGGAATTAGAAGCTATTATCGCTGCTGCAATTCTTGAAACTCCGTCATTTATAGTTCTTTGACTGTCGTCACGGATAGGTACTCAGTAGGCAGAAAGTCTGCAACTAGTCATACCAAGGGGTACCGTATTACCCTGTACTAATTGGGTTGTGGAGGTCAGATAGGCAGTCGCTCCATGCAAAATACTGATATTCAGCTTTTTCTGGTATGACTGGAAGCGAACAATAAAATGTGGGAAAAGGCTTTAGCTAAAGATGAAATGAAACTCCGTACTAGGAATGGTCAAGGTGTTAAAACTATCAACATCCTTTCGACTGTACGTATCTATTCTAGGAAATTTAACGATGTTTAGCGAATTTTTCATTTTCATTGCCACACAACGTGGCAACGCTGCCAGTCTCTTGGGCACTTTACCTGCTGAGAGCGTTGAGGAGTTTTTCGATGCCTTTTTGTAGTTAGTTTGTATTTAGTTTAGATATACTTTGTTGTTATGTTTAGTATAGTCATCACTATCACTATCACTTCACTATCACTACATATTATAAAACAAAGTCACTTCTCGCTGTCTGTCCCTATGTACCTATGCATAATTAATCTCTAAAACTACGCAACGGATTTTGATGTGGTTTTTTTTAATAGATAGAGTGATTTAAGACGAAGGTTTTTTGCACTCGTACGAAGCCGAGGCGGGTCACGAGTATTTTAAAAAATAAATTCTATTTTATAGGAAGTAAAGTAAATGAATAACTAAATAAAATTAACTAATGTAGAGTCCAAGCTTACGTGGGGTAGTCATTATGAATTTCATTTTGTCCCTGATGACTCACAATCCCATATGTTTAAAAAAAAAGCAGTAAAGTTTTTATGGAAATTAATTACTTTCGACATCCGTTACCATGTAGTTATAAAATATATGAATACTATTACTAGTTTAGAACCGTGGCGTCGTCCGCGTGGAGTACGGTAATTGGGTACGTTTTATCGGGTTAAAAAGTATATTGTGTGAATCCAGGATAAGTGTTAACAATTTGGGTGCCAAATTACCGTTTATTGCCCGTGGTCCACCTGCGTAGTCCACCTGGGTGTACCACGGGCAATTATTTTTGCCCGTGGTCCACCTGGGTGTTCCACGGGAAATTATTTTTGCCCGTGGTCCACCTGGGTGTACCATGGGAAAGAATTTTTACCCGTGGTTCACCTGGGTGATAATATGATAACCTTAATAAAAGAAGGTGAAGGTACTTTAATCCTGGTATTAGCACAAAAGTACTAGGCTAGCATAGGTTACAAGTAGTACCTATCTATTTAAAATATTCTGGGTAGGTGAACCAAAATAATTCAAATACATACCACCTGGAACCTATGCTAGCCTAGTACTTTTGCTGGGTTATATTCCCACAAGACAATTTCAGTTAGCTTGTAGCCCAAAATTCTGATCAACAAGGAAACTGTTAGAACACCGAGATCCGTTGCGGATACCCTGAGAAGACTGGGATGTTTGATCTGCTTCTGGAGGAAGGTGGGCTGGTTGAAGTAACGGCCGCCATGGGTCATGTATAATGGTCCACTTTAAGGTCTAAGTTCGGAAACCAAATCCCTTAATTTACTAACAATTCTTTTTTTATACATATAATTATAATATAATTCATTTCGTTTATATTTTTTTATGTCTAACGTTTATACGTTAAATGTTTTAATATATTTATTGGTACCTCATTATTGAGTTACCAATAAATAGATTAAAACATTTTCACGCTGGCTTGGTTTTACAATTTATTATCACCATTATTCTTTCGTTATACTACGATAGAAACATATGGACATGGAGGTGGACCACGGGCAAAAATAATTGCCCGTAGTACACCCAGGTGGACTAGGCGGGTGGACCACGGGCAATAAACGCAAATTACATCTAAATCTGGTCAGTAATTTTTGTGTAAAAGATTAACAGACATCCTCACATGCTTTTACATTTGCTTTATTAGTAGGATTTTATCTATATAACACTACATCACATTTCCGGCCATCAGCAGAATACGAAGTTTTACAAATAGTACGTACAAATTGAGGATGAAAATTCGAAATACCGCAAGAGAACCCGTCGTTGAGTTTGAAATCTATGGCTCAAAGCCGAGAGCTGAAAATTAAACAGCAAAATCAATGTTTTTAGTTTCACATCTAGATATTCTAGCTAGACACATAAATAAAATCAAAGTTGAACTAAAACATCTAACTTATGTGTTAACGAACACATAAATAAACTGAAATCTACTTATTCTGTGACAGCAGTTTTTTATGATAGATACCAATGCCAAAGATATAAAAAATAATAGAGTGGAATATTTTCGGAATCAACGGAAAAGAAAATAATTATAGTGTTTACTGAAATACTGCTTTAAACTTTTCAGTGGCGCTAAAGTAAAATTAGCAGCAGCGTTTTCTTTTATATGAGTCTGTAAATACAACATCACGCCGGTAATCCCCAAAGGGTTAGTCAGAAAGGGCACGCCACGATAGTGGCGGTAAGTCCCCTCTTTGAGGAGTGGCTGGAGTGGCGCCACGGCGCCCTCACCTACCGTCTGACGCAGGTCCTCACCGGACACGGGTGTTTCGGGAGGTACCTGTACCGAATCGGGCGGGAGGAAACGCCCGGATGCTTCCACTGCGAGGATCGACCGGAGGACACGGTGGAGCACACTGTGGAGGCGTGCCCTGCTTGGGCAGAGCCCCGCCGTGTTCTCGTAGCGGCGATCGGCGGCGGCGACCTCTCGCGTCCGGCCCTGGTGCAAGCCATGGTCCGGGGCGAAGAGGAATGGGACGCCGTCGCCTCCTTCTGCGAAGCAGTGATGCTAGCGAAGGAGGTGGCGGAACGAGAGAGGGAGAGAACCTCACAACGTCCCAGCCGCCGCGGAAGGCGCTCCGGGCGCCGGGGGGCACGCGATGACCTCCGGCCACCGTAGACGCGGGCCTGTGGACGGTGAGTAACGGGCTAGCTCGCCGTCCGGCCGTCGTCATGACGGCAACAGACCGTGTCGGCGGCGCGTACGTGTTCCACGCGCGCCTCAAAGAGATGTCAGCAAGGAGGGGCCCGCAAGGGCCGACGCCCGTCGGGGCTGTGGCTTGTCGAAAGGATAACGCGGCTCCGACACAAGGGCGAAGAAGGAACATGGGTTTGGTTTTTAGTCAGTAGAAGTCTGACACTCCCCTTCGCTCTGCCCAAGAGCGGGGGGGGGGGGTTATTCGATGATTTTCCACAAACCAAAAAAAAAAAAAAAGGGTTAGTCAGAAGTGTACCCACACCCTTATTGCGGCAGTTATGATTAAGATCCATGTAAATGTAATAAAGGGCCATGAACCGGACACAAGTCCAGACTTAGAAAAAGAAATCCCGGGGAAATTCAATGACACACTTGATCTGGGAATCAAACCAGGGTTTCAAGCATTCCCGTCGGGGCTGCGGGTTGTTCGAAAGAGATACCGCGGCCTCAGCACAAAGGGCTAAGAAGGAACATTTTTTTACGTCAGTAGAAGTCTGACACTGCCTACTGCTCTGCCCAGAGCGGGAGGAGTTATTCGATGATTTCCAACACTCAGAAAAAAAATGGGTTTCAAGCGTCGAGCACTAACTGTTGGTATTCAAGGCGCCAACACGAAGCTTTTGAGTTTTTGCCCCGCAGTATACATCGTTATGCAACTTCGTCATCGATTTAAAGTAACCATCTCCTTAAAAATCGACAGTGGGTCACATGTGATTGCATGAACGCAAACTTAAGTGGAATGGAGCTTTATTTACTTAAAACCTGTTAAGAGTGAAGTGAGAATGTAGGTTTCAGATTTAAGAACAAAATGAACGTACGGCTATTACAACATTCTCCAGACACCAACAAAAAAGACATTGTCTGATAAGCAGTAGATGAATGAGCAGTATTCAGCCACTGGAATCGATCGGGGCTGCGGATTATCGAAAGAGATGACGCGGCCTCGGCAAAAAGGCGAAGAAGGAACATGGGCTGGTTTTTAGTCAGTAGAAGGCTGACACTCCCCTTCGCTCTGCCCACGAGCGGGGGAGGGGGGGGGGGGTTATTTGATGATTTTCCACCCACCAAAAAAAAAACAAAAGGCTATAAGATTTGTAGATCTTTGCCAGTCGTAACAGGTAGCCAGTGGCCCGAAAGTCCGATAACCAGTCTTACCTAGGGGTACCATATTAATACCAAGTAGGTACTAACTGGCTTGTAGAGATCAGGTAGGCAGTCTAGACAGTCACTCCATGTAAAATCCAGCTGCATTTAGAAGTAAACCCTAACAATTAACATAGTTGGGGAAAGGCTAGCCAGATGATGATGATTTCATTGAAAAACACTGCTGCTAGGCCAGCTCAAGGTCAAAATATAACCACAGACGACTGTATCGACTTAATCGATTACTATCAAGAATTTTCCAGACAAGAACGCAAGATATCGCACCCACAACATTGGTCTGAAAACTTCACAAAATTCATTTCCCTTTCTTCTTTTGCAACAACAAGCCACGAACAGCTACGTCTAAGAAGAGCAATGAACTACATTGAACCGTTAAGGACCACTGACCTTGACTGGACTTGTCTCGGAATGCAACCTTCTTTTATTTGTGACGTATACCCAGTCGTATACCACTTAACATCGCTAGACATTGAACAAGCTTTGAAGGCTATTCTGACTATTCTGAGTCATTAAAGAAACGTCATTTCGTTTGAAATAGTGACGTGAAAATCCGTCTTCCTATTGGTTTAGATATATATTATTGTATCTACTACCGGAACCGGTTAAGTAGTACCTATAGATAGGTATACTGAGATAGTTTGTATAGGAGAAGATGCTTATTAAGTTAGCACTGCTAAGTTTTGCTGAAACCCTCGTTAGATGTAATTACCAGAACACACAGAACCGGAAAGTTTGACAGAAGATGGGAGGCCCCAGTAGTAAATAATTCCAGGCTGAAAGGATGTTGATGAAGTTTTGCAAATGGGTTATCAAAGGTCATTAGGTACTATGGAAAGCCCTAAATAGATTGCGCACCCAAGTGGGCCGCAGCAAACATAATCTGGCAAAGTATAATTGGTTCCTCCAACACCGAGTGCGAGTGCGGTGCTCCGGATCCAACAATGCCCCACCTGCTGGAGTGTCCCAGATGTCCGTATGCATGCACCCTTGGCGACCTGAACAGCGCCTCAGACGCTGCAATAAACGTGGCTACCTACTGGGCCCAAGAAGAAGTAGAAGGTACTCTAAATTCGTAGGCCTATTTTAACGGTTAAGCGGCTAGGATTAGTCATGAATGATGACTGATAAAGGCTTCATACATTGATAAGAATTTTCAAGTTCAATCATTTTCATTGAAAACATACTATGGACGCGTGTCAATACGCGTCTTAATTACCTGAAACTTTGCACCTTGGTTTACATATTATGATGAGTTTTAGTAACCAAACATATTCAGGTTTGCCTTATGATTGATAACATGAGTCTGTCCAGACAGTAGCGGTCAATAACAGTAACTTGTCACCAATACTATATTTAGAAATGATGCAGGCGGTCTCAGTTTATAACTAATTTATTAACATTTGTACTTGACAAAAAAATATCGAATGCAATTGTTTCTGTTTTACGGGCGTATTATGTATGTACCTATAATTATGTCCAAATGCATGCTTTTAAGTATTTTTTGTTCAACAGTACTACAGCTCCGGGTATCATTCATTACCCATCATCATCATCACTCTCATTCATCTTAGTCCTACTAATATTATAAACGCAAAAGGTTGTAAGTACCTATGGATGGATGTGTGTTACTCTTTCATGCAAAAACTGCTGAACGGATTTGGATAAAATTTGGTACACAAATAGTTTACAATCTGGATTATCACATAGGATAGTTTTTATCCCGATTTTATCTTCCCGTGGGATAATTTTCGAGTTGTAGCGGGCGATGGCAACAGCTAGTAAGTTATAACTTCTTAACCAGTATGTAGAAGCTACGTTCACAGCTATATATCATTGACTTGTTTATACTTGTTTATCAAGTTAATTAACTTGTTTAAACCTTCGAAGATGCAGGATAATAATATGCATGTATGTTTGAGCAGGATGGGCCAGAAAGGGGGTGCATTGTACGAGTATTTGGGACGGGTAGACGATACCTCATTTGGTCAGATTATTTCTACATACTTACTCAAAAGTGCGTGGGGTTGGCGATATCGTCAGGAGCTCGAAAAACGGATGGATAAGAGACGCACAGAACACTATATCCAACAGCGGTTGATTCCGAGCTGAAATTACAACTGATTTTGAGTTGCTAGATCCCACTCATTCAAGATTTCTTATACAGTATCTCAGAATAATCGACTATTTTTGGACAGTGCAATGCCCAATAAAATAGGCTGTTGCTAGTCGTCCGGAAAGTCGGACGACTAGGCTGTTGCTAGTCGTCCGATTATCGGATGAATAAAATTAATTAGTCGTCCGATTATCTGATGAATAAAATTAATTAATCGTCCGCTAAAATGGATAATTATAGGTGTTCATCACAAGATCAGTACCTTGTCATTTTTAACGAGTAGTTATTGTTAACACTAAACGTTTCTTAAGTTTAAACTGTGCATAAACGGCATGGACAACGAGGGACAACGAGGGTCAACGGACAACGAGGGTCTCTGCTGCCTGGGAAGCATCTTGGAGGGGCGGGAGTAGTAGGTTTAGGGCAGCGAGGGTCTTGACTACCTGGGAAACAATTAGGTGGGGCAGGTGTTGTTGGCTTGGGACAACGAGAGTCTTGGCTGCCTGGGAAACAATTAGGAGGGGCAGGCGTTATTGGCTTAGGACACCTAAGATCAGTGCTGCCTGGGAAGCACCTTGGTGGTGCCGGAGTGGTAGGTTTTGGGCAACGAGGGTCTTGACTACCGGGGTAGCAGTTAGGAGGTGCCGGTGTAGTGGGCTTAGGGCATCTGGAATCCGTGGAACCGGGATAGCATTTGGGTCCAGATGTAACCGGTGGTAAGTATGTGGGAGGATTTAATGTTGTCGGCCGTGGAGGTTGTGGGCAGTTTGGATCAGGAGAACCGGGATAGCAAACTGGCTTAGGAGTGGTTGGCTTTGGGCACCTAGGATCGGTGCTACCTGGGAAACACCTCGGCGGGGCGGGAGTAGTTGGCTTAGGACACCGAGGGTCTTGACTACCAGGGTAGCAGTTAGGTGGGGCAGGCGTTGTAGGTTTAGGACACCGAGGGTCTTGACTACCAGGGTAGCAGTTAGGTTGGGCAGGCGTTGTGGGTTTAGGACACTGAGGGTCTTGGCTGCCTGGGAAACAATTAGGAGGGGCAGGTGTGGTCGGTTTGGGACACCGAAGGTCTTGGCTACCTGGGAAACAATTAGGAGGGGCAGGCGTTGTTGGCTTAGGACACCTAGGATCAGTGCTGCCTGGGAAACATCTAGGTGGTGCAGGTGTGGTTGGTTTGGGACATCTCGGATCTGTGCTACCAGGGAAGCATCGAGGTGGTGCAGGCGTGGTAGGCTGAGGACATCTTGAATCAGTTGAACCGGGATAACACTTGGGTCCACTTGTTACTAATTTTTTTTTTTTTTTTTTCTCTTCTTCTCTTGTATCTGCAATCAGTCTTGGTTACTTTAAGCAGATGTGGTAAGTGACAATTGGCATTTCGAGTGTGCTCTCCAGCGAGAGCAACTACTCATAGGTTTAGCATGTCCTTATGCTACTCATTAGGCCACAGACAGAATGTCTTTTCTTTTGAGACGTTTCTGGTACGTGCGTGTTGTCAAACCAGCGGCCAGTTCATTTGGATTCCTCTCCAGCCTTTCCAAGTATGTTCTGCTTATGGCCAAAATTTCCTCTTTCACCGAGTTCATTTGAAATTGGTTGTGTATTTCACAGTTTGTAATGAACCAAGGCCCATTGTATATGGTTCTCAGAATCACATTTTGCATTCGCTGGATGATGGATATATTGGAATTGCTACAACTCCCCCATAGCTGGATGCCGTACATCCACACAGGCTTTAGAACGGTTTTATATATAAGAAGTTTGTTGTCAGTTGATAACTTGCTGTTCCGTCCCAATAGCCAGTGCAGGTTTTTGTAGCGCAAGTTGAGCTCATTCCGCTTGGTCTTTACGTGTTGCCTCCACGTTAGGCGGCGATCAAGATGTAGTCCCAAGTATCTCACACAATCTTTATGTGGTAGTAAATTGTCATTAAGCTTTACTGGCGGACAATCGCCTCTGCGTAGCGTGAAAGTGACCTGTACCGACTTAGATGGGCTGACTGTTATTCGCCACTTTTGGAGCCAGTCAGATATTTTGTCTAGACCTTTTTGCAGCGTTTGAGAGGCAATTGTGGGGTCATGGTTGCTAGCCAGAATTGCTGTATCATCAGCAAAGGTAGCTGTAGTCACGCTGTCCTCTGCTGGCAAGTCTGCTGTGTACAACGTGTATAGAATTGGCCCCAACACTGATCCTTGGGGGACGCCAGCCTTTATTTCGAATAGCTTCGACGTTGCCTCAGCTTCTTTTACTTGAAACAGTCGATCTGTTAGGTAGCTCTTCATTAGCTCATAGAAGTTGTGAGGAAGACAAGCTTTTATCTTACAAAGCAAGCCCTTGTGCCAGACGCGGTCGAAAGCCTGCTGAATATCCAGGAAGACTGAGCAACAGTACTCTCTTTCCTCCAGAGATTTCCTAATCCTGTCGCACACTCTGTGAACCTGTTCGACGGTGGAGTGCTCAGGTCTGAATCCAAATTGGTGACAAGGTATGGTATTATTTTCCTTAAGAATTGGTTGTATTCTGCAGAGCAGGAGTTTCTCAAAGATTTTCGACAGTACTGGTAGTAAGCTGATAGGTCTATAGGATGTCACCACATTAGCTGGTTTGCCTGGTTTATGCACCATAAGTATCTGCGAAACTTTCCACTCCTGTGGAAAGTACTGCACTCTTAGAACCCCGTTGTAGAGTGTCGTTAGAAACACGATGGCCTTTTTTGGTAGTTGCAATAAGACTTCCTTCGTGATTAGGTCAAATCCAGGTGCTTTTCTACTACCGAGGTTTTTTATTGTTGCCCAGACTTCTCTGGCAGTGGCAGACCGTGGCGGAGGTGACATTTGGAAATCTTGACTTAGAAAGGAGTTTATTTCTTCTTCAGATTCGGAGTTTGTTGCCTCGTTGGGACGGAATACAGTTGCCAAATGCTCAGCAAACGTATCGGCCTTTTCTTGAGGTGTTCTTGCCCAACCTTGATTCCTTCTGAGAGGTGGTACAGCTGCCTGGGGTCTGGTATATTTCTTTGTGAACTTCCAAAGAGAGTAATTGGTTGAGGCTGAAGGAGTGAGTGATTCAAGCTGGGTTTCTAGGGTGTTATCGTGCCAGGTTTGAAGCAGCTCTTTAAGCTTGCTAGCGGCCTTACGGAAATTGCACTTGTCTTCGTTCAAACCACTTTGGTGCCATATCCTACGAAGTCTTCTTTTTTCAAGTAATGATTCCTTTATTTCTAGGGGGTAATCAGAAGATCTTATTTTACTTGGACATTCGGGTGTACTGATCCAACATGCTTCTTGGATCATATTTGTTATATATTGAGTAGCAGTGTCAATATCATCTGGAGTTTTTAATGCTATTTTTAGCTCAATATTATCTTCAATGTACTCCCTAAAACACTCCCAGTCTGTGTACTTATTGATTAATGTTGATGGTCTCGCAATTTCAATCAGTCTTGTACTTATTGTTAGTAATACCGGTGTATGATCAGATGATGTATCATAACACGATTCTGGCTTAAGATAGTCTTTAGACAAACCTTTACTGATGAAAAAAATCCAGCAGATCTGGGGTCTTCCGAGAGTCACTAGGCCAGTATGTAGGTTCAGCAGTAGAAATTGCAGATAAATTGTTCCCTTGAATGCTCAGTTTGAGTTGTCTACCTCGAGTGGTAATTAGCCTCGAACCCCAAGATGTATGCTTCGCATTCCAATCGCCTCCTGCTACAAAACGGTTACCAAGTGACATAAAGAAGTTCGAAAACATGGTGTCGCTAATTTTATGTTTTGGTGGGCAGTAGACAGCCGACACATTCAGACACCCATTTTCGTCTTCCACGCTTATTGTTGTAGCCTGGATGTGGTCGGTTTTATATTCTGGCATTATGTGATGTTTGATCGTCTTTTTTACTATCACTGCCGTCCCAGCATGGGCCGTCCCATCAGGATGGTTAGTCAGGTAGCATTGGTGGTCTGGAAATTTAATATTAGTAGTTGAGGTGCAATGTGCTTCAGAAATCAGTAGAATATCTAGCTTTTGCTGGGTCATTAAGAGCTCAACCTCATTTTTATTTGGGGTAAGCCCATTTATGTTGAAAGTTCCAATTCTTAAGGCAGTCATTTTGTCAGCCTGTCGACGAGTTTAGTTATGAGGCTCATTAAAGTACTCATTTGGTGTAAGATAGAGTCAAACTTCTCAGATTGCTTTAATATTAATTGTTCGAGTGTCATACTTGTATGCGTAGAGTTATGAGTATTATGTCGTAGTGACTCAGCATAAGTTGCGAACTTGGTACCAGGAATGGTTTTGTCAGCTTCACCAACTTTTTCAGTGGAAACATTGGCAGCATACTTAGTTGGTGCTTGTTGGCGAGGCTCAACTGATGTAATAGCGGTCTTTTTTGTTCTTCGGGCTAAAATTTCTTTATAAACTGCACAACCTCTATAGTTAGCAGGGTGCGGGCCACTGCATAGTGCACACAGAGCAGGTGTTTGGCGATCAAGCTTCTGGCATTCAGAGGTCTTGTGTGACTGCCCACATTTAACACAACGGTAAGGGCGCATACAGTAGTTCTTAGAGTGGCCATACTGTTGGCACCTCTGACATTGTACGATCGATTTGGTTTTTCTTGGATCTTCTATAACAATAGATTGGTGGTATATATACTTTAATTCCTTTACCGCTTTATTGTTTGAGCCAGGAGCCAGATTTACAAAGAATGTAGAGGTTGGTTTTTTCTCAGGGCCGTACTTAGCATTGATAATTTCTCCAGTAACTGTATTTCCTGTGGCCTCAATTTCTTCCCTAATGATGCTAGTGGGCGTAGATGGATGTAAGTTGCGAATAACCACTCTAAAGCATCTCATATCCTTTCTGTTGAAAGTATGCCCAATGAGTCCATTCTCCCTCACAAGCACAATAAGCTTTTTGTAGGTGTCAATGTCCACACTACTAATTCTTAGCTGATTTCGATTCACAATCTTGTAGGTGAATTGTCTTCTTTCAGCAACAGTTTCTAGAAGTTCAGTCAATTTGCTGACATCTTCTATCCCGTAAAGGATGATCGGTGGAGGTTTGCTAGGTTTTTTGACTGGTTCTTCATCATTTTGGGTCAGGTCAATTGACAGGCCACTGAATCTATTGGCTGTTGTCAAAGCTTCTGGAGGAGGGCTACTTGATATTTTCCGTTTTTTGGAATTCGGTTTTGATGGTACCCTTTGCCAGGATGGGGGTTGTGGTACATTGCCTTCTACCCTAGGGTTAGGGGATTCCACATCAATGTTTTCTTTGGATGGTTTGACTGTTGGGTTATTTCCAACCGAAGAAGATCTTGGTCTTGATAGGAACAAGCTTGGATGGAAGGCTTGTTGTACAAATTTTTTATTACTGCTGTTGCCAGTAGTATTTACCAACACGGGAGACTGGTCGCCTACTCCTGTGCGGTCTTCGATATCATGATCCATAATTTTCGGGGTAATTTAAGTTTTTATGTGGTAACACTGGTTTGAAGATGTCAACCCTTTCGACAAATACATTTTATTGAAGATTGAAAGTGTCAAAAAATTATCAATCCAAATGTGGGTATAAGTTTTTCACTGGTAGAATCTAGTAATGTTTGAATAAGGTTTTTGTTGTTTTTAAGATATGAAATAACTAGATAACGATAGCACAGTTTCCGAAACACTTCAACCACACTTTAACAATGTTTTGGGGCACAACTTCACAGTATTTATCACAAATTGCGAAATTAATTGAGGAGCGTATGTGCTTCTGACAACTGATTGACAGCAAAAAAATCAACTTGTTACTAATTAATTATTACTAACTAATTAATTAATAATTATTATTATTACTTGTTACTAATAATAATAATATTCCACAACTATCACACAACGCCATCTAGTCCCAAGCTAAGCAGAGCTTGTGTTATGTGTACTAGACAACTGATAAACATACTTAATACATACATATCCTTACATAGTATAAAACAAAGTCGCGTCTGTTTGTTTGTTTGTCTGTATGCTTAAATCTTTAAAACTACGCAACGGATTTTGATGCGGTTTTTTTTAATAGATAGAGTGATTCAAGAGGAAGGTTTTAATACCTTTTTTGTACCCGTGCGAAGCCGGGGCGGGTCACTAGTTATAGATAAATTACACCCAGACACAGAACAAATGATCGTGCTCATCACACAAACATTTGTCCTGGGTGGGAATCGAACCCACGACCTCCGGCATAGCAATTAGGGTTACTAACCACTAGACCAACAGGCCAGTCAAAGTAAGTGGGAGGATTCAATGTCGTCGGTCGTGGAGGTTGAGGACATTTTGGATCAGGTGACCCGGGGTAACAAACTGGTTTTGGAGTAGTTGGCTTGGGGCATCTTGGATCTGTGCTGCCTGGGAAGCATCTTGGTGGAGCAGGAGTGGTAGGCTTAGGGCATCTAGGATCCAGGCTACCTGGGTAGCAGTTAGGAGGGGCTGGCGTTGTTGGTTTAGGACAACGTAGGTCAGTGTTTCCTGGATAACAGTTTGGCGGGGCAGGTGTTGTTGGTTTAGGGCACCTAGGATCGGTGCTGCCTGGCAAGCATCTCGGTGGTGCAGGAGTGGTTGGCTTAGGGCAACGAGGGTCTTGGCTACCGGGGTAGCAATTGGGTGGAGCTGGCGTGGTTGGTTTGGGACAAAAAGAGAAAAGAGAAAAAAGAGATAAACATATTGCCCACGTGGCAATTGTCAACGACAGCCAATGACGTTGATTCTAGCATCGTTCGAACTGACAACACCGCGCACCATTTTCTCGTTCTCTCTGTCACTCATACATGCAACGCACTTTTTGTCTCGTTCGTCTAGGTGGTAAAGCGGCAACAGCGCGACAGTCATTTTTGAGTAAAATAAAATTTATTATTTTCCGTTTTAAATAGATTATACGCGTATAGTCTATGTAAAACGGAAAATACAATGAAAATACACATCCTTCTTGCTTTTTACAGCTGGCCCAGTATAAGTAGTGCACTTTCTGAACACACACACAGGCATTTTTGTTTATTTTCATACACCAAACTCCTGCTTAAACGTACGTTCGCATCGCGGCCAACTTAGTGGATTTTCCACTAAATCTGGTGGTTTTGGTGGACTTACCTTTTAGCGGAAAAATAAAGGTTTGACTTACTCCATTAGATAAGTATTGCTATTATTTTTCAAATGTTTTTTTTAGTTAAATAAAAAAAAATCGTTTCTAAAAAAACGTTTAATTTTATATCATTTTAATGTATTTATGTGCCAATGTAATTGTTTTTTTTAAATAGCGTAGAGGGGGTGACGTGTTGCTCCGGTTTTTTCGGACATCTAGCTTTAGCGGTAAAAGGTTCATCCGATAAGCTAATCGGACGACTAGTAAAATTTTATTCATCCGGCTAATCGGACGACTAGACACTTCGAATAGGGCTGACTATTCATCCGGCGGGGTGACGTGTTGCTCCGGAATTTTCGGACATCTAGCTTTAGCGGTAAAGGGTTGGCTATTCATCCGATAAGCTAATCGGACGATCGGACGACTAGAAAAATTTTATTCATCCGGCTTTTCGGACGACTAGACACTTCGAATAAAATATTGGTGTTTCATATCACGTAATGATTATTAACACTACACTTTACAACAGATATCTACATGTAACAATAAGTACGGTAAAATCAGGCACAACCCACAACATCCTCCATACATCCTGTTATTGACATTGTGATATCTGCGTTTTATCCTTGACTTATATAACTTAAATTAAATGAATGATCACTCGTCGACTCGGTGTTAGTTTTTATGCCTTATTGTTACAGTTAGGCGTTGTGCTCCCATTCGGACTGGATTTATGACTTGTTTCTTTACCGTGGGTTTAGTTAGTGTCTAAACTGGTTACCTGGCAGTTTTATTCAGCCAAGCCAGCTTTTAAAGCCAAGTCAGAGGGACTTGGCTTTACATGCTATCAAGAGTATCAAGAAATATATCTCCACACGAATTAGGAATAGAAACCAGCTATGATAACTGCCTCATAGGTCTAGTGGTTGCAAATGCAACTGCTGACCATGAAGTCCTGGTGGGATTTCCAGATCGGGCAAAATGCCATTGGATTTTTTTTCATAACATTTCTCAGTAGTAGCAATGGAGTCTGGATTTGTGCTCGGTTGATGGTATTACCTCCTTCCTACTTCTGTTCTCCTGGTAGGTAGTTTGTGGAACTTTACTAATACCTATTCTTTTTTTTATCTAATAGAACCTGTACAAATATTTTGTTGCTGACTGTCCTAAAACTGTGTCAGGGTATCCGATTCTTTTACGGGGGATCAGACCGGATTAGAAAATAATTTATAATAAAACGGATCCCCTAGGGTATCAGTTTTAGGGGATCAGACCGGAATAACTCAAGGAATTTAGTCGTAGCAGCCACGAAGTCTGGATTTGAGCCCGATTGATGGCAATAGGCTTGCCCTCTATTTCTGGCAAAATGTGGGTGTACTATTAGCTATACCTTTGCCTAACCTTTCGGGGATTTTAAGGGTGAGGTTATGTTATGTTTTAATCCTACGACGGTCTTTGAATTGATGAATCGTTCGTATACAGTAGAAGGTGTCTATGAATAACATTATTATGTCAATAGATGGTTAATTAAGTATTGAGAAGGGGAATTCTGCATAATTTTATAAAACCGGTCTTGGTAGACAAGTAACTTGATTAGATTCTTTAAATTATACGACTAGGGAGTTAAAATATCTTCATTTCTCAATATTATTGCAAAACAAACATTCGTAACGGATTGCGGAATTCAATCAGAGGTCAAGATGACGCCAAAACATAAACGTTGATGACAGTAATAGATAAGTATACTTAGGTATACTCCACACACTTCTTCATTATTCTCTATTATTCTGAAACTTTATACTCCACACATTTCTACTTCATCGTTATTATTTTCTGAATAATTTCGTTTAGGATCGACAATATGATTCGCCACTGTTGATTCTGGATTACAGGGGATGCAGTGGTCTAAAAAATAGTGTGGCGGGCTTGTCCCAAAAAACTCACGTCTTTTCCCGTGGACCTAAGCTTGCCTACCGTTACAATCTTTAGATGGACTCTTTTAGCTTTATCTTCTTTTATAAATTTCTTGACACATGACATTTCTGAAGATTTTTGCAAAATAGGTTACTTAGGACCTTTAGTAAGCAGGACGTGTACCTGGTGCAGAAGTGGTTAAACCCAGTTTCTAAAGAACACGTCTTATAACGCGAAGGGAATGGACCTTGCTGACCTTCGAGTCAAAATTAAAAAGCTTGCTGAGACAATTTAAATTGTTGGTAAATTAAATTGTCTCAAAATGTATGTACTTAGAGAAAAAAAAAATGAAGCTTAACCGGAATAATGTAATTTAGTAAGGTGGGGGGGGGGGGTGTTAGCAATTTCACAGAAAAGCTCTATTACTGCTATTTAAAAATAAATGCAGGTATTTTTAATTATATTAATGCAAAACTGTTGTCGAATCCTCTTGAATGTGTCTCTTTAATCATTTTTACGGTACCCTTGGGATAGCCTAGTCGGAATCACCTAAGCTTGGCCGTGGCCACTATAGACTACTGTTCAAATAGGTTTAGCCGCATTATGTATTATTATTTGTGCAGTAAATGTCTCTATTTTCGTAACAGTACCTATACAAAAAGGTCTTCAGTAAATTATA
The DNA here is from genome assembly GCA_949316265.1 of Diarsia mendica. NCBI lineage: Eukaryota > Metazoa > Arthropoda > Insecta > Lepidoptera > Noctuidae > Diarsia > Diarsia mendica. The sequence continues at coordinate 18,939,333 of OX438899.1, forward strand.
ATTATTGAAACTTCCTAATACATAAGCATACGTATTAAGTATGCTTAAGTATTAGGAAGTTTCAAAAATGTTAATTTAAGTAATTTTTAGATAGTTTTCGATGGGTTTAGTAAAATTGTACGAAATATCCGCATGCGTTTTTGCATACAATGTGTTGTCGATAGCTAACGTAAAAGTAAGTGTTCAAGTTAAATTCTGAAGACTGTAGGTAGAAGCATTATGTTGTATAAATTATGTAGATGCAAGTCTGACCGTTCCGTATATCTTTTAAGAAATAGGTAATCTAAGTAAACAACAAGCTATATCTAACCATTTTGTGAATTTTACATCGAGATTTTTTATCAATTTATAAAGTCATCAATGTTAAGACAGCATAAAATAACAATTAACTCATCGTATTAGTTTATAGACACAATTAAAAAGCAATTGTGTCTCGCGTGGATCTCGTTCCGGCACACGAATTGTTAAGAATATACAGAAGTCCCTTTCTACAGTCGGCTATTAGAAAATCTGACTAAACCAAGTAGAGCCCAGACGGTTCTTTAGCAAGCATATTCAGCATGAAAATTTGGAAGCTGAGTAGGAAGGCGTGGGTGATAGAATACCAGTGAAATGATACTATGAAAAGTTGCGGATAGGAAAATCTGCCAACCGGCCAGGGGTCATCTATCTTTTCAAAAACCGGCCAAGAGCGTGTCGGGCCACGCTCAGTGTAGGGTTCCGTAGTAATAATTCTTTTTTTGTTTGAAAAAAGATACGTTCAAAATATGTAAACGAAGTTAAAAAAAATGCTTGCATAAACGATTATACTACAAACTTAGTCCAGAAATTATTTTGTACAACTTTTTGTCTTTTTTGTACAAAAACTGTTTCCATCCAAGTTCAAAATGATTTTCTTAGAAAGTCCTTATAAAGTTTTACTTTTCAGTTTTTTTTTCATATTTTCTAAATTTATGGTTCAATAGTTAGAGGGGGGGGGGACACATTGTTTTTCACTTTTGGAGCGATTATTTCCGAAATTATTGACATTATCAAAAAATGATTTTAGTAAACCCCGGGGCTACCCTGATAAAACATTTTTTTCCAATTTTTATTTTACCACTTGGTCGGCGTGATTGATACACATATTGGTACCAAAGGGGTTTGAACTTTTTTGTATGGGAGCTGGCATATCGACCTACCGCCATTTTGATTTTTTTTCGAAATCGCGGCCCACGATGAAAGTGGTATGTATGGATAGAGGATAATTATATAGACGAACCGGGAAACGACGAATAGGGTTCCGTAGTCAACTAGGAACCCTTATACATAGTTTCGCCATGTCTGTCTGTCCGTCCGTCCGTCTGTCCGTCCTCGCTTAATCTCTGTGACCGTTAGCACTAGAAAGCTGAAAGGGGATAGAACCGATGTGGCATATCAACCTGTCCGCCATTTTGATTTTTTTTCGAAATCGTGGCCCACGATGAAAGTGATATGTATGGATAGAAGACATATAGACGAACAAAAAATGTCTAGTAACACGGTACCTAAAGTGTCACGATACCGAGATATTTGAAGGTAAAGATGGTCATATGAGTACAATGATCACATAAAAATTAGACCTTTTACGTGTCTATAGGCGTTTATTATTATTATTTCTGCTTATTGAACGAGAGTAGGTACATAACATACTACTAGGAGCACGAGAAAACTATTTTTTGACGTAGCATAGCGTTTCATTGCGATGCGAAGCTATTTTATTGTGCGTATAATAATAATCAACCTGGGAACTATTATTTGGATACAATTTAACGCATATACACGTAAAAAGGCTATTTAAAAAATATTTAATGTTTGTCGTTGTAGGTTATTTGTCGATCTTTAACTTCAAATATCTCGGTAACGTGACACTTTGGGTACCGTGTTACTGGACATTTTTTGTTCGTCTATATGTCCTCTATCCATACATATCACTTTCATCGTGGGCCACGATTTCGAAAAAAAATCAAAATGGCGGACAGGTTGATATGCCACATCGGTTCTATCCCCTTTCAGCTTTCTAGTGCTAACGGTCACAGAGATTAAGCGAGGACGGACAGACGGACGGACGGACAGACAGACATGGCGAAACTATGTATAAGGGTTCCTATTTGACTACGGAACCCTAAAAATGGTCAAAAACTAAGAACGCATTGTTCAGCAACGTTTATTTTCATCTCATCGCATGGAGCCTGAACCAAAATGACTTCTAAATTGCAACTTTTTGAAAATATTGTGGCTTTCCCATTGACTTATATATTACTGCGTAAGGACTGGGCGGACCGCATGATAAAATGACGCCTCGAATTTGGTCCCAAATAGGTCTTGACTAAACCGAAGTTTAGAAAATTAAAATTAATTTTTTTTTTTTTTTTTGTTAACATTTTAATGAAAGCTTTATTTAATTTCTTTATACCTCGATAATACCACGCCACGCTGCTCAATACAAGGTTACGTTTACGAGCAGCCTGATTAGTTCTTAAAGATGACTTTAGTGTTTCTCTGTATGGGGAACGCATCGAGCAAAATGTTCGGACGACCGCATCTTTAGTTTCCACTAAATACCCTGTGCAAAGGGCGCCCATCTGGAACTTTTTGTAGGATACCTTCACGGCTATCGAGTTTTTATGCTTACTGAAAAACCCTCTAGCTGACAGGGTAAATAAAAGTAGTATTATTTACTAACGTATAGATGAATATATTATATAGTTGTATATTTACCTCTTGGACGTACCACTCATTATCATCTTCCATATACAAATGTTCACAAGGTTTCCCAAAAATCAAGTCAAAACTTTTCTTTTTCAAATCCACAGTTTTTTGGAACCGTGACTTGTAATGGGTGTCTAAACCATGATTAAATAGAATATCCTTATACTGCATCTCCGTACAATTTCTTCTCTCGTGAACGAATCCCATAGGACAGCATTTTCTAAAACAATCTTTGGTATGACACAAACACCCGAACGTTCTACTTTCATTATCAACTTTTTTTGAGTACACATATTTTGGCGGGAAAACGACGCCATCTTGCACTATCGAACCGTCTTTTGAACTTGTTCCGTCACCTAAATCGACACTTTGGTAGTCTAAACACGGTTGATCACTCGCGCACGCGGCTACGAAAAATAAAAGTAGTAGGAACATTTTTTTAGTCTGGGAAAAAATAGCTTTGATGCCAACGAACGAATGCGTTCACGATCTAAAGTATTTGTAATCTGTGTTTGATACCGACGACCGGCTCATAATGTTGTACGCATTGCACTGACCGGCAACTCCGGCAAGCAAGCAACTTTTATTTATTTATATATGAAGTTAGTTAGGGCATGAATTCATTACGGGAAAATTAATTGTTTCCTATCGAACCCTTGCGTGGTGTTCACATTGTGCTCCCAAAATAAATAGGTTTAGTAGGTCAACGTTTTTCAAGGAAAAGTTTTTAATACAATTATAATTTTACCGTTATATTCTAGATTGGTAGTCTCGCCCCGTTTATCCGTGCATGATATTGTGTCATATTACTAGTCACTAGTGTACCTAACGAAATTATGTGGTCTAATTTTTATGAGCCAACTGAAAACCTTGTGCAATTTGTAGAGTATGTGTGAATTAAAATATTTTATTTACATTTTTTATAGTTTTTTTTTTAATTTTCAAAAATGTTTCCATCTATGTCGGCAACAGGGTCCATGTTACCGGAAATTAAGGCTCCAGAGACTGGAACCTTCTCACAGTGCGGGCCGTATCAAGCAGCACTGTCTTCTGAATCAGGCCCTTGGCTCCAACCGCCTAGCGAAAGCGTCGAAAGTTCGCCGAGGCAACAATCGGCATAATGATAGCCGAGCTCACTGATTTGGCTGCATCCAGTTAGACTGGAAGCCGACCCCAACATAGTTGGGAAAAAGGCTAGGCAGATGATGATGCTATATGTAAGATTGAGATTTTGAATTTGGGACTCTTGATCTACTGCAGAGGCCCAATGTAAGCAAACGATTTTTCAGCTACATTCGACTGCCTCACGTTATTTCACTGAATCCATACTATGATATCACACTTGAGCGAAGGTAGAGCCCTGAGTTTATGGCCTGGGTTAGCATAAAGTATTATGATGATTTTTTTTTCTGGTGTGATTACCAAGGTTATTAAGATTATGATGATGAATAAGGTATTATCACAATTTCTTCTCACCAGGCGGTTCTTTCCCGAGGGATAATTTCCGTCTGCCATACGGGCAAAGCCTTGAACTAAAATGAAGCGTAAGGAATGCTATACAAAAATAATTACATTACATACAACAAAAATTGTGCTTGTTAGTAATTCGACGGCGTCCTTACAGAATAATAAGGATTTAATTGTGTCATTTATTTTGGGTTTTTCCTTGATTGCTTCTAGGTACAATAACATACATAGTCGTGAGTCATTGAACTTGGGTACTCGTATATCTGACAATTTTTTTCCTGGATTCAGGTACATTACATACAAAAATACCTATGGAAATAATGAATAACTATTGTTATTTTTTCAGCTTGACCTTTGGACTGCCATTCTTATTTTTCTCTCTGTTGTGATTTTTGTTAAGGTTATAGAGAGGTCCTGGTTAGAGCGATGACCTGAAGATAATAGGTAGGTACCTACATATGATACAACGAAGAATAATTTTGATCTGCTATTAAAAAATATAAGATAGCAAGTTTGATGAAAAATAAAACCAGTCACTGACCACCAGTGAGCAGATACGAGCATTAACCCAATTTATATATAACCCTACATAAGTCGTACTACCCTTTCTGGAAGATGTCGAAAACAGAGCTACTTACCGGGCCCAATTATGATTCTAGACTATGTCAGGGCCCACTTGTAGTACCTACAAAATTGGTACAGAAGGTACCCACAGTGCTATCTATGACAAAATGAAGAACACACTCTAGTGTTCGATTAACATTACATACTCGAATGGACGACATACACCAGGGTCACCAGGGTCACCGACATAGCTCGCAGAATATGCAAGTTGAAGTGGCAATGGGCAGGCCACATCGCTCGAAGAACAGACAACCGATGGGGAAGAAAGGTTCTCGAGTGGCGACCACGAACCGGAAGACGCAGCGTTGGCAGGCCTCCCACCAGGTGGACCGACGACATCGTGAGAGTCGCGGGCAACCGGTGGATGCAAACGGCAGGCTGCCGATATTTATGGCGTTCTATGGGGGAGGCCTTTGTCCAGCAGTGGACGTCTAATGGCTGATGATGATGATGACTCGAATGGAAATGCAAAATCACTCAAAATCTGTTATTATAATAAAATACCACGGCGCACTCTGTGACAAAACTGAAGAACTAGTGGCAGAAAAAAAATATACTTCAAACTCGAATAAAAACTTAAAATCAGTTATTTTTGCCAAATCCTGTTTTATAATTAAAAAACAAAGTCACATTGTGTACGCCGCCTATAAGCGAAATTAATTGGAATTAAATTAAGGTGTCGAAATGAACTAAATTGGCCGAATTATAATGTGACAGCACCTGAGGGAACAATGATACACTACTAGTATTTGCGTATGGCGTATTCTAGCTCACCATCTGGTGATATTTTGCAAAACTGTGTTTTTCGTTTCAGTTTGTCCCCACGAGTGATAAACTACATCCCACGCTATATTTTCTACTATTTCTTGGATTTATCTAAATATAACTCACATCTTATATCTCCAGCGCTGAGCGGTAGGGAGTGTCAAGCCCGCCACACTATTCCCAAACCACTGTAACTCCTGTTAGCCAGAATCAACAGTGGCGACCACAAGAAAAGCGCCGAGACAATGAAGCTCGACGAAGTCCCAGAGAAATGATTTAACTGTCTTGGATCCCGCAACGAAATTAATCAGAAAAGAATAGCGGAGGAGTAGGAAAAAACATAGTTTCCACTTCCCTCCATATCAGCAGGAGACAGAACAGAACAAGGCCAATAGGCACACAGGGACGTATACAACTGAGATAAGCCCAGTTGCCTAGCACCACGGATATTATTGTCATTAATATTACTGGGTCCTAATTGTGAGCTGTTATATTTGATTCCAATAATAGGTATGACAAAATTGCTTGAACGCACGGAAATTTGTTCTAGTTTCTACAAGGTCCGTATAGTAAATAACTCCGGATGTAACCTGTACACTATTTAACATAATATTACGTTCGTTCAGGGAGTGTCAGACTTCTATTGATTAAAAACCACCCATGTTCCTTCTTAGCCCTTTGTGTCGAGGCCGCGGTATCTCTTTCAAACAAGCGGCTGACCTGACATACGTATCTAATTCATAAGGACAGTGATTTCAAACCAAAATCCAATTTGATCCCAGTTCCCGGGCTATACAGATATTCACAGACCCGTCAGACTTTGAGCTTTCTGATTAACCCATGAGTAATTTGTAGTCAGCTGATTAGTCAGGATATTAAAATATATCTATTACTAGTACCAACTCGTAGGTATCTAAAATCGTTTTCCGTGACGTACCTCAGTACTTTTATGCAAAGTTTCTTTGTGATTCCTAGACATTAGATGCAATCACTAATGTAATTGTGATAAATATGTTGATTATGCTAGATACATAATTATATCGAACTCGTTTAAAGCGCGATAGATAATTATCTTACAAGTTACTTTACTACTACTAAGATGGTTGTTACTGGGAGATAATTATAATTATACAGGCTGGGATTAGGGTACCTAACTATAGTTTCCCTTTACGAAGGTGAAAACTCATTATATTAAATAATTACCCAAAGAAACTCACATTTAATTCGATAAAAAATGCTAGTCAGACATGCATCGAAATAGTTTTTCTATGTTTGTATGGGAATTTGTTTTATATCTTCAAGAATTGAATAGGGGATTCTTAAAAGTTAATAATATGACGTGTAGACTCTCTTGCTTGGAGAATACAGATAACTAAACTACCACTCTATATTATATGCCGCGACATAGCGTGTGTGTCTTTGCAAATCAGTGGTAGTTTATTTTCAGTCATCTCTGAAAATCGACTAATTGATGACAAGCCCACACTTAACGCCATCTCGTTTCAAGTTTGTAACAAGCATCTTCGTGACAGCTGAATGAAACTTCTTTCTACACGGAATTCATTAATCAGTTCTCTTCTCCATTCTAACCGTTTTCGCATGTTTTTTTTTTTTTTTTTAACTTGTCCCATACTAGGAATTTCTCATGTATCGTGGGTGCGTTCACAAACATTTAAACTCACATACACAAATACCCAGATCCAGAACAATTCTGTAGGCCCTATGGTAGACTGGTAGAAAATGCCCAAGGCATTAAGTCCGCCTTTGTATTATTACTTGTGCATAAAGTTTTAATAAATAAATAAATAATACTATTTATTTTATTCCGTGCGGGGATCGAACCCGCGCCGCGACACGCAGCGCAGTAGTCCAATAGCTCAGCCACTGCGCTAACCGTACCGTATTATATCGTGTCTATCAAAAAAGTGTGCAAAAAAGATTTTTTGGGATATTGTAATAAAATTCTATTGAAAAAAAAAGCTGCCGCGTTGGTTTAGTGGTTGCTGAGCATGAAGCGTGACTACTGAGCATGAAGTCCTAGGTTCGATTCCCGGGTCGGGCAAAGTGCCCCTTATATTACATGGAACTTAAAATTATCTGGCAAATGTAGGTGTCCTATTATGTTCATCTCTACCTAACCCCTCGGGGTTTTTTTTTTCTAATATTGTCCAGGACAGTCCAAGGCTGTGTATAGTTTGAGACCAACCTTAGTTCATGTTGATATAAAAATATAAGTTTTCTTTTAAAAAAGAACAGAATAGGGGTGTTAAAAGCACTTTTAATTAAGAGTTAACCCATTAGACGAATTGTTTGTGCTGCTTTGTCCGCTAAGCGCGCTTTGCATAATTAATTTGTAGGCATATAAACCGACGAACCTGGTAACTGATACAGTAGAAACTATCACAGAAGTTCCAGTCAATTCCGTCCTGCAGACTATTTATCCTTTTTCTTATTTAGACTGCTTCATTTTATCCCGTCATCGAAGGACGGTAAGTGATGATCCTAACTATAATATTATAAATGCGAAAGTAACTCTGTCTGTCGGTCTGTCTGTCTTTGCTTCACGCCTAAACTACTAAACCGATTTGTGTGAAATTTGGTACAGACATAGTTTGGAACTTGAGAAAGGACATAGGATAGTTTTTTTTTTTTCGCGAGATAAACCAAAAATCTGCCGGAAGTCACTATTCCACGCGAACGAAGTCGCGGGCAAAAGCTAGTTGATGATATTTTTGTTGCTTTCTTAGTGTGATAATTAATTACATTTAACTTTTTTTGTATAATTGTGGTATTAGATAGCGTTTGCTATTTGTGATATAATTATGATAGCGCTATCGTAGACCACAAGTAGTTACAACTGATATTATTAGGCAAGCAACGCGTACACAATGATTGTCAATGATACAACTACAGTACACTCATAGTTATTATGCCTTGTGACTGGTACTGTGGCTTATGTTGTATTTATTCGACTATTCAAAAGTATCTCTAAGTGGCCTACTTGAAATAAATGTTTTATTTTGATTTTTTTATTGAAATGTTAAAACCCGGAAGTAAATCACCTTGTATTGTGGCTTTTGACTTCTGCCTACAACTTTATAGTAATACACTAAAATAACATTTACAGTTGATTCAAAGTGCTGACGGTAAATACAGTAATGGATATGAGACGTTTTTTCAAAACACGCTTTTTAAAAAAGCATTTTACATAACATCACGACTGTAATCCCTGAAGGGTTAGGTGTACCTAATAGTATACTAACATTTTGCCAGTTCAGTTTAAGTCCCACGCAAACTATTACAACGGCCGAGCCTATTGCCATCAACTGGCCACAAATCCCGGCTCTTTGGCAACTACAGAGAAATTGGCTATTTGAATACTGTTAAAATTTCACGAAATTGTTTAGTTATTTCAAGGAACTAACAAAAATAACACGATGTGAGGAAAAAGTTATAAAATCGTTCAAAAAATGGAGCAACTACATGCTTTAAAAGATTTTGGTGAGGGTACTTTCTATCCTTGTCGCGCGAAACGGCCATATTTTGTACTACGTAACTATGGCGGTATGAAATATGACGTCACATTAATGACGTCATTTAAAATCAGATAAAACTAAGCCGTTTTTTCATCGATTTTATTACTTTTTTCACACATTGTGTTATTTTTGTCAGTTCTCTCGTAACATTTCGTTTCGTTTCGTTTTTTTTTCATTTTTTTTTTTTACTAGAAAGAGGGTAGACCGATTTGTCTGCTCATAAACATCCACCCGCAATGACTTCAGTTTATCCGTGATCATGGTGCTTGTAACAGCGTCGAAATATCGGGAACTCGCAACAACAATCAAACATGGTAAACATCCCGTTTATGATATTAATAGTAACGTAACATTTTCGTGAATTTTTAAGAGTAGTCGAATAGCCGATTCCTGATGGAAAAACACAATAACAGTTTTACCTGTTCTTGGGAATCAAACCCATTTCCTCATAAACAGCAGTCACGCTTGCTACCACTAGATCACCAGGCGAACGCAAAAAGCATCATTCATAGTTTATGTACTCTGACCACAATAAGTCTTAAATCTAGATTGATTCAGCTTCTGGCTTCTGGCTTTTTGATGATTTAGCTTCTGGTTCTAACTACCACGTCTCGATCGACACGTTTTTGATCAAACATTATCATATTTTTTGGTTATCGCCACCTGTAGACAGCGGCCATAAAAAACGATGTTCACTGTATTGTTTACGATCTATCGTTTTATTCTATTGATGTCTACCAAAGGCCATGTTTAACCTTGACAATAAATTGCCAATCTCTATTGATCTTTATTTCTCTAAGAAACTGAAAGTTTGACAACCACTCCTATCGTATCTTACCGTATTACCCGTACTGAGTTGTGGAGATCAGATAGGCTGTCACTCCATGTAAAATATCGATGATGATGAGTAAAGAGAGACTGAATTTGTGGTCGCGTGAGTACATCATCATCAGCCCATAATGTTCCCACTGCAAGGACTCAAACCTCTTCTCTAGGAGAGGGATGGGCTATAAATCCACCACGCGGGCCCAGTGCGAGTTGGTAGATAATAATAATAATAATAATCTTTATTTCAAAAAGCCAGATACAATTTGTCCATCTCAATCAAAACAGGAAAAACGTTCTTATATGAAGTACAACACTATGCTAATTTGAGATAGAGTGAACGTGGTTCCTCGCGGTGTTTTCCTTCACCGTTTTGAGAGCAGCAGTGATAAAATAAATTACACAAAGTAATCCACCTGCCTGGGTTCGAACTAACGACTTAATGGTCGTAAGTCGGGGCCGCCACCACTGGGCCACCGCTGCTAGTACAAGAACATCATACTATCTTTTCTGCGACTATAGTCAGTTTTGTTATGGTTCTTTTGGGGGTTTAATGGCATTATTAGGAGAGTGTTGTTTGTAAACATTTCCGACAAAGTTTAAAAAATTCAGAAACGTACTCGAAGGTCTCAGATATTGAAAATCGAGTTATTTGAGACAGGACACCTAGAAAGGTGCGGTGATGGTAGTTGGAGTAAAATTGTGACCAAGTGGTGTCCAAGGACAGGAAAAAGAAATGTTCGTCGTCCGACAACTACATGGGCAGACTACATTGTTGCCAATTGTGACCAATTGCTGCCATTGTTGCGGGAATGTCCTGGATGAGACTCCCATTCGTAACTCCTCAAGGCACACACGCTGTATTATGAAGCAATGTATTGTATAGTTATTAAATTGTAAATTCGTAATAGGCTGTAAGTTTAGTTTATATTTTTAGGATAACATTTCAAAGAGCTGTGGATTTTGTGAACAATAAATAAATAAATATGTGGAGTTTGGCGCAGATAATGAGACGCCTTCCCTCTCAAAGAGATAAGGCCTGTATCCCAGCAGTGGGAACATTAATAGGCTGTTAATGATGATGTTGATCGAGAGGCCTATGCCCAGCAGTGTTTGAAATCGGGCTGTAGATGATGAAGATACCTACAATAAAACAAACGATGTACGAAACTAACCATATAGCACAAACACGATCAAGCAGATCTGTAAGCCCCTTTACCCAAGACGAGAACAATGACTCATTCTCTGTATCAACACTTGATATTCATGAGTTTTTGCTACCAAACTCAATTACTATGCAAATATTATACAAACACTCAAACTTATGATGAAAAAACAAACAATAGCTGCCAAAATATAAACATCAATGAGTTTTAGAACAGAACCTGCCAAGGATTTTTAATGTTTTTGCAATGCATATAAGTATTTGTATAGACATCAAATATGGTGATGATATAACCTTTAGCTATTTATGCTACACAGAAGTGACATTGTTTATTCATTGAAATTCCAATAGAATTTAAATTGTCTGTAATGTTGTGTTTTGCATAGTGACAAAATAATGTAAGATGGTCTCGTACTTTTATAGCACTAGAAGCTTTGTGGTTTTGAATTTGGAACTATGTAATTAGGCATTGTTACTATCGTAACAATCCACTGGACTGGTGGCCCCATAGGCCCAGTGTGGCGTCTACGAGATTATGCGACTTGCTTATTTTATGAGAAAGGCCTACGAAGTCTACGTGATGTGCTACGATTGCTACGAGCTTAGCTACGAGTCTATTGCATCTAGTGTAAAATATAATTTGGCTATATTTTTTCCTCGAAAACTGGTCCTCAGCGCACTACCATTTGGGTCAACATGAAATGTATTTAACGCTCTTGAATTTTTCCCATTTACCACGTCAAGAACAGAAATAAAAATTTCCAGATGCAACTGAAAACTCTAAAAATTAAATTAAATTATTGGACTTACATTTTTAAACAAAAAATATGACCAAATAAGCGATGGATGGACTGCGTGAAGGATGATATGACTAGAAACGAATAGAAGGAATGGATCCGATGCAAATAATAAAGCAGTATGGAAGAAGACTAACAGACTTTTTTTTTTTTTTTTTTGAGTGGGAAAATCCTCATGGATACCCTCCGCCTGGGGCGAGCGGGGGTTATGTCGGACTCTAACCGACTAAAAACCCACTGTTCCTACTAATACCATGTGTCGAGGGCCCGGGATATATTACAAGTACATTCGCGCGCAAGACTGACAGACCCAAGATACATTGGGATAAAGACAGGAAAATTATGATGATTATGTTCAAGTATTTAGTTAAACTTACATTATTTTATTTACTATCAACATCCGTAAACAATGCTACGAAATTTTATAAAGTCTTTGTTCTTGTGATAAATATGCAAATTATCCATAGAACAAATAAATTATTTATTTGCAATGATTTCATTGAGGGCTGCGGTGAGCCACTGACTGTGCCACTGGTGGCGGCCCTGACTACGAACAGTAAGTAAGTCGTGGGTTCCAACCCAGGCAGGCGCATTACTTTTTGTAATTTATTTCATTACTGCTGTTCTCCAAACGGTGAAGGAAAACATCGTGAGGACACCGGCATGTCTTAAGAACCAAAAAATTCGAAGACATGTGACATCTACGAACCCGCACTGGGCCAGCGTTAATTCACCACGCTGGCCCAGTGTGGTAATAGCCCATCCCTCACCTAGAGAGGAGGCCTGATTCCCTGCAGTGGGAACATTATAGGCTGATGAATGATTTCATTAACATATTATATTAAGTATTTACTGCCGTTGCACTACTTGGGTTAAATTCCCAGGTAAGACGTAACAAAGTAAGTAAGCATATTAGTTGGGATAATAACAAGAGAATAATGAATGGTAGTAAGATTCATGCCGTTATCACTCTTATTATTGAGAGCAAAAGAATTGGGTCGAGTAATCTACGTTTTCTGATAAAAGCACTTATTGGTCCGTTATAATCGTTTTTTATTCACACTCTATCAGTTTCTTCTCAACTACCATCTATATTTTACTTTTATCGCTATGAACATAATCATAATTCGTAAATATTAATAATAAAGCAACAAAAATAAAACACTGAAATAAAATGTTGATAGTATACTATCGTAAGTTTAGTAGGTACGTACCTATTTATTTATTGGATTCTTATGAAATAAAATACTTTGTATAATATAGGTACTTACCTGAAATAAAATCTTAGTTTATCTTTAAATTAATGCTCTTAACTTTGACCTCATTCAGATTATGAAACATTTATTTCGTTGAAATATCATGTAGGCATACGTAATTTGTTTCTTTTTGTATTGAAATTACTGCTCATGCGTGAAATTCAAACAATCTTGTAATACCTACCTATACTGATCTAAAAAAGAGGTTTAAATATTTTTTGTGTGAAAGGCTTCATACGAATATATTATTATTCATACCTCGACTTCCTGCCAACTTCCCTGTACCCTGTACATAAAATTCTAAAACATCAAGTTGAAATGGTTTTGTCAATCCGTATCATACAATAATTGCTTATATTCAAGCTAACTATTGACAAGAGCTGTAACTGAGTAATGATGTGATGATAACACGGCGAGTGATGAAAGACCGATCCATGGACACCACTTGGTCACAGCTGGAGGCTACTTCCCAATCGGCCTACATCTCTCAATATACTCTTAGTCTAGCTCGGAAAGTACTTATTATGTTATACAGTCATTAATTTACAAATGCTTCCTCTCTCCTAACTAACTCACTTGTTTTTGCTGTGCCCGACGGGATGTGATGTAATTATAAGTTTTACCACCTAAGTTTACATGCAATAAAGTATAGAGTATTCAGGCTACAGCTTCAGCGGGACGACAAAACTTCTGTTTTCTAAAAAACATATCCCTTTCCTTGCAGGGTAAAACGAGAAGTGTTGGTCGTCGCGAGATGGGCAGATGACACTCCTGCCGTCCGGGGAATGTCCTGGATGAGGCTGGCACAAGAACCAGGACCTTGACGCAAGCAAAGACAGCTCTATGCCCAGCAGTTGATAAAATCAGGCTGTAGATGATGATTGACATAAACAGGTGAACAGTGACAAAAACCAGGCAGTTTACAAAGAAAAAATAAATAAAACGGGTAATGAGTAAGAAGGCAAGCAAATATATTCCCTTAAATACCTTTGTAAAAATAAATCCCTTAGAAACCTATCGAAACTACGAACAAGCTGGCCATTTCAAGGCTAACACTGACGCGGGACCTTCTGTATTTATCGTCAGAGGGTTAGGTTTCGAGTGCCCAATTCCGTCCACAGGGAAAAATAGAAAAACTAACTTTTCTAACACAGTACAGACAACAACGATATATCTTTGTTACTTAGAGTAGGCGAGGTTTTGCAAATTAATGGGATTAATTTGCATTTCATTAAGCACAACCTATTATACTACTTAATGAAAATGAAATAGAAAAAACTTGTAGTTCCTAAACTAAAATGATTATAAAGTACAGCACAAGTGTAACTGTGTTTGTTGGTTTGTCACTCAAGGTTTTTTCAAGAGCCGCGGATTTTAGTACTAGATGACGTGGCCTCGGCACAAGGGCAAAGAAGGAACATGGGTTCGGTTTTTAGTCAGTAGAAGTCTGACACTCCCCTTCGCTCTGCCCAAGAGCGGGGGGGAATCATTTGATGATTTTCCACGCACCAAAAAAAAAAAGGTTTTTTCAAGACGTTGTCGATGGAAAAATCTCAAGAAAGAAATCAATCAAACAGACAATCCCTCAGGCTTTCAGGAGTTGAAGTGGTTTGGGAATCAACAGTGGCAACCAATACGAAAGTGCAAAGACTATGATTGTAGCACGACGAAGTCCTAAAGAATGGGGATGTTTCCTGACTAAAAAAATATGATTAAATATCATATTTAATCATATCTTATTTTTTATTATATGATTGAATATGATTGTCCGTCAGTTAGATTATCGAAAAATATTGGATACGTATTTTTGTATTATCAAATCAATAAAAAATTACGAAGATAAAACGAGTCAAAGATTTGAGTGACTTGTACGTGCAAAAAGAAAAATATGTGTCCAATATTTTTTGGAAATCTATCTGACGGACTAATTCGATTTTTTTGTCAACTACCCTATATAACTGTCTCAGATACCGTAACAATTTATTAGTTTGTAAGAAAATTCTATAATCCTCTCACAAATGAAAATCTACATCATCCCCCAGTTGGCCGAAGCAAGGAAAACCTGTTCAGATGGAAATTCGTCATGGAGTCTTGGTGTTGCCACACAAACGATTGTCCCACTTGATATTGTGTTTTGCCTTTCCCATTAATTGCACACAGTATAAGCTGAGTTCATTTAAATTGTCATCGACACGTTAAGGAAGAAGATCCCCATCCATTTAAAACATTACAGTGAGAATAATTTCCTACAAAATCGCAAGCGCACCTGCGAGCAAAAATTAGTTTAATAAAACTCTTCTAATATCGCACATAACAAGACAGAAAATAAAAAATATACTTAATAAGACAAAACGACCCAGTCAGATTGCCTATACAGGGTGTGTCGTAAAGCCTTAAGTAAATATCGTCAATCGCGGTGAAGGTTGCCCTTAATTTGGACGACCACTTAGGGATTGTTTGACACCTAAACAAAGAGTGCTTCAATTTCAGTGATAACAGTGAAGCGGTGTAATTTGTCGTGACGTGTTTATTAGTAATCGTTTTATAATGTAATTTTGAAAAATATTATCGGCAAACGAAAATATTCTGTAAAGAGTTTAACAGAGGTCTGCCTTATAGTGTAGCCCAATTTTCCATGTTATGATTCAGTTCCATGTAATAGGGGGCGAACTTATTGTTATCATCTGGGTACGGTTGCAAGCTCCGGGTTGTTACTAAGAAAAGCTCAATAACTATATCGAAACCATTGAGGTGAGGGGATAAGCGAATCAAACACGTGTAACGACAGTGGTAAAAAATAAACAGGAACTGATTTATAACTTTATTCGGGCAGAGCTTCCCCTTACAACTATTACAATCGAGTGCGACAAGATCGCTAAAATGAGCTTGCAGGGCATTATAAAGCTTTATCCCCACCGGAGGCGTCCGGTAGTTATGGCTTGGCTCGGGTTGGCATGGCTATCGTTGGCGAGGCTCGCTGTCAGGTGGCTGTCAGATGGCTGTCAGATGACTGTCAGTAGGCTGTTGTAACATTCGGCCGTCCTGAAACAATTGCTCCCGCAATGGGAACCAGAAAACAACGATTACAAGTCAGCTCAAAAAAACCAAGTTAAAAATGGGACAATAAACTTTGATCTCTCAAGAAGATTTATGAAATCTTCGGTGCTCAATTTATTGTTCATCTACACTACTGGTGCTATCAGACATATTATTATAAGCATCGCTACGATATAGTCATAAGGAATCAACGGATACTAAGCCTGTAAACCCGTTGTATCATAATTATATTATGACCTTTTGTACTTTTTAGTTTATGTCAATCATGACCTAACTCCTCAATATCACTTAAGTGGGCCAGAATATAAATCCTTAATAAACAAGAATTAACTTGGCAACAGGCTCGCCCCCTATTGCATGGGACTCAAACTTTACTGTATATTACTATGTGTGTGTACTCATGGGTACACCTCTACCTAACCCTTCGGGCATTACAAGCGTGATGTTATTAGCATTGACCTTGTTGCCGCTAGTACTCAGCGCCTGGCGTAAATGTGCGTAATCACCGTTTTTTGTAATTTGTAAATCACACTATTATCAGCTATTATTATTTTTCGCCTTGTATCTAAGCTACGTCCCATTTTCTTTCCAGCTATTCAAATTCCAGTAGTAGATAACTCTATCGCTTCTAAATTGCACTGGTTCAGAAACCCGGTCTAGGATAAATCGTAAGGCTTAGGTACCCTGTTGTATTATTAACAGTATTATTAAAACTCCAAATTATGTTTGGTAACCTATTGTCCCCATATTGAGTTGCTTCCTTAAGTTCCGTGAATTGTGCGATTAGTGCCTCCCACACTTCGACCTACTCATTAAACGTAGAATCAGAGACATTAAAAACATGAAACACTTTTCATATAAGAAAAGATAACTAAAAAAACTAAGTTTGCCAACCTATCGTATAAAGAAACTGAAGAAACAATTTAAGTTAACTATAAACCATACCAATATGACACACGCACACACACATGTTGGTACTAACACACATGCTTCTTAGCGTGTCGATGGCAAAACTTCATTACTTTTACACACAACACCATTTAACCCCATCAACACTAGATATTGCTCAACTCATCAACGCTAAGATAATGCTACTCTGGCCCCCAAGATACCTACAGGCGTAGCCTAGTTTCGAGACCTCGGTTTTATCACCATTTTCAAATTAAAATTAAACTTGCTACATGTATTACTTATTAGCGCTAAGTTAGATTAACAAAAATGATTGTAAATAGACTTAATTAATATTATTCTTCTTAGCAAACCTAGGTAGGACACGCAATAGCTGTTAACAGTTCTTTACCGTATTTTTAAACTGCTGTTCCGTTACAAACTTCTTGAAATATCTACTCGTAAAGACCTTGCCATGGTCGGAAACAATGTGATCTGAATAAATAATTGCGATCTAAACTAATTGTCACCACAAAATTATTGACAGTACGCGTTGGTTCAGAAACAACGAATTTAGTGAAAGCATGTATCGACGAAGCACATATAAACATGTACCGACTGGTACTCCTTTTTTGTTTAGCCAGAAGGGCTCAAACTAACGATATTTACCATTTTCATTGGTTCAGTAGATTTAGGAATTGAATGTCATTGGCCCTCTTTCCTACCGTATCCGCTTTCCCGTAAGCACAATGTAAACATGACGTCACATAATAATGTTTACGTATAAATCGGGTAATTTATTTTATGGAAACCAGAAATTTTGCTCTTATTTATAAGTTCAGAACTTCGTTCTTTACGAACTTTACGCCTTGGCCAACATCGTCACATGATGCATTTTGTAATATTTTCCATCGCGCGAAGTTTGACACAACTAATCGTTAACCTCTAAATGGTACACATTAAACGGCATTCATCAAACGATCTACTTACATAAGGCTGAAGCAAAGGCAGGCATAGGCATAGAATTTAACTTTAGCTTCGGTTTTGGCTTGCTGGATTTTGTTTGTAATATCGAGCAATGCATGGCTTAAGATCACGTTTAGTCATTGTATCGCGCACTGCAGTACAGTCCGAAATTACATGGACATTTTTACATAACACATAAATACGATAATATCTTCGCAACAACTTCATTACTGCAAGGGATTAAAGCCCAAAATCATGAATAACACTCTTTCCGACTGGTAACGCGACTAAACTAAAGGACAGGGCGCAAACTACCGTCAATCTGCTTTTATAAAAGATATCTTGCTGCATACGTGTGAATTTCTGTTGGGAAGCTAGGATCGTATAATATAATATAATCACCTTTTTTTTTTTAACTTCCATTACAAGATTTATTGATATGTGACTTGCCTCATAGTCATACCCACATCGTATTATTTTTTGTTAGTTTGATATACAATCGAGCTATTATTGCAAAGTTATGAATGGACTATACTACCTCAAATTAGCAACTCTATTTGTGGTGGTTCAAACTTCGTTTGAAATACTGTTAGAATAAAGTTGTAATCAGCTTGCACTACAAAGCGGTTGTTACGTCTTTCGCTGCGGCCGAATAGTGCGAAATTAGTGGTATTTTGCGATTTACAACAAAACTATTGATTGAACTAAAAAAGTAAAACACTATGATTTTGTTTACTGCAGTGAATCATATACTTTTACGCATTATAAAACTCGCGTTTTACTCCTGTTGGCCTCATAAATAACTACATAGAACTAGATGGAATAAATTGACGCACTTCGTTTACATTACTCAAGACGGGAAATTAAGACACATGTATCAACTTAAATTCAACCGGTTGAATGCCATCACATAATATTTTACCTATGAAATATGTAAAAATTAACGGTTTCTCATACCTATTTAATTTTAAGTTCCTCGTTTGCAATTTGTCAAGAACTTTATCCAATAAGTTTATACTTGTTTGAATATCGACTGACGGTGGCAAGAGATTGCCTGGGAATGCTTTAAACCACTGACAATAGTTTGATGAAATTATTGTAGTTATTTATATCTAAATGATTTACTTTGGAGTTATAGTTTGGTGGATAATCTAATGCGCACTTTAACTAAATAAAATATGTACAACTTAAATTCTCAATTCCTTAGTACACAACTAGTAAAACCATTTTTGTACCGAGATAATAATATACTGATTAACTGACTATGATTAGATGATTTACTTATCGGGCCTACCAAAGTACCTAATTTTGTCTACGATTGGCATAATTATTATCAACACATGGGGCACTTCATTGTAAAACACATTTGGCTAATATATTTGGCTAATGGTATTTGGCTAATATTTTGCAAATATCTGTTAACTGGCATGTTAACTGGCATGTTAACTGACCTTGTTATTTATGCATGGTTCCTGGCAGCTCTCGGCGTGAAGTAGGACAGTTCCTCCCTTCCATGTCCTTGGGCCCGCTGTTGACGACCTTGAGGTAGCCTTCATTTACCGTAGAAGCGTTACTGGCAGAGAAATGGATACTTCTTGTAACTCGAAGTGTCTCACAGGTGGTTACTGGCCGCAGTCTTCGTTTTCAGGGTCAAATTATGGAATTAATGATGCGGTACTGAGGGCAGGCGCTTTGAGTTCTATCCAGATCGTCGACTGCTTTTTCAATTTGTGCCTTGTGATTCTGGGATGGGCGACTCTTCAATATTTTCCTTGTAGGCGGTGTGCATCAACGTTCTTCGTTTGAATTTTCAGACCTCGTCCTTTGTACTAGGTGACCGTTGACTTTTTAAATGTATCAGAGCGTCGTTTAATCGTAGGTTTTTTGTTTTCGATACCACTTCTGAGTGTAACGACAGTGGTAAAAAATAAACAGGAACTGATTTATAACTTTATTCGGGCAGAGCTTCCCCTTACAACTATTACAATCGAGTGCGACAAGATCGCTAAAATGAGCTTGCAGGGCATTATAAAGCTTTATCCCCACCGGAGGCGTCCGGTAGTTATGGCTTGGCTCGGGTTGGCATGGCTATCGTTGGCGAGGCTCGCTGTCAGGTGGCTGTCAGATGGCTGTCAGATGACTGTCAGTAGGCTGTTGTAACACACGAGTATCTTGGTTGACGTCCCGTATAATACTACTGTTAATATAATATAATGTGTGCGCACTTATATCTACTACTACTTCACCTAGCAGGGTCTCATACTCAACAGTGGCGCAAATGGCATTGCGACACATCATTCAGCGAACTGAAAAAAAACATCACAATTTTTGTATTGTAGGCGCACTGGTGCAGTATAATAGTACATCATCATTTCATTAAAAAAAGTCCATTGCTGGACATAGGCCTCCCGTAAATGTCGCTACATTGACCGGTCCCGTGCGTCTCGCATCCAGCGGATCCCCGCAACCTTCACCAGGTCATCGGCCCACCTAGTGGGAGGCCTTCCAACGCAACGTCTTCCGGTTCGCAACTTCTTCCGGCTCAATGCTACATAGGCGGACTTAATACCACACGGCATTCCCTATTAATCAAACTTTGGGTTAAATAAAAAAACAATGAGATAATCACAATAGCTTTCTTTTACACAATTTGTTCATAGTACCAACGTACCTAATCATTACCTAGTATCTACCAACGTATTGGGCAAACCCAGAGTCCCAGACCAGATCACTTGTTATTATACAGAAGTATCACATCTGTTGTTTTGATTATTTATTCGAGCAACCTGGCAACCGCCAATGGTTAGTCACTCCGGAACGTAATAATTAACTAAGTATACCTACTTGGTTGATTTTGGAAATATTTAACAGCTGAACAAAGCCACTATTTATAACTAGTATACTTATGTAGTAACTAGTGTACTTTTAACACATTTAATGAACTCACATGGTCATGCTAGATGTCTTTTACCCGAAACTTATCTTTGTTTCGATCTAGACAAGATTAGAGATTAATGGTTTCGCAATTGGTGTTTCAGGAATAAATGTGTTTTTATTTTAATTTGCGATAGGCTCGCCCTCTATTACATAGAACCTAAGCTACACCGCTAGGTCTAACCCTTCGGGGATTCCATGATGTGATGTACCTACCTAATTATATTGGTAAGTTAAGCAATTTTAATTCGATTTACTAGTTTAATTGGGGTCGGCTTCCAATCTAACCGGATGCAGGTGAATACCAGGATATTCCATAGAGCGACTGACTATCCGATCTCCACAACCCCAACTGGGTACTAGATAATAAGAAACTCCTGTGGTTTTCCTACTGGTTTTCAGACTTTCAGATCACTCGGTAACATACATACATACATAAACTCACACCCTTTTCCCATGGGGGTAGGCAGAAACCACAGAACTCCACTTGCTACGATAGATGTTCAAAAGGTAGCCGGGAAAACGTTTATTAAATAATTTTATTGCCAAAAGACACGAGAGAGAATGAATCTTAAAAGACTGAAAAAAATACAGCTTACGTGCAGAAAAATATTATAGGTATTATATTCTGACACAAAATGAAAAGATTGAAAAATGAACTGTATTGAGGTTACAGCTTACAAGTTTCAACAACAACACATTAATATACCTGTGTAGGTACATATGCAAAGAAGGATGGGCACTTAATCTATCCATTAGACAGCACCACAGGGCAAGGGATTTTTATGATATAGCTTAACAGGATGACAATAAAGAGATTCATTCAGGTCGTAGGTACAAACATCAGACATGGGTATTCCTTTTTTTAAGGTGCAGTTATTGCGTAACCGGGTGGCAGAGCTTTTATGCTGCCTATAGACCTCTGATTTGGCTTAACCTGCTGTCGAGAAATAACTCTCAGGCATGTTGGGTTCCTCAGGATGTTTAACTTTCCTTTACCAAAGGAAGTGACAATTATACAATACGCTCGAATGAATCCGAAAATTCAGAGGTACTTGTCTGGGGTTCGGAATGCCACAGTATGCTTAGACATGGTCTGTCGGCAGCCTTCGTAATGCTTTGGTATCCCTCGGGACGCTACGGTAGTCTAGTGTAGACAGCACACGTGTCCTGCACGTATCTTCATTTGTTTAGGAAAAGATTTTTTCAACACATTTGCTCGAAAAATGCACTTAAGGAGCCTGTATACATTGTTCGAAAGTTAAAAATTACGCACTATACAACGGAGCGTGCGGTAATAGTACATTTTGATACAAGTGCGGAAAGTTTGTTATTGCATTCGAGGCAGATTGAACACCCGAGCCGTATGGCGAGGGTGTTCATGGGGTCGAGAAATGCAATAACAAATTCCCACGTGTATCAAACGACGTTTTTCAATACACTTTCGAAGAAATTAACTAAAAACGTTATGTGTTTTTGTCAACAAATTTGATGAGACTATGATTTAATTTACTTTTTTTCCGCGGTTTGATTTCGCCAGGTTGAAAAAGAAGCAAAGGTATAAAGCCGCCAAACAGCCTCACAGGAAAAATATAAAATTTAAATATTTTTTAATTAAGAACACAAAAAAATGCTTACTTGTTCATAAAAGTAAATAATTGTTTAAAATATTTACGTTTATTAGTAGTATTCTTTTTACAAACACAATTTAAATATTCAAAAAATATTTACGCTGTAAAGACGCAGATCAAAATGGCGAGATTAAAAAAAAAACACGCCTGCTCTATAATAGTCAGTGGTGTTTTTTTTTTAATTTCATAAGTTTTAATCGAATTACCGCTGCTCTATGATTACAGCGTGCGGTAATAATATTACAGCACGCTGTATTCTTATTACCGCACGCGTGCGAAATATGATGCATGTCGAACCTAATCGTAGTGCAATAAGAGCTAGTTTTCGAGGAAGTGTATTGAAATAGTTATTTATGATACTAGTGCGGTAAGTTGGTTTTTACAAACGAGTAGACGAATGTAAGCCCGAGACGAAGTCGAGGGGTTACCATAGTCACGAGTTTGTAAAAACCAATTTCTGCACGTGTATCATACAACGTTTTTCAACACATTTGCGAGAAAACAGTACAATAATGTAATGTAACAAACTTTTTCAAACTATTTTTAATGGCAATTACAGAATTGAAAAAATGTACCTTAGTTCCTAAATATTTTTCATCTGGCGCGTCATTAAGAAATTTTTCTACGTTAGCTGCAGTGAATACTTTTGATTTCTTGCTTGTATTGTACCTATTATTATAGCCATCTGACTGTCGTTTCAAAAATACATGTAGTTGTGTATTTTGTTAAATCTATGTCATTATTGGTTTTTAGAGTGGTTTTTAACATTAAATATATTGACCACATTGAGGGCGGTTTATACTTCACACGTAATTCATTGAAGTAAGCCATCAAAACATTTTCAGAGAATGATTGAGTATTTCTTCGAGTCTTCCATGCTATAAAATTATTGTAGTTAAATAGCGCTCTCGCGATTTTGGTGGCAAGGGACTGTTTTCTGCAATTTGCGCCTCATTTAAAATATCAGGTGGAGTAGATTCCATATTAATATCGGATTCGCTTGAACTCATACTATTTTGTTTTTCAAATAACAGTCGGAAAGTCGCAACAACCTTTGACGTTTTAATATTAAAATGCCGCGCATTTTCAAATGGCGCCACATGCACGTGGTGAAAATTAGAACTACAACTTTCATCTCATTTACTCTTTAGTATTAAAGTGAGACAAACGTATTGAACAAAAGTTCTTCCAAGGAGGTTCGTTCAGTCAGCTTATTTATTCTAGTAATGTGAAACTCCTTGGTGGAATTCTTGTATTACTTTTTATGGAAATTTAAAAAAAAAACCGTAAAGAATACGAACGGTGCTATACAACAGGGTATGGACCGTGCGGTAAAATAGGTACTTAGGTGAGAGTACCTATTTTACCGCACGGTACTTAGGTGAGAGTACATATTTTACCGCACGTTCCGTTGTATAGTGCGTAATTTTTAACTTTCGAACAATGTATACAGGCTCCGTAAATGCATTTTTCGAGCAAATGTGTTGAAAAATATGTACTCTCACCTAAGTACCGTGCGGTAAAATAGGTACTCTCACCTAAGTACAGATAGCGCGCGAGTTGAATGCAGAGCTTAGGAATGCGGTAGGCTGTGACAGCACTACCGCATTACACTAGTGTCAATAGCACAGCACTACACTGCTCCCGCTCTTTACCTCAGACCCCGACTGCATTCAACTCGCGCGCTATCTGTACCTATTTTACCGCACGGTCCATATCCCGTTGTACTTGTATAGCACCGTTCGTATTCTTTACGGTTTTTTTTTTTAATTTCCATAAAAAGTAATACAAGAATTCCACCAAGGAGTTTCACATTACTAGAATAAATAAGCTGACTGAACGAACCTCCTTGGAAGAGCTTTTGTTCAATACGTTTGTCTCACTTTAATACTAAAGAGTAAATGAGATGAAAGTTGTAGTTCTAATTTTCACCACGTGCATGTGGCGCCATTTGTAAATGCGCGGCTTTTTAATATTAAAACAACAAAGGTTGTTGCGACTTTCCGACTGTTATTTAAAAACAAAATAATATGAGTTCAAGCGAATCCGATATTAATATGGAATCTACTCCACCTGATATTTTAAATGAGGCGCAAATTGCAGAAAACAGTCTCTTGCCGCCAAAATCGCGAGAGCGTTATTTAACTACAATAATTTTATAGCATGGAAGACTCGAAGAAATACTCAATCATTCTCTGAAAATGTTTTGATGGCTTACTTCAATGAATTACGTGTGAAGTATAAACCGTCCTCAATGTGGTCAATATATTCAATGTTAAAAATCACTCTAAAAACCAATAATGACATAGATTTAACAAAATACATACAACTACATGTATTTTTGAAACGACAGTCAGATGTCTTTAATAATAGGTACCTACAATACAAGCAACAAAATCAAAAGTATTCACTGCAGCTAACGTAGAATTTCATGACGCGCCAGATGAAAAATATTTAGGAACTAAGGTACGTTTTTAAATTCTTTATTTGCCATTAAAAATAGTTTGGAAAAGTTTGTTACATTACATAATGTACTGTTTTCTCGCAAATGTGTTGAAAAACGTTGTATGATACACGTGCAGAAATTGGTTTTTACAAACTCGTGACTATGGTAACCCCTCGACTTCGTCTCGGGCTTACATTCGTCTACTCGTTTGTAAAAACCAACTTACCGCACTAGTATCATAAATAACTACAGTTGCGACCACAATGTCCTGATGATAAGCTTTGGCGTGCCTAAGGAAGGCTCAATATGCCTCAGTGTGCACCGAGTAAAAGTATTACCTACCAGACTACAATAATAAAGTACCTAACAATACCAAAAAATACACGCTAATGCGGTTTCTAGTACAATCTATATTAAGCTAGACCTCTAGACGCGTCGCTACGTAATGTTTGTGATACTAACCTACCTCATGCGAACACCAAGTGCGGTCGAGAAATACGATAAAACATTATTTAATGATTTTAATTCTAATATTGAACAGATTTTAATTCAAATTCTTTGCTTCACGCCTAAACTACTGAACCGATTTGTGTGTTTGGTACAGACATAGTTTGGAACTTGAGAAAGGACATAGGATAGTTTTTTTTTTTTCGCGAGACAAACCAAAAATCTGCCGGAAGTCACTATTCCACGCGAACGAAGTCGCGGGCAAAAGCTAGTAAAGAATAATTAATTTAATTACAACTTATTTTATGACGCCGTAATTTTTTCACGAGAGATCAAACACGTGGTTGCCGTATCGTAAATCCGAAAGATTAAGCGTTACACGCTTTAATCAATAAATTCAAAAAGCTATCTCCATGATGCACATAACGTCATAGTCATACGCAAACATATTGATTCACTCAAATTTTGTGCTACGTACCTAACTAAAAATGTTACTAGTGATAATAAATTTGAACTTAATGAAGTGGAAAACAATGAATGAAATTGCTTACACTCAATTGCGTGGGTATATACACCCGCCTAACAAAAGCATGACGAGTGAAAAGTGAAACAGTACGTGAGGAGCTTTCCTTACGAGTGCAAGTAAACAAAGTGTGCAAGCATACATTGTAAGTAACAAACCTTTTAACTTTACAGCGGTTTGGCTATAAAACACGCGACGCTAACAGTGAGTAGTAAAAGTAATCAAAACAGGGAAAAGTAAATAGCGTGCTTCTTAAGGGCCGGAATAACAACAAATCGTGAAAATTGAATTTGTTTTAATACATATTACTGCAGCATGCACTTTGTGATTACGAGTTATAATTTTATTATGTTTCAAAATTGAGGACTACTTCAAAGTTTTATCGGTTTCGAAAATTTGATTACACGTTTTCTTTAAATAAAAATTCTTCAAAGCTACCTTTAAAATAAATCCTGAATTTCCGCAGCCCCCAGACGCGATATAAAAATCTTCATACATAGCACATAACTAGTCACATAAACCCACTCTTGGAACATATTATGTATTAGTTAGTTATTACTTATTAGTTCAGAAAAGTGCCACAAAAAAAAGTATATTCCACATACTACAAACAGTGATAAGACAAACAGATAAGTGCAGAAAACGTCTTGAATAAAAAAGAACTGACCTCTTGCATATAGAACGGATGATTTGCTATATGCATGCTTCGACACGGCTTCCCGTACAAAATATTAAAGACTTTGGGCAAATCAACGTAACCTTTGAGCGCAGTCCTATCATGAATTAATTGCTTTGATTGGAAAATCCCATCTTCACCGGTCGCACACAAACTTTTTGAAGCTCCTCTCACATCCGTCACTTTTGCGAACACCATCCCCTTGGGGCAACATTTAGTAACACATCTACCACTACACGTCTTGTTATCCGTTTTAACCGCTAATTTTGCAAAAGTTCGATTCTGAATATCTAATCTAGACATCACGTAATACTGACAAGTAAAAAACACTAAAATTCTAAGTAACATGTGGCCGGTTGTTGTACGAATTTTTCGTAAGTTATTGTACCGTTTGAGTCCGACGGCTGCACAATATGAACTGTTGCGGGCGCTTATAGCTTATCAAAAGTATTGACTACAGGATCGAGTAACGTACAAAACGCTGGGAGGTGCTGGAGTCAAGGTATCAATTAATATGTTATGGATATCGTATAATTGGCATGTGACAGGCGTTTTGGTGAGGTCATCGCTGTAATTGAAATTTGTTTATACCCAGGGGTTAGTTGAAGGGGTTTTGTCGGCCGAATGGGGTGCATTGACTTTTCAATACCTAAATACTGACTTGCTTTTAACTGATTATTATCTTAATGTATCGATTTTATGCTGCGGGAAATATCCAAAATAAAATTGAACTCAAAATTAAAAAAAAAAAACTATAGCATGAGAAATACTTAATATTTTATCAACGAAGAACATCAAGTCGTAAAAAATGCAATGACCCGACTCACTTGATACTGTACTGATAGCACAAATAAAACAAGAAACGTAAATGATAAATTTTAATTGTTAAAATTCAACAATACGAAACATAAGTAATAGAGACTATACACACAAGGAAAGAATCTGTAACAAACTAAATTCTTATTATAAGACAAAAGAAAGAAATATAAACTTAAAGTAACCATGATAATATTTCAACTATTTACAAGTAAATGCAACATCGTAAGTACATACAAAAGTCATTTGGATACAAAAAAAAAGTAAAATACAAATTGTAAAATTTTTCTTCTCAACATTTATGATATTCTTTAAAGTCATTTAATAGTTAAAGGATTAATGAATATAAACTTGAATGCAGGCGTCTCTAAACATTTTCTCGTTCTAGGTACCGGCGCACCTGCGTGCATATTCCTATCATGTGCAGCTATCTAATAGCGAACTATTTACAACTATAATGCTGAAGTAGTATTCCAAAATCTCTGAGACTCAACAACAGTCATGAAATATCTAGAAGAATATGGCAAAACTACATTAATAAATAAGTATAGTGAGAAATCTAGTCCTTATTAAGTACACACTAACTAAACGGAGATCTAACTTGTCATGTCCACTCATTACACTATATTTCAACAGCGTCGGGGAACACATGGTCCAGGTAAGCCTGGTGACCGTAACTTTGCAGTGGCTTGGGTCGTTCCCTTTTAGTATTCAAAGTTACGTTACCAGTGCTACACTTGTTGAACCTCGAAGCTATTTCCCTGACCTTTCCTGGACGAGGCCTAAACTCTTCTTCAAAATCCTGCTTCTCATTCTCTTCTGTAAAATCTTCAAAAGACCTCTCTTTCTCCTTTGTGCCTTTCCAGCTACGGTAAGAAGATCTTTTGTAATTCTGAAAATCCTTTTCAAAGCCATTCTGATTCTTTCTATCGTGTTCCTTTCTTCCAGAATTATTCCTGTCGTACATTCGGGAATAATTTTTGGTATCTTTGTGTTCGTTGTATTTTTGTGCATTTTGATTCATCGAATCTGTACTTCTAACTTGACCAAAGTGTGGGTCTTTGGAGTATTCTATATCGTTATTTGTTTTGCAGACATAGTTTATGTTGTTACTTTTATTAGATCTTCTAGCTTTAGGTGGTCCTGTTTTAAAAGTGGTAAATTTATCATAATTATTATTGTTGATCTCATTGGTAATGCTATGGGGGTCGAAGGCGTGAGTTCTTTGGTGAGTTAGCGGCTTCGATAAGGATAAATACTTAGGCGGCTCTCCGTGCTTATTAATCGTTATTTCGTACTGAATGTGCGGGTCTAATACCGCATATACATTCTCTTTGGCTTCTTTCTCCAGCGACGTTAAAGCTGCCTAGAAACAAAAAAAAAAGATTAATTAAGATTGCCAGTCAAAACATTAGTTAGGACGAGTGGGATGAATATTGCTTGGAGTGGTATGAGTACAAGGAATGTTAATACCATAGACATAGATCATGTAAGCCTGGATTCGTTTTTATTTTTTCTGGGTTGTTATTAGTAGATACAGAAATTAGGATTGCTACTGCAGGTCTGCCTATAATCATAAATATCGCTTCTTAGCCTCTTACTTCACTAATTTGGTGTAGAGAAAAGGCTATAATCATTGGAAGACAAGAGTAAAAAAGTTTGCTATCGTAAAGAAAATGGGTTCAACTAAACAATGACCGAAGACACATCTAGTAAGGTTCTTTTTTCCCCATTCCTTTTCCTCATATACTTGCAGTGGTAGCAAACCTCCTTACTCAATAAACATCAACATCTGCCCAGCCTTTTTCCAACTACGTCGGCTTCCAGTCTAACCGGATGCAGCTGAATACGGTGCGACTGCCTATCTGTCCCCCACAATCCAGTTAGTACTGGGTATTGGGTAATAGGATATTCCTTGATCAAACTGGTTGTCAGAATTTCCCAATTTACATACGACAGCCAAGACCATTATTTTTAAAGTCTCGCTCATGTAATTCCGACTATTGATTTTAGTCAGCGTCAATAATTCTTAAAAATTCTGCTAAAATACACAGTACAAAATTCTCAGTAGTACTATTAAAATAAAATTCCTGCAAAAAGAAGTCTCGTGCACACACGCACAGTCCCCTAGTGATTCGTGGTGTGCACTCAAAGTAATTAGACATCAGTCTATCAGTGAATCATTGAGTTGTTTAGTAGTGTTTTATGGATCGGACAGTTTGACCACTTTTTGTTAATTACCCACACCTAGTGCGTTGCTTGGTTAGTTTAGTTTAGAAAGTGAGGTAGAGTGTTTTGTGTGTGTCATGTTGTTTCCTATTTCTTTAGGTTTTTTTTTAATGATACTTAAGGGTTAGGGTTGCTCTTGGCCCCACTCGTCTGATGTGAAGCAATGATGCGGCCTATGGTGGAGCACTCTTGCCCAGAAGGAACTGACTAACTTGAACTTTAATAATAGATCCAGATTATCATTGTTGTCTTGTGGCGTTTCAAAGGGTGTTGTAAGGAACTCTCTATCTCGAAAACTATTCAACGTATAAAGAGTTTTTTTAGACAAAAGTTGTAGGGAATTCAATCCTCTACAGTATTGATCATAAATACAAAAAGCAAAAAACCCATAGGAAACGAGATATTTACCAAAATACGATTTTTGTAACTTTTAATAGACGCCGTCACCCTGAAGTTTATACGATTTTATAGCTGGGTATCTCAATTCCGAAGTGAACTTACTAAGATGACTGAACTATCCCTGTATATTTAAAAATGGCCAGACTATCGTACTTCAGTAAAAGTTTTTCCGGATGTATGTTTTACCGAGTACAATAAATAGGTACTCAGAATTTTGACCTTACCCAACAAAGACATGATTGTGTCGCGCTCTTTGCACGCTTATAGTCGACTTGTTTAGAATGATTTTGCATAATTAAAATTATCCATAGATGTACACTCGACTGCACATCTCTAGTAATTCTTTGTCCTTGGGCTGGCTTTGCTTGTACTACAGAGTTTCAATGGAAAAAGAGTCTAGCTAGGGTTTGTTTACTCCAAGCGGTACCTGTTGATGCTAACGAAAACATCATAACAATAGTAGACCCAGGTATAATACAAATTCCTGATAGTTCAGAATTTCAATCAGAGTCTTTACGAGTAGGTCAACAGATGATCAGCTCAGAGGGTCAGCTACCAATCTAACTGGTTGCAGCTGAATGCCAGTAATTCACCTGCAACTGGTAGCACTCCTAGTAACTGGGTTATGCAATGTCAGATAGTCAGATAAGACCTCCACAAACGAGTTACTAGGCGACATCCTTTGGTACGACTGGTTGTCGAACTTTCGGGCCACTTACTACCAACAACAACAAACAACAACTGGGTAACAACTGTCAAAGATGTACAAATGACAACCGGGCTTAACGAGGGTAGTTGCCAAAAAACTAATTCGTCCGTCAGATAGATTTTCAAAAAATATTGAACACGTATTTTTCTTTTTTCACGTAAATATAAAATGAAGACGATAAAGTGCTTCGTAAAATTCAAATTATTTATTAATTACCAAGTACATAGACATACAAATTGGAACGGTGATCCCCAAACTAGACGTAGTCTGTATCTTGGGGATCAGAAAAAAGAAAAAAGTCGTGTAACGTCACAGGTTGGTCCATTTTTACCAGACTATGACGTCAAAAGCCCCCTCTCCATGGTCTTTGACAAGCTTTATTTTCGTCAATCTTTATTATCTTGATAAAACAAAAAACACGTATCCAAAATTCGATAATCTAACTGACGGACTAAATAGAACTACCCTATTCTGAGACAAGTAGAAGACTCTATAGTCGGACTGTCCGTGGATGGGTGAACATTCATTACATGTTTAATTAGTGGCAATTCACGTAACGACCTCGACAAGTGTAACTAACCTTCGATTCAACTTAGCTTTATTTTTTTGGTATTCTGAACTCCTCATACCACAATACCCTATGTCTGGAACGAACTTAAACCCCACTAACCCTCACCAACCATACACCCACTGTTCTTTCTACTACCATAAGTCATATTTTTCTTTTTATTAGAAACTAGTGACCCGCCCCGGCTTCGCACGGGTGCAAAAAAGGTATTAAAACCTTCCTCTTGAATCACTCTAACTATTAAAAGAAACCGCATCAAAATCCGTTGCGTAGTTTTAAAGATTTAAGCATACAAAGGGACATGAAACAGAAAAAGCGACTTTGTTTTATATTATGTAGTGATGGGCTTCCTCTTGACCTCAATCTTGCCCTAAGGGCAGAGATAAGGTCGACGATGGAACGAGCTTACCCAGAAGAAGCCTATTTACTCGCGACTTAAATAGATTGGGGTTATATGAAGTCAAGGTCAATGCAAACTCACAGTGATAATGAAAACGATAGCATCATTGTTAACGAATGTGTCCGAGTAGTTTGTTTTATTTGGCAACTAATAGGCAAGGGAGTGGCCATGGATTTGATGGCTAATAGTTCCATTGATGGATAATTGATATCTCCCGTTTCTGTCTCATTGAATTGCCTCTAATATGACGTCATCAACTTAATTCAAATATAAATGAACCTCGATTTGTTTTTAACGCTTACTTATTTGGCTTCAAAACCAAAAGGTTCATGTAAGTGTCTAGACTACTCTAGATAAATCAACTATCAAGGATTTATTTAATCTCCGTCGGGGCTACGGGTTGTTCGAAAGAGATACTGCGGCCTCAGACACAAGGGGCTAAGAAGAAACATGGGTGGACTGAAGTCTGACACTTGACCGCTCTGCCCATAGCGGGAGGAGTCACTTGATGATTTCCCAACATCGAACATAAAAAAACTCATAGTAAAATCAAATGACAACATACAATAACATGCTTGTAATCCCGAAGGAATAACCCGTATTTCGATAGTTATGTCTAAGTCGGGGCTACCCCATTGCCAACAACCGGGAAAAAATCTTGACTGCGGGCTACATGACATCACAAGATTCGTTATTGTTGTTCCCAAAATGACGCTGTACGACATTTGGAATTCCTCAGAACTGAGTTTTTTTCAATACTTGTAAATTAATAGCCGTAACCATAAGGCAACAATATGTTTCAGATCTAAACACATTCAAAACTATAAAAGTAAACAACGCCGATTTGGGAGCACATTTTGTACAAACGAGTAACAAACTAACTAATAAACCAAACCAAATTAGTTTTCAGTTCAAATGAATTAATTTTAATGTTTCGGCTTTTTGTCCGTCCATATTAAGTTGATTTTAGAACAACTAGTAGTATTGAAAAAGCCATAAAAATGAGATTGAAATAGTTAATACCAATCCTGAATATGTTGACTTTAAAACTAGAAATTGTGAGTAGGGCTTTACAGTGCGCATTTAGTTTTGAAACTGTAACCTCATGAACTCGAGCTACACGCTGAAGCGTAGTCGAGTCTAACGACAAGGATAGCAGAAGAAACAAATGAAAAAAAGTTGTTCAGAGACTACACAAAACTTCGTAACACTTCTTGCAGAGTGACGATACACACGCAGACGAAACAAGAGAAGCACGCTCGTGACCCTTGACGCAAATCTCATCGAACCGCTGGTCTTCTGGTCCTTATAACAATCCCGTATTGCGAAACAGATAAAGTTACAAACAGACATCCTATGTAAACATCGTTGTAGAACAAAGCGAATGATAACAGTAACCACAACATGCGCAACAGTGACGAGCATGTGATAGTGTCGAATTCAGTAAATGATCCGATTAATACTGATGTCAAAAACAGAATGAGGCAAAAGTGTAATAGAAGAGAAATAAATGTTGCAAATAATATTGTAAAATAGGAGAAACACCCTGAAAGTTTTGACTAGGTTTAGTGCAACAGTAAGTGAATTACTGATGAATTACGAAGTCAAAGCTAAGTTTAAAAGAAAGATTAGCCTTGGAAATGTCCCAGGCGGCCGAGTACTTTTTAGAAGCAATGGCATTTAGCAGTACACTGGTACTTCTATAGATATCCTGGCCTTTTTACCCGACTGCGCAAAGCAAAGAAGGGTTATGTGTTTATCAGTCTATGTATGTATGTATGTATGTTTGTTCCTATGTGGCATTGTAGAGGCCAAACGCCTTGGCCGATTTTGATGATCCGTACGTCAATCGATTCGTCTTGACCTCGCGAGTGTCACTAAAAACATTACAATAAACAATACTCACTATAGTAACAACTAGTCGCCATATTGTCAAAATGAAAAAAAAAAATCGACGCACCCCGTCAAGTGGGGTATCGTTGAATAGGTATCTGAAAATGAATATTAGGTTTCCTTAATCATTTTTCATTTTATAAAACCGTTTAGGATATATAACGATTTAAAGTTATTAGAACAAACAATATCGCATTTCTTACTTAAAACCGGATTTTTTACGTGTACGGAATGAATATAAAATCGAATCGACTCTACCGTCTTATAATAGTAATAACGAAGTTAATGAAAACTGACTAAAAAAGTGTTAAATAAAAAAATGTAGTTAAAAAACTAAAAAACCCGACTGAAAAAACGGAAAAGCAAAAAACAAGCACATTTTAAATTAAACAAAACTTGGAAGCAGGCGGGGTTCATTTGAATATTAAATTATGAAATGAAAATAGAATGGACCCCGCCTGCTTACAAGTTTTGTTTAATTTAAAATGTGCTTGTTTTTTGCTTTTCCGTTTTTTCAGTCGGGTTTTTTTTAAAATAAATGCTTTGCTTTTTATTTTGCCTCAACTATGTTTTGTGATCCTGCAGTGTATATTATAATATGAGAACTAAATTATACTTTGTACATACTTTTATTTGGTTTTGCCTATAGGTTCCCTTAAAATCCTTGCAAATAAGATAGAAAAGTGTTTTACGCAATTAGGGTGCTAGTCTCTTATTATATTGAAACTCTGTACTATACCTAGGGTAACTCAACGTCAAAGTGTTTCCATTTGCCTGCATCTTATTACATTTTTTGTTAACTTTTGGTACATCGGAAAGGAAATCCGCAACCAATCCTGAAGTTATTTAAACCGTTGTTTCTGCACCTGATCGCTTAATAAGTGGTTTCGTACTACCGTCTAATCGTACCTCTACAGTGAGAGCGAGAAAAAGGAGAGTGCACATAATAATATTATTTTTACTTTTTATAATATCTCCCGTTACTTGGCTTGGCTTATATTTTCGCTGAAATTGCTCACAAGACTGAAAATTCGATCGGGATGACTATTAGTTCTCCGAACATATTCCTATAACTGTCCCTATTATCGCAAAATGGAATAAAGTTTATCGCAAACACATTTTTACGTGTAATGTTATCAGAGTGTGGTGTGAAGTCGTAATTAATTTGGGAGTTGAGAGGATAATGTATGACATGACATGCCTTATCTTTATCGTAATCTAATGGTGCAGGAAATTCAATAACAATATTATCGTGCTTGTTAGAGCGTGTCCATACGAAGCTTTTGTCATTAAATGGGTGTAAAAAGATCTTTTACGAAGTTCAAAAGACACTGCCTCCAATATCTCCATAATTAGAAGGATCCCAGGGGAAAACAAAGTACCTACCTATAAAGTTCACGAGGACAATTTTTTTTTATATTATTTCGATCTCATTTTTGTCCTCACTTCCACACCATACGTGGGAACGTTCTAGTTACAGAGATATTGGAGGCCAATGTTCCAAATATTTCAAAAGTTTGTTTTGAAACTAGTTTACCTAATGTTATTTTGTAACTTTACTTCAAATATTTTCATGACCCTTATAGAATTTAACTAACAATGTTATGAGCATGTTTCATTGCGTCCGTAAACTGTAATGTTTCACCCAAAAAAATGTGGTTTCCCATCAATAATTTTGCACAGAGTTACTTATTTTGATGTACATAATGCTTGATGGGTCCGTTTTACATCGTGTAATTTGGAGCTTTTCAATGTATAGTCTATGATAAACCACAAAAGCTCACTGCAGAATGGGCGCTTCGTGTGTACACTCTCTTATATTAAAAAAAAAATAACCTCACAAACATGTCCCTCCATTACCAGAACTCAATGGATTTTTGAGGAAAATGATCAGTCATTTCAAAGTCTCTTCTGGTAGAAAGTTCGACAAAAATGTCCTAGATTTTCAGAACTTTAACATGAAACAGTGTTTTAAGCTTTTATTGCTTTTTTTTTTTATTTACACATAAACTGTCGCTTACAGGAGATCTTCCGGTGACTTCATGAGCCTTTCATAATCAGCATATATAATGTTCCCACTGTTATGATACACGCCTCCTCTCTATGAAAAGGAGTGACGTTTGCAACAGTGTCAAATATATCGGAAGCTTTTAATAAAGAATAATAACGGACGATATCCCTTATGTGACAGTATGGTAGTGTATTAGGTATAACTTGATTTCATGGAAGGATAGAGAAGAGGAGTGAGAGAGTAGGGGTTGGAGGGGGAGAAGAGGAGGACAGAGAGAGGAGGGGAAGGAGGGGAGGGAGGGAAGGAAGAAGAAGAGGAGGAGAGAGAGAGGAGGGATATGAGGGGTCAAAGAGGAGAAGTGAGAGAGAAGGGGAGGAGGGGTCAAAGAGGAGGGAGGAGGAGGAGGAGGGGTCAACGAGGAGAAGTGTTAGTCCATGCGTGCAATCACACCTGTGCTCGAAGGTCACACGGTGGTGGGGGGCTGCAGCACCACGGCAGCGCGCCGCACCTGCAGCGCCTGCGGGGAGTAGCGCGCCGCGTGCCCGGGGCCCACGGGCATGGCGCCGGGGGGCACGTGCCCGGGGCCCGGCGCTATGCCCGCCAGGGACCCGGCCCCGGGCGGGAGCGGGCGTGGCGTGTCACGCGGCGTGTATACTGCGTCTGCTGGTAACGCTGCTTTTTCGCTGTAGAGAAATAACTGACTGTTAAACCAATATCTGTTAAATCATAAAATCTCCTTCCGCTCTGGGCGGAACGATTGGGAGTTTCAGACTTCTACTGACTAAAAACCACCCATGTTCCTTCTTAGCCCTTTGTGTCGAGACCGCGGTATCTCTTTCGAACAATCCGCAGGCCCGACGGGATATCAGACGCTTCAAGTGGTTCAGGTGAAAGATAAAAAGACAAAATATTGTCTCTAGAACCAAAGGTGTAGGCAAAATTTCAGCCGAATCGGTTGGGGGGGGGGGTCTGGTTTAAAAGTAAGTAGCATATACTAGGGAATAAACAATTCAAGTGAAATAAATGGTTTCGATTACAAGAATTTTAGGAAGGAACTCATTTTTGTTGGTCGACCATTTTGACTTGAGATTTTGAAGGTGGAAACTTTTAATATAAATTAGGTTAGTAGAAATGCTCACCTATCTAAATCTTCAGTCTTATATTCCACGCTTTCTGCAAAAAAATAAAAATTATATCGTATTAGTACGGCAAATAACAAATATCTTACTATAACATCTCGTTGGTTTTCTCTTAAGGGTTATCAATACATATTTATGACTAAGTTCAATACTAAATAAAAGACGAGCCTAGTCTTCAACCAACAACATCAAGAAATAATAAATAATTTCAGACTGCGTGCTAACGTAATATTAATGAGAAATCATCATTTCAGCCAAAAGACGTCCACTGCTGAACATAGGCCTCTCCCAAGAGTCGCCACATTGGCATTGACCGGTCCCAATTGTCTCACAATCCACTTGTGGGAGGCTTTCAACGTAACGTTTTACGGTTTGCAGTCGTCACTCCAGGACTTTTCGACCCT
This sequence comes from Diarsia mendica, assembly GCA_949316265.1. Classification (NCBI taxonomy): domain Eukaryota; kingdom Metazoa; phylum Arthropoda; class Insecta; order Lepidoptera; family Noctuidae; genus Diarsia; species Diarsia mendica. The sequence goes on from OX438899.1 coordinate 18,976,634, forward strand.
ATTGGCCATGCGTTCTGCGAGCAATGTGCCCTTCCCACTGGCACTAAAAATTGCAAATAAGAAATGCCTGATAGGCATCTCGATACACCCAACACAACCATGACCCCACTCAATATGACCTGAATAACGAACCCAGGAACTCAGTCGAGACCTGGTTAAGCACTACAAGAAGTACTAGAGTGCCATCTAGGACCGACATGGGGAACTAACATCAAAAGTTATCAAACTAAGAAGAACGCTATCCCACAACAAAGAACCCGACTACACCCGTCTGGTCGGAGAATCCTCCCTTTTCTAAGTGGGATGTAGACCTTTACACCCTGTTCTTCATACTCCCAAAAATCCCTTTGAAATTACATTAAAATAAAAGCTCTGGGAATCTTTTGGGCACGCTCGTTCTACCATAGACCTCATCGCTTTTCATCAGGTGTGATCGAGGTCCAGAGCGCTCCGTCTTGTTACCAAAGATGCCTTTAAAATTACATTAAAATACTACTATGAACACTGAAAACTGATTACTACGACGAGATACTGGGTCGGGGATAGTTTAAAACTTATATTACATTAAAATAAAATCTACAACATACCTCTCCGCCTCCTACACCGGATGATGAGACAAAGCACGATGACCAACAGCGCTGCGATGACTAACGCCGCGGCAATCAGAGGAGCCACGTGCGCAGTCTCTGTTAGCGAAAAATTATCTGCGTGAACAAAATTATTGTTACGTTATCACATGCAGTACATAGACAGGCACACTTGCAGGGTTAGGGAGTACATGCTTTTAGGAATTTGTGCTGGATCATGCCTCGGCACCTACTATTGGGCCCTTGTGGTGAATTATGTCACATTTTAAAGGTATCGTGCAAAACCTTTCGGCATCGGTTATGCACTGATATCCATCTATTGATCAAAATGAAGTAACCTAACAAGACATCACGCCTGTTACGCCCGAAGAGTTGGCGTAGGTGTATCTAATAGGTAGTATACCCACATATTGCCAGGTATGTTTAAGTTCTATTAAAAGGGGGTGAGGTGAGCATATTGTCTCCAGCCGGGCACCAATCGAAACTTCGTGGCTGCTACTGAGGACATCCAGATAGAATGACCCAATAGCACTTTCTCTATCCCAGGAATTGAACCCAGGAGTCCATGCTCAGTATTCATGATGAGGCAGATAAAAAAGGGGGGGAGGGGGGATAAAATTATTTAAAAAGTTTTTAACGGAACATTCACTAACGTATTAACAACGTCTACTATTTTTAGTCATGCGTTTAACTTATTGCTACACAACGAACAACAGTAAGGGTCAACCATTCTGCATTAAGTTCATATGGGGCTGCAGAATTAGTGGAGGTTAGCGCAGTCGCTCCATGTAAAATACTGGTATTCAGCTGCATCTGGTCAGTCCGGAAGCCAAGCCCATAAATATTTGGGAAAAGACTTGGCAGATGATGCCAGCATGCCTTCATCTTCCACATTTCTCTAGAAGTCTAGAAGGATGACTTCAGTCCACTCCAGTCGTTAAATAAAATGAGTTTTATTTTGCAAATAGGTTTTTAAAAACATTTTTTCAAGTTACTTTTTAGAAAAATAGATGGGGCCGGTGTTTCGTACCTGACAACTCTGAGAAGAAACATCCGAAACAAACTCAGAGGTCATAGCCTATTTTTTTGTTTTTTTGGCGGGAGGGAAATCATCAAATAACCTCTCCCGCTCTTGGGCAGAGGGAAAGGCAGTGTCAGACTTATACTGACTAAAAACCACCTACGTTCCTTCTTAGCCCTTGTGCTGAGGCCGCGGTATCTCTTGCAAACAACTCGCAGCCCCGACGGGATGACAGTATGCCTTCATCTTCCACATTTCTCTACAGCTCATCAGCCCACCACTCCACTCCATTCGTTCATTTCAATACTTTGCAAAATCTTACAAAAAAAAGTTCTAAAATAACCAAAAAAGCACTCACCATGCACAGTAAGCGAGACAGCATGAGACGAGAAGCCCCTCACGTTCTCCACATGAAGCACGTAGACCCTCGCGTCTTCTATACCAGTGTTGGAGATCAGCAATGTGTAGCGGTAGCAGCCGCCGTCAGTTGCTGGCTCCAGGGTGCGGTAGCGACCTGGTGGGAGAAGATATGGTGTTTTTAAACATAGCATTGGGCGAAATAATCTACAACGAAAGAACTGATCGCCCGTCTGGTGTCTGCCGGCGTCCCCGAAGATAAATAAACATAGCATGCTGATTTATAAGCCTTTTGGTACCGTTCAGGGTCAATTTGGTTCAATTTAAGTGGTTTCTAATTTCATCCATAATTTAGTTTTATTGTATGTATTCCAATTTTAATTTCTTGTAATTATAGTGATGTCTAAGCATAGGATGGACTTCAAGTGCAGCGAACAAAAAAGTCCCTTTGGACCTTGAGGACCTTGAGGACTACAAAAATAGAAATACTGTTTTCTGACGAATTTTGTTCCTCCACATCCTATACAGGCACAGGTTTGTATAACTGATGGTTCTGAACGTTTTTCGACTTTAACATGGATGAAATCATGAATAAGGCCTACCTAATATAAAACAGTTTGAGTGGAAGTTCTCCAAACATCTTTAGCAAATCCCATCGAACGCACGGCGAGTACGTACGACGACCAATCAAGCTCTGAAAACCTAACTAAGCTAGTCTCTCATTGTAAGGGCAGCTGATACAAAATGAGGTCAGGTTATACTGGCTATGTACATACCGATGGTAGAGGGTACATCTAGTCGCAGACTGCCCCACAGCCAGGCGGCACGCAGTGGCGGCGGGTCGGCGCACACAGTGGCGGCCACACGAGCCTCGTTGCCGCTCCACGCGTGCGCTGTCCCACTCTCCGCGCCCACCGGTGGACCTAGCACGTTCAGGGTTACTGCTTCTGATTGGTGGTTCCTGTGGAAAGGGGATAGGATATATGAATCTTCATAATCAGCCTATAATGTTCCCTCTGCTCACTGCTGGGATATAAGACTCCTCTATGTGAGGGAAAAGGCTTATAATCCGTCGTGCGCCTGGATGATCCACCAGCAATTTGATGGGGGAATGGCATATGAGCTCTACGCATAATATTTATGAGAAGTAATAGTAGTCATCATTAGTGCATAGAAAGGCTCAACGCTTTGCAGCGTTGACGCAGAGAAGGTTTCGGCACAACTTTTATACAAAGCCTATTTGGACTTCCCTGGAGAGACTGTAAATGGAGTCTCTTCAGAATCTCGCCGTCCGAGGTAGTTGTACCATATACACCACAGCTGTGCTACTGTCTTGCCTGAAATCATATACATGGGTGAACCTGAAGGACCTCTTGAGGGTTTTTTTGGGTATCGTGAAATCCTAATAAATAAGTCCGTCTGAAAAAAGGAGGATTATTATTCCCACTGCAGGGACTCAGGCCTCCTCTCTAGGAGACGGATGAGCTGTAATCTACCACGCGGGCCCAGTGTGGATTGGTTGATATTCTAAGACATGTCGGTTTCCTCACGAAGTTTTCGTTTACCGTTTTGAGAGCAGTGGTGTTGAAATAAATTACACAAAGTAATACACCTGCGTGGGTTCGAACCCACGACTTACCTACGCTTCGTGAGTCGGGGCCGCCACCACTGCCAACGAAAACATCACTGAGTCATAGATACCTTCGCGCACCTCTAAATAGCATCAGTTCACTAGTAGACCTCATCACAAAGTGCGCTAAATGCACATTCACAACCGAAGGCAAAGAATCACCAGTTGTATCTCACCTATCTTCAAGTCCTATCTGGTTGGTAGCCACGCAGGTGTACCGTCCATGTTGGTCGTAAGACACGTTGTGCAGTTGAAGCTGAGGCGTCATGGAGATCGGGTAGGCGCCGTCTTGGAGGGAATTGATGCGAGCTGATGATGCTGGGCTGGAAAGACAATCATGATTGTTAGTGACTGAAACTTTGGGATTGAAGATGAATGGAAAATACGAGCAGTCAGTGACTAAGACTGAACAACATTGAGTCAAGTGGTGAAGAGTGAGAAAAATATCAGAGGCTATTTTGGTTTAGTCGGAGCATAGCATAATAATTTAGCCAATGGCTTAATTGCCAAGAGCCTCTACCAACATCTGAGGAGGCTCTCCTTAGGCAGCTAGATCAAAGGTTTAATACAATAGAATTAAACCTTTGATCTAGATCTAGTTTAGTGAAAAATAAACTGAAGTCGGTGACATTTCTTTGTTTAAATTGGGCATTTTTGCCACCGACTTCAAAGCTGATTTTTTTTCTAAAGTTTATTTTTTACTTGTTGGTGTTTTTGAAGTCGGTTGTATTTTTTGCAAAAAAGTTTTTTTTTTTTTTTTTCATTTTTATTAGTTGTAATATCTTATAGAAATACTTACTATGACACCTAACCTTCAAGATTCCCTGATTATTGCTTTCAACTCCTAACCATTGAGGAGTAGTACCTTCCATCATAAGCTCATCAACATGAAGTGATGACTGCTAGATGCGAATACTTGTACTAAAGTGTCCGAAAAAGCACGAAACACGTAATACGTGGAGGGTTGCCCTCGATTTCTCTGGGATTCCATCACCAGGTCCTGGTTTGGCCCTTGAAGTATCTCCGTTCCAATAAAAAAAGAATCATCAAAATTGGTTCATAAACGACGAAGTTATTCGCGATACACATAAACGAAAAATGTTCATAAATTTAAAAAAAAAATCATAAAATAAAAAGTACTGGGCCAAACCATGCAAAATTTTGATGGGACCAAATGGCAACTATTCCGCATCAAACTAAAAAAAGAATCACGTAAATCAGATCATAATTCGCAGCGTAATCGGTGTACATACATAGAAAAAAAAGCATACCAATCGAATTGAGAACCTCCTCCTTTTTGGGAAGTCGGTTAAAAAGCGGTACTCCTGGATACGGTTTATATAGTTAGGAGGTTCCTTTCTCTGGAGCACTGACCGCCGCTTGAACCCTGTTCCCGATACCGGTGAGGTGTAATTTTTTTTTATGTTTTAAAGGTTTTTTTTTTGTAAATAATATTTGAAAATGTATAAAGTTTGGAAAAGTAAAAAAAGGACTAATTACGCAAAGGTTAATAAAAATGAAAACCAGTCTTATGTAATAAACATTAACAGTTAACCTTTTTTTCTTCTATATCGTAGGAATAAACTGCCTAGCCAGGTGTCAGAGTTTGTATGAAGCCAATGGATCTTTGACATTGTTAGTTAAATATCTGTTTAGTAGAAAACCACTTCAGGAAATAAAATGCGATGCGAATGCGAAAACTCTACCATACCTGGATATACAACAATCAAAAAGTAACTTACTTGTGATACCACGTGTAGGAGGGCGGAGGGTTGCCCTCAGCCTTGCACTCCAATGTGACCTGAGAGAACAGATTCGCTTCCACCACCGTGTCGGGCCCCACCCATGTCACTCGAGGAGGGTCTGTAAATACGGGACAAAAAAGTTTAGTTTAAGGATTTATATCATCATTTTTGCGAAAGATGATGATGATGAAATATGTTGGGCAAAGGCCTCTGTTATAAAGAATACAATCGTCATTATTTGCCTTTATCCTAGTTTACAAAGTGATGAAGGATTTTTTAAAAGATACTACATTTAGTGTCCGAAAGAACATTCATTCGGTACTTGAAACTTTGTGGGATAAAACCTGTTTTAAATGAAGTTAGGCTTCAGAGGGCATTAAACGATTTTTAAATAATACTCACATTTTATATCTATCTCGATCTTGACTGAATCTGATGTTCCTAAGGAGTTCCTCGCTTGACAGCCGTAGATAGCTGAAAGATCCAAAACTAAATGTTAAAACACAACTGACAAAAAACGGCAAAGTAGTTTTGGTACAAATTGCCCAAGGCATAGTCCACCTTTGTACAGTATTGTACTTCATAAAGCTTTATGAAAAGTAATGAAACTATTATATATGACGACGGTAGCTCAACTATTTCGGGTTCATCGTTGTCAGATTCCAAGTTCAGCATGGCGGAGGTACGAAATAATAGTCTCAACACTGATTACAACCGCCTATTTATTTACTTCCGATAACAAATTAACAAAATCTCAAACGATCAAGCTGATGGAAATGGATTAAAGTACGGAAACGCGGTCAGTTCGATACAGCGGGCAGAACAACCGTTCGCGCTCGTGTCTCCCCAAAAAGTAACGTCCCTCAAGTCAAATGCGTCTAACGTCAACGTCAACCGACCACTCACAACTGACATTTGACATAATATGACAACTGACAGCTGTCATCTGTCAACCGAAAACTGTCAAACCAGACCTGCCACGCTCTGCATCGACCTCACCCAAGCTCACTGCTTGACGTTTCCGACTTTAACGATGATAGATCCGAAAAACGACGATAGATGGCGTTATTCTAAATTGTCAACTCTAAATATTGTGCCTCGGTGTTGAATCTGCGACACGGCCATCTTGACATTTCACACGTCCTCGTGTGAGGTATCTGCAACAAGAATTCACGGAAAGTAAATCGTCCCTTACTCGGCCTCCCTGACCAATAGACGTCGGAGTATTAACACACACACAATTCAAAACAAAATTTTGTTCTGATCCATAATCTCATCAAATCTCATAAAGAAAATCTCAACATTGAAATCAACATTCTTCAAGAATCATCAACTATCTAGTATCCGATCAAATCCAGTATTCGATCAAATCCAGTATCCGATCAAATCCAGTATGCAACGCTCTGCTCAGTACAAACAGGCAACCATGGGATCTCCATTCGGTACCCAACCTCAACACATCTCATTGCCTCCATCCGGCAACCATGGGACCACCATCCGGTACCCAACATCAACTCAACACATTGCCTTTATTTAGCACCTTTAGCTACATTGCCATGCTGGACGTTGGTCACAGCCCTCAAGTAAACACTTACACGCGTGCAGCAACAAACAGCAGTGCAATGTATGCAATCTGAGTCACTTGCATACTACATTTGCATCTTTTACCTCTCACTTAAGGTCTGACCCCTTCATCATCACCCGATCTCGTTTTGTCAGTGTCTATCGTGTCAAAGTCAAATTTACAGTCAGCAATTGCGTCACATGCCTCAATTGACCGTATTTTCTCAAATCGTATCTCATTTGATGACATTATGAACCGAAACTAATCTCAAATAATTGTCGGGTAAAACGTGAAATAGAATTTCTAAAACAATTCCATCGGTCTCAAGAGAAGACAAAATTTGTACAGTAGACCTTACAGAAGTCTGCCCAATACCAGTCGTTCGGCCATTCCTGGCCCAAGTGGGTGGGGAATAAAAGGTATTCTGATCAAAATCATTACAGGTTCTAATGAAAATCATAACAAACTCTTTTTCTCAAAGCTGACATGTCGAACAACACCCATTCTCATTTAAATAATAGGAAACTCATTAAAATATTGCAGTGCTCATACTCTGACTTCCATCCGGTCTTCATCATCACACTTATAGCCTCCATCCGGCCATAAGCATCAAAACAATCGACCTCCATCCGGTCTTCAACATCACACTTATAGCCTCCATCCGGCCATAAGGATCAAAACAATCGACCTCCATCCGGTCTTCAACACGTAACCTCTATCCGGTTACTAACACAACAGGCAACCTCTATCCGGTCACCTTCACATGTAACCTCCATCCGGTTACATACACAACAGGCAACCTCTATCCGGTCACCTCCACATGTAACCTCCATCCGGTTACATGCACAACACCATCAAGATAATCATTTCGAGCCTTTATCAAAATAATTTTTAAAGTAGGGTTGTTCAACATGTTACTTTATTTTTCCTGTAACGTTACAGGTTATAAGAAAACTCTTACTATGCTAAGTACTTTAAATGTTAAGTTGACCACTTAGTATTCAACTAGTCTTGTTGTAATATCGGATCTAGAAATCACTAGTAAACAAAGATGAATATGCTGTCAATAGATTAATTAATTGGGAACGAAATTCTAACGGAACATCTGTATCAACTGTATTGAAATCAATTTGAATATTAAAAGCATTCTTGAGCTTATTTGAAACATCACATAACCTAACAACCTTTTCACGACACAAAAACAACACTATCACACATCTAACTAACATTAAATCCTTGTTGTAAAATCTCAACGCCAATTAAAATATCATTTTTTTTAAAACAACTAGGTATCCGGTACAACATGAAATAAAATCTCTAATAGTAAATCGATAATCATAACCTCAGTAAATAATTGTGAAGTACAAACTATCATGACCTATCCCGGGTCAATTTACAATGTTATTTACACGCTTGCCACTGAACTGTAACGAAACATTTTTGATCAGAGAGCATTCGGCACCAGAATCATAGTAAAATGGGTACGACTCACCAGATATTCATCAGCACACCGCTGGGATTGCTCACATAGCAAACTTCAACACGTCGCTCGCTATTTGCCTCTGCTGCAGGCTGCAGGCACTGCTTGGTCAGCCTGCCGCGCCGCCGCGCTGCCAGCCACGCGCCGCCAAGCCGCGTCCCGCCGCCGTGCCGCCGGCGCCGCTGCTGAAGTAAATTCTCAGCGCACCGTGACGTCATCGCACCATTCTTCGTATTTTCTTCAGCTCGAGTGAATCCCGGTTCTGATGTCGCATCATGGTCTTCGCGATCGTCATCACCATACGGGGCGCTCCAGACTATAAACAGCTCCTTAAAATCGCTCCATTTCATCCCAGGACAAGATATGGACGACCGCCATGACGAAACTTCTCACATGAGTCTCGTGAAATTCACTGCGTCCTCTGTAGGCACGCCACAGCGCCGGTTTCACGGCGCTGCTGTCTTCACAGCACCCCGGCGGTCCATCCCCACCAGGTGAGACCAACGGTTACCCGGAGGAGGCCCAGCGGAGGACGACCAGCGACGGAGGTGCCGACTTACGACGCACCTACAGTGGATGTGTGACTCCCGTCCGTCCCGTGTCTCCCACGAGTGCGCGGTTCAAAGCAATCATCAACGATGCACCTTGACTATTCAGATCGATAACACACATGTCGGCTGTTGCCAACCAAGCCCGCGGGACAATGTTCCGTTTTTCAGGGTCAAAATGCGGTAGGCGAATATCCGTACCCGCAAAAGGTGATTTCATTGCTTGCACAATAGTCATAAAGTTTTTGTTTATTTGCTCGAACAGAAAACACCACATTTCCGTTTCTATGTCACTTTCAGACGCACGCGCATTGTCTTTACACTTTTTCGGCCTAGCACTGTCACTTACACTATGTAGGCGTTAGAGTTACATCCCACTTCTGATGACGACGGTAGCTCAACTATTTCGGGTTCATCGTTGTCAGATTCCAAGTTCAGCATGGCGGAGGTACGAAATAATAGTCTCAACACTGATTACAACCGCCTATTTATTTACTTCCGATAACAAATTAACAAAATCTCAAACGATCAAGCTGATGGAAATGGATTAAAGTACGGAAACGCGGTCAGTTCGATACAGCGGGCAGAACAACCGTTCGCGCTCGTGTCTCCCCAAAAAGTAACGTCCCTCAAGTCAAATGCGTCTAACGTCAACGTCAACCGACCACTCACAACTGACATTTGACATAATATGACAACTGACAGCTGTCATCTGTCAACCGAAAACTGTCAAACCAGACCTGCCACGCTCTGCATCGACCTCACCCAAGCTCACTGCTTGACGTTTCCGACTTTAACGATGATAGATCCGAAAAACGACGATAGATGGCGTTATTCTAAATTGTCAACTCTAAATATTGTGCCTCGGTGTTGAATCTGCGACATATATATCTCCAAGCTTATAGCCTTTAAATGAGCATAATTCGTCTACAAATAACCAACATCGAAGGATTTACTAAATGTAAAACGTGTTGTTTAAGAAAATTAGGATCTTGTATTTGTATCTTATTTAACGTGGATTTTTGATGAAGTAGACCAAAATAATGCAGGTCATCTTGCTATACAGTATATATACACTCACCCGAATGATTTCTTGATACTGGTGCTAGAATCAGCTTCGCTCCATTAGTAGCAATGACTTGTCCGTTCTTGGTCCACCACACGTAGGGACTGGGGTTACCATCAGCTCTGCACTCCAGGGTGAGGGCACTCGAACCTTCTTCCAAGCTAGCCAGGGTACTGGAGTCACCACCGACTATGGAAACTACTGGAACAACTGGAAAAGGAGAATGGTGTTGTTAGGTTGAGTCTTGGCATATTATAGAAGAAAAATGTTCTTTATTGGTCAGATTTTTCAAGAAGGAAATGGTACAATAGTACATTGTAATACAAAGGCCTCAAATGACCCATTATATACGAGGTAGTTTTACTACCGAGCTTTAGCGAGGTAGTAAATAGGAACCGAGTTATAATGGGATTTTAGCGCCGTGTGTTACACTGTACTTTTCACTACGATTGCGAGAAAATAAAATAACCATGTTCAATATGAGTTTATTTTATTAAAAATTAAATTCAATATAAAAATACAATTCCAAAAATTTCGCACCAATTCCTTTTTTTTATTTCTTCTGTAGTTGCAATGCAACGCACACATTCTACCAGAGTTCGGCATTCAGCGCGTTTAGTTCCATTTGTAAAAATAAAACATTTTTTTTACTTGAAACTAAATCACGCACCAGCTGGCTGAACAAGTTGTCGTACGAGATTTACTTTTAGCCCTAGTGCAATATAAGCAATTTTACGCCCGCTCTGGTATGCTATTATGACGTTCTTTTTGAGCAAGAGGAGTGAAAAGAGTTATAGGACCTTATCCATGACAGGCATCAATAAACTTAGCAGATTTAAAACTTTCTAAAATTGCCGAAGGCGTCACGTGATCAAGTAACTTTTGCAATTTGTCGGATAAGTTTCATTGTGAAACAGGCGCTTAAGAATTTAATAAATATTTCTCTCCCATTATTATTATGAACTGTTCCTAAAAAAACATCCAAATTTAGGTTTCTTTTTTGTTTGCTGGCGAATTGATTTGTAGTACTAGGTACACCTCTGGCCCCGTCGGGGCTGCGGGTTGTTCGAAAGAGATACCGCGGCCTCAACACAAAGGGCCAAGAAGGAACATGGGTGGTTTTTAGTTAGTAGAAGTCTGAGGCCGCAAATTCGGAGAGGCGGGGCGTGCAGCGTGCACGCTCGAGTTGAATGGAATTTTTAAAAATTTCGTTCGAGCGTGCACGCTGCACGCCTCTCCGAATTTGCGACCTGACACTCCCATTCTCTCTGCCTAGAGCGGGATGATTTCCCAAAAAATCGTACACCTCTGAAGTACACTTCGGGGCTTACAGGTGTGATGTTATGTTTATGTAGGTATGTATTTTGAGATCAACAAAAGAAATCCTGAAACCTCGTGTATATTTTTGTATTCATCAGTGTACCTTGTGACTACAAGAGTCCAGTTCCAATACTTTCAGAACGACACTTAGTCCGAGCGTAAATTGTAATCTACGAGTCAAAGTGTTGTAGGTACAAACGTAAATCACCGAGTGGGACCATGAGTTCAACCTCTAGGACGGGAAAGTCGCAGCCGATTGATATTTACGAGATGCAAGTTTCTTTAGATAAAAGTCACATGTAATAACTGAGGTCCTATTTGAATAAGGATGTTTTCTGACTGATGTAACCCTAACAACTGTATCGCACTGTAAATCACACGAGTTTTCGAAGCACTGTGTTTTCAATTTGTGTTTACGTGAAAAAAGTAAAAATATGTGTCCAATATTATTTAGAAATCTATCTGACGGACTAATTAGATTTTTTATCAACTACCCTACTTCAGGAAAAATGTACTTTGTTCTTTGTATTTCTTAAGCATACTAAATAAATATTGCATACTCGACAAATTCCATTTATTAACAGCTTGCAGTATTAGCAGCATGTTTAAACAATCACCACATTGTTTTAGATTACCAAAGTTCCGTCAACCCGGCGAAAACTGCAGTACACAAGACTGCAACCAAACACGTCAGTTGTTTTGATTTATATGACTGCAAATCATTATTATCAGCCAATCCAACCACTTCATACGAGATATATGGATGGAACAACATGGAAATTGATATAGGAATTACGAAGGGCAACCACAAACTGAAAACACACCCAAATCGGTAACAGGCGAAACTATATTACCTATACTCTCAATGGGAGGAGACCTGTGTCTCAGCAGTGGGAACATTAATAGGCTGATGATGATGATGATGGGACATTTTCCCCAATATTTCTTAAGTCCCCGATATTTCGGCGCTATTTTTATTTTATTTTATTAATTTGGCTTATCAACTATTGTACACTGTATCAAAGATATGAGACATAGGTACAATAGAGTCACAGAGAAGTGTATCAAACTCTTACAGGTAAGCACATCATGCACTACTTATTTTAGTAATAATTACAACTTTTTACAGTGATTTTCTCCTACTGTATTGTTCAAAGTTTAACGGTTTCAGGAATATACAAGTAGAGTTTGGAAGCCTTACAATATACATAGTAGAACTCAATATTTCACAAATAAAACACTTAAGAATTTACCCACATGGACACATTTCATTGCTCGTGACTGTACTTACATAGAAAACAGTCGTGTCGGATGCGGTCAATAAAAACCATTAGTTGTCTTCGGAATTATTGTACTTTAAGTACCAAGTCTTTCGGAAGCAAGAAGCTATTTTATTCACATGTTCTATTTATTTTCTCATGTGGGACAAAATAAATGTTTTCCTTTCTTTCTTTAATTATTGTTCACTTATGCTCGACATCAAGAAAATTGCTCCTGAATAGACTATAATTACACATGAAAAAGGAAATATAGAGGTCCGTGTTTCCATCCTATTTACGGTTCTATGTAGGATCAATTTGTGAGCTTCGATTGTTTTGTAGTACAGAAATGCTGGCTGCTAATTGCTTATCGATTTGTTTCTTTTTTGGTGAGCGCGGGCTATCCTCGAGAAATAAAAAGATGGTGGTATCTGCATGAATAAAAAGAACTGACTAAGTGCAAGTTGGACTTGCATGAAGGGTACACAACAACAATGGTACGGAGGAACCGTACCATTGTTGTTGATATTGAGAGATTTTCCGTGTTATTTTAGCACCATTACTTCTTACAGGTTTTCCTGTAATCTATAACCGCCTTATTACAAAACGTAGTTAAACCTGGTTTAACTTAGACTTGGTTTATCTCGCATGACGTCTCACTTCAATAATATTCAAAAGAAAGTGACAGCATGCGAGATAAACCAGGTCTAAGTTAAACCAGGTTTAACTACGTTTTGTAATAAGGCGGTCAGTGTTGAACTAATTTCTGTTTTTTTTTTCAAGATTTTAGGCTCAGTAGTTTCGGAGATAAGGGGGGAGAGGGGGTGGTCGGACAGATAGACAGACAGACAGAGAGACACGAATGATCCTAAAAGGTTCTGTTTTTTCTTTTGAAGAACGGAACGCTAAAAACACACTTACACGCCCGATTTAGATGCATCGTTTTTCACGTGAAAAGTAACTAAAAACTCAGAGGTATAATCAACGTAAACCATGGAGCTATGAGGTGTTCTAGTAGATACTAATTCTGGAATTGGTCTTAAACGATAAACCTCAAATGCGGTGCTTTTAAGGCAGTACTTAAACCAATCGTTAACACAGTGCTCGATTTGAAGTTTAAAACATTTTATCTGTTTCAAGAATAACCATTAATCTCAAAAGCGTTGGTTTGACGTTAAGGTGTTCTACGTGTCGATAGTAGGATAGTCCAAGGGCTTGTTTTATTAAGTAGTTCCGTAATTCGCTACATCTATGGATTTTTCAGCACAGTGGTTGCTTTGATTGTAAATATTGGGATACAAAATACAGCTCACGTCGCAGTTTTATTTTTAAAATTTTAAATAAACGTTGCCCCACTCTAGGAATACTCCTGTATTGTGGGTGCATTAAAAACATGTTCCGAGCGGGGATCGAACCCGCATCACGCGATGTAGCAGCAAATCGCTAAGGCACTGCGCCAACCGTGCCGTCAAGGTGCCATTATCTATTGTAATTATTATTGACTAGTGACCCGCCCCGGCTTCGCACGGGTGCAAAAAAGGTATTAAAACCTTCCTCTTGAATCACTCTATCTATTAAGGACGCATTTACGATGGATAGTCAAATCATTACTTTTTTAAACAAAAGTATGTTTATTAAATGCTTTCTCAATAAATGTACCGAAGTGAAAATTTTTACTTCGGTACATTTATTGAGAAACTGGACATACCTATCTAAAATTATATTTATAGTTAAGAATTGTACCTTGCACATCTACCTACAATTCGTAGCAAAAACATTTTAAAAATACAAAGCATTGCATTTAATAAACATACTTTTGTTTAAAAAAGTAATGATTTGACTATCAATCGTAAATGCGTCCTTAAGAAACCCGCATCAAAATCCGTTGCGTAGTTTTTAAGATTTAAGCATACAAAGGGACATAGGGACAGAGAAAGCGACTTTGTTTTATACTATGTAGTGATGATAATAATAACATAATCAAAACACATCCACCACTGATCATGGACCTCAACCAAATGAGCTTCATGGACCGATCTTGTTCTTCAATCTTTTCGCTGGATTCTGGAAGCCGATTCTGGATACTACCGGCATAAAAAGTATAATCCTTTATTCTAACCCAAATCATCAATCGATCGTCAATCTGTATGCTAAACGTTCGAAATTACGGATTTCGAACGTGACCATCAAGACGTGACAAGGTAACAAATTTATTTATAATTAAAAAAAAATACTCACAAGTAACATCAAGCATAGTATATGAGTCCCTGTAATACGGTGATGGGTAAGACGGATGATGAGCCCTGCAAGCCAGTTGTCGCCCGTGAGCTGACCTGGTGGCTCCCAGCTCCAGGACTGACCGTGCTGCCCAGACTCGAGGTCTTTCCACCTCAGACGCGTTAGTCTGCGACCACGCTGTTAGACGCTCTTTTTCTGAAAAAACAAAGTGGAATTTTAGATACGTTTTCTTGTCTAGTAGGTCTAGTGGGCTAGGCTGCGGGTTGTTCGAAAGAGATACCGCGGTCTCGGCACAAGGGCTAATAAGGAACATGGGTGGTTTTTAGTCAGTAGAAGTCTGACACTCCCTACCGTTCTGTCCTGAGCGGGAGGAGTCATTTGATGATTCCCCACACCCAAAAAAAAAGTCTAGTGGGCTCAAGCAAGACAAGACATAATTATTAATCTTAAAGATATAGACAAAGTGATATTCTATCAGCGGTTCTTCCTTCTTTGTCGTGTCGTTAGTGCCTATAACTTGGTGTCAGAGCCTTTATGCCAAGTTTTTCTGACTTGGCTGTCAATAAATTTCTATCAGACATGCTGGTTTCCTCACAATATTTTCCTTTACCGAACCAAGGGATAATTATAAAATACGCACACAGATTTAAAAAATAAGAGTACGGTCCTCAGCGGTAACGAAATTGAAAAGTGAAAAATGTATTGACATAGGTAGGCTACCAAAAAGTTTATATGTATCAATTCATTTAAAAGTGGAAACCCTTTATATAATTATGATTGTCCTTTGTCTAGGCGCTCTTGTGTTTGTATTCTAGGTAATCTAGAATTCTGTCTGTGTTTACCTCGAATTCCTCTGTATACGCTCGGACATGGATTGTGTGGCTGGAGAATAATGTTGGTGTACCGAACTAATATTACCTCTGTCTCTACCTCTGTCTCACTTCTCGAATCAGGTGCAAGTGTGACATTGTCTATTACGCATTCATTTGGTTAACAGTCTGTATAAAACAAATCTTTTGAAACATTAACTTTCTAACAAGTATTTTACATTTTTTTACAAACTTTTTTGCACCAACTCGCTTATAAAACTTTTACCCTTCGCCGCTGAACAATAGCTTATTATTTCTTTAGAAATAAAAATTTAATTACATTGTCGATTTAATAATGGTCCTTTTTTAGTACTTTTATGTTACGAATTGTGTAACGAGAGTTGATAATTCTGGGTTTACATTAACCCTTTAATCGCTGCCGCGGAAGAATATCAACAAGTATTTTTCTATCAACTTCACAATGATTAATTTGCTAATGTCGTGAATAAATCTTTATGTTGTAGCAGCCAAAGGGTTATACAAACAAAATTCTAATGAACGCTCAAATTGCTGATGTATGTTTTTAGTAAACAAAGTGAAAAAGCATATCAAACTAAATATTGAAAGAGTATCAACAAATAGCCAAACAAACAATCACACGGCACGCTATCGTTAGAAACATACAATATTAATGAATTGTGTGCCACCTACACGTATTATTATTTTATTTTTTTACGTTATTAATGATTGATCGAATTTGGAAGACAGTATTTATTTAAAGCTTCATATCAACTAAGTACAGAGTAAAAAGATGCCTTGGTGGCCGCTGCCAGAGTCGGTATTTTTTTTTGGGACAAGCCCGCCACACTATTCCGAGACCACTGCAACTCCTGTTAGCCAGCCATCAACAATGGCGACCACCAGAAAAGAGCCGAGACAATGAAGCTCGACGAAATCCCAGAGAAACAATTCAACTGTCTTAGACTCCGCAACGAAATTAACCAGAAAAGAATAGCGGAGGAGTAGGAAAGTAGTGCCAGAGTGCCGCATTGTCACTTATGCGGTTTTCACACAACACCGCTCACCCGCGCGTTCGAGCGGCGAAGCGGATCTCACGACGCATTGACTTGTATGGCATCCGTTGACTCACACCGCACAACCATGCTGCGGACAAGCGGTGTCGAGTGTGAACCACCTCAATCGTACTGCGCTAGACTTGACGAGTGGAAACTTTTAAAGCTCTTTTCTGTTTCAGTGGCCTGAAGTTTATAAAGTTACGCCTTGCGGTTATTCTGTGCTCTGTGTATAACTGATGAGCTGAACAGTATATGGTAAAACTAAATAAAATATGATTTTCCAAAAGTCATAGAACGAAAGTGGTTCAGTTTCATAGTCTGAGACACCACGCCAGAGGTCTTGCATTCATTACTCGTATGTTACACCCTGTCTAATAAAACACGCAAGCTTAAAGTTCAGTACAGAATTTCCTTGACAATCAACCCCTTGTGCCCATATAATTTAATACTACACTATCTCATTACTCAACAACCAGTAATGACAGCCTAAAGTACGCATCTAATAACTAAATAAATAAGCTAATGCGGTAATCATAGGTCTCACAACGAAGTCATTTATAATGTCGATCGCATGAACAAGATCAATACACTGTACAGTCACGAGCAAAAATATGTATGCACTTAACAATTTTCAGAAGCTTTTTTAGTTGAAAAGTTACAGTTTTTTCCACTTTGAGACAAGACCTATTTCCCGACTTACAAACAGTGAGTCGTGGGTTCGAACCCACTCAGGCACATTACTTTGTTTTTCTTCACTACTGCTCTCAACACGGTGAAGGAAAACATCGTGAGAAAACTGGTATGTCTTTGAACAAAAAAATACGAAGATACATGATATCTACCAACCCGCACTGGGCCCGTGTGGGCCTCGAGAGGAGGCTTGAGTCCCTGCAGTGGTAATATTATAGGCTGAAGATGATGAAGACCTATTTCGTAATAGTCTGGCTTCTAAAATGTTGTATTCGTAAAAACAAAACGTTAATCAACACAGTGACGGTAAATCACGTTTTAAAAGTAGCTTTATGGGTCCATGTTGGTGCTCGTGATTGTACGGCTATGTCGCCTACTGACAGTGAGGCTTCGTCCAAAATGCATGGCGCTTTGTAGGCCGTGGCGCCGCCCGTCGAGCCAGTTCAAACACATGACATGGCATTTGGAATTTTATATGAACGTATCAGGTCAATTGGGTGCTGTGCTCAACGTCGAATTGATTAAGAACGGCTAAACATAGGGAAAGGCTAGTTAGCTTTCTGAATAACACGTTTGATTACGTCCCTGACCAGTTTATTTATTGAAAATTTGTGGTACTTTACTGCTATAATATTTCGTTGCAGTGTAAAATTATAATCGTCAGGGTTTTTTAAACGTTTCCTCACGCTAATAATTTCTCTTGTATCGTGGGTACTTTTACAAACATTTAAACTCACATGTAAAAATCAAAAACCCAGAACCGGAACAACTATCTGTAGGCCATACAAATATTTTACGCGTGGGGATCGAAACCGCCACACACAGTGCAGCAGTAATCGCTCAACCACTGCGCTAACCGTGAAATGTACCTACAATGCTATTTTGCTTATGATTAGATTCAGCAGAATGGTGTTATTTTGTCTTGAGTAAAAGTGTGGACCTTGGAAAGACTACATGCTATTTCCTCTTAGCAAAACCGAAAATAAAACATAATAATATGACTTATATATTCTCTTATTAGGAACCATTCCAACAAGAAAATACGTGTTACAAATACTAATTCGTTTTGTTTAGTACTAAAGACGCCAAACACATATCCAAATAAGTAGGCCTTTTTTTTGTTGGGCTGTGGGAAATCATCAAATTACTCCTCCCGCTCTGGGCAGAGCGATAGGGAGTGTCAGACTTCTACTGACTAAAAACGACCCATGCTCCTTCTTAGCCCTTTGTATCGAGGCCACAGTATATCTTTCGAACAACCCGCAGCCCAGCCAAATTGGCCTCTCAATTTATATTGGTATAAACTAAACATGTAAAATAGTTCCTGAAAGTACCTCAAAAATCGAAAGATGCTTACCCAAATACCACTCGATATACGCCGGAGGGTTGCCATATCTGGCTTCGCAGACGACAGTAGCCCTGTTCCCTGCTGGTACCGTGATGTTCTGGCCTGGCATCACGTGGGAGCCGTTGAACAGGATCCGAGGAGACTGTGGTGGTACTCGCACTGCTAAAGCTGCGGGGGGGCTCGATAGAGCGTCCTGGTAAAGAATTTTGAGTATCAGTAGTGGTTTTTACATGTCGATCTTCAAATTAAGCCGCGCTTCTTTTTCCCTAGGTTTGTCTTTGGATGGGTATCTACCCATTACATCCCTTTTCCTTCGTACCTCGAAAAGCTTGTTATGTCGTCTGTCATTTGTAGAACTTTGACAATAGGGATGTTTACTGACTTCAAAAAATATGATTCTAATTAGTCCGTCCGTTATATTATCGAAAAATATTGGATACGTATTTTTTGTTTTATCAAATCAATAAAAATTTACGAAGATAAAGCGTATCAAAGTTTTGAGTGGGAGGTGGTGACGTCACTCCTCGCTAAAAAATGTAACGAATTCTTAGAAAATGACGTCACACGAGTTTTCAAAGCACTGTAGCGTCTTCATTGTTTGTTTACGTGAAAAAAGAAAAAATACGTGTCCAATATTTTTTGGAAATCTGTCAGATGGGCTAATAACATTTTTTTTGTTAACTACTACGAATTCCTCAATACTGAGTTGTGGAGAACAGACAGGCAGTCACTTTATGTAAAATACTGGTATTTAGCTGCATCCGGTTGGACTGGAAGCGAAGTATTCAAGTAAACCATGTCTAATGAGATTAGATAAAAATTTCACTAAACTAGAGAAGTGAGACGGTTTTAAAGAGACTATTTGACTTGCTTTTATGAATATCTCACCAGTGTAAATGCAGCATCGAGCTATTCGAGCTAAAACAACTAATATCCGGTTTCTTTAACATTTCACTGTTATCGCGTGTGTGTGTTGTGTTCACACTCGGTCTGATAATGGGCCTACTACACGCACGCACTTCCCTTCAGTCCGGGCCTGCGCGCTTACCTCACGAAAAAACTGAACGCTCCCGGGCGCTACCACACGCTCATGCGCCTACCACACGCTCACACTTCCCCATGGGCTGTGAAGTACGCGCAGGCCTCATTTCTGTTGAAATCGTCGACTGTCGTCGACGTGTAAACTATGTTTCCTAGTGAAGAATTATTTCTTATGCTAATATTTTTTAAGTGTTTGCTAGTGAAAAAAATGACAATACAAAAGTTAAAATGTAAACGATCAGTTCTTACCTCTTTCATCTTATTTTTTTTTTTCGAGCAACTAATGATAATTAGTATTTATTTACAACATTTAAAAACTACTATTTACAGAACTAAGATAATAAGTAATAAAATATATAAGTACAAGTATCAAAAAGGGGAGTAAAATAGAAAAAAATAAATAAAAAAAAAACATTTTTTTTCTCAAACTAATAAATAGCACTTATTTATTAGTTTTGCGTAGGCATAGCTCTTTTTATTACGGCCGGAATAATCTTTCGATTTGATTTTCCATATAGCAGGCATAGATTTAATACATAGTTAAAAACTCAGTCGCGGTCATACATTCTCAAGGTTGACATTTTTTAACGAAGAACGACTACGTACGACCGACGACTAGCCTCGACTGCGGTGTGAGCACTGAACGCCCAACCACACGCACAGAAAAGCGCGCAGGCCGGGCTCGCGGGTAAAATTTCTAGCAAGTCGTTCAAGCCGCGCTCAGGCCGCGCCGTGGGGTTTGCGCGGGGCTTGCGCGGGGCTTGTTTGCCCAACCACACGCACAGTGCTCCGCGTTCAAGCCAGTTTGCGCAAGTAAACCCATGGGGAAGTGCGTGCGTGTAGTAGGCCCATTACTCACTACTCAGCCCTATCTCTTGTTTTTTTCGTCTTGTTAATATTTAAGTATTTGAAAAGGAATTATAACAACTGTTCAAGTTAATAAACAGAAGCTCATTATATGAATAAAATAGTATTGTGACCTCTGTCTTACTCTTTTCGATTTTCTATAGGTAGGTACGTGATTAACCTATCTTCGTGCTTTCTCTCCTAGATTGTTACCTGCACGTCGTAGTTGCTGGCAGTGACCTGGCACTGCCACTGCCCATCATCCAGCTGTAGTGTGGCAGCCCTAACCCACAGCGAGCAGTCTCCCCCCACTGGACTGTTTTCGTTGGCCCACTCGTACTTTCCGCGGTAAATGCCCACCGGCTGCAAATAAAACAATTCAACAAATTATTCACAATTCTAAGTTAAGAAAGTCCTGAAATACTGTTATTTTGGACCTAAATTACGCGATTGTTCAAAGGCAAACCGTTAATTGGAAGGCTGAAGTTGATTTAGAACAAATTATTTGAATTTGCGATTTTATGGTTTGATTATATTATACTTTCATTTAGTTAAGGTAGGCACTGTATGTTTTGAGTCGTGAGAAAATAATATTACAAAACAACTTTTCAAAAATTAATATGTCTATAAAAGCTTAAAACCAATCAACTTAAGCTTTAACAATACCAATTTAGATGATGAACAAAATAAGTAACTTCATAAAGAGGCGAATTAAACATGTACGTAATTTTATTTAAGAATGTAATACTGTTATTAGTCTAACGATCGAATTACATATAAATATAAGTATTAGTTTACAAGCTTGTCTGATGAGAGTCGGACCATGAATGGAGATCTTTAATTCAAAGGATAAAAACCAGGAAGCAGAGGAATTGAATGTGTATAGGGGCCGCTTTGTTCATGTTTAAGATTAAATACTTCTTGCTCACGACCCCTTACTTATAAGTATTTTGGGTTGTCGATGTATAAAATAAAAAGGTTTGGGCAAACATCCAAATAGCGCACAATCTATAGGCCAGAACAGGGTATTTACAGTTTGCTGTATGCTGATTAACCAATCCGTTTGCCAAGCTTTGTGATCGTGGCAAAAGGCAATGTTGCTACGAACGTTTATTACTGTGTTTTATTTTGTCCATTAGCAAGCTGATAATTGTAATGTGGATCCTGGGCCTTAATTCCACTATTTTACAAATGTTACAGGGGTCTGTCAATTGCATAATTTGTGCTCGCGGCTTTGCCTGCCTGAAATTCGGTAATTCTCCAGCAGATTCGGCTATGTTAATCCAGGTTTTAAACTATATATGTGCCAAATTTCATACACTGAGAAAAATGTAAAGCTGAATGTTTCGTAACGAAGGCGGATTTATTCGTAATGAAGGCGAAAAAACGACCAAAAGTCAACCGACCGAAAACGCCTTCCAAGGTTGGAGGCGTTTTACGCCTTAAGCGTAAGGCGCAAAAATTATGCAGCAATAATTATACTCTCTTATGTGTATTTTAGACGTAATTATTAACAGATAAGCCTTAATTCAAAAGCTATAAACGTGGTAAATCAGATAGGATCGACTGATTGACGATGAGATTTAACTTTCGGTAAGGCGATATAAACGGTAAAGGGAGGTGCTCGGGTCACACACATAAAACTTTCCGACGTATCATTGTCCCAATTGACTTCTAGTAAGGCATTTTACATCTTTTCTTACTGTGGTTTAATTTGTTCACAAAGTGTTTTGAATGTTTATTTACTGCTTCTTATGTCTTAATAGACTTCTAGTAAGGCGTTTTACGTCTTTACTTACAGTGGATTTAACCTGGTCACTAAGCGTTTTCAACGTTTACTAACTCGTAATCGACTTCTTGTAAGGCATCTTATGGTCTTTCCTTACAGTGGTTTAACCTGTCCACTAAGCGCTTTTAACGTTTATCGACTTCTAGTAAGGCGTCTAACGTCTTACATTACTGTATTTTTAACCTGTTCACTGAGCATTTTTAACGTTTCCTAAGTCGTAATCGACTTTTATTAAGGCATCTTAAGTCTTTCTTTACCGTGGTTTAACCTGTGCACTAAGCGCTATTGATGTTTTCATAAGTCGTAATTCACTTTTAGTAAGGTATTTTACGTCTTTACTTACAGTGGGTTTAACCTGCCCACTAAGCGTTTTCAACGTTTACTAACTCGTAATCGACTTCTTATAAGGTGTCTTATGTCTTTCCTTACAGTGGTTTAACCTGTCCACTAAGCATTTTTAACGTTTACTAAGTCGTATTCACCTCCTAGTAAGATAATTTATGCTTTCTTTTCGAGCAGAAATGTTTTATGAAGACCGGAAAAAAAGCCTTCTAACGGCTGGTAACGCTTTTCCCTAAGGGCATGATTGACTTGCTTTACTATCATTTATTAGTTCATATTAAGGGCATTGGGCCGCTCAAAGTGCGCGTTCACTCTAAGGTAGCGCGAGCTAATATCCTTCACATGAACTTCATGATAATGCCTTCAGTGAACAGCGTAACCAGCTGTTCTTAGAAAGCTGTTCTCCCAGTCTTTGTAAGCTTCTGCAATCAATAGAACAAAAATTTATACTTAAAATAAAAAGAATACCTATGTGTTTTAACAGCCCAACCCATCTGGTTTTGGTTAGAAAAACAAGATAATATACCAGTGTTTCATAATTTATTCTAGATCAACCGGTCACTATAACAATGTCTGATATATAAATCTAATTTAAAAAACTAAAGTAAAAAGATCTGAAGGATCCAATATGTGTTGCTAGCATCAGCAAGAAACAAATATCTAGAAAATACTAGTTTCCAAGTAGGAACATGGTACTTACTCACACATGTGCTATACATTTAGATAATTAACATACTAAGAGACTTAATTAACAATAAGAGATTAGAATAAAAGCATTACAGTTTTTACAAGTGTTTACAAAATAAAGATGGTAAAATAAAAAGACAATTTCAATTCCTTAAAGGTGTACAAAAATAAAACTCAACTAATAAGTACATCTATTTATGCTTAATTTAGGAAAGATGGTTATTAGGTGATTTCAAATTATATAATAGAGTAAACTAACTATATACATTAATAAAACTATTAAATAAAGTAACTAAAATTAAATATGTTCAAGTCTTCTAACTAATTGTTCCCTTTAGAACCCTTCCTCTGATTAGGTCAGACGTTTGAGCACCTATTACTTTCTCTGTGGGAATGGGCTTATTATGTTGTTCTTCATGGTGCAATCCTAAAAATATAAATAATTTAATATTCAATACTCATTTGTGCCATTGATTTTCTTTTCGAATTATAAATTTATTAATACCAACCAGTGATGTCCGCCTCTTCTGCAACATTAAAATCAATGCCAATATTATGTAGAACGCAGCAGGCTTGTATGATTCTTGCACATTTGAGTGGCTTGTAGTGGAGCACTTGATCTTTGTTAAGACATCGCCATTGATTCTTCAATCGTCCAAATGTATTTTCTATGACAACTCTGGCTGCTACATGCTTAATATGTTGTATTTGGCTTGCAAGGTGTTCGGAGCAGCGTCTTAAATCGGAGTCATCAGCCATGGTCGTTGTGGATAACCAGAGTCTCCTACAACGATGATCAATGTATTAGTTTATTGCCATAGCCTAATGCACAATGTTGTTCAAACAATATATTATTGGGTAGAACTTACCTACAAGCCACACTATCTCCCCATTTTGGTGCAAAGACTGGATATAAGGGTTGATGTCAATGTTTTCCCAAATAAAAGAATCGTGATTTGCACCTCCAAATTTGGCATTTACATTTAAAATTCTATATTGGTCATCACATTATATTGGTCATTACACCTGTAAAATAAAACAAACCAGTTAAGAAAAATAATTATTTAAAGAAGGAAAGATTAAATCAAACTCATATATCTAATTAAATTATTATTTAGGTACCATTTGAACATTTATTGAATGATAGTGCTTACGGCAATAATATAGATGTTCTTCATCCTTTGGCGGTCCAAATATTCTAAAATGGCTGCAATCAATACAACCAATTACTCCGGGTATTCCATATTTGTCACAAAACCTGAAACAAACAACATAGGTACATAAATATGCTTTTCATATTACAATGTCATTAATATTGTATAATAGTTACAGTAATGTATGTCAGCAAAGTTATAGTAGACCTTACCTTTGACTGATTGTTTGCCTGGTAATTGAAGTATTAGGATCTAGTATATTTTTTTTGTATGTTTTAGTGTGTCAGAGCCTAAGTAACATCTTCAATGTAGACACTGCACATTTTTTGTGAAACGTTTTTAGCCACTCCCACTGGGTGCTGGAAAGATCCAGTTGCATAAAAAAACAGGACTGTAAGGACCTAAAATAATAAACAAAGAAAATTAGGACATTGAGCTATTGTGAGATTGAAAAAAGTGTTTCAAAAGTACACACTGATACATTACCTTATTTTCCAAGGACACCTGTTGAGTAGACTTTAAACCAGCAAGCTGCCTCAGCTCTCGACACAAAAACCTGAAGGCTGCCTTAGGAAGCCTATATCTTCTCTTTTAAATTCAGCCTCTGGAAGGTCTCTAAGCGGCTTGCTCGAGTTACGTGCTCTTGCACGACCAATGGACATTAAATTACGCTCATCTTGTGCTCTTGCGGTCTCAAACATCCTCCATGTGAAATACAAGCGAGATGCCATTGTAATTTACAATCACAAAAATATGAAATTCAATTCAATAACTTTGTTATTACACCACTGTCACGACGCTCTCACCACAAAATCAAAACTGACAATCACACGCGTTGCAAGGTGACTCGTTTTCTTATTCGAACATTACGTCATATAACGACGTACATATTTGGTCAATGCAGCCGTAAATTTGGCAATATTTGTCTTAATAAGGCGAAATATGCTTAGATCACGACGGATCAAATGGTAACCTTAGGTTATTTAACGACGTATACGGCACATATAAACGTAAATACGGCAATATTCACCTTATTATAAGGCAAAACATGGCCAAGTTACGACTGATTGAACGGTAACATTACGTCATTTAACGACGTACATATTTGGTCAATGCAACCGGTAATATTTGTCTTATCATAAGGCGAAATACGCTCAAGTTACGACTAATCAAACGGTGAATAACGTCTTATAACGACTTACATATACGTCGAATGAAACCGTAGATTTATGGCAATATTGACCATTAGGATA
Organism: Diarsia mendica; assembly: GCA_949316265.1. Taxonomy (NCBI): domain Eukaryota; kingdom Metazoa; phylum Arthropoda; class Insecta; order Lepidoptera; family Noctuidae; genus Diarsia; species Diarsia mendica. The sequence goes on from OX438899.1 coordinate 19,002,484, forward strand.
TTAAGGCGAATGATACTCGAGTTAGGTACAATTTAATCAAACGTTTAAAAAGTCTGATAACGACTTATTCGGCTAATAATTATAAGCGTAAATTTGGCAATATTTTCCCCTTTCATAGGAGGGTCAATAACGACGTACCTACATAATATTTGGTGCAGACAGAAAACAAACACAACTACTAGGTAGGTAGGTACTCATCACACTTTATCTCGAGTCTTTATGTGTAGGTAGGTATTACATTACTTACATTGAATTTAATTTTGAAATTTCTTTATTTTAACATAAACAAACAGATAAATTACATATAAGTCTTATTCTAGAAGCATTTAACATTTTGTTATGGTGTTTTTTGCAGACTATGGCACCTATTTAAAACATTTAAGAATACATTTCATATGTAAGGTATAAAACATATTGGTTGTTGTAAATTAGCAATATCATCGGGGGGCACGGCAGTGCCCCCGCCGAGTCGAGCGCGAAGAAAACACTGCCGTACCATCCTTTACTGGAACCATTTCGCCGCATTATCAGGCCCCTATTTGAGGACCTCTGGATAAGATCAGAACGCTGAAATTTCCGTCATCCAGTAAGCTATAAAAACACACTTAAAATAAAAAGTTTCAAGTCTGTAGGTCATTTAGTTCCGAAGTTAAGCGAAAGCAAAGTTTCGTATTTATGACACTCACTCACTCACTCACTCATGATCATCGAAATAGAACTAGTACTTCCCATAAACTCAGGGAGCTACATAAATTTGGTACAGAGTGAAGGTTTAATGGCCACATAAAGGGAAAACTATAAAAAGTAGGATAATCGAAAATTAAAAAAAAAAAAACTACTTGCAAAAAAAAATTGTATTAAATAAAAAAATCTAATAAAATAAATTAATATGCCCACGTTTCTACAAAAAGAAGTGAAATCCCAACAAAAACATTCTGTAAAAAATAAGCCAAAGTCTCGATGGAGCTGCTTGTTTATCTCTAAAAAGTAATGAAATCTAAACAAAGTCGTGCCAAGTCTAAGGTTTCTTATTGCGATTTCTTTATTATATATGATCAAACGAGCTTCAAAGTGAAGTTCGATCATTATTATATGAGTCGCTTCATTCGAAGATATTTTTAACCATGTAGTCCCCTTCCCTTGCGCTAGCAACTACGCACGTCTTTTTAGATTTATTTTACCCTATTTTTTTTTTTTTTTTCTTACTGACAACACTCACTACCTACCCTACCTCGTTGTATCGGTCAGTTGTAACCGTCATTGTTTTAGAGATGAATAAGTTGTCATGATTGCAAATCTCTCCAGGGTTCCTTAGGGTGGGTTGGGAAGTTATATCTTCGAATGAAGCGACTCATATAATAATGATCGAACTTCACTTTGAAGCTCGTTTGATCATATATTATATTTCGTCGCTTCATTCTTCAGATATTTTTAACCATGTAGATGTTAAGAGATAATGAGATTTGCAGGTTCATTTAAATAAATTACAAGGATTTTTTAAATGATTATAAATTTACTTTTTAATCACATACAAAAATAAATGGTAATCTTCTATGTTATGATTTGTGTCCGATATACAATAAATTCCTTACAGCTAGTTACAAATGTAGGAATACTGATTCTGCAAATTCGGCTTCATTAATTATATTAAGTTTATAAAATTTGGAAAATGATTGAGAACGACTGGTCCATCCCGCAGTTCTGCGTATTGTGTCAATGCACACACCAGCTGAGCTTGCAGAAGAAGTTGAGGCGTGTCGTGTACTGTGTGCACTGAATATTGATGTGTCCACACCGCTTTCTGATAACACCAATTTTATCCATCGACTTATTGTTTGGGCTGTGGCTGGTTTATTAGGTTTTTTAATTGTTAGTATTAAGTTGTTTATATTTTTATCTCTTAAATTATTTGTTATATAAATGTAATCTGTGAGTACAGTAGCAGGGCAAATATTTTTGTTTTCTACAAAGTAGGGAAGAAACAGTATAGGTTGTTCTCTTCCTGGGGCTGAAGTCTTAATTATGTCTGTTATTGCTATTTTTACTCCGTTTGATGAGATATTTACATTCTCTAGTTTTATTAGGGAAAGAGTCTGTACTCGTTGTGTTGTACATAAAGCTAGTAATATAACTAATTTTTTAGTTAATTGACTTAGGTCTAAATCTCGATTCGGGTACCATTTTGAAACAAGGTTAAGAACTATCTGCGGATCCCACGTGTGTGTATATTTTGGCCTGCTAGGTTTAAGTTTATAGGCTCCTTTTAGCAAACGCTTGATGCATTCATCAGAACCTATGTTGTTGCCCAACAGTAACGATAGTGCAGATCTATGCGAGTTCAAGGATCCGTATGAGGCACCTTTGTTAAACTCAGTTGTAAGAAAAGAGATGACATTTGCTACTGTACTCTCAAATGTATCAGATTTATTATCTTTGCAGAATTGCCACCAAAGTTTGTATGAGACGCTATATTGTTTTTTGGTATTATCAGAGAGTGATGCTAACATGAGGTCTATTGCTTCGACGGGGATGTTACGTCGGAGGAAGGCTGCCCGGAGAGTATCGCTGCAGCCAGTGTAAGCTGACTGTGTAGTGGGTGCAGGTGATCCCTGAAAGATGATACGAGCAAGTCTTTACTGGGCTCAGAAAATATTATTTGTGAACAGATTAGTTCTTTAGCAATAGGAAACCATGGCTGTGATGGCCACCATGGGAATACTAGTATACCACACGCCTCGTCGTTTATTATCTTATAAACGCTTTTAAGTATTAATGAGAATGGGGGAAAGGCGTAGAAAAAATCAGGTTTCCAATTAATTGTAAATGCATCGACAAAAGACGCGTCTGGATCTGGAAACCAGGATGCGTACATATTACATTTGGCATTAATGCGAGAAGCAAACAAATCAATTACAGGTTGACCTAGTTTACGAATGATAGTTAGGAATGCTTGCTCTGATAGGCTCCATTCTATATCTGGATTAATTTTTCTTGATTCAGTATCAGCTTCGATATTTTGTTTAGTGTTAATATAGGATGCAAATATCCATATGTTTCGCTTCTCGCACCATTGCCAAATTTGGAAAGCGAGATCATTTAAGTGCGGGTATTGTACTCCCCCCATTCTGTTTACATAACTCAACGCAGTGTTATTGTCAACTCGTAGCAATATGGAACAGTTTGATCGTTCCTTCGCGAAGGATTTTAGTGCTAAAAAACTAGCTAATAACTCTAAGTAATTTATGTGACATTCTCTTTCGGTATCCTTCCATGATCCACGAGCGCGGTTACCATTACAAAATGCTCCCCACCCTGATTTTGAAGCATCGGAGAATATTTCCAACTCAAAATCAGGGGTATCGATGGAGTTTGTACATGTGAATATATTTTGTGACCACCAATTTAGATCATTAATTATGTATCGTTCTAATTTTATTTTCGCATTATAATTATTATGAAATCTTTTTAGTAATAGGTACTTCTGTCGCTCTAGTGTTTTAGTATATAACCACCCGTATTTAACAGCAGGACACGCTGCTGTGAGAACGCCGATTAGCTGAGCGAGTTCTCTTATGGTACAGGGAGGTAGACCAATAAACTTTTTAACTAGGCGCGCGATATTACGACGTTTGTCGGTAGGTAAGGAAATTGAAAGGTTTGTCGTATTATAAACAAAACCTAAAAATTTGCATTCTTGTTGGGGTATTAATGAGCTCTTTTTATAATTTATCACGAAGCCGAGACAAGTCAACACTCGTAAGGTTTCGTTGACGTTTTCGAGGCACTCAGTGTAAGTTTTACCTACACATAATATGTCATCTAAATAAATAACAGATTTATGCCCTTTGTATCTAAGGTAGGTCATTACCTCCTTCATCATTTTTGTGAAAACTCTAGGGGCAATAGAAAGGCCGTAGGGCAATGCGTTAAATTCGTAAGTTATTGTTTCGGATTTATCATTCTCAAATTCAAAACGTAAGTATTTGCGAAATGATTTTTTAATTGGAACTAGAAGATATGCTTCTTTAAGGTCTATTGTTGCAAGAAAACCATTTTTTGGAATAAGTTTAGAGGCAGTCCTATGATCTTCCATTTTAAAGTGGGATTGAATGACGAACTGATTAAATGATTTTAGATTTAAGATGAATCTACTGTCGCCGTTTGGCTTTGGTGACAAAAAAATGCGAGATATAAATTGCCCTTTTACAGGTTCACAGATGTTAACCGCCCCTAGGTCTATAAGCTTTTTGATAGCGATCGCCATGTCGCATTTTTGCTGTTGAGTCCAGAGAGTATTGGTTGTCGTATGGGGTTGAATTACCCCATCTGTTAGAGGGATATCTACACCTTCACTAACCCAACTGAGAACCGTATTATTATCGGTAAGCTTTGCCCAGCAATTATAGTAAAACTGAATTCTACCTGCATGTACCTGGGTTAGTGGCGTCGTGTTGGGGCACGTTGCTTGTAGTTGGTCTTCGGCTGGCTGGATGCAGGGGGAGCTCGGTAGTTCGGCCGTTTCTGACCCCCTCGCCCCCCTCCCCTGTTCGACTGGAAGCGAGAAGGTCCCGACCAGTTTCCCTGGTAGCTGGACCGGTTGGCTGCAGGTTGTGCTCTTGAGTTGGAAGTAGAAGGCTTTGATGCGGGCATAGTCTTCTTAATTTCTTCTCCTTGTTTTACAATAGCCTTCGAGGCTTTAATCTTTTCTGAAAGGTCGTTGCCGAACAGTGTGTTGTCGCGTTCGGAACGATCTAGAAATTGTAAAAATGACTTGTCCAAACCGGGGAGTATAAATCTGACTCTAGCTTCAGTACTTTGATGATGCAAGTCAGATAAGATTCGGCACCCGTCAGATATGAACTTTATGGCCTCTACTCTGCTTTGATTATTGACCAACAAGTGTAGGCCTCTATTGACGGCGGTAATGCCCAGTCCAAGTTGTTGTTGGCTAGCAGTCATCTTTTTATCCCGAAATCTACCAGATTCTGGTATGGCTGCGGAAACCTCGAGGTTAAGCGTCGGTGCCTGCAGTAGGTTGCAATTTTCGGGTATGAGATAATTTCTCAAAAGAAGCTCTCTATTTTCTTTTGACATACCCTTTTTTAGCAAAGGTAACCATATTTTTGCGAGATTCTCGTGAATTTTTTCACCAAATTCCGGTTTCTCGTCTGTGATTTCGCCTAATGCCGCCAAAATATTTGGATCCAAATCCGGATCCGTGATGGAATTCGTTGTTTCGATGTCAACGCAGGGTGGATCACTCGTAACTTCTGGCGCAATAATCACGTCGCTGGGTGGTGGTTCTGGTGGTGATGTGTCTGGGTCGGCGTCCAGCACAGCATCCATATTCTCGGATTCCATTTCCCTTGAACCTAGAAAGAAAATTCATAGGTTACGATAGGGTAGACGTAACTAACGGCAGGGAATTCGAAATTTTATAAGAACAGTATTACACGCGAGTCCAGTTCATGGAAACCATGTTTGTTCTATTTACAACCATCGTGTTATCATCTCGGATAACCTCCCGGTATGATTAAACCTTCGTGTTGCCATCGCGGACAACCTCCCGGTATTATTGGGTTACTTATCAAAGTAACGGGTAGATATTTTTCCATCGTGTTACCATCTCGGGCAACCTCCAGGCGTTTATATTTTGAATTATCACTTTAACTGCACCAATAATAAGAAAAAAGTACTCACTTGGGTCTGGTTCCGACTCTGATGACGCGAGGCATCTTATTCGACTACGATAAGCCTTCTTTTCTAATCTCCGTATTTTATTTTTGTAACGTTCGATCTTCTCTTCTGCGTTACGCTTCGGCATACTTAATACTTAAATACACTTTTAAACTACTACTTAAGGAGTGTTGAAGACGTCCGTTCGTTGCTGCGCACGAAAAAGGAATGACGGTTACAACTGACCGATACAACGAGGTAGGGTAGGTAGTGAGTGTTGTCAGTAAGAAAAAAAAAAAAAAAAATAGGGTAAAATAAATCTAAAAAGACGTGCGTAGTTGCTAGCGCAAGGGAAGGGGACTACATGGTTAAAAATATCTGAAGAATGAAGCGACGAAATATAATTATAGTTAATGTTGTGTGACTTGGCCATTGTTCGTTTTGTTTAATTCGGCTACTTTTTCTTCTTGGCGTCCAATTACCAATACCAGTATGGGTTATTATCTCGCTTAATAAACATAGATAGTTACAACAGATATAACATTACGTATAAACAAAATTGACTTGTATCCACTAACGGATAAAGAATGTTCAACGCTCGCTTTATCTAAGTGGGTACAGGCACCACAGTCTTTATTCTGTGCAGGTACAGAGCTTGTGTGTAAAAGCGAGGGCTCTGCCTCTGGCTGGCAACAAGGAGGATCATAAAGCCACAGAATAAAGATCATAAAATATCTAATATGGTAGGTATAGGTACCTACCAATACCTACCATATTAGATATTGACCTGAAACTCACCAATTTACTTAAGGTCCTTTGTCGTACCTACATAATACACCTACCCAGTTCAAACCAACGAGTTCTGTGCTCCACACTCAGTTACCTACTCAGCAGGTAGATAAATTACTTAATCTACTTATATTGTTTCTATTTTTAATATAAGTAGGTACTTATGTAGGTAGCATAATATACAGTGCGATCAAATTATCTTGGCAGCTCCGAACTTCGTGCAGGTCATTTTGTTACAACGAATGTGTAAAAGTGTTAGGATATTTATTTTATTTGTATTTCTCACTGTTTAAATTAGATATTTTCTGATCGTTTAAGTATTGGTTTATCTGGCAATAACAGTTTTATTCCCAAGTTTACATGCGTAAAATTTCGCAAAGCCTATGTTCAGAGCTGCCAAGATAATTTGATCGCACTGTAAGTAGGTTGGTACGGTAACCCTCAGTGCGCTAGTCGAATTGCACTAGGCCAGGTTTTTTAACCCTAATTTGCCGAATGCGTAAGTCGTTAGACTTTGTAAACGTTTGAATAAATTATAAATTGTCACTTACTATTGCCATATCTATCTACGGTTTCATTCACCAAATATTATGTAGGTACGTCGTTATTGACCTTATGAAAGGGGAAATATTGCCAAATTTACGCTTATAATTATTAGCCGAATAAGTCGTTATCAGACTTTTTAAACGTTTGATTAAATTGTACCTAACTCGAGTATCATTCGCCTTATCCTAATGGTCAATATTGCCATAAATCTACGGTTTCATTCGACGTATATGTAAGTCGTTATAAGACGTTATTCACCGTTTGATTAGTCGTAACTTGAGCGTATTTCGCCTTATGATAAGACAAATATTGCCAAATTTACGGTTGCATTGACCAAATATGTACGTCGTTATATGACGTAATGTTACCGTTCAATCAGTCGTAACTTGACCATTTTTTGCATTATGATAAGGTGAATTTTGCCATACTTACGTTTATATGTGCCGTATATGTACGTCGTTAAATAACCTAAGGTTACCATTTGATTCGTCGTGATCTAAGCATATTTCGCCTTATGATAAGACAAATGTTGCCAAATTTACGGTTGCATTGACCAAATATGTACGTCGTTATATGACGTAATGTTACCGTTCAATCAGTCGTAACTTAACCATTTTTTGCCTTATGATAAGGTGAATATTGCCATACTTACGTTTATATGTGCCGTATATGTACGTCGTTATATAACCTAAGGTTACCATTTGGTTCGTCGTGATCTAAGCATATTTCGCCTTATGATAAGTCAAATATTGCCAAATTTATGGTTGCATTGACCAAATATGTACGTCGTTATATGACGTAATGTTACCGTTCAATCAGTCGTAACTTGACCATGTTTTGCCTTTTGATAAGGTGAATATTGCCATGTTTACGTTTATATGTGCCGTATATATACGTTGTTATATAACCTAAGGTTACCATTTGATTCGACGTAATCTAAGCATATTTCGCCTTACGATAAGACAAATATTGCCAAATATACGGTTGCTTTGACCAAATATGTACGTCGTTATATGACGTAATGTTACCGTTCAATCAGTCGTAACTTGACCATATTTTGCCTAATGATAAGGTGAATATTGCCATATTTACGTTTATGTGTGCCGTATATGTACGTCGTTATATAACCTAAGGTTACCATTTGATTCATCGTAATCTAAGCATATCTCGCCTTATGATAGTGCAAATGCGGCCACATTATACGTTTATATTGCCGAATACATATGTCGCTGAAAAACTATATGTTTACGTTCAAATTTTTGTGACTGAAGTATATTCCGCCTTATTATAAGGTGAATATTGCCATGCTAAAGATTATTTATGACGCTTTCGAAAGTTTGTTTATGACTTATGCTTACGTTTGTTTAGTTTTTATTGAAGTATTATATCGCCTTAATTTAAGGTAAATATTGCCATAATTACGGTGATATTCACCACATATTCGACGTCGTAAATTTAAAGCGTATTATGTAGTCCATTACTGCTGTATTTACAGTATAAAGTTGAATTCCAAGACTGCCTTACGATAAGACATTTTTGTCGGTTAGTGGTTATCATTAAAGACGTACCATTTTAACGGAAACGCCTAGCTAAGCCAAAATAACCGTAAGCGTTACAAAATCGCCTCGCGTCATTATAATTTAGCCGTCGAAGGCGGAATACACCTTAAGCCAGAAATCAATTTTTCTCAGTGTACGAATCCGTTCAGTAGTTATTGCGTGAAGAAGTCACAAACATCCATATATCCTCACAAACTTTCAAATTAATAATAGAGTGTTCTTTACATTTCACATTGCTTAGTAGGGCAAGCAAAGGCCTTATCATCCAATCAGTCAATGAATAAATATAGTGCGAGTTTAATAAGATATTCTTATTCATTTTATTTGCAGTCCACAGTGTTAAAAAGCTTTTACAAAAGACTTACGGCTAAGAACATTAGTATAAACCCTCTAGGGCAATACAAATCTAATATTAATCTTTTAATATAATAATTATGTATACAAATACACTATCATATTAAAAGATTAATCTTTTAGGTATTTAATAAGATATGATATGGCAAATCTGTCAAAAACCTACAATTAAAAAAACTACCTACCGTGCTGTTAAAATTGACTACAAAAGCTGAAATTCACGTCGAATAATAAATTTTTGAGGAAACGTGAAAATTGAATGAAAATCCTCATTTTTTCTGTCAAACGTCACTCATCTATAATTGAACCATCAGCAGCATCATTTACATCACCATTTTATTTAAAACATCAGAATTTATTAATTTCATTAATTGGTTTGGTTCAGTAAGTTTTGATATAATTATGTATCGAATGTTGTGGTTTAAATAATATGTGATATCGAAAGGTTTTTGCATAATGATCTCTGAATTTCATTTAATTTTCTGCTTTAATTAATTACTTTACATGCCAAGTATTATGCCAAGTAATGTCGTAAATTAAGACGATTTTTGAGGTATATCTATTATGAAAAACTATCGATGAAAACTGCGACAAAGCTGACATCTACAACTTCTCAGTACTGGTGAATAAAAGAATATGAGAGTGCTATTATGGTACATACACCTTGCCTAACGCTTAAGGGATTACGTGTCATTGTGTGCTTTTATTATTTTATGTAAACTAAAAAGCTCCCGTGTATGCGCCCTAACAGTAAAGTAACACCTTCTATTATTAGCGTATTAATTGTGCTTATATCATTCATTAATGAGGGCGATACACACATACGTGGATTAGTATTCATTAAAATTATACCAATTGTATACTAAATAGGTTCATTAATTTGTCAGACCTAACCGCAACGCAATGCCCGTTTTAAATTATACTAACTAAACCGGGCTAAATATTCAAATTAATACGGGATATAGGCACGATTCATTAAAAAGATACCTGTAACACAAACAGATAGAATTTAAATTATCACTGAACTACAAACTAATCTAGCAGGCCATCCTAATAAATCTAAAGTTAGCCAAATAAAATCTAACTTTTGAGATACGGAAATAGATATATTTTAATTAAATAAAAAGGCTTTCCGCTAACCCCTTGGCGTCTGCCTTTCTTCGGGAGTAGCATTGTGTATGCCGTTAAAAAACTAGATTTCTACACTTTGCATAAGCGGGTACGGTTCAGCGGTTGCTCCTTTTATCTTTGCCAACGATTCGTGAAAAACATAAGGTCGGACGATTTGCTAAATTGCAGAGTGAGCGCACTCGCAGTACTCGCACAGAGGAAACCTCACTATTGTGATGTGTAATGTAGGCACGCAATCTCACGTAAAGCACATAACACACCTTATGTGTTTCGATAGACGATACAGTACATGTTGCAGATTAGCTGGTGTAGACAGGCAGACTTTCTCTTTTTTCAATGCGGTATTAATTTTAGTCTTATACTGGTGAATTTGAGTCGGACTTGACACTCCTCCATCCCGCCCCATTAGTCATATTTTGACAACTACAGTTTCTTGCTTATAATTTGACAAAAACGCCCACTTTTCAATATAGAATGGCAATGCAGACATCTTTAACATTGATCACAGTGACATATGACATCTATAACTTTGATCAAAGCAGAATACAACTATGGGTTTGACAAGGATGGCTGATGTAGGAGGCAACGTAAGTACATAATATACCTACGCAAGAGGTATAGTCGACCAAGAAATTGGTTTACCACTCTAAGGTTGATCAATATCATTTGCACGTACAAAACATCAAGTGCTATTTTCACGTCAGAATCTGTCAATCTGTCATCCTTAGCGAATAATTATGTTACTGGGAGATGTCATCAAAAGTGGTAAACCAATTTCTTGGTCGACTATACCTTATTTGATGATCCGCCAATCGGGCTAAGTAATTCTAGGATTGATTTGGTGGGTGATGACTCCCTGTCATGACATCGACCCAAGTTTAAAAATGGACTTGAGTCAGTACAGTTGGTACTATTAAATATTAAATAGTCTGCATTGAATAAAATGTTGTGCAATGTTATCCCTGCATTAGGTTTCTAAATAATACCAGCCCCCGGATTATGAGTTTAAAAGCTCATTACGTTTTATTTCCCGTTGTTTAAGCCAAATTACTATGCAATAAGGTCATTTAGTTCGCTAGAAATCTAGGTTCCGATCCTGGTTGCGTTTAATAATCCAAATCAGATTCACGTAACTTCATATTTTATCAAACACACCATTGGCTGCAAGTTTAAAAAATCCGACACGTTAAAATCCATCGTTCCATCTGATTTGTGAGCTTCACTGCTCAGGAAAAAATACCCCAACCGTGCCAGAGTATAAAAGTCGAACATGCGAATTATTACAATGATCGCTACGGGCTCGTTCCGGGCTTGTAATTGAAATTCTTTTGCCCAATATTTGCACATAATAACTCCCGATGATGTGTTCCGGATTCATTGGGGACTGTGGAACACGCAATAATGGCAGGAGGAAAAAGAAAGTCCAGGAAAGAAAACTGTTAAGGAAGATTAAAGATAATCTGGAAAAATGTTCAACATTATTGTACTGTTAGATGGTAAGGATATGTTAGCTGATACCATATTAGTAGTGCCTTTGGTGGCTTCGATTAGAGCTCAAAGTGGCGTGTTCTCATGCGTAGCTGACGTGATTACTGATTAGTTTAGTGTTCTATAGTAATAAGTCATATTTTCCAAAAACATACATATCATCATGCCTGCGATCCCTGAAGGGTTAGGCAGAGGTATTAATATTATACCCACAATTCACCAGTTATATTTTCAGTCCCATGTAATAGGGGGCGAGCCTTGCAATAAAGCGGACACAAATCTAGACTCCATGGCTGCTACTGACAAATCCCAAAGTTTGCCCGATCAGAGAATCAAAGTCAGGACCTCATGCACAGCTAATACTAGTAAATAAAGTCATCTCAGTAAATACTAGATACCTACTATAGTAAAGTAATTTTGGTGAAGTTTCAGAAATAACTTCAAGCAAAAGTAACTCTTATAAACATCTTTATTTTCTAGTCGATTACCAACAACTACCCGAACATTTTATCAAGACGTCTTCCTAAAACATAGCCTAATAACTCCACCTACTAACAAACGGCCAGATATATTTTCCAATAATGTTCAGACCCGTTAAAAAGGGGTTTCAAGTCGAGTAGCGAAGGAACCGGCCGTTTTCAATGGACATTACTTGTGGTGGAACTCGAATAAACGACCCTACAATTTACGATTTGAAAACTAAATAGGTATTCATTCGTAGGGATCTCTCAATAGATAGGTTCTCAAATAGGCCATGTTGTATAGGGTACTTGAAGCGTAAAGGGTCGGGTTGAGTTGTCCACTAGGGTTCATGTAATTTAAACAATAGTCCGTTGACATTTTAGTTCTCAGTTAATTTATTTATGAGATTGTTGAGATAGTGGAATTAGTTATTGAGCTACCGTTTTGAATTTTGAATGTCATTGTTGTGCTTAGTTAGTTGCTCGGGGAAGTTAAAAAGCCTGCTTTGTCTGTAAGCTCCAAAGTCAGACTCTGAAATCATTATGACGCCGATAGGAGGCCTAAAACCCAGCCAGTGATACACTGGCTGGGTTTTAGGCCTCCTTCTTTTCTGTCATACTTATGGGTTAGGTCCGTAGTAGTTGCATGAACATGGACGAAACAATGGAGTACCTATGTAAGGATAGTAGTAAATGGCGTTCTGTTGTTTCTGCCTACAGGGGAAAAAGGCTTTTAAGATTATGTATGTTATTTGTTGAATGCTCTAGTATAAGTTGCTACTCAACAGGGATACTGAATATTCTTACACAAATCCAAGATCCACTTGAACTTACTTAAAAAAAAAAATATTATTTGCGCTTGCACTACACCCCGTTCTGCCAAAATTGTGATCATGGTGACTGTTATTAATGATATAACATTATTTATGAAGTCATAATGCGTCCAGTTTATGAATAAACCGGCCCCCGTTTAATGGAACTACTTGGAGAAACAAGAAAAAAGCTAAAATGAAGCACATTTCAATTTCGCTTTGCTACGGAAAAGCGAAAAGGTAAAAAACATAATGAATTTGCCTTTTCTATGGCGAAGGTATGCGGAAAAACTGTCATAAAACTAGAAGCAAAAACAAAATTGCAAAATTCGCGTTTCTACTTTAGTGATCTAAGTATGGGGATTTAAAAATGTTTGTGCACTGTTCAGGTCATACAGAACTGTGAAATATTCCCGAACTACCTTGAACCTAATGCTTTTTAGTAATAGAATTTAAAATCTATTAGGTACAGTTTGACCGACAACTGTGAATTGTCTGTACAATACGTTAAATACTGGTCGTCAATTCACCTAGAAAGGCTGATAACTTACAAGTAAGTAATAGCCAATTAGCCAGCAAGCAAGAAGAAATAATAGTAAGCAAGCAAAGCAGTAGTAAGGAAACAAGTGGTAATAGTTAGTAGTAGTGGTCTATGTCCAGCAGTGGACGTCTTTTGGCTGAAATGATGAATCACTTTACACAAAGGCTTTTCCGAAAGTCCAAATTGCTGTGAAAACCTAACTTACAGCATTGATTGATATCACTTAATCTTAGTTACTTCAAGTTTAAAAGACTAAGTAACATAAACTCTGGCGTTCTTAACTAAGAACAAAGGAATACCCGATACCAGAATACTAATTACCATTAAAAAAAAAGTTATTTTTAAACAAAACAATCAACGAAGTACCTATCCATTAAATATTTTCTTACCTTACGTAAATTAAGTATTAATTGCTTTTCGAACGTCGCCTGACTAATTAAAACATGCTTGTCCACTTCATTAGAAAGCATTTGAATAAATAAAGGCTATACGTTTAAAAGCATTGTCACTTTCTCATAGAGATGTTAATGAAGGAAGGTACTGTTTTCTGCTAATGAGCTCAAAGCGAAGGCTTAATTAGAACATGCTTATTGAAAAACGGGAGCTTCAGTTTCTAGAGCGGTCGATACACACAGGTCATGTACTCATGTTGAACAAGCTTTTGCAGTTACAACGTCGTATGGTTTATTTTAAGAGTAGGTATCGGGAAAAATATTACTCGAAAAATCACTTGAAATGAGTTCCACAATCGTGTTTCCAAGTAATATTCTGGTCAAAGAATTCCATCACGTTTTCCCATTCAGTTTCACAACTTCTTTCATCCCTATAAAAGAAACAAGAAAAACAAATAAATCTTCGAATACAATTCGTAAAAAAGTTCCTCTTTTGTGTGAACACACTAAACGCAAGTTTCACCTTCTCTGAAGCGAAGCGTGACGTTGTTAGGGAACACAAACAAAACAGCGACAGTTGTCTGATTAATAACCGCGGAGAACAATACGAGACGCAATATCCGCCAGTGTAGACCGCGCCTCGCGTTTATAGCGGTTTATGACCCGTGGTCGTCTTATGAACATCTGCGAAGAAGGTACATTTACTTTCTATCGTGGATATCATATCACATGAGCGGATACATTAACGCCATGTGTGAGACCTATTTCAGAGTTTGCGCGTTCAGAAATCTTGAATATAGCGGGTTTAGATCTGAAAATGGGAACCCAGAATTACCTCGGATTAAACGTTAACGTGTGTTCTTAATGTTCGAATTCCGTGAGCATTGAGGAAAGCTTTTATTCTATTTTGAACTTTTTTTATAAAGGGTGTAAAAATACCCGTAACGAAGCTTATACTCCCCGCTCCCCGTCATCGCGAATATTTTTAGCGTAGGGTTACTTAATTTAATGTATAGCAAAAAAAATATGAAAAGATGGTTCCGTGCTTCGGAAGGCACGTATAAGCCAGTGGTCCAACCGCCAAATGGTGGTCGTCAATCCATGTCAGAGGCCCTTGCGGCGGTTAGAAACTCTGACACTAGGGTGTGTAGGGTCGTTAGACCTTACTGCCCACACGATAAGAAGAGAAGATAGCAAAATGCTTGTTTGGCGGCTTTGTGAAGGGTCTGTTTACACCTAGTATTAATATAAACGATTCTCAGTAACCTAAATATACGAAAAGTACTAAAACGTATAAAATTATCTTAAAATTTAAGATCCACACCCTGTTTAACCGAACACTCGCAATTAACTCCAAGACAGGGTGGTTTTAAAGTAACAACACTCGATACTTTAATAACACATCTAAATACAACATACTCAAGGTACCACCCACTAGATTACGAGCCAAAACGGAGGCAGGAGTACATCCGCGGCTTATCAGGCCGTTAGCTGCAAATCAAATGTCGGAAATGAGTGATAACAAGCTCTCCGAACTGAGATCTGTGCTGCTAATTATGCAGTAACTGCATACAAACTAATGACGTAGGAAATTAGGGGTTCGCGCATAGTGTATGGGGCTAAGACGGTGAATGCGAAGCCTGTAGGGGATTTGATTGAGGCTTTGATCGAATCTTGGGTAGGGATATCGGTGTAGGTATAGGTACCTTAAGTGGCAGTGGGCAGGGCACATTGCTCGCATAACGGATGCCCGATGGGGCCGGAAAGATCTGGAGTGGCGACCGCGAACCGGAAGACGTTGCGTTGGAAGGCCTCCTACTAGGTGGACCGATGACCTGGTGAAGGTTGCGGGGATCCGCTGGATGCGAGACGCACGGGACCGGTAAATGTGGCGACACTTAGGGGAGGCCTATGTCCAGCAGTGGACGTCTTTCGGCTGAAATGATGATGATGATGATAGGTACCTACTTAGAAGACATGATAAGTGGCGAGTTTTGATTTATTATTATGTAATGAAACTGAAGTAGGTAGTGCCAACTGGAACAATAATCGAATTACACTGTTTCATAACATAGCATCACGCCTGTAATCCCCGAAGGGTTAGACACAGGTCCCGTCGAGGCCGCGGTATTTTGTACTAGATTACGTGGCCTCGGCGCAAGGGCAAAGAAGGAACATGGGTTCGGTTTTTAGTCAGTAGAAGTCTGACACTCCCCTTCGCTCTGCCCAAGAGCGGGGGGGGTCATTCGATGATTTTCCACCCACCAAAAAAAAAAAAAAAAAGGGTTAGACACAGGTGTATCTAAAAGTAGGTACACCAACATTTGGCCAGTTACGTTAAGTCCCAAGTAGTGGGGGGTGAGCATAATTATGACCATCGACCAGGCAAACGTTTAGACAATCATAATTTTTTCAATAAGAAATAAACTATCCTATAGGTTTTGTATTTCATAAAACTAGTACTAGGTTCGCAGATCTAATTAGGACTTGAAAAATGTTATGATTGAATGATGAATTTAATATGTGTTCACGTTCTTAAAAATCATGACTATATTATGTTTAGCGATCTGAAATTAAAGTGATAGCAAACACACGGCACATTTATCAGGTGTAAACGAAATAGAAAGCAGGTGTTCCAAACCCTTCTAAGACCCGTAACTACATGCGTCAGTAAATATCAATAAAAAAAAGATCTCTACGCGATCAATCGTCAACGATTCCAATTTTTTAAGCAGTCCTTTTAGAAGAAACTTCTCACTACCTGCAATTTGTACGTGTCCAACTCACCACGAGGAGAATCAAGGAAACGTTCCATCGCTCGCAAGAAACGTGGGAATACTTCTAGTTGAAAGCGTTTGAAAATCTTCGCTGAAGATAGCCGTAGTAAATTTTACGGAGTTTCAGGTTTAAAATAGTTTGTTACTGGGTTGTGGGGACAATTGGACGGTTTATTACTTAAAATGCCGTTTAAGTTTTGTTAATTAAATATTGTTGAAGTTTTATCATAACTAATAGTTTGTTTGTTACCTCTTCACACCTAGGTCACGAAACTGATCATCCTGAAATTTTGCATGAACGTGGTCAAGTATACAGAAACGGGCATAGGGTGCCATTCATGCCGAAAAATAGTTCTTATCTACCTGTTCACGAGGAAACTCTTATTGACCAGGTTCAGTTTGAAAACCACCGTCGGGCACCAGTTGCCAGGCATTTTGCTGTACTGGGTCTTTTGGCGCAGCCGTGAGGCACACAGTGTAATACCTAGTTTGTTCAGTTTTAAGTTTCTTTTTATCCTATTTTTGTTTTATGTTGTGTGCAATTCCAGCATCTGTCAAATAAATGTATTTTCTATTGTCTTACGAATCATTATTGAATCATTTTGATTTAGAATTATTTGATTTTTTTTTGTACTCTACCACAGTGCTGTCCTATTTGACCCTAAGGTTGACTGGTAGAGAATGCCTTGTGGCATTAAGTAGGATACCACTCTTGTGCATGAAGTTTAAATAAATAAATTTCACACGGACAAAGGTCACAGGGCTCAGCTGGTATTTAAATATAGCAATGAGTTTTAAAGGGCTTCATAGCTATTATTTCTGCGTTCAGTATTTAAACCTTCTACATTCCGAAATAAATGTAAATCAAATCAGTTTATTGTATTTACACAAAACAAAGGGTCTATACCTAACAATCGCTGCTCACCCAACCACTTATTTATCTAACCATCCTAAACTCATCTTTATCACTGAACAAGCATCATCCGCTTAGAATAAATAATTTCCATTTATATTTAAATAAATAAAATTGAAGTGCCTATTTATTATAAAAAATACAGCTTTTGACAATTTCACATTTTTGACCGTTTTAAATAGGTAAATAATATTTTTATAATAATTTCACGCGGCTAAATATTGGGGCAACAGCTAGTCAGATATAAAATAACAAAACGTGACAAGCGCCTCACAAACACGATTAGCAAAAGCGCGCGCATGTCAGGGATTGCAGTTAGAAAATAAACAGGGACGGGTTGCCTACCTAGATTATCCATCAGCCACGAGGTTGCGGGGTTGGAAAAATTCGGATGAGCAATAATATGAACGCCACAGGCGTCTGAAGTGAGTAGAGGAAGACCAAAGAAACGATGGATGGACTGTGTTAAGAAATTATATGGCGAGAAAGGAGGTGTCTCATGAGATGACGAGACACAGCAGCGCCGACCCCAAATGAATTGGGATAAGGGCAGGAGAATGATGATGTCCGAAGTGTGCATAATGTGGATTGTTACGAGACAATATTTTTTTTGTGGCAATGCAAAAAAATATGACGGCACGGTTGGCGCAGTGGCTAAGCGATTGGACTGCTGCGCTGCGTGACGCGGGTTCGATCCCCGCACGGAACAAATATTTGTATGGCCTACAAATAGTTGTTTCGGGTCTGGGTATTTGTGTATGTGAGTTTAAATGTTTGTGAACGCACCCACGATACAGGAGAAATTCCTAGCGTGGGGCAACGTTTAAAAAAATAAATAAAAAAAAATGCCAATATCTGTAGGTACTTACTTTAGATTAGAATAAAACATTATACTCGTAATATTAAAAAAAAAAACTGTGTAAGTAAATATTTTATAAATGTATTCACGAAATATGACTACGGGTATTTACATGTACGCAAAGCTCTGCCTAAAACTTAAAGGACAGGCGTGATGATATGTTCATAGCCACAGGCATTTGGATTGCCTGAATAATACCAAAATCATCTAACTCTTGTTCGTAACTACGTGATTTCGGTTTCATAAGTACATAATGTGATTGCGAGGTGATACTTACCTTCCTAATGCATACACCTAATGCACTAGACGAGGATGCAGCAAGACCTAAGCGATGCACGATGTTCGGGATGTTCCGCATAATGCGAGACAAGTAGGAAGGTAGGTAGGTACCTATACCGGGTTTTCAACATATTGTGTATACTAGAGTACGGCTCAAACAAAGCAAAAAGTATACAGGCAATGTACTGCCAAACAATATTGTGTTTTGTTTATGCTGCCTCGTCAAGTCCTTTGTATCACTCTTTCAAATAGGTTTTGTTTTTTAAAAACATTATGATGATAAGTGGCCTCGTTGGTCTAGCGTTCGCTATCGACTGCTGAGCTTGAGGTCTTAGATTTGATTCCCGGGTCGGACTCATTGGTAATGGGATTTTCCATTAGGAACTTCTCAGAGTCTGGATTTGTGCCCGGCTTATGGCAACATGTTCACACCTATAACATGTAACTTAATCATAGCTAGCGAAAGATGGGTGTACAATTAGGTATCAGGTACTCCTCTGGCCTACCCTTCGGGGATTACAGCCTTGATGTTGCTACATGATGTAGTACAACTTCGTATTTAAAACTTCATGCACATTACTACGCCTACGTAACAAAGTTAAGCTATTATACCATTACGAATTACTCTTCAAAGGTGCGTGCTTACAGTAACCTAAAAGCAATAGTTAAATACCAATTATAATATGGTGAAGATTACAAGATCCTAACTAGCGAATAACCTACATGGATCTGCTAAACGTTGCAAATTATTGTTTTTCGAATTTCGTACTTACACACTTTCTTACATGGCAGTCGCAAGTCAAATCAAAAGTCAGTCTATAATGTTCCAGGAGGGAAAGGGCTATAATCCAACACGCGGGCCCAGTGCGGGTTGGTGTTGGTGGACGACAATTAAATACCACAGTATACAATACCAAAAATATTGTTACACTGAGCCTAACATACACATAGGTATAACTACGCCTATAATTCCCGACGGGCTAGACACAGGTGTACGAATGTATTATAGTATTCACACATACCGGTAGTTATGTTTAAGACCTGGAAATTGACCCCTTTTACTAAGAATTAGTGCTTATGACTTGATACTGGACTATTCTGAGGTATAGAGTGTAAATAGACCCGAAACCTAACAAAGGCGAGAGGCA
This sequence comes from Diarsia mendica, assembly GCA_949316265.1. NCBI lineage: Eukaryota > Metazoa > Arthropoda > Insecta > Lepidoptera > Noctuidae > Diarsia > Diarsia mendica. The sequence continues at coordinate 19,022,209 of OX438899.1, forward strand.
GTTCTCTTGTTCTCCGGGAGGTCGTTCATTGGAGGTCAGAGTTACAACATCTCCACTAGCTTTTTTTTTAATACTGGTTCATAAGGTACTTTACTTTAAATACCTTCATAACCCTGTTTTTTCTGTTCTGTGTTCATAACCCGTTTACTATTCAATACATTAATTATCACAATGTTTGAGTGCGTTACATTGAGATTACCTAAAGGTAAAAAGTCATTTTTCCACGTTTCCTCCCAATCATAAATTTCGCATAGGGTTACTTAACTTGATGTACAGAATGCTTGGTTGATAGCTTCGTGAATAGGGGATCGGACAACAAAAAACTAATTAGTCCGTCAGATAGATTTCCAAAAAATATTGGACACGTATTTTTTCTTTTTTCACGTAAACTTAAAATAAAGACGATACAGTGCTTCGAAAACTCGTGTGACGTCATAAGATAGTACGTTTTGACTACACAAGTGGCGTTTCAAGCCCCACTCCAAGATCTTTGACGCGTTTTATCTTCGTCATTTTTTATTGATTTGATAAAACAAAAAACACGTATTCAATATTTTTCGATAATCTAACTTACGGACTAAACAGAATCATATTATTTTGACTCAGTCCGATCCCCTATTGTCTGTATAAATCTTGTATACCTATATGTGTATGATTTTGCCTAATCACCTTACCCATCCCTTGCCTACAAAATACACAAGCCTGTATAATATCCGCACTACCAACAGGCATATTAGGTTCACAGCGTAAACCGTTAATATACCCAGGCCTACAGCAATGTAGTGTATGTCCACAAAACGTTAGATTGTAACAGTATTACACACCTATGCACTATGGGAGGAGAAAAGCAAACAAAAACAACATTAATTTCCGTAGAAACTACACGCAGCTATAACAATTTGTTTTGATTGCAACACCAATTGTTTACACAATGCCAAATTATTTAACAATTAACGGCAAAGGTAAACGTTTGGTATGTAAATAGAAATTGGATATAATATGTTTAACCCACAGAGTAATAATAAACATGAAACAACGTATTTCTCTTTCATTACTGTTATATACACAAAAATTGATTAATTGATATCGCAGTGGATTGTTGGTTGTGGGCACTTGTGGGTTTTGTGTAAAAAACTTTTTAACAAAAAATAAAACCGACTTCAAAAAAAACACAAAACAGTCAAAAATAAATCAGTTTCTGAAGTCGGTGACTTTTGTTTGTTTGATTTCATTTGTTTGCCACCGACTTCAGAAACTGATTTATTTTTGACTGTTTTGTGTTTTTTTTGAAGTCGGTTTTATTTTTTGTTAAAAAGTTTTTATTTTTCAATTTTTAGTGGTTCACATGTTCATGGGTTATAATGTGGACAATGAAGTTTGAGTTTTGTTGATTTTTCAAAAACCGCTTGTACGATTTCGATAAAAAAATTATGGAACCATTTCGGAAGTATAGGGTATACTTCCGAAATGGTTCCATAATTTTTTGGTTCCATACCCTTTCCAACAAAAAAGAAATTTTCAAATCGGTTAGCAAGTGACGGAGTTATGCCCGAACAAACATAAAAAATATATATATATAAACTATGGGGGAGGCTTTTGCCCAGCAGTAGGACAATATAGGCTAAAAAAAAAAAAAAACAAAAAAAAAAATATATATAAGGTCCCATTTAAATAGGTGGACAAAATTTCAGGAATCATTCAGACCACCAAAATAAGGACGATGGTAAAAAAAAAATTAAGAAAAACGCATTTAGGTACCTACTCCTATAGGATGTGTTTGTTCTAGAGAGCCGGCAATTCATTATTTTAAATAAAAAAAAATCACTTCATTTAATGTTTTTTTTTGTTTAGATATCTTTGGTTAGTAGACCTACTGAACGCTGTGTTAAAATTTGTCCACCTATTTTAATGGGACCTTGTATATATAAACATCCGAATTGAGAACCTCCTTCTTTTTTTAGAAGTCTAACCGAGTTCTAAAAAAAGAAGGAGGTTCTCAATTCGGATGTTTATATATGTATATATAAATGCGGAATTCGATTCCCATGTTTTTGAAACTGTAAGTGCATCTAGCCCAAACTGTTTGCAAAAAACCGACTTAGTAAAAAAATATTGAAAAGTTCAAAATACTTGATTTTCGTAATAAGTCGGTGACATTGTTTGTTTCAATGTCTTTTCTGGAGCAGACTTCTGATTTTTTTTTTCAGTTATATTAGTTACAGTAAAGGTAGGTACCATACAAATTCTTGCCTTGAATCAATTTTACATTGTACGTAACTAGACGAGAGAAATATTACGGACCATTAAGTCAACATTGCCCAAAACGATTTTTTTATTTCTCCAAATTCGTTCATAAATGACTTATCATTATCAAAATTATTTAAAAAATATATAACCGAATTGAGTCGATTATTAATTAAAAAAACTATGCATGACCAACACATTCTATGGGCCTTCAAAATGCGTCTTTGGAGAGTAAGAGCAGTACTTTATAGAATCGATTGACAGACCTTTACGAGACGTGTGTGCGTGCTTTATAAGTCCCCCATGAGCCCATAAGAGCTAGTTTATTGTGTGGCTCCCCTATCCGCATTAACTACTCATCAGGTCCCTACTGTTAGGTAATACTTACTAAGAACTATGAATACCGATAAAGTATTCATTTGCCCTACTTTGCGTTGGTCTAGTGGTCGCGACTGCAGAGTATGAAGTCCTGGGTGCGATTCCCTGGTCGGGCAATGCTATTAAGTTTTGTCCATCAGGAATTTCTCTGTAAAGCCACGATTGTTTTGTCGATCAGGAATTTCTCTGTAAAGTCACGATTGTTTTGTTCATCAGGAATTTCTCTGTAAAGTCACGATTGTTTTGTCCATCAGGAATTTCTCTGTAAAGTCACGATTGTTTTGTCCATCAGGAATTTCTCTGTAAAGTCACGATTGTTTTGTCCATCAGGAATTTCTCTGTAAAGTCACGATTGTTTTGTCCATCAGGAATTTCTCTGTAAAGTCACGATTGTTTTGTTCATCAGGAATTTCTCTGTAAAGTCACGATTGTTTTGTCCATCAGGAATTTCTCTGTAAAGTCACGATTGTTTTGTCCATCAGGAATTTCTCTGTAAAGTCACGATTGTTTTGTCCATCAGGAATTTCTCTGTAAAGTCACGATTTGTGTCTGGTTGATGGCAATAGGCTTGCCTCCTATTACATGGGACTTATACATAGCTGGCAAAATGTGAGTGCACTAATGGGTACAACTCTGCCTAACCCTTTGGGGATTACAGGCGTGATGTTATGTTATGTGTTGCTCTACTGATGGTTTTAAGGAGGTACAAATTCTTTACTGTATATCCCTATATTGTGTTATAGTGTTCTGCTTTTCAGTACACTACGTAGACAAAGATGGAACGCTCGTTTTTCGTCTCGTTGTAGATTGTAGACTAAGAGGAAACGCTTAATATTTTTTTTCACTTGGTAGAGAAACATAGGATGGTCGTCTTTTGCTATCCTTATCGTAGGAGACTGTTGGAATGGTCAAATAAAGATATTCACTTTATGGAAAGGGAAGAAAAGCTTGTATTATGTTTTCACATAGATTAAGCACTATCTCTCAAAACGGTAAACGAGAACATCGTGAGGAAAACAGCTTGTACTAAACTCTTAGAACTAAATAGTTGAAGATATGGGACATCTACCAACCCCTACCTACTAAGCGTGGTAGTACAGCCCTGAGCCCACTGCCTCTTATAGAGAGAAGGTCCGTGTCCCAGTAGTGGGAACGCTATTAAACACTAGAACTTCCCTTAGTAACAACATAGCTAACATCGTGCCTGTAATACCAGATGGTTTAAAAGCAGAGGTAAATGCACATGAAAGGGGCGATCAAATTGCCATCAACCCAGGTACGAATCCAGACTCAGTCGCGGCTGCTACCAAACCCAATAACACAACAACCAAAAACCTAATAACACTTTGCCAGTCCTGGGCATCGAACCCAAGACCACATGCTCAACAGTCACGCTTTCGACCACTAGACCAACGAGGCAGTTACAATAACAGCCTTAGTAACAATTTTAGTTCAAATTCAAGTACTGTGCGGTTGACCGAGCAGTGACCGCTATTTACCGTAGTTTTTAGGATATGTCACCGTTAAAAAAAAACTAAGTGCCAACAGCCGATTACTGCATTAGTCATAGTGCTCATTAAATACAATCAGCAGGAAAAGTGACTCGCAGGAAAATGGCATGCCCATTGATTTCCACAATGATTGTTTACATTACTCATACGCATATAGCGTCATGCAGATTCCAATCTCTACCTATATACCTAGACACCATCAATCTCCTGCCTTTATTCGAATTTATCTGCACAGCATGTCTTCTCCACCTATGCTGCTTCTTCTTCTATTATACTCGTCATCTCAAAAGTCACCTCTTTTCTAGCCATTTCATCTGTCATATACTCCTAGGCAAATAACTTGACACAAAATGGCGTCGTTCTGCGCAGGTTCTCTGCTTGATTTTTATGGGACGTCGAAAAAACGACTACTGCGCAGGTTCAACTTATATGCCGCGTGGTATACAGTCAATCCATCGTTTCTTTGGTCTTCCTCTATTTTTATAGCAACCAACCACCAAATACATCTGTCACTAAATTTTCTCAACCATAATTCTCAACTTTTTGATAACTATTACATTTTTTTTCCGCAACACCAGTCCATGCAGGTATATATTTGTGCCAATTGTACCCTCATGTGTGCATAAATAAAGCTTTATATAGGTACTACATGCATCACCTGTAACAGTAACTTATGCGGCTTAAACAAAACAATGGCATGATTAAGAGGGCCAGATTGTTTATCATCGTTTACGCTTTAGTAATTACTAATTAATTGGTGAAGAATAACAATAGAAGGGACAAGAGCGCAACGGTTGAGGAGGTAGATTGGCCGTTGAAAGGTCGGCGGTTTGAGATTTGAACCGAGCCTGTTGCCATTGTGGTCGTAGCAACCCTGATAGCATTTTGCCCTTTTGTTTGGCGGGTGGGAAATCATCACATAACCCCTCCCGCTCTTGGGCAGAGCGAAAGGGAATGTCAGACTTCTAGTGACTAAAAACCACCCATGTTCCTTCTTAGCCCTTTATGTCGAGGCCGCGGTATCTCATGTGAACAATCCGCAGCCCCGACGGGAGCTAACATACGACTCGGGTATTACACAGGTACCTACTGTTCATCTACACCTGATAGAGCCCTTGTTTTTTTAGATCGTTTATTTGAATATCAACACAAAGTCCCATTACTTGGACTTTGTGTTGATTACAATTAGCATTTCATGACTACTTTTGTAAGCTTGGGTCTTAACTGTTAAAATTTTAATGAACAAAAATATAATAAATAAATATGTGTTAAAGAATAAAGATAAATAAATGACATTACAAGATATTGATAGATAGATAGATATTATTGCTCCCTACCGACCTACCGCCCTGCCACCATCATTGGGTCACCACTACTTTGCAGATAAATACTTAAGTCAAGTAAATTACTGAATTTCAGCCTCAGCTCTCTACAAAATTGATCAGAAACCAATGAACTGAAAAAACGTATGTAACCTACACCCAACAACTTTAAAACCATTAAGTAATGAATGCTACTACAACATACTATACTCCTACCTTGATCTTTATCGTGGGAAATAAGTAAAGATAGTGAGAGAACGTAAATATGAACAAAATATTTATTGTTCATAATTACTGGCACAATCTCGGTACATGACACTGATATACAAGGTTGTGTGAATATTTTTATTAGTTCATTAATTAACTCTGTGCCTCCTGTGATAAGTGATACAAGTCAAAAAACGTCATTTTACAGGACAGCAAAAACAAGATTTAAAAAAATCTAGTTCGTTAATTAAGTGGGCTAGGTAAAATATCAGTGCACTTTTTTGTAGAACAAAACATTTTCTTTCTCTATATAATTTAGATTTTTTGATAGATATTTAATTTTGGAAGTAATTCATGAAAAACCTGCGACTTGTAACTTTTACTTAGTTTTTATATGCTAAAATTAAGTTATTAATGATACTTGTACAGTTATATTACGTTGCACCAAGCTTGCACCAATAAATTGTCTTAGTGTAAACTGATATACATCAAGTTAAAACGTCTAATAACTCATTAGAATAATGATTCTAGCAAAATGTGCTAAAACAAAAGATGAAGATATAACCCTTAAGATTTATTTTTTTTACTTATCAGTCACCTCTTTACATATTTTAGTTGAACTGTATCACTTAGCACATTTATTATTTTGTACCATGATTTTACAATTGGTTGGAATTTTAGATACAACTACATTTATATCTGTTTACACATAAAAACAGATTTGTGTAGAATGATTTAAGTCAAGTTGTATCACTTTACATGTCGATTTGTATCCTAGAGGCATATCGAAAGAATTAGTTTAAAGGGATATTACTCTAGTCACATCAAAATTCACGATAAATGAACTGAAAAATAAAATGTGAAGTTAAATACAATAGCATTTAAATCACGAAGCACGAAAAATTGTGTGTTAAGTGACCGGTTTTGGGGTTACATCTTGACAAATATCGATTGTAACGAATTTTTTGCCAAAATCCCTATAGTTGTATCACTTTGCACAAAATTATCTCCGAAACTATAGCAGATAGAAGAACGTGAGTTAGACCAAAAAACACGTTTTTTTTTTTTGATAATGCTCATGTGAAAATCACAAAAAGGGTACAACTCGAGTTATATCACTTATCACAGGAGGCACAGAACTAAACATTCATCACACAGAACATCACGCCTGTAATCCCATAAGGGTTAGGTAGAGGTGTATCTATAGAAATATGAAAAAAGACAGATGGAGTTCATTGCCGGTTCTTCTCCATAGAAAACGATAGACCCGAACCGTACACATTCTATCGTTGTTGTATGAGTGTCCATGTAGGGCTAATGTAAAATCAAATCTTTGATTTGATAGGGTGTACCCAATAGTCTACCCGTTACGCCAGAATGATATGTTTTAGTCCACTGCAACAGGGATCATCATTGCTATCACCTATCTCTATCTTCTTCAAACAATTAACAGAAACAGACAGAAAGATGTTTCAAAAATATGCTTACCGTTAAACGCGTTTAAAAATTCGTAGTATAACTTGGCCTTAACGTAGTATGGTAAGTATGTACTTACTTCTTATCTACAACAATCTACATGTTACAGCTTTACTACGGATCAACACGCTTACGCTTCATAAGAAAAATGGCGGTATAACATTTGATAAGTGAGTAAGGTCAAGGAATTCTTGTTTAAGAATACTAGAATGGACTCAAGAGATTTTTTTATGATTTTAAGTTGTTCAAATCAAAACGTTTTAACGAGTAGAGATGGGAAACTAGAATCAATTACATTTCATTGTTAATTTTGTTATTCGATAATTCTTAAGCTGTCAATCTTCTAAATTCCTTAAATAGCCTAAAATAGTTACATTTTAAACTTTGAATCTGCTTTCAGGAAGACCTAAATCCTGAGGAACGACTAACGCTGAGGTAAGTACTTAAGTCAAAACGAAACGACCGGCAATATACATCGATAAAATGTCCTTCCAAACAGAGTACCGATAAAAGCAATCCTTTGACATTCAACAAGGTTTCCTAGACCACTACCTGTCTAATGGCCTAAAAGACCTAAGAGAAGAAGGCAAAACTACAAAATTTATCGTAGTAAAGTGATAGTACATACTACTATGTACTAATATATTTCGGTTACAACATCAACAGTTATTTATCGGATGAGAGATGGATGGCCAAGACATTTACCACGCCATACCGGCTCATCACTCATTGCTCAATATGTACAATCTTTTGCACTTGCTGTTATTATACAATGTCAAAGGTTAAGAAGCTTAAGAAATAGTTTTTATGGTGAGGGTTCTGTAGCTTTTTAACAGACTTCTTTAAAAAACATGAATGTACAATTTATAGTAGAGCATGTCCAGTACCGACTTAAAACAAAAAAAAAATCATTTTTAAAATAACGTACCGTAACCGTTATGTAAAGTTATTTTTCAATACACTTCCTCGAAAACTAGCTCTTATTGCACTACGATTAGGTTCGACATGCATCATATTTCGCACGCGTGCGGTAATAAGAATACAGCGTGCTGTAATATTATTACCGCACGCTGTAATCATAGAGCAGCGGTAATTCGATTAAAACTTATGAAATTAAAAAAAAAAAACACCACTGACTATTATAGAGCAGGCGTGTTTTTTTTTTAATCTCGCCATTTTGATCTGCGTCTTTACAGCGTAAATATTTTTTGAATATTTAAATTGTGTTTGTAAAAAGAATACTACTAATAAACGTAAATATTTTAAACAATTATTTACTTTTATGAACAAGTAAGCATTTTTTTGTGTTCTTAATTAAAAAATATTTAAATTTTATATTTTTCCTGTGAGGCTGTTTGGCGGCTTTATACCTTTGCTTCTTTTTCAACCTGGCGAAATCAAACCGCGGAAAAAAAGTAAATTAAATCATAGTCTCATCAAATTTGTTGACAAAAACACATAACGTTTTTAGTTAATTTCTTCGAAAGTGTATTGAAAAACGTCGTTTGATACACGTGGGAATTTGTTATTGCATTTCTCGACCCCATGAACACCCTCGCCATACGGCTCGGGTGTTCAATCTGCCTCGAATGCAATAACAAACTTTCCGCACTTGTATCAAAATGTACTATTCCGATCATTTTGCAATGATTCCAGTCTTCTGGGCACATTTCCGGATGACAGCGATGTGGACACGTACTTACACATCAAAGCCTCCTGTAATTTATTTAGTAAGTTCGTTTATTTTATTTAAAGTTGTCCCTTTTTTGCAAATTTTTAGCCTTATTCTTGTTCAACCATTCTTAAGCTCATTAAGTAAAACTAAGAACATAATTAAAGATATTTTGTGGTGGTTCACATCCTATTACACCATAATAGATGCTTACTATTTACCTACGTCCTAATGAACAACGAGAAATATCTCGTTTCTCATTAAGCTGTAGCTACGAAGGCCGTGGAAATCCGTTTAGACTGTGATTGCATACTGATTGATTTATCCCTCACGTCGCACGTAGCTGTTACAGCATTAAAACAAGGCTGGAAATCAAAAATCAATGCATAGGTATGAAAAGGAAAGTCTTGACTAGCTCCCTCACTAACTCACTCTAGTTCACTCAATAATATCCAAAATTTTAACCAGACGTACCTTTTCTTTATCTAGGCAAGAATATGGAATATCTCCAGATTTTTGGATATTCCCATGATAGGGCAGTTAGTGCAGAATGTTTTAAAATAATTAGGTAAGTACTTATTACATTCCAAAACCAATTGAGTTATTATAATGTCAGTAAATACAGGCAGCAGGCCAGGCTGCAGGTTGTTCGAAAGAGTTCCGGACACAAAGGCTAGGAAGGAAAATGGGTGATTTTTAGTCAGATAGAAGTCTGACACTCTCTTCCGCTCCGCCCAAAGCAGGAAGAGTAATTTTGATGAGTTCCCACCCTCCAAAAACACCAACGCACAAACGGTTAAATCAATCTAAATCGCCATTGGAATGTAACATCTGTTTTTTTTTTAATCTGCTCTTACCTACGTTACACATGTCAAAATCAGAACAGCAGTTTTTTTTTCTATTTACCGGTGAAAAATTTGTATGTGGCGGGGACATCATTTTTTTTTAATGTCATAATGATGTACCTAGGTACTCTACACGTGGTAACCTTTTTGCGTCAGTGTCCTTTACCCCCTAGCAGTGGTAGCCGAAGTCACTGACAAAGGAAATATTATATAACACAAGGCTTATGTGTTTAAAACAGGCCCCTAAAATATAGAAGCCCAAATTACTGTTTTCACCATGTTATTAATAATTACACGAAAAAATAATAGCTGTGTGCTTTAATCATCAAATCGTACTACGAGTTACGTAAGGGTTGCTACAATTTATTTGGGTCCAAATTCGATTCGCTAGTATTTATTGAACAATAAAGTGAACTCGAAGCAATTAGCATTTTGAAGGTGTTAATAATGCCAAATAAACACATTTTTTATTTTTTTCTGCCACATGGCTTTCCACTCGTGCCGAACGGCAAGCTCCGTTCGGCAGTCACTATTACTGCTAACGTTCGGGGCGGCACAGGATATTTCGAGTCAAGCTAAGCGTCTTTACCTTAACGTTTAACTTTTCATACTACTATTAAAAACACGGAAGTTTGTGAGGATGAATGTCTGATTGTTTGCACCTAACCTAGACACATAAGATACTTTTTTTATCCCTGTAGCAACCACCAGAAAGCTCCGAGACAATGAAGCTCGACGAAGTTGCAGATAAAGAATTTACCTGTCTTGGACTTCGCAAAGAAATTAATCAGAAAAGGAAAATGGAGGAGAGGAAAAACATTATTTCTACTATCCCGTGGGACAATAATTTTACTGCACGCGGACGTAACCACAAGCCAGTATGTATACATAAATACCTGAACAATGCCGACCCGAACTTGTCCGTGGCGCCCCTAACTCGATTCAATCGACTAACAATGTACCGATTACCGATACTCGCTATACCCACAGTCGATTCTCGATTTATTCGCGATGACTAATTGTAAATACCGATACGTGGGAGGAATAACAATGAGTTATTAAGGTCGAAGCTATTTTATAAAACACCTGAGGTTAATTAAGCTTATTCTCTTAGACAGTAATATTAATTATAATAGATATTCGATATTCTATTAATTATAGGTTGGTACTTTGTCTAGGTATCTACCTAGACTTATCTATGACCTAGACAGAGTAACTTGTGGCAAAATAATAAATGCCGCTCGGATCGATATTTAGGTTCAGACTCGATTGCCTATGTTGATTCGAGGATGAGTGACCACCTTTTACAAACTAACAGTAGGTTTCTCTGTGCTTCTGGAAGCACTTGAAGCCGTTTTTCTCGACTGTCATCAATAGGGGATCGGACATAAAAAACTAATTAGTCCGTCAGATAGATTTCCAAAAAATATTGGACACGTATTTTTTCTTTTTTCACGTAAACTTAAAATGAAGACGATACAGTGCTTCGAAAACTCGTGTGTCGTCATAATAATTATGATAGTACATTTTGACGACACAAGTGACGTTTCAAGCCCCACTCCAAGATCTGTGACGTGTTTTATCTTTGTCATTTTTTATTGATTTGATAAAACAAAAAACACGTAGGTATTCAATATTTTTCGATAATCTAACTTGCGGACTAAACAGAATCATATTATTTTGACCCTGTCCGATCCCCTATTGTAGACGTTCGACGGTCGTTACAAGTAGTCAGTGGACCGAAAGAATGACAACTAGTCTTACCAAAGGGTGTCTTATTACCCGGTACTAACTGGGTTTTGTAGGTTACACAGACGTCGCTTCGTGTAAAATTCTGATATTCCGCAGCATCCGGTTAGACGGAAATGGCTAGGCAAATGATGACTTATTTAGGTATCAATATAATTTCGTAAATACGACCACATCTCTGCATACCGTTCTAAGCTTAAATGGCTGCCTATCCGGCTCAGAAGATCCCTCAGATCTCTTTGCACGCTCTTCACCATTTTTAAGGATCCATGTGCTCCCAATTACTTAAAATAATATTTCAATGTGTTGGGCAGATCACACAGTCGTAATCTTCGAGCGTCCAAGAACTTAGTGCTTGAAATTCCCTCACACCGTACTGGCTTTATGTCCTCTTCTTACGCAGTCTCAACCATAAAGCTCTGGAACGCGCTACCCCTTGGGATTAAAAAAGCCGAAAGCAAAAAGGCTTTCAAAAGAGCAGTTCGAAAGTACTATTTAAAAACGGACTGAATTGCTCATAATCAAATCTCTGGTCACAGTGTTTATTATAAGGTTTCTCGTGTTTTGGACTGTTTTGTATGTATTATAATATATTATATTCGTATATTAGATTCTATCTGTACCTATAATATGTAATATGTATTTGGATTTACCTATTTATGTATATCAATTTATATTACAAAATGGGGTTCTCCTTATTATTATTTTCTGTACTCTACCACAGTGCTGTCCAATTTGACCCTAAGGTTGACTGGTAGAGAATGCCTTGTGGCATTAAGTCTGCCTATGTACCACTCTTGTGCGTCAAGTTTAAATAAATAAATACCTTTACAAACTTAAACTTCAAAGAAATGAGTACCTAACATGTAGATAAATACAAGCTTCCCCGGGGTAATTTAACGGAAAACATGTATACAGAAACCGTGATAAGATTCTAAGGAACGCGATAAAAAATCTATTGGAACCTTATTTCTGTATTTAATGTGTGGCTATACTTTATTATACGTGGTTGTTCTAAATAAATTATTTATTTATTTACTACTTCTACATTCGAAAGGAATCAATTACCTACATAGGTACTTGACAATCCATAAATTTGAAAAAAGATAGTGGCATACTTTCTTTTTTCAAATTTCTAAATACATAAACTGATCCGATCTGTGATCATAATACAATATGATGTTCAAGTTTAGTTTACGTCAGTCTGTAATTTGTACTGACAAGCATAATATCTTCTGTTAACGATTAAAACCCTCTGAGATGAAACACAAACTGCGGTATACACAAACAAAAACAACTCGTAACTTAATCCGACATCAAATATCTATGTGTTACGCGTTTACACGGCACTTGTAACTTGTTCTAAAATCATTTAATTTTCATCTGGTTCAAGAGCGGTTAAAACAATATAACAAACAGAAGCGTTACTTTACAGCTATTCTATTAGTAGTTATCTCTATATTTTTTTGGGTAAAAATAAAACAACAAAAACATCAGAAACTCTAGTCAGAAAAAGTTAACGTAGGCCAACTTCCACCATCCAAACCATGGAAAGAAGGAGATTGCTGAGATGACGAGTAATGGAAAAGTATGGAAGAGATTGAGATAAATGGAGATCATGTCAGGAGATTGATGATGATGTTGAGGTCAGCTTTGAATCCAACCATAAGCAACTGAGTACCTACCCTTATATTACATGAAGCGGCTGCCTATCTGACCTCCACAAACCAGTTGCCGAGTAATGAGGTATCTACCCCTTGCATCAAAGATCACTAAATTATTACCGCATTAAGTGCCAAACTTATTTAAAACGTCATTTTATTACAGTCAATCTTTTGAAGATGAGAGAGCCAAAATGAATTTAAGTATAAATACGGTTAACATTTCAGGATTTCTAGTGTAATTTGTGCTAAACATAAAACAAAACTACCAACACAACAAGGTATTTAAATCGAATTTGTTTGTAAGCTAGTCAAAAGTCGGATTTCAGTATTTCACCACACAGTTTAATCATTTCATTAGTTTCAGTAACCGAATAACACAAGCTCATTTAGCACTACAATTAAAATAATAATCATCATTAAAATATTCCCTAACACATTATTACGCATCTGTTATATGAACGAACGTCCATAACCAGCTGTAATCTGACACTACCCTTAATAAGTGTTGGGTGTCTTTAGTTATAAATATAATGCAACCCTTTATTCATTACTCGATGAGCAGTCGGTCAGTATTGGTATCGGTCAGTTAGGCTTTCAATCAACCCTGTTATGAATATTTTAAACCACATGAATAACAAAACATGCTTTTGTATTCATAGTATCGTGAAAGTTGAGTGTGCTTTCAATGAAGGGTTAAAAGGGAGGAATTGTCGTTATTACCTCATTTGGTAGACGGTTTAGGGGTACAGTTAAAGTTCGATCAAACAACACGAATAAACTGTGGACACCGACAGTGATAAAAGAAAATAAAGACTGTTTGTGTGTCGGTGTCCACAGTTTGCGGATGCTACAGACAACTGCTGGTTTTCCTCTTATCACTTTGAACTCTGTCACTTTGAACGCATAATTATCTTCATGTCGCTAACTCATCTTTAGTTCGGTCAGTACGTACTGCAACCTAGACAGCTCTGTGGTTTGCCTATTACACGAAAGGCCTAACGTTACGCCAGATTATTGTGTGATTAAAGATGAGTTCGTATAGAGAAGCTAAAAACAAATACATTTTATTTTGAAGTAAAGCATAAATTCAGTCTGAATTGTTCCAACTGATGGCAGACAGAATTTTCTGACCGATGAGGGGAGGGGATCGTAGTATGCTCGGTTATTTTTTAACGATTTTGCCAAATAGATTACAGGGTAACACTAATTGGTAACTACTATAGATGGGGTGTTCTCTTCCCCGGGAACCAACAGGCCTTTTGCATTAATCAAATAAAAATACATTTGTTATCTCAACTTCCACGCTCAACAAATAACTGATGCCATCGCGTGGATAGCCGTTATTTTTCACCACGATCAGTGGAATGGATCCCGAGGGTAGAGTGCAATTAAACAATCGTTTCGAGTTTCATATAGATGGCGCTGTCTACTCATAAACGTGGAGTAGGAAACGCTAGACTGACGGGTTAATGGACACTCTTGAATAGGTTGAGTGGCATTCAGTAGCCATGCTCAAAAGCGGCTTAAGTTAAGGAGTTTGATAAACATTTGGGAACTAACTATAGGAGCCGAGGACAGGTTTTTGGGCTTTGAATATCAGTCAGGTAGAAACGAGATAGCGTTTTGTGAGTTCACCAAACTTTTGTAATAAATAATGTCATGTCACAAAATTGCTGATCTACCTTTGTGGAAACATTTGTAGGATATAAAACGTTAAACATGTGGCAGCTAATTACTCATTCCCATACGCACATTAATTAAATGTATGAGATCATTAATCCGGGCACTCATATTATTCGTACCTTCATTACATATGTATCAATACGCTTTGTAAAATGAACCCGTGTAACCCGTATTCCACACAAATCATTTGCCTAGCCTTTTTGCCAAACTATGTCGGGGTTTCCAGTCAAACCGGATACAGCTGAGTACCAGTATTTTACATGAAGCTGACTACCTTCACAACCCAGTAACTGGGTATTACTATATCCCTTAGTTAGATTGGATGTCAGACTTTCTGCTTCTGACTACTCGTAACGCCTGTCTAAGCATTACAAATTACAGCCAATACGTGATTTTCTAGGTAAAAATTTCGGTATGTAACGATGATCACCCATCCACGGTCCAACCTCGGCAAGCATAGCTTAACCTTGAACCTCAACCTATACGGCTGTTTTTGAGCTCCACCAATAACCAGTAATATATCACACTGTTCTGCTATATTTCTTTCCCACACCAACATAACAAGAAAATCCTTTACCAAGCTAGTTAAGAATACATTCCGTCACGACACGATATACATTAACTCCATAAAAAATCAAGCCACATTTTCACAAAAAAGAAAATGATTAAAAGGCTCCAATTCGGTATCACCACAATCAATCTTGCTATCGTGTTTTGCCTTCATTTTTCAACGCGGACATACCATAGCACTCAATACCGCGTACCTTCGCCCACGTATGTACGTCGAACAATGATGGGATCGGCTCATCGGCCCCATCCTGCCAATACGCCATGAAATCACCATAAGGCCTATTGAACCACCAAGGACGGCTTTTATGTACCTTGAAGATGGTTTGTGTTGAAGTATTGGCAGATGTAGGTCATAGGTTTGGTCGATTTGATTGTCATAATTCTTATTTGTTGAAATAGGTGCGTTGTGTGATTGTTTGTTTTTTTGAGGACCTGACCTATATAAATGACCTGTAATCAATTTATTGGTTGTGAATTGAGATGATCATAAAACTTTCGTTCGTTTAGTTTTAGTAGTCTATATTACAGTTAGGTAACTTTCTGGCGCTTTACCGATATCCATCTTTAACGTTTTGCTTAAAACTGCTTCTGTTTAGAACCTAAAGGCAGGTAATCTAGGTATAACAATAACTTACTCACTATATTTTTTACGGGCTTCTTCAAGTTAAAATATTTTCGCTCTACTTTTATGAACAAAGCTACTCGTTCATGTAATTTACAAATAACCTTTTCTTTCTTTTTTTTCCAGACAACCTTTTCGCTAAACCCGTTAAATTACTCGCTCATAACGTTTAAAAACAAGTGATTAAATATTTAAATTCAAATACAAGCCAGACTCAAAAAAGATCAAATAGGGGTTGAATTTGCCAACCACCCGCATAAGAGATTATTTCACGTGGCTTACATTGAATCCTTTGATACGTTTATACGTATAGAATCGTCCTGCTGGGTTCACATCCAGCTTTGAAGTGGTCCCTCACATACAACGAGACATTCAATACTAAAGCATCAATTATGAACACGATTATCGTATATTAACATCGCTAATGTACTCGAGAACCGACGAACAGAGAAGCTTTTATTCATAAGCAGTTGGGGGCGAAATGAAAGCAAGAGCTTGGAATAAAGGTCGGTCACACAAAACACGCGTGTGTGTGTCCGATTCGCTATGAATAATGTACTGTCAACGTATGTTTTTTGCGACCCGTTCGGGTGAGTTTAAGGATTTATTGTGTTCGAACAATTAAAGGATTAACCCAACGGCATTGCCTTTTGTTGGGGACTTGCGTAATCGTTATGTTTGACAATAAGCCAGTTGAGCGGAAGCAAAGCTTTAAAAAAACGGTTGTCTTGAGAAAAAAATTGAAGTGCCCTTCATGATATCCATAGAAATGTAAGAAGATCTTTGATGAAAACTGGGATAGGTAAAAAAAGATATCTGTGTGACTACAATGACGTCCCAGCCTTTAATTCTATTATAATTGCGCCCTATCAGATATTCCGCGCTCATCCATCGACAAATAAACACACGTCTCAAAAAATCTCTACCTGCGAAATTGCAGCGACATTTCAACATGAAAGACCTTTACACCTCTTTCATAAATATCGATGTATCAACGCATAGCAACGTGTCTCAGACGAGAATATTAAAATGTACAGTCACGAACACCGAATTATCGTGACGCCGTGTGTGAGACATCGCCTCAGCAATTAAGTAGAAACATGTGTGGTCTGCCCTATAATTTGTGGATCCGAAGAGACTTCGTTCGCTGAGAAATAACGCGCTTTTCGCAACGTAATGGATTTAATGAATTTTATTAAAAAATGATTTCATAGTGTACTGGGATCTTTATTAGCTTTTTTGCTGGCGAATTGGCCTAGTTAATTCGATCGATTGGAGGTTTTTGGTTGAGTTGTTTCCAATCGAATTAAATTTATTATTCAATCGTGGTGCAATTTTTTTTTTCAATTTTTTATTCCCATACACTATTTTTCTTTTATAAAAACCGCCGTTCTTTGATTTATCCTGCTTGTTTCATGAGTTTATCTTCATCCGTCCTTATGTAGCTTAAGGCGACTCCCACGGGGCCATACCATATTCCCAATAATACTCCACGCGGAAAACGAAACTCGCGCAAAAACTCAAGCCATCAAAATATAGTATCGTAAAATATACTTGAACGAAACAACAGCTCTCTACCTACGCCTCCGAAGACGTCGTGATCGTGACAAAACAATAATATTTTATAGCTGTCAAACTGCCGTGAAAGAAACCTATGCCGGCTACTTATCATTCCCAGCACGGTGTGCGAGTCGGTTCAAGGAATCGGGTCACAGTCGCGATATGCCCATGGCTTTAGATCCTACTACAAGCAACCTGACACTTTCGCAATGATTGGCAATCCTTGATTCATGGCTGATTTCGTTCGACGGTTGGTGAATCAAGATATGTAGTTAGCGTCTTCTTTTTGAATTATAACGGTTTTTTGCGGCTATATTTAAAATGGAAGTTAATAATATTATTGCTGTATTTATTAAATTGATGATAGAGGTGTTGGTTTCGATTAATTGGAAAGTTATGAATCACCGTTATCATCATTTCAGCCCGGATTTCTGTGCATTCCTCGTTTATCCAGTATCGCCAACGTAACTAGGTTTTGGATGGCCCTGGTTTCTAATGCTCATTTGCCACCATTCGGTCAGAAAAAAAAACATGCATAAAATAAGACACGATCTAAAAGATCGCAAATTGAGGTTATTATTCGAGCTAAGTTAAAGTCTTCAGTGAGAACTCGTAAAGCATTTTTAGAGCATTCTCAGCATAACGTAATTCTTTTGTGCGACATAGAACTGTTTGAAATCCAAAGAAAATTACAAAAAGAGCTACCTTCATAAAAAGGGCTCACGAGTGCCTTATCAAAATCGTGGAAGCTTTTAACTTTAAGTGCGGGTAATGACGACGAAATGCTCAAATGACTGGGATTTGAGCGTGGATCGACTGTGTGCTCAATTTATCAATTAATTTTATAATTTTACCGTTTACCAATATGACGTTTTTGTTTAGTAAAGTGCTAGTGATGGCTTATGAAGCTCATAAAAGGTTTTGACTTTAAAATCTAGCCAAAAAGTTAATATTGTATTTGAAACTAGCTTTTGTAGTCTTGCTGCTTGTGGAGATGGATATTATCGCACAGGAACTTACTGCCAGGATATAAAGCATTCTACATTATATATCCTTATTCAGGTCACGGTCTACTTTGGTGCAAAACATCATAGGAATCCGTTCAGCCCTTAACCCATTAGAGGTCACTGTACTTGATTGAGTACAGCCCTATTTCTAAGGGCATTTTACAAATATCGTAAAGTTAATGAAGGTATTTTTGTTATTTTACTTCATCATAACACTGTCCAAGTATATTGATAAATAATACGCGGGCAGTGTAACTTTTTTTGATAAAAAGTTTCAGTTGAAGTTTTGTTACCGAAACACTGTGGAGGTAAGTAAATAATTTTTGATTTTATAAATTAATTATTGCTTAGAAGTTGTTATTTTCATTTTGCTTTTATAAAACACATGCCAGAGTAAGTTATAAAGAACAATATAATTGATTATTTATTACTACAATAAAACAAAGGTAATTTAAATGTTACTGTACTCGGTTGAGTACAGTGACAACATACGTAAGTAAAAAAACTCTTTTTTCTTTCAGATTCCTTGCAATGAAGAAGCAGCAATTTACACTGCAAAGGAGCTATAAGGGGCTCGGAGAAGCTATTTTACAAAATAGCGATAATGATGAATGTGACTTGGCTTTTTTTTTTTTTTGGTGATGGGAAATCATCAAATAACCCCTCCCGCTCTGGGCAGAGCGAAAGGGAGTGTCGGACTTCTACTGACTAAAAACCACCCGTGTTCCTTCTTAGCCCATAAGACGGACTGACGGCGAGCTAGCCCATTACTCACCGTTCACAGGCCCGCGTCTACGGTGGCCGGAAGCCTCCTCCGCTAGCATCACTGCTTCGCAGAAGGAGGCGACGGCATCCCATTCCTCCTCGGCCCAGACCATGACTTGCACCAAGGCCGGACGCGAGAGGTCACCGCCGCCGATCGACACTACGAGAACACGGCGAGACTCCGCCCAAGCGGGGCAGACCTCCACGGTGTGCTCCACCGTGTCCTCCGGCCGATCCTAACAATGGTGACATCCGGGCGTTTCCTCCCGCCTGATTCGGTGCAGGTACCTCCCGAAACAACCGTGTCCGGTCAGGACCTGCGTCAGACGGAAGGTGAGGGTACCGTGGTGCCTCTCAAGCCTCTCCCCCCCTGGAGCTCCTGGAGCCCTGGGACCCCTGGAGTCAAAACGACTAGGAACTAGATTCTACCCGCCAATCCACTTCAGATTCGAGCCCAATTTGGCGAAAGGAAATTGCGTCAGGCAGTATCAATAGTCGAAGCCCTGCCTCAAGATGGAATTGGACATTATCCTATAAAAATTTAAAAACAGCTGCGATGTGTCCTTTGTCATTCAAGAGTGCGCTGGCAATGTAAAAAATGCCTAAAAACACTTTGTGACAAAGAAGCTTGTTTTGAAAATTTTCATACTTAGGCGGTCAGTGTACTCAATTAAGTACACCCCTGTAACTTCATGAAAACTGTAATTTTGTTTTTTTTTCTTGTATTTTGTGTTTTTTAATTCTTATTTCAATACGAAAATAAAGAAAATTTAAAAAATATTTTTGTACTTTTTGTTTGACCTCTAATGGGATACGACGTAAAAAGGTAACAGACAGATAGACAGAGAAACTTTTGCACAACTCAACATGTTGCGCCAACCCCAAATGAATTGGTATAAGGGAAAGAAAATGATGATGACTAACTATTGCCCGCGAGTTCACTCGCGTGGAAAGTAAGCGAGAGAAAAATTAATTCTTAAATTTAGTTGTATAGGGGCTTCATAGCGGCGTCAAAATCGGAAGTAATAAGGCCAATAGGGTTTTAAAAACTATTTCACTTATTAATTAGGTATATGTTTGCTAACAACTACAGCTTCAATGTTTTTATGTGCAAAAAGAGTTTCGTAACACTGTATACCTAATATGGGCAAAAAACATAGATTAAATATAAACGAACGAACGCGCAGAACATAGTATCTTATATGTGAAAGTTTGTTTTTGTTTATCACTTCGCTATAGTTTCGGACCAAGCTGAGACTGAGCTGATTTAAGAAGGCTGTAAGCTGTAATGTAGCGAATTAGCTTAGCATAAATGCGCGAATATGCGTATAGCGTCGCTATGAACTTTTTTTCGCTAGAAATTACCACACCACATATTCTATTGATATACACATAATTTTCTAAGAGAAGTAACTCCCATCTATTTGTATATGTTAATTTTAAATCCCTCAGCAGACATTTCATCGAGTATACACGGTGTTCAACAAGGGTCTCCTTGATACGGGTACTCGGGTACCCGTTAATAAATCAAATATATACTCGTACCAGATTAACTGAATTAAGCTGGCCAGAAGTTGATCCATGATTCAGACTTAGTGCTATATTTAATTATGAAGTTATTCAGTACCCTGGAGACTCCTTTCTTCAGTTGTCGAAACTTGTGCAATGTACTATGTGTCTTTTTGTGTAGAGGAATTACGTACTGTACCGTTCATGGACCGAGCTAACGACCACGTTACCTAGGTAGTACTTATGTTGGGTAAATACTTAGCTTGATTCACTCACTATAGGAATACATAAACGAATACATACTAAGTCCTCTTACTACTATAAAAATGAGAAAGTTTAGACGGATGGAGATTTATTGTAACTCTTTCACGACAGAGCGGCAGTATGGGTCTGGATACAATTTGGTACAGAAATAGATTATAGTGTGGAATAACACATATAAGATCTATACAGTACTATTATGTTTGTATTATGTTCCAAAGAAAATAATATACTTTATTGTACACCAAAATCGAAACAACTGTTTTACAATAGTACTATTTAATGGTTCCAATGACGGTAATAGCGATATCTACCAAAACTATTGCCAATTCAATTTGTGCCTCAAACATAGATATCTGTGCTAAAACAACCAAAATCCTTTGACAGCCACACAGATATTCAGTGTACGTGCGAAATAAGCAGTTGCTTACAGTCGTATCAATTCCCAGAGGCGATGCGGTAAAACCCACACACCCACACAGTACAGGAGAACGCAAAGCTGGATGCAGTCCGAGAGGCTAGTATGAATTATGTTGTTTGTCTGTTGTAGAGTACAGGTGACTGCATCGAGCAATCAACGGCAGGAAGGTAATCAATGGGCTTACACTTCTTCTACATGGATAGCTAGATCTGGGGCAGCCTTTTACTCGTAGTTTTGGTCGTGTTATGGTTAGAGAAGTACTGTTCCCGGTTTTTTAATGTAAACTCGGGGATTATGTGAGGAGTTGCTGACTATATAACGACAGCCATTTGGGTCGATCTTCAGACTATAACAGCCGCGCTCAGAAACGTTTAATGGTGACTTAAGCCATTACTTAGTAAAGGTTTTGTATATCAAATCTTTAATAAATGACGGCCTAAGTAATCATTAAACATCTCTGAGTACGGCAGTAAGCCGTGCTTGCCTAGGTTGGTTCGTGGATGGGTGACCATCCATTACCTACTAACCGAGTTTTCTCCACGCATCGGAAAGCACGTTAAACCGTTAGTAGGAGTTAGAAGTTTCAGGTATCCAGTGGCCCGGAAGTCTGACAACCAGTCGTACATCGTATTACCTAGTACTAACTAACTGGGTTGTGGAGGTCAGATAGTCATTCACTCCATGTATAATACTGGTAAAATTCAGCTGAATTCGGTTAGACTGTAAGCCGACCCCAACATAGTTAGGAAAAGGCTAGGCAGATTATGAACACAAAGACTAATGCAGCTACGCATTATTTAACGAATTTTCGGAATCTGATACGTAGATCTGAAAATTAACCCCTAAATCGAAACTTTACCTCGTTTTATTAATATTAGTAAAGATAGTGTTTCACTACATAAATATGCAATAATCGAGATTGCCTTTGAAGCTCTAGTATCTCTCCTAAAATTAAATTTGCTAATTAATTGGTTATTCAATACCCCTAAATTGTGTTGCACAGTTATGATTAAATTCATTATGGGCAGAGTTATTTGTGTGGTGTTATTCGAATTATTTACATTATATCCGATAGCATTCAGCGCTGAATGCTTTGATGTAATACTGAAAACGTGCCTGCCACAATATGTGTTGCAAAAAAGTTTACTAAATTTATTACGTGCCTATAAAATTTGAGGGTTGCCCTCGATTTCGCTTAGATTCCATCATCAGATCCTGACATGATGATAATGGGACCACCTACTCTTTCAAATAAAAAATAAAAAATCTATTTGTTTCATAAATGCGGAAACAAACATACAAAAAACAACATACAGACTATTACAGACGAATTGAGAACCTCCTCCTTTTTGGAAGTCGGTTAATAAACTGAACACTCGAGTTTATATTGCTCTTCCAATTTGCTCCGTGTATTGCAAGTACCGACTTCAGATTTTAATCTTAAGAACACCATCAAAAACCAGGCAGCTAATTAAAGTTTCGTTAGATTTCAATTCCAATGCGACTCCTTTAAAATACAGACATAACATCATTATATCACACCTGTAATCCCTGAAGAGTAAGGCAGAGGAGTACCTAGTACCTAAACCATGTCAGAGGCCCTTGAGGCGGTTTAGAAACTCTGACACTAGGGTGTGTGGGGTCGTTAGACCTTACTGCCCACACGATAAGATGAAGATGAAGACCTATGTAGTACATATAATTTTCACTTGTTAATTATTGATCGAAGCTGTTATGTTAAAGTGTTCATGTAATAGCGGGCGAGCCTAATGCCATCAATCGGGCCCTATCCAGACTCCATGGTAAAAGTGAGAAGTATTGCAAAAAAGTTTTCTAAATGAAACACTTTTAGCAAACTGAACTGAACTCGAGTTTATATTATATTT
Source organism: Diarsia mendica (assembly GCA_949316265.1). Taxonomy (NCBI): domain Eukaryota; kingdom Metazoa; phylum Arthropoda; class Insecta; order Lepidoptera; family Noctuidae; genus Diarsia; species Diarsia mendica. The sequence continues at coordinate 19,045,561 of OX438899.1, forward strand.
CTCTTCTAATTTGCTCCATGTATGTGCAAGTGTGTCTTACAGACATAGCAATACCGACTTACATTTTAATCTTAAGAACACCATCAAAAACCAGGCAGCTAATTAAAGTTTCGCTAGATTTCAATTCCAATGCGACTCCTTTAAAATACAGGAGGTTTTAAAATACACCAACTTTGTAATTTGTGACTTTAAACTACATTTCATTTATAATGTCGTGAACCCAAAGCGAATTTTGAAGTTAATAACAGTATGTATGCAATTAAGAATGGCTGGGCTAGTTCCGCAGTTCTTGGAACAAACTAATGCCTATTTCTAAGAAACTCCATTAAAATTTTATTATCACACCTATTTTTTATTGCGCGTACTAGCGTCACGCTATTTTAACAGGGGGCAAGCAGTTGCATGCATCTAATAACACGGAAAGGTTAATTTTGTTGTCATTTCCAAAATACCAGCGCTGTGAACCAAATAAGTGTATGCTGCCGTAGGGAATTCTACTTACCACGTTCGAAATGGATTGATAAATAAAAAATGTACGCCCCAGGTGATCCCTGTGAAATTGGTGGTGCGTGAAGTTATTAAAGTAGGATAAATTCAGAAAGGTAATTCAAAAATATTTTTATGACTAATAACAGTCGCTCCTTGCCTAGGTTGGTCTGTGGATGGGTGGGACCATCCATTACATACTGAGTTTTCTGGGGGCTTCGAAAAGCAGTTATTCCCATTTGTCATTTAGTTGTTACAGGTAGTCAGTGGCCGGAAAGTCTGAGAACCCATCTTACTAAGGGGTATCGTTCTAACCAGTACTATCTGGGTTGTATTGTCGAGGTGGTGAGAAGGTCTTCTTCTTCTTCATAACGTGTGGGCAGTAAGGTCTAACGACCCCACACGCCCTAGTGTCAGAGTTTCTAAACCGCCGCAAGGGCCTCTGATATGGTTGGACGACCGCCATTTGGCGGCCGGGACCACCGGCTTATACGTGCGGTACGTGCCTTCCGAAGCACGGAACCATCTTTTTATCAGACAATCAGGTGATTCAAGCCTGCAATGTCCTAACCAAACTGGAAACAACTTCACAAAGTATGCTTTCCATGGGAATCGAACCCACGACCACCGGGTCACAAGGCAAACGCCTAAACCACTCGACCACGGAGGCAGTGGCGGAGAGGCGGAGGTGAGGAGGTAGTGGAGGTGGTGTTAGGCAGCCGCTCCATGTAAATACTGGTAGTCAGCTGGATCTGGTTAGACTGGAAGCCAGATCTGTGACTGGGACTGTAGCTACATTTCATTGTTGTCTATATTTCGACAGATCAAAAGTAGGTACCTGTAACGAGGCTACTTCAAATAAATGCTTTAAAGGAGAAACCCGTTTCTGGGCCTAGCGCTTACACGAATCAAATATGTATCAAAAAAATCCTTAATTTTGCTTTAATAACCCATTAAAATCTTAGCCTCATTACTGGTGGCCAAGTGTAGAAAATAAGTAGATTTCTATTTTTTTATTTTAAACAAGCTTTTTAAACCGTAACAACACTTGTTTCATTTTTTGTCACTAACTTCACGAACGCTGTTATTATATCAATAGAGCGTACTCTAAGAATAAGATCGACTTAGTGGATATCGATATTCTTACAAATAATTAAATAATACTTCATTGCATTATCTTTATTAATCATTATCATTATGTATTATCACTTTTTTACTTATAAAAATAGATGTTTATTCAAAATCTGTCATATAATTGATTTTTAACGTAACCACCTGTAAAAAAACCAAATAAATAATCGATAAAATCGGCTGCACCACGGAATGCACTAGTAAACGCAAGTGTCAATGTCAAAGGCTGTCAAGTCAATTGTCATGTCATTCGCTTTTCGTTTGTGTGCAAGTGAATGTTTTTCCGGATCTCTCGAGATTTTATTATTCTAAGACCTTTGATCGAATACTGGACTCCGAAATTGATTGCCTTTTGACTGACCCTCGCTTGAACATTGGACACCGTTTCTAAACTGCCACCCCTGCTGACATTTGCTAGAAAACCGGATTTGTATTTTGCTCTTTTGACGACTGGGTTCAACATCATGAGGACCGCAACAATGCAATAGGAAGGCGAAGATTGGAAGATGAAATTATTCTTTCAATTGTACAAGAATGAGTAGCGCCTCAAACGGTTAGTATCCGATATTTCTATTTAACATAACGTTTTTGTAATCATATGTAATTATTTAATGTAAACATACTAAATAGTGTTATTGCTAATGTTCAGTTGTCTGTTTATAGTTGTATTTTAATGATAGCATAATGTGCAATAAATTCATATTTGAAGACATCACATCGCTAAACCGGACTGAACCTTTATGGTTAATTACAACCTATTCCCTCTCTCAGAGTGGAGGTCTGTGTCCCTGCAGTGGGAATGTAATAAGGGGCATAGGTCTACCCAAATATACCCAGATGTTTATTGCTAAATGCTAGTCTTGCTAGACCCTAATAGTCAAATGTTTGCTTCAGGTAAATGAAAATGACTTTATATGCAGGCGGCTTGCTGGAATCATGCCAATGATCATCGAGTGATGGAAATATACCAGAACAAAGTGAACAGACACCTATGGGACTCCGACAGGTGTGTATTCACTGTGGACGTTCTCTTCTGAGAAGAGTTCGTTGTCATACACTTAGGACTAGTACCGTGCATGAACGCAGAATACACGAAGTTACGCTCTCTAAGTGGAAGGGATGCTATAATTCAATATTATTGCACCTGTATCGTAGGAAAAAGAACGGTTGGTTGTTGTGCCCATACCATGAGCATAATATGGTATCTTGGTTGGGCACGGCACCAAGGTAATCAATTGCCTCCTGCACAGTTTCTAGATACTGTATTATTATACTATAATAATCCTAATGAAGAAGATGATTAAAAAACCATTTAACATAAATATGTGTTTTATTTACATTTTAATATATTGGGTATCCCAATCTAAGATTGCTATAATTAAAAATCCCCCAGCAGATATAATCCTAACAAATATCAGCCAGTAGTTATGTAAGTGGGCCTTGTCTAATAAACATAGTGCTGATGTTTTCAGTGGTATCAATAAGATAAAAATCTGAAGTCACGTCACCCCCAGCGCTTTTTAGGGTAAGTAGGTATCTACTTACCTGATACTTCATAGTGCTATGTTACAGCACAGCGCATGGGCATTTAGACTTGCGTAGGAAACAAAGCCTCGAAAATATGTTAATTAACTTAAATAACTAAAATAATATAAATAACCTAAAATGTAAACATTGTCTGATTTTATCAATTTGGCCACCACTGGGAGACGTGAAAATTGGGCTCATGAAACCTACCTAGATTCTTTAATGTATGGCCAAAATCCAGCCCTGTAACGCCAGGCCCAAGTTTCTATGGACTTTGGTTTTCTCCTTTAATTTTGCTCGCACCCTCTTAAGCGGATCTTAAAGTAAGGATTTTGGATCATCTTGACTTAATTTTTCCTAGAACACAAGAGTATGATAAATAAATTAATCAAATTCCGACCTTAGTAACAAGACCTCAAGTAGCTTAGATGTTGCATTCTCATCTGACTAACCTAATATCATCGTGCTGTTAGACTACTTACAAAATTAGTAATTCAAATGTATACTCGTAGAGTGGTCACGTTAGCAGAGCACTTATGTCTACAAACTTACGTTATAATTTGTAGCAGCTGGTTCAGTTTTCATTTATTTCATACTAGCTTTTACTCGCGGTCTCGCCTGTATGGGTTTTGGAAATTACACTATGGGATAGAAAGCGCTGTGGGATTTTCCCAATCAACCTTGAACCAAAAAGCGATAAAGTTTAAAAAATCTACTAAAGAGATTTGACAGATTGGAGTTGCTTTGACAGACTTTGGACTACTACTGAAAGAGAAGAAAGAAATAATTCTTATGGTAAAACCCTATAAAACTATCCGTATCGAAACCAGGACCTTATACTCAAGAGCAGCGATTCAAAACCAATAAATCAAGGAACCAGTCGAATTTAAATAACAGCTAAACATTATTCAAGTTATTTGAGCAGATAAAGCGCTTTGTTCTAAATAAAAAGTTTATCTCACTAACACACTATTTCACTAGTGAAATACCAGACGTAGAGGTATGCTTTCGATCCAGAAGCCGTTCTATAGCAGGAACTAGTACTACTACTAGTACTAGTGTAATACCGTTTGGTTCTTTACAGGAACTAGTCTAATACCGTTTGGACTTAAACCTCAACGGAACGTATTAGAACTCTGTTTATGTTTGCGCTGGCTCTTCAGTACGCGGTATGAACAGAGGTTTAAGCGGTTACGTCAAAGTGAAACGAGAGACAGACCACATATTTTGGGGAAAATCGTGAACAGGGACATTGGTAAAGAGTTAAAGCAGAAATCACAGAAAAACTGCGACGGAAGGTTTGAATAAGACCAAAAAAAGCTAATAAATAACAATATAACAAAACGCCAAGAGCATTGATCACCACACTGGCTCATGCATGGCGGATAGGTAATTTTAAACTCATATTAAAATTTATTTGAAATCCAAGCTTCGTCAATAATTTTCTACATTATATTATGTCATCAGCATTTACCATGCCGAAAATCTATTCTCACCTACCTAAACCTGATAATCTCTCCCGTACCTACCAAAAGTTTAATATCAAAACTACGTCAAATGCTGAAAACTCGCTTGGAATAGAAGTTAGTTTAAAATTGATATCGTTATACTGCAGGGTTTCCAAATCACGCGACGTTAGAAAGTAGGAAAATAGTTTTTATTGAAATATATTATGGACAACGTTACAAATAACATCACGTCTGTATATTTATTTAATAATGCTCAATGTGCACAATCATTATTACACGCTAAGCTTAAAACTAGTGAGATACCTGACCCTGTTAGGGCGCAGCAAGTTAAATTAAAACGAATAATATTGTAATATCAATCATCAGAATCAATGGTACAGGGGTATCGTTATTTAATTAGTATCGGGGTATAGAGGCATCCTTTGGTATCATTAGTAGGTTCACAATTTCATCAGTAGGTAATGATTAAACCCATGTAAGTAGCCCACAAAAATATTACCATAAATTGGACACAAATCCGAAACCAAATTGGAAACACAATAAAACCTTTACCTTACCTAGGAATTGAGCTCAGGACCTCATGCCAAGTAAAACTTGCAACTAGGCACCGCGGCATATTATAGTTTTCCTTCACCGGTTGAAGCCTAAAACTTACCGAAATTACTTTCAGCAGTTTTCCCAAAAGATAAAAACCAATCCATCGCAATTTTCACGCAACTAATCCTTTTAATAACCAACAAATCATATAAAATCTATCCCTTATAATCCTAAGAAGCTGAACACTTAGGCGAATTCAGGCGTAGTGTTAAAAGTGCTAAACTAATCCGAAACTTGGTAAATATATCAATAAGTTGGGACAACAAGTTAAATGGGAAAACTTGGAAACTAACCGCCGCTGTTAGCGGTACGTGACAAGTGAAACTGTGAAAGTAAATATATGAAATCAGTTTTAACTGCTGCCTTTGATACAGCTAATGAATTTATGGATAAAGCTGGGAATACAGAAGATAACGTGGTATTACGCTTGTTGTCACTAGAGGGTTAGACAGAGGTATGCGTAGGCCTATGTCCAGCAGTGGACGTCTTTTGGCTGAAATGATGCGTAGATAGGGTGATTGGTAGAAATATAGAGACATTTTTGGAAGGATTTTGTGATATTTGCTAGCACAGAAATATATTTTATTACCTACTAGATTTTAAATTAAATTTTCATATAATTAACATAACTTTTAGATTTAGAAGATACAAACATCATTTACACTGACGAAAATTTATGAATTCTTTTACAATTTCGACCGATAAAGTTTTCATGTAAAGGACGATTAACAGCGGAAACTGCAGCATAAAATTACATTTTTTTTTATCCGTCTATCCACCATTCAAGCACCCTCTATAGAATGTAGGTACAACCATATTTCGTCATTTCGTATTTAAGTCCCATATAAAAGAAATATAGGGGTTTATAAGTTTAAACAAATGATTGCGTAATGCGCATACCTTTTAGTGAATCAAGCAAGGGGTTGCTTTGTATGAAGGTACCTATTGGTTGATATGAATAGCCCTCATGACATGAAGAGCAGTTCATTCATTCACAAAAAGTTTTTCATTTAGTAGGGCAGCAGTCTGACCCTCCGTTTCCATTGATTTGATCGCTCTATGATGATAAAATGTGGTTTGAGAGGACCTTGATTAATCTTCTTTAATCTTTTTCCTCTATACAATACAATAGAGTATTTCTCTTTGAGTTTAGTTTAAAGAAATATGCCTCTGTAATATTTCCACTGCAATGCTAAAGCTTATTTTAATGAATTATCTGCATTTCTACTAAACTTTTTCATGTTTTAATTTAAGTTTACTTAAAGTCAACGGATAATAATTTATGTCTCAACGTACACGCGACTAGTATTTACGCCAACAGCTTTTTAATCAAGATTATTATGTTTATTATAAAACATATTTTCACCCGCAAGCCCGTGGGAAAAGCTACCATACACAACCTGTCCTGTATTTCAGCATGCACTTAAGCGAATAACCGGGTTCGTACCGCGCCGCCGCGGGCTTTGTGTGTCGCTTGAAATAACGACTTGCAATATCAAGCACTTGAGTTTTTAATTTAAAATAGTAAACACATGAAATATGTATGGAAGTAGCTGTACTTATGGTGACCTAGTCCTTTTGCAGTGACTTACATCCCGAAGACAGATTTCAAGTCTTTTTTTTTTTTGAACATTATTTTTGAAGATTTCAAGTCTGTGTGATTTCTGTTACGACGCGGCGACCGCGACGTTGCGACGGAGTTTTCCGAAATAAGTACAGACCCCAGCTCATTAAGCTACCCCAAATTGTCAAATTTTCCCAATCAATCTTAAACTTAATGTTATCGATATAAAGTTTTTTTTTATTTTATTTTATTTATTTGGGAAAATAAACAGTTATAAATTAAAATCTTACAATAAATTATAACTACACAGGGTTTATAAATGTATAACCTACGACATAAAAGTTAAAAATCATTAAAAGAAATTCGACAAAAGTAACTTTAATTGTGTCTGCTGGCGTCAGTACATATCAAGAAATAGTAGCGCATAAACTGCGGGTTATTAGCGATAAAGCTACAGGATATGACCAAGACAAAAACAGGATATTCCTCGGTGTGCGTTCAAGTAACGATGGTGCATGTATCACAAACACCTGAGCCTACGTAATGGTTAAATATTGAACCGATTCCCGTAAAATGTGGCCAAATTGTTTACCCAAAAAATACTAGAGGCAATCACAAATTGCTGAATATGCACAGCGTAAATACGTGCGTAAAAAACATACACATTGGTCCGAACGGATTGTTATTTGGTTCACAAATGACATACCAAAATATTCCGCGTTCCTATGTCCGAAATAAATCGGTATTTGTTAGCAAAGCTACTGGTTGACATTTTAAATATTCTGTACATTTTTGTGAGAGGGTAGATCTATTATCCGCTAGTAAGGAGTCAATGCTAGCTTATAAACTAACCCCTTTTTCCGATCGGGGTAAGCAATTCGGCGGGGATTCTTACATACTCCTTTGGCCTCGTCCACGTTCATACAGTTCAGCAATAAGGTAAGGTAAGGGTGTACGGTCTTTCTAGGGTATACCCCAGACGTTGCCACTTAAATCTGCCTAGTCGATAACTTTTGTCAGTGTAATATTACTTTTCCAAGAATAACAATTCCAGTAAGTAAAGGGTTCTACCATTTACCCACAACCATGACTTTACCTTACCCAGAATTGATAGTCATGCTCAAAAACCTCTGCCAAAGGGATCCCGCGTAACATTCAGACTTTATTTCAATTTAGCATTGACAAACGCACAGTGACGCACACCCATCTCAACTCAAATCAAGCAAAGAGATCCATATCTATGACTTGCGTTACTTTATCGATTCATCTCTATAATCGATACTTCTTTGATTTATACAGGGCGCTGGGTTAAACGAAAGTCAATCTTGATGTTTTATGTTTTTTTTTTTTTATGTTTTTTTTTTTCTTCACTTTTACTTTGGAGTCAAACCATGAAAAAATCGACTTTTCACTTAAAAAGTACAATATCCACGTAGACGTTATTTCGTATCCTTACATAGTATAAAACAAAGTCGTGTCTGTTTGTTTGTTTGTTTGTCTGTATGCTTAAATCTTTAAAACTACGCAACGGATTTTGATGCGGTTTTTTTTAATAGATAGAGTGATTTAAGAGGAAGGTTTTAGTATATAATTTGAACGACATCCACGCGGGTGAAGCCGCGGGCATCAGCTAGTCTCATATAATTCGTACTTATCCGATCAAAATTTAAGTAACAACTGTTTTATTTTCACATTTCTGGCTTGGTTAACATATGACACTAAGCAAAATTCAAAAGACATGATTTTCTCGTGCTATATTCATTAACGTTTTACGTGTTCACGAACATAGTTGTTTCAATCAACACCATACTATCACGAAATTGGTTTTATCTCATACTAGCTTTTGCCAGCGGCTTCGCCCGCGTGAAAATGACGATTTTCCATACAAACTTTCAACCCCTTTTTAACTCCCTTAGGGGTTGAATTTCGAAAAATCCTTATTTATTCCTTGTCTACATTATAAAAGGAACCTCTGTGCAAAATTTCAGCTTTCTAGGTCCAAGGGTTTGGGCTGGGCGTTGATGAGTCAGTCAATCAGTCAGTCAGTCAGGACTTCCCTCTTTATTTATATAGATGAACAACAACAAATCCGTTATTTTACAAGACAATCGCTTTTGAATTTTGCTAAGTGTATATGCATTTTATTGCTCGTGGCTGCACACCTCATGTTTTTACGAGTATGCAAAAACATGAATGAGTCAGCTAACCAATGGATGAGTTCTTATCCCTCTTATCAGATCAAAATGACTAATGGTCCTGTTCTATATGGGATCGTGGTGACTACGCAATAATGGCCTATTGTCCCTCTAATTGGCGTGACGGATGCCGTCCCTAAAAGATTAAGATAAACGAAAGGGCTTTGTCACAGGCTCGAGCTTATTGGCAAAACTATTGACACGAGAAAATAATGTTCGTTGTCGGCCTGCGCGCCATATGTTGGTACATAATAAAATTCTTTTATGAATTTATGGAGGCTTTTGTTCATATTTGGACAATACGAATTTTTTGTACGACTGTGATATTGGCTTTGGTATTTTTTTGAGCTGTTATAATGAATTATCCATGCAACGTAAAATTTGCTTAAGTATTGAGCTGCATGCACTGCATTTATTCTTCGTGATATAACCCACTTTTGGAAGTAAAAAGTATCGTTAAACAGCCAGCTAAAAACGTAATTTATTCTTAAATGCAAAACCATTTCATGTGCTGTAACAAATCACCAAGGTATCGACGGTTAAATCCTTATTTAGGATTAAACATATCCTACCTAAAAGCACGAGATTTACGTCCATAAACTCTTTTCCGATTCCCCGAACCAATTTATAACTTAGGAGCCCGAAACTCATAACAGCTTCCATAATCCGCTACACGGCATCCCTTCCCACGAAAAACTAATAAAGTCATAACTACAACCGAAATACGGTCTAATCCGTCCGAAAAACAAAAGTTAAACACGACAAACAAAAAACAAACAAAACTTGTGTTTTAACATACGCCAATATGTTATGTAACAATATGATAGTCGGGTACCAAAAATAGAGCGTTGAAAAAAAAATGTAATCACTATAAAATGCGAGTCGTGTCAAAAGGTAAAAAGTGGTAAAAACTAAAAAGTGGTGTTTTTAGCAGCGTCAGTGGCGGATACGGACGTGTGGGGCCCGAAATGTCAGCCGCATGCTGGTGAAAACGCTTTCTGGTTTGACGTCGGGCATAAACGGATGCGGACATTGTAATTTAGAATAAAACTTACGACCTCTGCAGTGGACAGCGGACTGAGAAAACTAAAGGCAGATTGCAGAGAATAGGATACCTATAGGAAAAATAAACATTATAACTGGCAAAATGTAGGTGTACACATCTCCAGTAATGTTTTCATGTCCGAATGTTCTCATTACATTAATAGGGGATCGGACTGAGTATAAAAAATATGATTCTGTTTAGTCCGTCAGTTAGATTATCGAAAAATATTGGATACGTGTTTTTTGTTTTAACGAATTAATGAAAATTGACGAAGACACTTGTGGGTTAAAAATGTACTGACATGTAACGTTTTCGAGGAGTTCACGAGTTTTCGACAACTGTATCTGTGTCTTCATTTTTTGTTAATGTGAAAAAAGAAAATATAGGTGTTCAATATTTTTTGGATATCTATCTGACGGACTAATTAGTTTTTTTTGTCCGATCCCCTATTCAACAGTCATTTCTATAACTGTTGAATTAATGTTTTGATGAGCCTATTGCTAATCAATTAAATTTTCAAAATCGCATAAAACTTATTCTCTTAGTTTGTTTAGCTAGGTACATCTACTCGTGATATTGCACTTAGGAAACAAAAATAAAAATGAAATGGATAAAAACTCATTGCATAAACCTCAGCAGTAGTAATAACTTTGAGGTCATTGTTTTTGCTCGTGAACATCATAAAAACTATCGACAAAACATTTCATGGTTGTGCGGTAATCGTCAATAAATTATTTATTATTAACGTGGTAGGTGCTTTTGAGTAAGTTATTATATTGATCAATACTGTTTGCAAAGATATCACCCTAAACTTTATGTCTACATATTTATGACTGCCATTTATATACCACTAACACAAATACCTACTTATTTGATTTATTTGTCAAGTTTTCAACCTGTGAGTAATGATCGAATATTGCTTTTCTCATCATAGTCGCATACAATATTACAACTTAATTACTACTTAACTATGAGTTGACAAAGCAAAAAAACAACTTACTAGTCTGCTTCAACATCGAATTTAACTTCACACCTCTTTTACATTTATACTTTTTCAATTTTCACTACCTACTAATATTTAACTTCATTAATTTTCCCACATCATCAGCTATTCGACAATTACAGCACATTCCAAAAACGAATACTTTTGTTTCGCTCCAAAATTTGAACTCACAACGTCAAACTTTTTTTTTATTATTTTATGGCACCCTAAAAAAGTTTTTAAACGCTACCGGGGTTCCATCGATGGCAAAAAGTTTTTATTACAAGGCATTGCGCGGACTCTTTACTATTCGGACTTTGAGCTTGTTAGGGTGGAAAAAAATAAACAAAAAAGAGATTAGAGCTGTACAATAGTATATTATGCAACTAATGAATAAAGGACGGATTTAAAGCGAGGGCCGTAGATGAGTCACGAGCAAGTGAAGGATTCTAATGATTGAATCACGAACGCAGCGAGTGATTCAACTGTTAGAATCCTGAACGACGCGAGTGATTCATGGTCCTCGATATAAATTCGTACTTTATTCAGGAGTTGCATACTATACTTTATACCATGACTTCTTCGACCCGCTTGTGTGTTTTTGTCTTTTCTCGTAAAAGACAAAAACACACAAGCGGGTCGAAGCTGAAAAAGACGCTTTGTGATAAGTTCTTCGACTAACCTATAACGTTTGTGACTAACCTATAACGTTTGTATTTTGCCATTTTGTGTTCTTTTCCATTCTTTTTTATTTATATTCTGTTTACTAATCCTTATCACTGTCTTTTTGTTTGCGTTATTTAAATATTGTATAAATGACTACTTGTGGAAACTTGTAATTGGCCCTATTGTTGTTATAAACCACCTAACTGTGTCTACCTAGCTCTGTAAGTTGTTCAAAAATAATACCTAAAATAAAATAAATAAATAATTCACTAAACTTTGTGTCCGTACAATTCACAGTAAGTATTTGAAATGGCGCCAATTCACAATTTTTTTTTCTTTAACAAAGAACACAAAACAGTTTTTAATCGAATGCCAAACTCCTTGTCGCAAATATCGACCAATCAAATCTCGAGAATTTATTTGCACCAAAGAGTTTTGAATTTCGAATCTAAGCGCAAGGAGTTTGTGTAAGCATTGAAATAGAGACCGGATATATTTTTGTGTTCCAAATTCAAACACCAAAACAGTGAATAAAAACAAAACAGTGATTAAAAGGCCTTTATAATCACTGTTTTGCGAGAATAAAACAAGCTTTTTAGAGTAGGTATGGTATAAAATATTTTTTACCATTGCCACTCGAAAAAGGGCATTTTATTCATCGATAACAGTGAATAAAACGCTCTTTTAGTCACTGAGTGAATAAAGACATTTTGAATTAGGAACAAACACGAATTACGTATAGTGCGCGCGGATCTAGTTGGCCGCGCCTAAGGTGGCGACAGGGGTGAGGGGGCGGGTTGCCTACAGCTTGCAATGCAGAGACTATAATTAGACAGTGATGACCAATCTCGAGATATCGTGAACAATAATTGTTCAATTTATTGAAAAGAATACTTAAATAAAAAAACAAAAACATGCCGAAGGCGCGGCCAACTAGTTCCGCGCGTACTATACAAAAAAATCGCTGCTGCTGAAAGTATGTACTGGGTGGCTGAATGGAGCTATTCCATTCCAAATTTTTTTTAAATATCCCGCCAATTTAGTTACGTTCTTTTCTGTCTTTTATTGTGGTTGTTTTGTGTTATTGGAAAATCTATTAACATATAAGTAATTATAATAAAATGAGTTCTTCCGATGACGAAAATGAGAGACTGACTCCGGAATCATTTCGTTCTAAAGCAGCAGTTATAGTAGATGATTTGTTGCCGCCAAAATCTCGGGAGTTGTACCTGAAAACATACAATTTGTTCTGCGACTGGAAAACCATGAATGGCGCCAATTCCTTCTCTGAGTGCATATTTCTTAACTATTTCAATGAATTAACCAAGACTAAGAAGCCGTCGACACTTTGGAGCATATATTCTATGATAAAAGCCACAGTGAGAATCAAACACAACATTGATATTTCAAAATACTCAAAGTTAGTGACATACTTAAAACGTCTATCCGTGGGTAATAAGCCAAAGAAATCTTGAGTGCTTAGCTCCGAAAATAAATACCATGCTCCTATTTATTTTCTCACAGTCAATGGTAAAAAGTAGAGTACACAACACGTGAATAAAAAATTTATCTCGGTAGGTACTTGTATCCCTCGCTCCGTTCAGGATTCTAGAGTATAGAATCCCTCGCTGCGCTCGTGATTCTACTCTAGAATCCTTCGCTGCTCTCGGGATCCAACTTCGTACCTCGAATTAAATTCCCTTTTTATTCACTTGTTGTATAATCTACTATTGGCACATGAACACTTTTTATTCACTTTTTATTCACTTTTTACCATGTTTTTAAACAAATAAATATTATTCTTAAATATTATTCTATTCTTTTTGTTTTCAATGTTTCACAAAACAATTTCACAATAGATAACAAAAAACCGCCTTGTCAGCATCATACGAGCAAAAGATCTTTCTGGCACTTTACATAAGTATTAGGAACTCCTTAATTCAAATACAGGCGAAGATTATCGAACCATATAATTAAAACCGTACTCCGTTTTCGTCGCAGTGACTGAGAGCTCCGAGAACGTCGACGAATATGAAAATCTTAATTATTACATGTTTAATATTAAGATTATTTAGTCACTGACTGAATATTTTGCTCAAGCTAGACGACCTTCAAGGATTCCATTTAGATAAATTAAGCAATACAGAAATATGAAACGCGATTTCGTTACACAATTCATTTAACATGGTTTTTAATTGCAAGGCATTTAAATTTTGTGAATGATGAGTAGGTACATACATAATCAGTACTCATCACTAGAGATCTTTTGATTTATTCTAGATAAACATATTCTGGAAAATTCTCCTTTGCTGCACTTCTTAATAGCTTGAAAAACACATTATTTCAAAGAATTATTCCCAATCTGTAGTTTATGCTTGGGTAATAAGGTTAAGTTTTGAACATTACAAGGTTTGTTCGTCAGTCTGTCAGACCTCGAAATGTTCTTATTATGAAGTTGTAATAATACTTAATTGTCCGCTGTCGCCTCCCCCTTGCACCAGCCCACATAGGCCCGGAACAATGCTCTGGCGGCGTGACCGCGAGGCGTGACTACTACGCTCACGTACCTCGTGTGGTACACTCACAGTGCTCGTCGTGCTATATGCCATAATGACGTCACATAACCGATCCCGCTATTTTTGGAGCGGCGACAAACATTCCGCTAAGCCAATAACCCGTATGCAGGTGTGTGATCCCCGTTCTGAACTTCTGATGTAAAATTAACCTCATTAAGGAGCAAACATGGTTCCTTTTGGCGATTGAGAGGACGCGGTTGCTTAAGACTTGTGAAATTGTCAGATTAAACCTACGAGCCAAAAGAATTAAATTCAATTCTCAATGTCTTTTTTGCGTACCATAGTGTGTATATTGGTAGGGAATTAAAATTATATAATTATGTAAGTCATAATTACGGACCCTGTTGGGTAAAGAATAGACAAGTGGGGATGAGGAGAAAGAATACAAACTTAAATAAATTATTTCCGAAAGACTGGTCTAGTTCTGAAGTAAAACAAGAAAATTTTAAACAGTAGTAAACTAGAAAATGAACTACAGTCCAGCTACCGGCATAATAACTAAGAAAGGAGTGTAGTGCCCGTTTCAGAGCGTAAATATCATGGAGAAGAATGGGCAAGAAACACCAGGGACACTCTTTAAATATTCACTAACTGATTAGTTAGTGGCCACCACTGCTCCTACATGCATATGCGTTATAAGGATAACAGAGAAGGAAAATATCGTGAATAACCGACACTTCTGAAATCCAAAAATTCGAAGATTTCTGACATCTACCAACCCGCACTAGGCCCCCGTTATCCCATTCTCTCTCATAGAGAGGAGGCCTGTGTCCCAACAGTGGGAACATTAAAGGCTAATTATGCTATATGCTTAGTGATCATGAAGCACTATGCGCTAGTGCTGCATGGTCACGGCTTATGAACCCAAAGAAACGATGTAAACGAAAGCCATAATCAGCTATAATTTGTATAAAGTCATGACTTTATGACAAAAGAAAGTCACGACATGGTTGCTACATTAAGGTAAAGCATTAAATAGGCTCGCAGGACCTATAATTTTATAAGTTTCGCATAATACATAATATGAGGAAATTTGCGGTGGGCGGGTCGCAAATGGACGAAAATGTGCGTGATCTATTAATGGGGAAAACCATTTCCGTCCTAGTCTTGTAATTGCTATGTATTTTGGCTAAAATAAAGAAATAACTACTTATGTTTCCCTTTAGTCATCTGCCTAGCCTTTTCCCAACTATGTTGGGGTCGGCTTCCAGTTCAACCGGATGCAGCTGAACACCAGTGTGTTATTGTGAGGGACTACCTACCTGGTAAAACTGGTTATCAGACTTTCAGGCCACTGACCTCCTATAACGACTGTCAAAGACTTTTAAATGACAGCCGGGACCAACAGCTTAACGTGCTATCCAAGACACGAAGGAAACTCAGTTTGTGATGGTTAGTCACCCATCCACGGCCCAACCTAGGCTAGCGCAGCTTAACCTGAAGACCCAAGCGGCAGTTATAATTAGTCCACGAGCTCCTCTATATTTTCCTTTATTGACTATCCAACTGCTTTTAAAATACTAGCAAATTAATGAAGCACAAATCAAATTCACTTTGCTAATCGAACTACCGTACGTAATATAGCAGGTCTGACATTTTTATTATTAGAATATCACTAACCTACGTATTGTCCATTCACCCTCTACTAAACTGTGTGCTTAATAATCCTAAGAATAGGTACCTCGACAAACAGAATTAAACCCATACTCTATCCCCATAAAGTACCCTTTAATTTGCAGCAAAACGGTTGAACTGCCATCCTTCAAAGGGGAACCTGATTAAAAATCCATCAAACGATTTCATTGAAAACTCGATGGATACGTCCGATGCCCGTTTATCTTCGTAATTTACTATTCAATCGGTATTACACTGCGACATGTATCTATAATTCCTACATTAGATATTGCACTAGGGGTATTGATATGACTAGCTGTAGCAAGCTATGTTGACGTTGATGTGTGGTTACTATAGTACCCGTCAAAGTAAATGCTCATAAAACCTGCGAAAATATATCGCTGTGTTTTCTCCAGGTTTTATTTTTCACGTAAAGTTACGACTAGAACTTGCGGAGGCGATATTAAAAATTCAGAATTTCGTTTAAGATTTTTACATAAGCCCTTCTGCCTGCCACGGCATTAATGTTTGTTTGTGTCACATTAGTAACTCTGGCGTTGATTGGGATTTAGGTCTTGACAGAAGACATATTCGTTCTAGAATTCTTATTTTTAGTTTGTTTTCTTTTGTTTTTCCATACAACTATATTTTCATAATTATTCATGGTACAGACGTCATAATATCAAGCTACTTCACTGTGTCAAACATATTTAATAGATTTTCAACTTTATCCTTAAAATTATACATTTTAGGATAGCTTGGTGTGCTAGCCGCTGTAGTAGACCCCCCTATTTCCAACTACTGCTACTTCTAAAAGCCAAATCCACAGTGACACCCGTCAGAAAACCACCGCGGTAACAAAAAACTACTCCACTATCTCGGATCCCGCAACAAATTAATCAGGAAAGAACAGCGGATGAGTAAGAAGAAACATAATTTCCTTCAGCAACGCCTTTATTTTCATTGTATAATAATAATAATAATAATAATATTCCACAACTATCACACAACGCCATCTAGTCCCAAGCTAAGCAGAGCTTGTGTTATGGGTACTAGACAACTGATAAACATACTTAAATAGTTCTAAATACATACATATTATAGATAAATTACACCCAGACACAGAACAAATGATCGTGCTCATCACACAAACATTTGTCCTGGGTGGGAATCGAACCCACGACCTCCGGCATAGCAGTTAGGGTCACTAACCACTAGACCAACAGGCCAGTCAAAACAGTATGTAGGAACAATTTTTCTTTCTTCTTTTATGTAAGTATTTCGAGTGTACTTGTAAGCACGACTGCTGATTATGAGTTCAAGGGTTCGATTCACAGATCAGGCACAGTGATTAGGCTTGCCTCCTATTACATGTGTCATAAACATTACTGGCGAAATTTGAAATTTCATACTTTATTTTTTCTCTCCATTTCTGTCTTGAACTACGAGGCCTACAGGCGGAATATTATGTTATATATGATTAAATTGATAATTAAATCAGCAACAGCGCTCTATTCTCATTCATACCCCAGCAAGGTTAGCTTGCCCGAGGCCAGCAGGCTCTCTGCCAACTCCGCCAACGTTCCCAGGGAGCATGAATCACGGAGTGCGGACTCGTGAGGAGCTTGCTAATGACTATACATCGAGCCTTTGTCTCCTCCGTATTGTACCGATAGAAAACCAGTAATGTCTATGGCTGCGAGAATACGTGTCAAATGTCAGCGGTGGAGATGAGAATGGATCGTGGTTGGAGGATAAGTGTGTGAAAAGAGAATATGGTCTTCAGCAGTACACATGGCGAAACATCGAGCTATACAAAGTATCTAGTATAGCGGTAGCCTGTCACACTTTGTATGAACTCCCCGCAGAAAGAGATATTAGAGCGTCTAGAATGGCTACTTTAGCAGATCATAATATGAATTACGTTAAAAAGCGTAAAATTTGTGATCATTTTATGAATTTTAACGCAATTCGTATTACTTTTCTAATAAGACCTATTTTTAGGGTTCCGTAGTCAACTAGGAACCCTTATAGTTTCGCCATGTCTGTCTGTCTGTCTGTCTGTCTGTCTGTCTGTCCGTCTGTCCGTCCTCGCTTAATCTCTGTGACCGTTAGCACTAGAAAGCTGAAATTTGGTACCAATATGTGTATCAATCACGCCGACAAAGTGCTAAAATAAAAATTGAAAAAAAATGTTTTATTAGGGTAGCCCCCCTATATGTAAAGTGGGATATTTAAATTTTAACCCTAACGTGTGATATATTGTTGGAAAGGTATTTAAAAATGAATAGGGGTTTACTAAAATCGTTTTTTGATAATGTCAATAATTTCGGAAATAATCGCTCCAAAAGTAAAAAACAAAGCGTCCCCCCCCCTCTAACTTTTGAACCATAAGTTTAGAAAATACGAAAAAAATCTGAAAAGTAGAACTTTATAAGGACTTTCTAGGAAAATTATTTTGAACTTGGATGGAAACAACAGATGGAAACTGCAGTTAACCAATATAATTTGGTCCCTGAATCGTATGAGCGCCTATACAATCCAGAGGTCAAGTTTCATTGGCCTGTATTTCAAACAAAAAAAGAATTATTACTACGGAACCCTACACTGAGCGTGGCCCGACACGCTCTTGGCCGGTTTTTTTTTTTAAATGGTTACAGACGCAATTACATTCAATTATGATATGATGACAATTCATATTATGATCTGCCAAAGTGGGCATTTTAGACCCCCAGTTTAATTTGGTTTTCATAGCTTGATTGGTCGTAGTCTGTTTGCTTGTATTTTAATTTTGTAATCCATAGATATTTTCTGACCCCCTGACAATGTCACAGCCTAAATAATTACGCTCCACTAATAAGGTAAATAACTGGTACTCCGCCATCATGATTTCCAATCAATCAAAATCAGAAATACCATTCGTGAACGGCTTTTGTCAACGTTATACAAGCTCAAAAACATCCTCGTATCACTATAGGTATTGATAGATATGATTTTCCGAATTCCCCGTATTGTCGGAAATATAGACAGAATTTTGTTAGAATACCGGTCCAGTCCTATACAGCAAGCAATCCCAAACATTGTACCGTACAGTATTGGTAGCACACACTCAAGCCCCATTGTCCTCCACAATGCACAAAAGCCATACTCGAAGAAATACACTTCTGGACACATCTATTGGCCCACCCTAGAGTTTAGGTTTCGATGGCCCCTACCGAAATATGATTGCTAGATTGAACAAAAACTGTTGATGCAGTTTTAAACCTGATACATTTTACCATCTTTTTCGATCGTATTGTTTTAAATTTGAATTCAGAATACCATACGACATGGAGCTACGCCTAACAAGTCGGATATGCGCCTTGTTAAAGGCAATTGAATTTTGAATAAAAAACATGTTTTATCAAATAAAGGTTTAATTTAATAACGCGTGTTGCCTCCATGGGCATCTACCACAGCTCTCATACGATCAGGCATAGAGTTTATCAACCGCTCTATGAAATTTTGAGGGATCATCTCCCATTCCTCTTCTATGGCAGTTTTCAACTCCTGCATCGTCTGGGCAACTGGCTGACGAGCCCTAACACGTCTTTTTAACTCGTCCCACATGTGCTCAATGGGGTTCATGTCTGGGCTTCTGGCTGGCCAGTCCATAACTGTGATGTTCACATCCCGAAGATATTCCCTGACGATGCCGGCCGCATGGGCTCTTGCATTATCATGCATAAAAAGGAAATTTGGGCCCACATAGTCCGCGTATGGTATCACGTGAGGTTCTAAACACTCACGAATGTACCTTTCAGCATTTAATGTTGGTAGCCGTGGTCCTGTAACAACCTCAAGTTGAGTTTTGCCGCTCGCGGATATACCGCCCCAGACAGTCCATGAGCCACCGCCATAAGCAACCCTCTCTTCAAAGCAGCATTGTGCGAAACGCTCTCCCTTACGTCGGTAGACCTTCTTCCTTCCATCATTGCCATGTAACACAATTTTAGACTCATCAGAAAAGAGTACACGGCTCCAATCTTGTTGTGTCCAATTTAAATGACTGTGTGCGAAATGAAGGCGCGCTGTTCGGTGGGCTCGCGTTAGTTTGGGCCCATTAGCTGGCTTGTGTGGTACCATATCGCGTTCTTTTAACCTTCTCCGAACAGTTCGAGCGCTCACAGATACTCCGTGGAAGTCGCGAAGTTGGTTTTGTATCTCAATGGAGGTAAGGTGACGATTTCTCAAGCTGGTCGTCACGATGAATCGATCCTGCCTTTCAGTTGTGACCCGAGATAGTGGCCTTCCTTGGCGACGAACAAAGCCGCCAGTCTCTAGGTACCTCCGATAAACATTTCGGACCGCAGATCGACTTAAATTAAGTTGAGCACTCACGTTTCTTTGGCTGTGTCCGGCCTGAATAAGTGTCACAGCTTGGGCAGCGACTTCAAGTGAAGTATCCATAGATTATTGATAGAACCTCACCTTAATGTTAAGAATAAGTAATGTTTGTTGCAAAACCAAAGATATCAATCACTTTTTCAAGAATTAAATCCAAGTAAACCAATAAAACCAAGTTTTCTTAGTATTCGATTGTTTGATATCAACAAACAGGCTCCAAATTGTCTTTTGTTTCTTTAAATTCTGTGTTCGAAATTCAAAAAAAGACTATTGAATGAAATTGTGAATGTGCCAGGTTCAAAACTGCATAAAAACTTTTTGCTCGACCTAATATAAAATTTTAGCTAGGACCAAACGAAACTGAAAATACAAGGTGGGCCAATAGATGTGTCCAGAAGTGTATTTGAAACACGGAACCCTCACAGATTCGACCAGACCAAAATCAGTTTGTCACAGAAAACACAATATTTTTCCCAATATGAATCCATAAATCGAATACCAGCTAACGAAATTTAAAAAAAGAATAATAGAACGTGGCCGGTCATTGGAATGGCTCGCTCCAAATTAATATGGCAAAACATTTTCTCGAAACTTGTGCGCAGAGATGAAATCTGTAGCGCAATGCCAGCTTTGGGATTAGCTAGAAATATGCACAGATAGACGGACAAACGCGGTTTTGGCCCTTTGTTTTAGAATATAGGGATATAATTTTAACGTCAAAATTGTAGTAGATAACTATTCTGAAACAAGGACAAAGGACCGGGCATATTGTGTAAAACTATAACTGAACTAGGGTTTCATATATGTAGATATTTATCTACGCTTGTCTCGTTTTTCTTTCATACTCCTTCCTTAATAATGTTGAGAGTAAGGCTTCTTCCAGTACGCCCGGATGCTTCCACTGCGAGGATCGACCGGAGGACACGGTGGAGCACACTGTGGAGGCGTGCCCTGCTTGGGCAGAGCCCCGCCGTGCTCTCGTAGCGGCGATCGGCGGCGGCGACCTCTCGCGCCCGGCCCTGGTGCAAGCCATGGTCCGGGGCGAGGAGGAATGGGACGCCGTCGCCTCCTTCTGCGAAGCAGTGATGCTAGCGAAGGAGGTGGCGGAACGAGAGAGGGAGAGAACCTCTCAACGTCCCAGCCGCCGCGGAAGGCGCTCCGGGCGTCGGGGGTCACGCGATGACCTCCGGCCACCGTAGACGCGGGCCTGTGGACGGTGAGTAACGGGCTAGCTCGCCGTCCGGCCGTCGTCATGACAACAACAGACCGTGTCGGCGGCGCGTACGTGTTCCACGCGCGCCTCAAAGAGATGTCAGCAAGGAGGGGCCCGCAAGGGCCGACGCCCGTCGGGGCTGCGGATATCGAAAAGTTACCGCGGCTCCGACACAAGGGCGAGGAAGAGGGAACATGGGTTGGTTTTTAGTCAGTAGAAGTCTGACACTCCCCTTCGCTCTGCCCAAGAGCGGGGGGGGTTATTCGATGATTTTCCACCCACCAAAAAAAAAAAAAAAAAAAGGCTTCTTCCAGTGCACATCATTATTTCCCTTACTTAAAGTCCCCATTAAAAACATCATGAATAATTTTCTACAGATACCACAAATTCTAATTCGTTCATAAATACAAAAAGTGATCATAAAATCTTAATACTAATAGTGCTCGACGGGATAAACATCAAACAATTAAGATAAACTCCATTTTAAATCTAAATGGTAATGATATTCATGGAACGGCCGCTTTTAAAAAACCTGGGCATAGACAAGAGGTTTAAAAACGAGTACCAAACAAGGAGATCGTTACCATAATTACTGATACAACGATCATTGTCCAAAAAGTTAAGTTTGGGACACGGGTGATTATTTGAACATGTGCATATCACGCGGCCCTCCCCAAATAACTACTTAGTTAGATATAAAGTTATGTTTTTTTTAATTTCACGTAAAACATAGTTCGAGCACTATATACAGATGTACATAATATATTCCTATTGTTTTAAACAACTAAGTTATGTTCATAAACGTTTCTCAAATCTCATCACCATTCGTGTCCCAATTTCCAAATGTTAGCAGTTCATGCTCTAAAAGTTATAAAAATACCCTGAAGATCGTATTTTTAAGAAGTAATTTAGATAGTACACAACATGCTTTACTAATTAGCAAAAATATACACATTAAAGAACACTTTTAGGTAATTTGTAACGACTTTGAAAATTGTCCCAACACTTTATACTCACTACCATTTGTTCACACTGTCGCAGGGTTTCTTTTTTCTGCGTAGTGTATTGCTATCTGTAAGAGTAACTTGGCGGTCGCGCTCAGTTCTGCGTCTCGACTCGTGCGGGTCACACGTCATAAAGTGTTTTGGCGTCAACTCTAGCCTACCTTAATCGCCCAGAAATCGTGTTTGGCAAACAAAAATCTCCTTACCGTTCGAGTTTCCCCTGCCTTGTCTAACATTTTTATTTACCATTTTTATGTATTGTAATAGTCGCCATAGGAGACTCTTTGGTTTGATTATGTTCCCATTTTTTTAAGTTCAACAAAGAACGTATAATGTGAAAAAGTGTACAAATACCTAATTACCATTTATATAATTACCATTTTTCCCGTTCGTATTTTGGCGAACGGTAATGAGCAATTTGAAATGGTAATTAGTACCAGTTTAAGCGGACCTCTTATTATATTAAAACTCCTTACTCCGCTAGGCCAGCCCAAGATCGAATTGTTACTACCAACGCCTGATCGATTGTTGATCGTTCGGTGTGAACTGGCACTTCCGCAACAAAATAAACCCACATACCTACCTAGAAAAAAAAGAAAAAGAAAAAAAAAGTACATAATTATAAAAACAGATAGAAAAAAAAAATAGAAATTTAAAAAAATATTATTATTTAAAATTTAATTTTATAAAATTAAATTTAAATTAAGTTTAAATTAAATTTAATTAAATATAAATTTAATTTAATTTATAAAAATAGAAATTAAAAAAAATATTATTTTTTAAATTTTATAAATTTCTTTTATCGAAACAGCAAATCTTTAGTATTTTTCTGTTTATCATTTGCCGATTAATGATTTTGCAGATCTTCTTAAGACCAAATTATTTTATGATTTAGTACAGACGCCAGCACATCGAGCTACCCGAAACTGTCAAATTTTCTCAATCAACTTTGAACCTAATGCTTTAGCGATAAAGTTGAAAATCTATTTTAAATTTGACAGATTGCTGTAGGTTGATGTGCTGGCGTATGTACATGAGCAGTTTCTGGTCATGAAAGTGAGACTTATAAATATTTTTTAAGTTTTTATATAAGATCTCATCGAGTTGAAGAAATATCTTAGATGGAACTTATAAGGTTTAAGCTCTATTTACACTGAGTTTGATTTTATTTGAATTACTAGACAGATAATGTTATTGATTTTTTGGAAAACCGGTTGATTTTTGAGTTATTTTTTTTTATTCAATCACGTCGCTAAATAGCTAAGTTTGATGTCATATAATGTCACCTAAATCATTAATAAATATGTGATTCAAGTATATTGTTCATTTTATTTCTAATTACCAATCACGAAGCATAATTACCATTTTTTAAATGCTAATTACCGTACGTATCATATCCCATCACCGTTCGACGAAAATTTTCAGCTGTAAATTCAGACCTATAGAGCAGTTCAAATACTGTGCGTTTGATTTATTTGGTTAAGCTACACTATAAACTTTAGGTTAAATCCATAAAAGTTCAAATTGTAAGCATTATTTGACCTTAAATTACGAAGCCTGAATATGCTTATCTTCAAATATTCACCCACACAATGTCCGTTATTTTTTTCTTTTTAAGGGATCAAATTTGTGTTATTTTTATTAATTCTGGGTGGCCATAATAATATGTTTAAGCTGAGTCAAATTAAAAATACATAATGTGATGATTAAGACCCACAATTTTCTTTGTAGACTAGCGTGTCCTATTATTTTCACAAACATTAATTTAAAACAATTTAGCTCCATCCACTACACCAAACAATACAAAAATATAGGCAACTTTAAACCCAGCCGTCCAAAGTGACACGCATGACTGCCGACCAATATTTACATAATTATCGCACATCATGAATGGCTAATATTAATAACACTCCATAAAATAAACTACCCTTGTAAAGTTATAACATACGAACACAGATTGATCTCATAATTGTTGATTTCGACAAGTTAGGTATTGTCAAAATCAACAATTATGAGATCAATGATAGACCATTCTGACACTATTGAATAGCAGACTCGGGGCCCTGGCAGGATGCGACTAGCGGCATCATAATCCGTTTAACTATAGTTAGTTAAAGCTTAAAAACAATCGTGACTAAGGTTCGTTAAGATTCAGATCTCGCGCGGCAACGATTGCTCATACCAAACAGCGCGGTTTACGTTAACCCGCCTGATAAACACTGTTTAATGTTAACGTTTAGTTTTATCTGTATTCCTGGCGAGTTTTGTTTATCGCCGTGCAAGGATTGCGCCGCATGAAGGCATTTTGAGGAAAGTTGCGATTTCAAGAACTTCATTTGTAGCTGCGGTGGTTTATTGTGGTGCGGTCGGGCTTTTGTTGGAACAGCGAGTGCTTATCAGAAAATTATAAAAACTGCTCTATTCATTTTAAGAGTTATTTTGACTGAAACTAAAGGACTTCGGGTTGTGCCGGGGCTGAGGGTTGTTCGAAAGAGATACTGCGCTCCGGACATAAAGGGCTAAGAAGGAACATGGGTGGTTTATAGTCAGTAGAAGTCTGACACTCCCTTCCGCTCCGCCCAGAGCGAGAGGAGGCATTTGATGATTACCCTCCCTCCAAAAAAAAAGGATATTGTATTACCCAGTACTAACTGGGTTGGTGGAAATCAGATAGGCTCCATGTAAAATACTGGTATAGGTACAGCTGCATCTGGTTATTCTGGAAGCAATCCTCAACATAGTTGGTAAAAGGCTAAGCAGATGTTGATGAATCAATTGGTTTAAAACTATAGAGTATAGTCTACACTTTCTCGCGTACACACGCGCACTGATGTTACATGTTACATATAACATCAGTGTCTTTTTTTTCCTTTCTTCATAAACTTTCATTTAACATTAAAATTTCATTATTCAAAACTTTGTTGTTTCTTTTTGTGTAATACAGACCTGTCTACTCTTTTGTCACTGTCTTAAATAAAGCAGGTAATGAAATTCTTCTTCAATTATCTCCTGAA
The DNA here is from genome assembly GCA_949316265.1 of Diarsia mendica. Taxonomy (NCBI): domain Eukaryota; kingdom Metazoa; phylum Arthropoda; class Insecta; order Lepidoptera; family Noctuidae; genus Diarsia; species Diarsia mendica. The sequence continues at coordinate 19,071,030 of OX438899.1, forward strand.
ATGAGTACTTAAATTACTATAAGAATTTCTAATAAAAATTATCTGTAGACAGTAGACACAGTCACGTCGTACATTCTCAGTAAAAATGGCACCCGATACGCCCTGATTCACATATCAGCAATTATGTACGACAGAGATACTATAAGTACCCTGTATCATGTTTGTAAGTACCTCCACTATATCAAGTGACAACTATTTTCACCGTTTTCACCGACACTAAACGGAGGACATGAAGAGACTGCATATCTGACCTCCACAACCCAGTTAGTACTGGCTAATACCCTTTGCCATTTGGTAAGACTGGTTGCCAGACTTTCGGGCTTCTGTCTAGAAAAAAAAAGACTGACGAAGAACTATTTGTACCTATATGGTAGCGGGGGCCAATATCTCAACGTACTTTCCGAGGCACGGAAGAAACTTGGTATATTATGGGTCACCCATCAATGGACCAACCTAAGGCAAGCACGGCTTAACCAAAGATCGATCAGAGCGGCAATTAATAATAAGCCACGAGTACGATGAATACTTTAATATTATTTTATTAATGCACTTTTGTTTGAACACTAGGCGCGGCATTTTAAACTAAATCATTGTTTTATGTGTTCATTAACATTAGTGAAACGCTAAGCCAAACAAATCAAGGAACATGTACAAGTAGGTACAGGTACGTAAACGACTTTTGTTTACGTGCAAGTGGGAATACTCCGGCTTCCGTTTAAGGCGAAGTCTGTATGCCGTAAAAAAACGTATAAAATCTAGCGAATAAAATTGCGTTTTTACGTGTAGTTTTTACAACTCTCGACGCTTTTAGCTTAGGCATTTCTGTAGTTGTGCTGTACGTTTGTCAGTTTATAGGCACCTTGCTTGTTGAGGCAAATATCAAGAACTCGATAAACGAGAGGTTTTCTGTGAGTTCGTTCGCATACAACCCCTGTTCGGATGCGATTTCGAAATATGGTTTCTAAATCTACTCCATACCCTCCATTGGTTTTAAGAGTAGAGAAAGGCCATAAATAATGGATAGTCTGTGTCGAAGGATGATATTGCTTGAGAGCTGACTGCTGAAATGACGAGTAATAGAGATTATAGAATAATAATTGTTGATTTACAAATGATAATTTCGTTATTTTCTTGAATATGATGTCAAGAAATACATTTATAGGTAGTTACTATTATTTCATTCTTTGGTTTTTTTTTAAATCTGATTCTTGATTAATTAAATACATTATTTATTTAAAACATCATTATCACCATTATCTGCCTAACCTATCCTGTAAAGGTAAAATTACTAATGATAATTTATTAATTACAATTATCACTTCGAACCTTACTCAGTAAACTTCCGTAAGCCGCCGACAGTCCAATACACTAGGCGCACTGTACTTGCACGTACGAACAGACATTCCAGAAGCCCTATACATAAACATAATCGAACACTAGTGATGAGTCAATCAAACTGTAAAAACCAGTTAATGCGGATCTCTCATTATCCGAGAAATCTATACAAACCTAGGCCAAGTTATACTGGAATTGTCAAGCTTGAAGTGTTGTCGTGTGTTCTAGTGATGAGTCAATCAGGTATAAACCGCAATGGCGACGAATAAAAAGCCTTTTTCATAGCACAATACTAACGAGGTCACTGCATGGCTTGAAATTTTAAACACTGTGAATAAGAGTTCGGGGAAAAGGTGACAAAGTCATTAGTGAAACGATTTAAGTACTATCTAAGTCAGTACTAAGAACTCAATTGTTTGTTATACATACGAGGATGTGTAAAGTGTTTTGGAACTTTCTGATTTGGGAAACTCCTTATGGAAACCCTTTGTCTGCGGAACGAAGTATTATAAATTGTTTTTTTTCTGTTAGCCTTAGCCACTAGCCTTTCCCACTCCTGGGCAAAGGCCTCCCCACGTTCCTTCCACTTTTGTCGTTGTTGCGAAATAAAATCCTAATGTTCCTACAACTATCATCTGTTTAGCCTCGGTCAGCTTCCAGCTTCCAGTCTAACCGAATTCAGTTACCAGTATTTTACATGGAGCGACTGCCTATCACTGAAATAATGCCGATGGGGAAGAAAGGTTCTCGAGTGGCGACCACGAACCGGAAGACGCAGCGTTGGCAGGCCTCCCACCAGGTGGACCGACGACATCGTGAGAGTCGCGGGCAACCAGTGGATGCAAACGACAGGCTTACGATCTTTATGGCGGTCTATGGGGGAGGCCTTTGTCCAGCAGTGGACGTCTAATGGCTGATGATGATGATGACTGCCTATCTGACTTCCACAGCCCATTTAGTACTTCCTAATATAATACCCCTTAGTAAGACTGGTTGTTAGACTTTTGGGCCACTATATGACTTCCTGTAACGACTTGCAAATATCTTCAAATTACAACCGGGACTCAAATGTTTCTACAATATAAACCCATTTTATTCAGAGAATCAGTCAACATTTTATTCAAAATTAACTCCATTCTGAAACGGAGCTGCTGTGTTCCCATTTCGGGCCCATGGCGTGCCCATGAGAGACATTAAGTTTTAACAATGTCCCAAAAACAAACACAATTTAAACCCTTGGTGTTTTGGGTCAGTGGGTGTCCACATTTGATCAATGCTGTCAGCCCATTTAAATGGAGCTTATACAAAAAAATGGGCTTACATAATACAGCAGCTCTTACACCCGTATTTATAAACAAGTCATTATGTATTACTTGAGTAAATGTCATTGTTTAAGATACGATTTTTTCTCTGTAGTTTAGTAATTGCTTAATGTTAGAACTATCAAACGTTAGAATTCTTAGTTTCACTTTCATTGAAGGTTCTAACTTCGTTTAAATTCTTGCCCATTGCATAAAAATATTTGCATAAGTAATTACTTAAGTCCAAGTAATTACTTTGACTTGACTATAAATACGGATGTTAGGTCTTGGGTTTGATTCCCGAGTCGGGCAAAGGTTTATTGGTTTCCGCAAACTCAGTAGCAGCCACGGAGGTTGGATTTGTATCCAGATAATGGCAATAAGATCGCCCCCTATTACACGGGACCAAAACATCTCCGGCGACATGAGGGTACACCCTCTTCCTCATCTTAGGTACAATTTTGACTAATCCTTCGTTGCTTACCAAGCGTGTTGTTATGTTACGTAGTTACTACAATAAACATCAATAAACAAGAGTCTTGTACAGAAATGTAAGCAAGGAAGTACCTTGAGCGTAACCAGAACACGCCATTCCTCATAGCATAAGAAATTCATTATATGCCTCGAGGATAGTAAAGCAACTCTAACCAGATTTTATACGAGAGGTATCACACTTGAACGCCGTACATTCGGGGAGCAACGTGCCTGGCTTAGGCAAGTAGCAAACTTGGCAATTGAAGTCGCGGCTACTGACCCGACTCGGTGTATAGATGCTAGTTAAGATTGAGAGAAGTAAAACTTGCACTTCTTGTAAGTACATGATAGATTGCATATGCGACCTAGATCATGCTGAGATCCACATAACATAACATCACGCCCGTCATCCCAGAAGGGTTAGGCAGAGGTGTAGGTACCTAATAGTACACCCACATTTCACCAGTTATGCTCAAGTCTCATGTCATGGGAGCGAGCCTTTTTTTTTTTTGGGACAAGCCCGTCACACTATTCCCAAACCACTGTAACTCCTGTTAGCCAGAATCAACAGTGGCGACCACAAGAAAAGCGCCGAGACAATGAAGCTCGACGAAGTCCCAGAGAAGCGATTTAACTGTCTTGGATCCCGCAACGAAATTAATCAGAAAAGAATAGCGGAGGAGTAGGAAAAAACATAATTTCCACTTCCCTCCATATCAGCAGGAGACAGAACAGAACAAGGCCAATAGGCACACAGGGACGTATACAACTGGGATAAGCCCAGTTGCCTAGCACCACGGATATTATTGTCATTAATATTACTGGGTCCTAAGTTGTGAGCTGTTATATTTGATTCCAATAATAGGTATGACAAAAATGCTTGAACGCACGGAAAGTTCCAGTTTCTACAAGGTCCGTATAGTAAATAACTCCGGACGTAACCTGTACACTATTTAACATAATATTACGTTCATTCTGCCAAAGACTACACTCCCATAAAATGTGATGTACAATTTGTTCAAATTCGCAGTCAGATGTAGAACATTGACAAAAAGGCGAGGCAACAAGCTTGAAGGAAAATAATTTACTCTTAAAGTTACCATGAACTGTGAGAAATTGGGCGACACAGTGATCCACCTCCAGCCATGTCCTGGCCAGCCGCTCACGAACAGATGGAAAGAACTGGTGGAGGTGTCGGCCTTTGATGGAATTATCCCATCTACATTGCCATTCAGACAAAAGTTCCTCCCAGACGTCAGTCTGTGGTTTAAGTAATCTAGCTATTTTAGCACGGTCACGTTGCGTTAAAAAGTCTGCGTCCGCGGTCTCTCGTGCGCAGTAGTACATTGAAGCACGGCGCTGTACTTCAAGATCAACTGGAAGTACCCCTGCCAGTACCGGTGGGAGCGAGCCTATTGCCATCAACCGGGCACCAATCCAGACTCCGTGGCTGTTACTGATAAATTCCTGATGGAAAAGCCAATAACACTTTGCCTGACCTGGGAATCGAACCCAGCACCTCATACTCAGCAGTCGCGCTTGCGAACACTTATAACAGGAGATCCTGGAAGTGTAAATTGGCCGCTGAAAAAAATGATCCCACTGATAGATGCAACTTTCAGGATGAGTGAGCGGGATAGTTAGCAAACAAACTTGAAAAGCCTAGGGGAGGCCTTTGCTCAGTAGTGAGACAGCGTGGGCTGATTAAAAAAAAAGACGGGTTGCACTCCGGGAGTGCCGGCAGAAGTGAAAACTTGATTATTAACGTTGAGCATGTTTGATATTTTGGAATGGTTAGGGAATAATTTTGCACCAATTGCTTTAACAGTATAAAAGTACTATCATTTATGTGGTAGAATACAATATTGATTTATTGCGCTATCGTACACAAACATGACAATTTATATTACATTAAAAATTTAAAACTATTACAATTATTTTACATTAAAAAGTTTATCTCTCCGAAAAATCAACTTTCATCCATAATTTCAACGACTTTTTCACCATCATCATTACCAGAACTATCATCGCCAATCTCTAAAACTGATACGATAGGTTTATGGTAGCTGAAGTAAGAAACGAACAGTTTTGATTCGAACCTATTTAAATGTCTAATAAAGACCGCATCAATAGTAGTTTTGTATTTCGTTGTGCTAAGATTGCGATCATTCGACATAGTTAAACCAAATTCATTATTTAAAAATTCAATTATTCCGCCATAACTATGCTAACCCATTTATTTTGTCTTTCCCTGTCCTCCGATCGGAACTCCGATTGGTAGGAGGAGCGGGAATATTTTTTCCCATGCCTCCGATTAAGCATCATAAAAACATTGTACAGTCTAGTTCAAAATAAATTATTTTTGTATTTTATTGACTGTACAGTCGACATCGTTAACGTTCAGGGTCAAAATGTCCAACTCCCACACGACTAGTCTAAGATCGATAGTTTCCGAGATATAGCCGTTTCAATTTTGACAGCTGTCATCCGAAATGTAGATCTCATTGAGATCTATCACTTGTCCCTACACACAACTAGTCTAAGGTCGATAGTTTCCGAGATATAGCTGTTTCAATTTTGACAGCTGTCATCCGAAATGTAGATCTCATTGAGACCTATCACTTGTCCCTACACACAACTAGTCTAAGGTCGATAGTTTCCGAGATATAGCCGTTTCAATTTTGACAGCTGTCATCTGAAATGTAGATCTCATTGAGACCTATCACTTGTCCCTACACACAACTAGTCTAAGGTCGATAGTTTCCGAGATATAGCCGTTTCAATTTTGACAGCTGTCATCCGAAATGTAGATCTCATTGAGACCTATCACTTGTCCCTACACACAACTAGTCTAAGGTCGATAGTTTCCGAGATATAGCTGTTTCAATTTTGACAGCTGTCATCCGAAATGTAGATCTCATTGAGACCTATCACTTGTCCCTACACACAACTAGTCTAAGGTCGATAGTTTCCGAGATATAGCCGTTTCAATTTTGACAGCTGTCATCTGAAATGTAGATCTCATTGAGACCTATCACTTGTCCCTACACACAACTAGTCTAAGGTCGATAGTTTCCGAGATATAGCCGTTTCAATTTTGACAGCTGTCATCCGAAATGTAGATCTCATTGAGACCTATCAATTGTCCCTACACACAACTAGTCTAAGGTCGATAGTTTCCGAGATATAGCTGTTTCAATTTTGACAGCTGTCATCATTATTATTATTATTATTATTAATTATTATTATTATTAATTATTATTATTAATTATATTATTATTATTAATAATTTTATTATTATTATTATTAATTATATTATTATTAATAATAATAATTATTATTATTAAGCGCCCTGCGCTGCCTAAACGAAACAGTAGGCCCAGGCATACATTTTCGCCGCGCCGTAGAGAGGGGATAGCTGTCTACTCTCCATCCGTCTTACGCTTTTTCGATCAGGGTCACGTGGTCACGTGTCCTGACGAATTTTCGATCAGGGTCACGTGGTCACTTGTCCTGACGCGAGTTTAAGATTTTATACCCATCACAGAACAATTTCCCAAAGTGCTCAACGCCGCTAAAGAAGTTTTCACTTCAAAAAAACAGAATCATAATACGCTAATAATATTAATTAACATTTTAAAAATAATTTTAACATTTTTTTTTTATTTAGCCGTTATTGTCCCACTCCTGAGCAAAGACCTCCCCCCATTCTGTCAATTTTAACATGAGTCATAATTTTTATACCATTTCGATTCTGCTAAAGCGGTAATTTTATCTCCCCTGCACTTTTTGTCTACACTCTAACTAACCAACCTTTCCTAAAACTTACTTTTAAACTACAAATCGGAACATAACCGCAACCAAATCGTCCGGGCGTGCCACCAGCCTAAAACACGATGCTTCATAAATAATGGCAGTTCGCAAACACTTGCTCACAAAGCCCATTACACATCTATCATGGTTGACTCTTTACAACTTTACTATACTTTCTTGGTATAGCAAATTGACAAAGAGCCGATACACTCAGTTTTCTTTCGTTTTTGTTTAGATGCCTTTGGCTCGTATGGAAATAAAGTTGGAGAATTATTACGATTGGAAATTGATGTATGTTGGTTGGACCTTTTAGGTTAGTAGATTGTGATGGATTAGTAAGTTTGATGGATTTCATGTGGGTATGTATGTATGTATATCTGTACGAACTACTCTGTTACTCTGTCGATCTGTTTGTTTGCCAATCTCGTTTATCAAATCTGTCAGGTTTTTACGACTTAAACTTAACCAGATTTGGAAGAAATTGGATACACATAGAGTTACAGAAATAGAATACCTTTTTATCCCTATAACATGTTTTTATAGGATTATTTCCAACCTCCACGAGGGCAAAGCCGCGAGTAAAAGCAAGACCAGGAAGGTATAAAGCATTCATGAAGTCTGTAGTTCTATAATCTGTGGTTTGTATTCAACTGGGATCCATCCATTTCAATATTCCCTAATATAACAGGTGTTGCAAACATTATGGATAATGTTTTGTTTATCGAGGAAAGTAAATGCTAAAACATTTTTGCTACACAGGCTTTGTTCCGCTTTCTTTTTGTGTTAAAACGTTACACGGCTTACAAAATAATGTTTGCTGAAGTATTATTAACTCTTTTAACATTATTTTGTATGTAATTAATTCAAGCTTATATTAGAGTGTATTTTTTGTAAGAGCAAGCGGTAATTATTCGTACATTGACGTTGCAAGCGACTGCACTACATAACGCCATTTTAAATTCTTCAAATAATTTTATTTCAACATTGCGGATATGTTTTAAAGTGAAGAGGTTTTATGAAAGGTTCGGAAAATAGCGACTGGGAACATTACTGGCTGAATGTAGCCTGAGGCATTTTATACTGGGAGGAGCTTGTAAGTCTCGATGTAAGTACTATTTCTAGTAATAAAATAGGAGCTCGAAAACTGTGTAGGACATAAAAGTCATTAGTGTTTTTTAGGGTTCCGTACCTCAAAAGGAAAAAACGGAACCCTTATAGGATCACTTTGTTGTCCGTCTGTCTGTCTGTCTGTCTGTCTGTCAAGACCTTTTTTCTCAGGAACGCGTGGAGGTATCAAGCTGAAATTCATATCAAATACTCAAGTCTATGGTCTCTTGGAGCTGTGAAAAAATCAAACTTCTAAGTCAACGCGATCAAAAGATACTCCCGTTTATGCCGCAAATTTTCGACACTCGCAAGGGAATCAAAACCTACAGGGTACTTCCCGTGAACTCAGAATCTTGAAATTTGGTACGAAGCAACGTCTTATAGCATAGATAAAGGAATAATTACGAAAACCATAAATTTTTAGTTACATCAAGATACTCCCGTTTATGCCGCAAATTTTCGACACTCGCAAGGGAATCAAAACCTACAGGGTACTTCCCGTGAACTCAGAATCTTGAAATTTGGTACGAAGCAACGTCTTATAGCATAGATAAAGGAATAATTACGAAAACCATAAATTTTTAGTTACATCACATAATATATTTTTTTTACGGAACCCTCGGTGCGCGAGTCCGACTCGCACTTGGCCGGTTTTTTATCTCAAACTTCATTATTTTAGTCCTGTACAAAAAATTTGTTACAAATATTGTCAAGACAAAAAATGAGCTAAGTTGATGTCGAGGGCCTGCAGTCTCTACACTAAAAACAGCGCTACGAATGTCTCTACGTCGTATCGATGTCAAATTTCTTTAATAGATTTTCAGCTTTATTTCAACAGCATAAGGTTGAAAATCGATTAAAGAAAGTTTTCGATTTTTCGACTTAACGACATTCGTAGCGCTGTTATTAGTGTAGAGACTGCAGGCCCTGTTAATAACAGAGTCCATAGCGTTACATAGACCCTTGGCAAACATTATTATCGAACGTATAGACGATGATAGTAAAGCTATCATCGTATAAACGTTCGTTCAATTATAGTTGTATATAAATCTATGGAGAACCCCATAGAGTGATCTCTATAGAATCCCATATTTTGTATGTACCAACCTGCAGGATAGTAAAGTAACAAACTCACAATTCCAATGTTATTTACTTGGATAAAGCAACAAGATTCATTGCGTTATTTATGTTGTTGTGTAGACGAATGTTTCAAACATATGAAGCAATGGATCCAAAATATCCATAACTATCCTGCTGATTGTCAACGTGTGCCAATGTCGTGATATTAATATGATAGTACCGTATATATTTTCATGGACACTTGCCAATACGAATACGAAAAGGTGCCATGTAAATGAAATTGTATGATAAAAGACACGGTTCGATTGGACCTTCCAACTTCATTTTGAATATTGTTACTGTAGGTGATTGGCTGATTTTTCCTCTATATTACGATGATTCACTTATGGAAAAACTGTTAAATACACTTAACCTGTTAAATTGTAGGGTGATAGAGCTTTCTACACGTAACCCTGTTTTCAATATAATGATTTGAGGCTTTTCGTCAGTCATTAAAGAATATCAGCAGTTTCATATAACCGATCGATGAGGCGTATCGCAGTTTTTGTAATTCTTATAATATTTTGTTATATTGTATGCCTACTATATTGTAGCATGTATCTACCAAATAAATGATTTTATTTTCTTTCATTTGTTTTAATAACCAAAGAAAAACTCTTGGTACAACGTTCAACGTCCATCGAAGTCCTGTAGTGTATGACGTATGTATATCTATGAGCACTTACCTTATTATCTTTCTGCCATGAACACACACCCTTCTTGTCTGATATCCTACACTTGAGCAGAGCATCTTCGCCGGGATTCACTTCAGTATACGTCGGCATCTCAATAAACCTTTGTACAGCATCTGTAAAGAAAACATATTCAGGTCAATATTAATGGTATTTAGAATTGCCTCAGTTGTTATAGAGGTACAGCTGCTGAGCTTTGACTATAGCATATATGATACCATTAGGCATAGCTTAACTGTAGCTTAGGTAATTCATTAGAAAGGACCAGTCTCTAAAAACTAAAAAACAAAAAAAAGACCCGCCAAAAAAATTAAAAGCTAAAAACAATTTATTAATTGATGACTGATTACATGACTTTGCTCTGAAGTGTGAATGTGGTATTATCCCCAAGCAGTGGGACACCTGATATCGTGTCCTGCTTGCCTTTTTGCTTGCACAACACAGGAACTGATGGACGCTACTGAAAGTGACAAACTTGTCGCCAAATGCGCTCACGCTATTTAAATTGTCATCGACACGCTAATAAACAGAAGAATCTAATTTTATATCAAAAAAATGGATCCCGCCTGCTTTCAACTTTTATTTAATTTATAATGTGCTTGCTTTTCAGTTTGTAGTTTAGTAATGTGAAGATTACACCCATATCTTGTGAAATGCGTGAAAAATGGGTAATTTAGCTCTGTTGACTACAGACCAAACTATCCCCTTGGGATAAATAAAAGCGATAAGTTAGGAATATTTTTGTGAAAGCTCTCGACTGAAAACTGCAAAGGTTGATAGATTGATTGATTGACAGTAGGGATGGGTCTTAAATTAATAAGCTGCTAAATTAACACTGCTAAATTTTTTTAGTGTCAACACCTGTTAAATAATTTCTGATATAGCTGCTAAATATAGCAGTCACAACTGACAGTGACAAGTTCCGTCTCTATTGAATTGGTTTCAACTTAGCGAGTTATTTAGCAACTAGCGAGCGAGTTGATTTAACTCACTGCTAATAGTGTCAACACCTGTTAAATAAGTTCTGATACAGCTGTTAAATATAGCAGTCACAACTGACAGTGACAAGTTCCGTCTCTATTGAATTGGTTTGGTTTCAACTTATCGAGTTATTTAGCAACTAGCGAGCTCACTGCTAAGTGCTAACTGCTAAATTCGGAAATATTACATTTAACGAGAGTTAAATAAAGACTGATCTTCGTTACGAAGGTTTACGCGGGATAAGATAAAAAAAGATTAGAAGAAAATTACAAATACAAAAAAAAACAGACATGAAAAAAAAGAAATCGTTGTAAATAAATTGATTCTCATTACAAATACGCCAACAGAAAAAGTTAACAGTCTTAAGCCTGTGAAAAATATGAAGGAAATGAGAATTAATTATGTTAAAAATCTGTCTGTGACTAAATTTAACAGTTGCTAAAAATAACTGCTAATTTTAAGTGTTAATTATTTTTAGCATTAGCATTTAGCAGTGTTATTATTTTTTAACGTTTAAGCCCATCTCTAATTGACAGAAGTGTCTGAGTTGCGCACAAACGGTTGCATGCAAAACTGCACGTCAGTTTTCTGCGCTTTTTTTAATCTTTTTTTATTTTGTTAGTTGATCCGAATTCGAATTGCAGACTCTCCAGGCCCATGTCGTTCGTTTGGGTGAACTTTGAGTGCGTATTTCACGATCATATTTCATCATAGGTATAACATCTATAGGTTTAATGCGAGGTTTTGATTGAATATAAAGCGATAAAGTCCCTTTTTATGGGTGTTGAAAAGGGAGTTATGAGATTATAGTAAAACGGACAGTATCTACATGGGTTGGGGTAATTTCATCATAGAAACTATACACGACTGCCTCGTTGGTGTAGTGGTCGCAAGCACGACTGCTGAGCAAGAAATCCTTGGTTCGATCCCCGGGTGTTTTTTTTTTTTTGACATTTTCCTTCAGGAATTTCTAAGTACCAGCTATAAAGCATGTGATGATAACGGCTCGCTCCTAATTACATGAGACTTTAACGTTAACAAACTAGAAGCGTCGAGCTTCTAGGACTCCCATCTAATAGATCCCGGTGAGTCTTTACTTCGTAATATCTTATGTCGAGATAAACATACATGATGAGTGGAGAGATGAGAGGACTCTTACAGTTATATATTCTTACTTCACTGGTAGTTCAATCTTGCAGTGCACAGCGCACTTGGTAGTCAAAGACATTGAACAGGGAAGTCTGGAACTCCCGTACATTGTAGTGTGGTCCGGAAACACACTGGCACGGTCAACTGAGCTGGAGCAACCGTGGCGAGGCTATGGAGATGGTGAAGGCCTCCGGGGGATCATAGGCCCCCTGTCCGGCTAAGTGATTATGCAAACACGTTTAGACTCACCAGGGATACACCCTGTTTAGACCGGAGCAAGTTAACCGATGCCCAGCTAGGTAGTGGAGGTGCACAGCCATGTAAAGCACAATAATAAATAGACACCTGCATATCAAAGAGAATGGCAAAACACTAGGTAAAACCAATAAAACATGCAAGTGGCATAGCCATATGAAGGAGACTGTATGTCAATACGTCTATATAAACATGTCTCTACCCTCATGACAAATGTGTATATTTTGTGTATCTATGTGGTCCTCACATGTGTGATGATGAGATAAAGTGTTTGGCTTATCATAATGCATGTAGAAGGCAACACATTTTGTACACGTTAACGTAACTGGCGAATTGTGGGTGTATTATTATGTAGGTACACCTCTGCGCACCCATTCATCCAAGCGTGATTCTATGATATGTAAACGAAACACGATCACCATACACGAAGAGCACGAACTGCATTTAAGCGCTGATTAGCTATTTACTATGAGATATTGACTTAGACAACTCTTGATCAAAGTTTCGGTGAGCTGATTGCATAATTTCATCACGTAAAATTCGCCTTTAAAATAAGATAGAATAAGGGCCTCTTTCGATGGTCGAATAACCACTACTTAATGAATAAATTCAGAAAATTGAAAAAGAATTTGTATGAAATTAACGGCTAACGCCCAAATACTCAAACGTCACTCAATTTTAAGTTGCACTTAAACCTCGTGCTGTCTTTGTTACTTTAACGCAGAGTGACAGAGATAGCAGGAGTTTTGATGGTTATTTATAATTGAGTGACGTTTGAGTATTTGGGCGTAAGTCAGTTAAAGGGAAATTAATCGTAGGTGGTGACACAGGCCCTAAAATTAAAGGGACAAAGACGAGTCTTACATAAATTACAATATCGAAAGCCAACTTTTATATACCTAGGTTTAGTATGTTTTCAAAACTCATTCCTGTATGATTGATTGTTGGAAAAGTTGTTGGTTGTTGGCAAGTTAATGATAAGAAACTTTATTTGGTTTCCGAGAAATACGGGTATTAGTTTTCCCTTGAGTTTCTGGTTACCTAGAGAGAGATTATTTTCTTAAACCTTTTTCATGATTAAATAAACTTATCACGTGGTATTTTGTATGTTTTATTATAATATAATATACTTATGATTTTTAATTGCTTATTTTTTCATTATGTTTTGTCCTTTGTGAGAATAAGTATTTATTAGTCTTTTCATTCTTTCTTTTATTTGGTCTTTTGAATCTATCTAGGACACTCAACTAGGCGTGCGTGTATGACTAGAATACTAGATTTATGAACGTGTACGAGGCTAAACCTGTAATTAAAGACCTTACTAGGAATCGTACTGAACTCTCTGGCTAGCCCCATAGTAAATTAGCGTGAGTATTCCGTGTTACGAAATAAATGAACCAGTTCGAAATCTAACACAGGCAGCGTCATATTTCGGTCAAAGTAGCAAGATTCACAACATCGGAATCCCACAGGAGTAGACCCCTTCCTAGCAGTTTGTAGAACACTGGCCTATATTGAGGTATTTGCGGGTTACAGACTAACAACCAGAGTAACGATGCTCTGCAGTACTCAATCAAACTTCAGTCCACGTACTGAATGGATGACAGACAACGTAAATGTATAGACAAGTCATTGAGGAACTATGGACGTAAAAATACATTGATTTTTTTGAGTTTGGGAAATCATCAAATAACTCCTCCCACTCAGAGTTCTGGGCAGAGTGGTAGGGAGTGTCAGACTTCTACTGACAAAAAAACCATCCATGTTCCTTCTTAGCCCTTTGTGTCCGGGGCCACGGTATCTCTTTCAAACATCCCGCAGGCCCATATACGTATATTTTGACTTGTCACCGAATTTGCTAAAATAAAATACCTTGAAACCGAAAACTTATTAACCCCGTCATTGTAATAATTTGTTTGTGCTAGACCATACTTGCGAACATTTGTTTGAGCCCGATTTATGGCAAATGGATAGCCCCGTATCACATGAACTCATACATAACTGGCAAAAAGAAGTGTGTATTATCAGGTACACCTCTGCCAAACAGTTCGGGCATTATATGCGTCATATTATGTTGTGTGTTCATCAATAGTGGCCTTCTATAAATATTATTCAAGGACCAAAAGAATTATAATATATCATTCAATGCCATTTGAAAATCTTTGACAGTTCGTGTAAACTGGTACTATCTAATGTAGTCGGGTAATACTTTCCAAATGAATCGTACCGTGACAGCTGGTAACAACCGTTTGGTTGGGCCTCAGTGGTTTGCTAACAACTAGGGCCAGAGAAAAAGCTTGCATACCTGAAGGAGATGGATAATAACTACTTCTGTCTCCTTTACTCTCACCATTGATTGTAATAAGTGTGTATTTGTTATTTTCGTTTATTTATCCTTTCTAAATATTTAATTCATTTTTATAAGATATTTCATTTTTAAAAGGTATGGTCCCATGTCAGGAGCTTAAGGGTCTAGGCTATCAATTAAGCTATCTGGGCTGCGGGTAGTTCGAAAGAGATACCGCGGCCTCGACACAAAGGGGGCTAAGAAGGAATATGGGTGGTTTTTAGTCAGCAGAAGTCTGACCCTCCCTACCCGTCTGCCCAGACTGGGAGGAATCATTTGATGATTTCCAACCCTCCAAAAAAAAAGGGGCCTCCAGAGATAGGAACCTACTTACAATACAATCTGTATCAAAGAGTACTAAGGAACCTTCAAAATCCGGTCTTTGCTCCAGAAGTGTCTTCTAGTCTATTGATACAGAATAGAACATAATTAATTTCTTTTCATTAACCAAATATGAATACTAATAACATTAATTATTTACTGTGTTCGAAAATGAAATACCTTAAAACAACTGTTGTATTTTAACTATCAGATTCTAATGGCCGACGCTCGTAAAAATAAGCAAGAACATTATAAACAATTCCATAACATTACCAAAATGGCTGAAATTCTTTCACCATTTAGGATATCATCAAATATTTATGACTTTTCTTTCCATGTTTTCCTTAACATTTTTTTTTCAATTTTATATACTTACCTACATTAAAAACGGTCTGTTTCGAAGAAATGATTCAAGGAGCTTCCTTCTTTGTGTTGTTTCTTTAATTAATTAGGTTCGTCATTTTTTAGTCAGTTGCAACAGTTATTCAGGGAATGTATTGAATGCTACAAAAGGTAATCATGTGCGTTAAGTACTTAATTAGTTAAATGCGCCTCTTAAGGTTGAACAAGCCAGTCATTCTTCCATACAAACTTACGAAAGTGATTACTCCTCTGTTTGACGGTGTAGGTTCAAAACTAAAAATTGTATCAACTGGTCTTATCATTATCTAGGTCTGTATGGAAGCAGAATTGGAAAAAAAATATTGATTTGGAAGTTATGAACGTCAAAACTTTCATATTTTAGCACTAATTTAACTCATCTTTGGGCGTAAATAAGTAACGTATATAGTATGAAAAAGAAAAAAGTGAAACCATACGGACATAGATTAGTTATTAAAAAAATTAAATAATTTGATTTTGAACAGATACATTCAATAGATTTTTCATGAAACCAAATATACCAAAGGTCTGCATAGAAACAATCGCGCGCCCGTTTTAGTTGTGTCTCTTTCGCTCTATGCATTTCGCTCGTGATGTCGGGTGAAATAGCATGCATTTTAGCCCCGCCCACCAACTAGTTCGTGCCGTTGGCTTGTTTACCCTTAATTGGGAATAAGTAAAAGAGCAGGATCAAGATTTGGGTCAACATAAGTCTCACAAATGTTTACAGTCTAGGAACAGGAAGTTTTTAAAATCATTATTAAATCTGTTTTTTAAATCATTTTAAAGTTTTTAAACTGACATGGTCACCAAACGCGATAATTATGTGCCGTAAGACTGTTTTTTTGAGTTCACGATATTTGACAAACGGATTTTATGCACGGTGCCCGGGAGTCATACCGGGATGTGGGTAGCCATATGCAAAACACATAAATTGAATTTTTGAGCCCATTTTTTAAGTATTCAAATCTCGTTGTTGGATTTTGAGCGTCGTTTTCGAATTTCAAATTCCAATAGTACTGCGTACTTTTGGGTCTATTTTAGAAAATTAAATTTGAATTATTGAAGAAGGTACGCTTTAGAGCTAGGCCTTCCCAATTTAAATTCAAACCTATTTAAGGCCCAATTCTTGCACTTGAAAAGTAAATTATGTTAATAACCCCTAATTGCTGAATCGTAAGTCAGTAATATAAGTTTTCCCGTTTATGATATTAATAGCGTAAGTAGTAGCGTAAGTCAGTATTTGTGGCGTCCCGACATGCTCGTAGATAAGCCAGCCCTAATGACGTCAACCTGTCACTAATTATGCACATATTGTGATCTAAAGCCAACACGGTTCTGCTGAGTAGGGCGAAGCTGTAGGTGTCACGCAAACACAATCGATAACACTAATTTGCTCTCAGTAGGCACTAAGTTCCATTACAAGACGGGGAACATAATGGATGAAATGACTAAGATGTCTCGAGTCCACTCATTCACTCTCAGAAGGACTCGTAATACAAAACTGGCCATTTAGTAGTCCTTAAGTAGTTGCTGTTGAATTTTCAACGCTAGGTTCAAGGTCGAAAGGTAAAATTTCAACAGAGCAGTAATATTTAGGCATTCATTTAGAAGCCTAACATCACCTATCCATAACACATTTAGAGGTATCTTCTGTACGCAAAATACACCCTTTGGACTTGGCATTGTGGTCACAAGTCCTTTATACAATACAATACAATGGAGGTATTTATTAGACAAGACTTTGACTAACAATCTCCGTTTTCCAAAGGCTAGCTAACAAACATAGGAACAGTACGCGTCACTCTTTGCTGTCCTCTTCCCTCTGTCCTTTGACAAACATTTCTATCTCAAAAAGGAAATAAATAAGGACGTATAGGCTTCGACGGACTGACGATAGAGGGAGCCACGTCATTGACGCGCTTTGAGGAAGTTGAGGCACAGGCATAATTAGCTCAGCTGAAGAGGCTGATTGGAATACTAGCTGTCTGTAACCCATATTGGCAGTAAAGTAGCATTAGTCCACACTTGTATTCCCCGTTGGGGCAGGCAGAGGTGTTTGTATAGTAGACTGAAATTTGGCCAGTTGATGTAACAAGGGGTTGAGCCTACTGTCATCAAACAACGGGCCTGTGGCGACTAGCGACATCTATCGCAACACCTGCACTGAGAAAAAAATCCTGAGACAAAGCTGCAGTTTTACATTGCGGGCAAATTCTTGCGAAAGTGACAAAATAATTTTGAGATTACAGCAAAATAACCTTTGCTGCCACAGCAACTTTTTTTTTGTGAAACGCAAATATTGTGAACCCCGCAGTAAAATATTGTGGCGTTATCAATTTTTGGGCCCTTAGATATAATCGCACAGTGGTATTTAGCGGGGTTCACATGGTTAAAGTTTGTGTAGTTCGCAATGTGCGCTGCACATTGACTTTAGACGTTGTGGCGTTAGCAATTTTTGGGCCCTTTGATAAATTCGCAAAGTGGTAATTTGCGGGGTTTACATGGTTAGAGTTTGTGCAGTTCGCAATGTGAGCTGCGCATTGACTTTAGATATTGCGGCGTTAGCAATTATTGGGGCCTTTGATATATTCGCAAAGTGTTAATATGCGTTGTTCACATGGTTAGAGTTTGTGCAGTTCGCAATGTGAGCTGCGCATTGACTTTAGATATTGCGGCGTTAGCAATTATTGGGGCCTTTGATATATTCGCAAAGTGTTAATATGCGGGGTTCACATGGTTAAAGTTTGTGTAGTTCGCAATGTAAGCCGTACATTGATGTTATAAGTTGTGGCGTTATCAATTTTCAGGCCCGTTGTTAAAATCACATGTTGGGAATCTGTGGGGTTTACCAAGTTAAAGTTTGTGTGGTTTGCAATATAAGCTGTGCATTAATGTTATATGCTGTGGCGTTAGCAATTTTCGGGCCCTTTGATAAAATCACGATATGGTAATCTGAGAGGTTCACTTATGGCATGGCTGATTTCTGGTCAAAAGTAATTTTATCCTATTATGTATCTAAATCTATCATTCCATTCATGCTGGTTTCGTTAGCGAAGCTAACAATAAGAAGAAAGGGTTCACAGGTTATACGTTTGTGCATTGTTCCGGTGTTCGACATTAACTTTGACATGTTGTGGCGTTAGCAATTATCGAGCCCTTTGATAAAATCGTATAAGTTGGTAATCTGTGGGTGGGGTTCACATAATTGAAGTTTGTGTAGTATGCAATTTAAGTTGCACTTGTTTTATATGCTTTGGCCAATGATATTATATAATCATCACATTACACCATTAACAATTAAATTTACCAAAGATCCCCTTTGATAAAATCGCAATATCTATTAAAAGGCGTTCACAAAGTTAAAGTTTGTGTCGTTCGCAATATACCTAAGCAGCACATTGATTTTTTATGTTGTGGCATTGAATTTTTTTTTTATAAAATTGCAAATTTGTACTCTGTGGGGTTAACAATTTTATGGGCACGAGTTCACAATGTGCATAATTCTCTAACAATGTTCAAATTGCTATAGACACAATTCAAACTTAGCGAGGGTATCCTAACATAGATAAAAATACAAATCAACTATAGTGAAAATCACAAAGTTCATTCTCGACAATGTTTGATTTTGGTAAAGTTGTTAAAATCGATCGGTATCTAGTTTAGTCTTCGGTCGGCAGTGGCGGGCAACACTACTCGTAATAGCGTTTATTCTTTAGAATATATCTCCGCGGCGCGTGCGTTATGTTGGTACGGTACACTTGGTACACCTGTTTTTAATTATCTAATTCTAGTTCTTCTAGCCGTTCGGATTTTCGGAATTTAGGAAGGAAGAAGGAAGTACACAGCACGGACACACAGAGACATATATACCTACGTACATAGTCTGTGCAGAAATAGGTTTTATGACCGTCGGCGCGTCTGCGAGTGCGTCGATAATCGTCGTGAAAAGTAAAACTGTAAAAAAAGTGCGTGTGGTGAAAAAGTGTTATGAAATTAATAATATTAATATCATGGCGGACCCATTGTTCGACGTATAATTAAACTTTAATTTTTGTGTTTACTATTACTAATAGTTTGATCGAAAAGGGGTTTACAAGCTGTACCTACGTGTTTAATTATAACTTAATGTTTGATTAAAAATTGGTGACATTTTGATAACTGCTTTTTATTATGTAGATAGTCATTCCCGTTTCTAAGACGTTGCACATGATTAATACACCGGGCTTCAGATTTTAGCACTCTAGAAGCTCTGTGCATTGCTGGCATGTGCAACGCTAAATAATTCTACTATTGCTAATCTATACACTATGCTTTATTAGCAACCTTCACGTTGTGGTTCCAACAAAGGCGTGATCTAACATTGTGATGATCGCCATTTTACCATTGCTATTTCCGCAGTACCATATTGCAGAAATAGCAATGCTACCATTTATGTTCCCACAGTACAATGTTGCTACTCCAGCAATATTGTACTGCGGGAGCAGCAATGGTAACATTGCTATACCTGCAATATAGTACTGCGGAAATAGCAATGGTAAAATGGCGATCATCACAATGTTAGATCACGCCTTTGTTGGAACCACAACGTGAAGGTTGCTAATAAAGCATAGTGTACATAGCTAGAACCACAAGGTTGACAGATAAAATTGCGTTAATCGCAACTGCAGGCCTGTTTTTACATCACAACTTTGTTGAAACCACAACTTGAAGGTTGCTAATAAAGTAAAGTGTACATAGCTACAACCACAAGGTTGACAGATAACATTGCGTTAATCGCAACTGCAGGCCAGTTTTTACATCACAACTTTGTTGAAACCACAACTTGAAGGTTGCTAATAAAGTAAAGTGTACGTAGCTAGAACCACAAGGTTGACAGATAACATTGCGTTAATCAAAACTGCAGGCCAGTTTTTACATCACAACTTTGTTGAAACCACAACTTGAAGGTTGCTAACAAAGCAAAGTGTACATAGCTGGAACCACAATGTTGAAAGATTACATTGCGTTAATCGCAACTGTAAGATTGCAACTATAGCAAACTGTACGTTGCTAGATTATATAAGTTTAACACTGTGATATCTCCACGTTTAAAGTTGCGAAATAGGAGCCAACAGAGTAAGTTTGTGAAAACGAGCGTTTGTGAAATTCGCTATGTGATAATCCACAAAGTACACATTTCCACTTTGTCACATTCGCAATAGTTTTTCGCAATAAAAAAGTTGCTGCGGCAACAAACTTACTCTGTTGGCTCCTATTTCGCAAACTTTTATTGTTAATTTAACAATACTTTTTTCTCAGTGTGCGTACTAACAAACGATCGACAGAAGTTCCTACATCGCGCTATCAACATTATCCGCGACATAAGCCTATATAGGAGTTCCCGACTTACAACTGTCGGGCAGTTAGCCCGCCGGACACAACACCCGTCCGGTCGGAGGATCCTCCCTTTTCTATGGGGGATGAGGAGCTTTACACCCTGTTCCTCATACCCCCCAAACTGGTGACCCCGAGCATGAACGTCAGCGCAGCCTTTGTGCAACTACTTCAGACGTCGTCACCACTTCCCCTTCGCCTTCGAGCAGCGAGTCATACCGTCAGCCAGCAGCCACGGCTTCATGGGGTATCCTGTCCACCAGCATGCAGCGGAAGCGCATTCCTGGACATCACCCCCAGCCTCATCAGCGACTTTGGCACAGCACACTGCACTTCGGCCGGTCAGCAAGCAGAGACGCCCTTCTCTCCTGGTCGACGCAGCAGCCAGCCACTACGCAGCACTGCACACTCCGACTCACTGGAGCATACGCAGCATCACGACAAGCACTGCATCACTCCGACTCACTGGAGCTAATATGCAGCATCACCCCGACTCACTGGGGCATCACCGCAGACAGTTCCGACTCACCGTGAACTATGCGGCATCCGGTTCCGACTCACTGGAACCTTCCACTGGCTCACAAGCGCCAAGACTTAACCTGCTTTCGACCTCCGGTCTCGGAGGGGAGTGATGTGGCGACTAGCGACATCTATCGCAACACCTGCGTACTAACAAACGATCGACAGAAGTTCCTACATCGCGCTATCAACATTATCCGCGACATAAGCCTATATAGGAGTTCCCGACTTACAACTGTCGGGCAGTTAGTCCGCCGGACACAACACCCGTCCGGTCGGAGGATCCTCCCTTTTCTATGGGGGATGAGGAGCTTTACACCCTGTTCCTCATACCCCCCAAAGGCCTAAGAATTATTAAGTGATCTGTGGCACGGGCTGCTAATAATTATAACATAACATTTATAATCAAGCCTTTATTCCCCGAAGGCTTAGACAGAGGTGTACCCATTAGTACACCCACATTTCGCCAGTTATGTGTAAGTCCTGCATAATGGGGGGCAAGCCTATTGCGATCAACCGTGCATAAATCCAGACTCAGTGACATAGTACTGGGAAATTCCAATAAGACTACCCGACATGGGAATCGGACCCAGGACCTCATGTTCAGCTGTCAAGCTTGCGACCACTAGACCCACGAGGCGGTCAATGACGTGAAATTGAAAATGGAAAAGAAAAACCTAATATTACACTTGGCTTTACCATTTTGGCCGTAATCGTCGACAAAAAACGATGCTAACAAGACACTTCAAGGGCAAAAACCTCCAAAAAAACCACAAACTGATTCAATTCAACCGGCCTTTATTTCGCAACTAGCTAATGAACGTCCCATACCGTAAGTTGAAAGCTTATACGTCGCATAAAAGGGTAGGCCCAAATCGTCAGCACCCCACGGCAACATTACACGAGTTTATGAAGATTGCAAATATTTCTCACAAAGCGCCATCCGCGGCCACTGGTGTATCAAACCTTATTGTTCCCGTGAATTGAGTTTACCAAGTACTTTCCGCTGGTGTTCATTTTTAGTACTGAGCAGTTATTTTGTAGTAAAAGGTTTAGCGGAGTTCTGAGAGCGGTAGTGGGATTATAGAAGTTGTTACGTGTTCCGGAACGGTTTTAAAACGACGTCGTTTTAACCGTTTTAAGGTGACAGGGTGATAGGAAGCGTCTTTCGTAGATATGTCCCGCAATTTTCACTGCAATGTTTTTAAACGTCACGTAGGTAGTAACCGCCTAGATTGAAGATGTACGTAATTCTCATTGGTTTTTTTAACATTAGCTGAAAACATCTTTTACTTAAATATTCCAAACAGCACACCTGTAATCCCCAAAAGTTCCCAGTAAAGTACTTATATTTATATCTCACTAGCTGACCCCGGCAAACGTTGTTTTGCCATATAAATAATTTCAGAAAAAAAAAAGATGAAAAATAGATGTTGGCCGATTCTCATAGATACCGGTTAAGCACAAAAAATTTCATCCAAATCGGTCAAGCCGTTTCGGAGGAGTTTGGCATCGAAAACTGTGACACGAGAATTTTATATATTAGAAAGATATAATAAGGGGCAAAATTAGGTTAAAAACAATAAGAAAACAAACCAAGATTATAGATATCAAATACCAAATTAAACAACTAAAATGGAAATGGGCAGGACACATACCAAGAAGTAAAACAGAAAAGTGGACTAACGAAGTGACGGAATGGTGCCCTAGATATAAAAAGAGAAGCAAAGGTAGGCAACTTTGAAGATGGGAGGATGATATCAAGGAGGTAGCAGGACCATACTGGATGAGGATAGCAAGGGATAGACCGCTGTGGAGAATATTTGGGGAGGCCTATGCTGAAGAGCAAGACAATCACGAAACCGGTGTCTAATACAAATAATAACATTTAATTAAGTTTCTTTCACGAACAACCATGTTTAATATTATAGTTACTAGTTTAGTTATAAGACGAAATGTAACATTTATAAGATTGTTATTATAGGCTTTTATTATTAGGTATTATTATAATAAGGGGCCAGTCTATTGCAAATTTGCCATCAAACCGGACGAATCAGACTCCGTGGCTACTACTGAGAACTTCCAGATGCAAAAACCGAATAACACTTTGGTCGACCCGAGAATCGTACCCAGGACAACAGCTCAACAGGTCCTCAACAGTTGCGCTTCTGACCACTAGACCAACGAGGTGGTCCAATATTCCAAAGTGAACAATAAACCAACCAATCCTTTTAACATCAAAGGTCATCAGAGTTTCACAAGTTTCCGCTTATGACAATAGTGTCAGCTCTTTTAAGTAAGCACATCAACTGGAAATGTCGAGGGAGCTCTCAATCGAAAGTGGTATTAATAAAACGGGTCTTAGAATTGAACACGAAACGAATATCAAAGAAACCTCCACCTGACATGAAACTACAAAAGCATTCGACCCCTATTTAATAAAAATAAAGAATTTTATACCCCACCCGAATAGCTACATTGTTATTCATAGCATCGATATCGTAATCCATAAGAATAATCTAGAAATTTTCCTTTCGAATCGAGTATTGCACGAGTTTAACGGTTGCTCATTACGGGGGAGTCGAAAGGCGTGAAGATGGTCTGATAACAAGCGCAGTCACACACACGTGATTCTAGAGCAGGTTCGAGCAGTTTTGAGCAAATTCGAGCAGTCCTGACTGCTCTGAGCATTTCAGCGCTCAAGTATTTGCTCCAGATGTTGTTTAGTCTCGATATTTTCTGACTGTCTTTTAATGTAACGTTCTTACGTTTAATTAGTGATGTTGTTTTTCTTAGATAGCCCGGGGGATAAAACAAAATTGTTTTTTTGCGATAAAAGCTTTTAAATTGACATGGTCACTAACATCGTCTTTATTACTGACTAGCGGACGTCCCGCAGTTTCACCCGCGTAGATCCCGTTCCCGTGGGAATACAGGGATAAAAAGTAGCCTATGACACTCAGCAATAATGTGGCTTTCTATTGGTGAAAGAATTTTTTAAATCGGTTCAGTTGATCCCGAGATTACCCCTTACAATTTAAAAAATACATAAACTTTACCTCTTTATAATATTAGTATATAGAGTATAGATAAATTACACACAAACACACATACATTCTACTCTGCTGCTACTGTTACCTAATATCCTCTTGTCTGTCAAGCTATATTTCGCAATAAAATTTGAGGTTGATGGAACAGTCATAACTGTATTAGATTGATAAACTGCTGAAAAGCTTATATCGCAACAGTAGATTTTTTTCGTAGAAATACGAAACTATAGTAGCAATTTACTGTAACGGAGACCCCATGGACATAACAAAACCATGGGAAATTGGTATTGCCTCGCAATTCGTTTGCGGACGTCGAATGACCTTCACTACGAATAAGTTATTGATATTAAGTCGCATCTGGCCCAACCGACGAACCCCAACATATTTGGGAACGGCTACGCTTAATTGCCTCCCAAAGTAAAATACTCTGCTTATCGCACCTACTTACAAAGCCATTAAAGAAGAGAAGTCTTAAAAAGTATTACTCGTAAAGAGAACTATGAAAGTTGCGAAAGCAAAACTGTGTAGATTGCTGGAGTTCAGAATGTTCGGATTCTCGCATTCTACCTGCGTTGAATTAAATATTAGTGAGGATTGTTTGTGTAGCTGCTAAAATACTAATATTCCCAGTATCTAGATAGAATAGGGGCTGAATACAGCGGAGTTGGGGAAAGGCTAGCGGGATTGATTGCGTACATTGATTGTGTAGCTGTGTCAGCGGGTGGATTAAGCGCTATTTTTTCGGGAAAAAGTGTGAAATCTGACGGGTGTTCGGGTTTCAAGTGGATGGGGTACTTTCATGTATTGATCGCTTGGACGAAACCAACTTTACAGAGCAGTTATTAAAGCATCCAAATGCATGTTAAAACACCACTTAGCTGATTTTAGAAATCTTGGCATTTTTAATTTTTATCAAGAATTTATCTTCGTTACATTTCTTTTTTTTTTCTTTACAAAACGCATGAACAAAGAATACAGGGTAAAGTGAAAGAATACCTTTTCTAATAAACTTTATTATCCCATAAAGATTTTCACACATCGTGGAGAGAATTCTCGCAATAAGAACCCTCAATGGAACCAATCAAATTCAACTTTTCCGATGATTGGCCCAAAAAGTTTTATTATTCTTTCAATATTGGGAAAATCGTGTAAAAGAAGTAAAATAATAGACAATCATATCTACTAATTTGTACAAAAGGACATTGATTTTTAAATACGACGTAGACATCACACAATCTTGAGAAAACTCAAAGGTCTAATATGTACCAAACCTACAAGAATTAAAAGTTTTCCAATCTCAAACAATAAGAAAAACTTCGCATTACCTAAGTACCTGCCAACTCGACAATCTGCACCGTAATTTAGTATAAGGATTCAATATATTTTTTTCTTTGTTGAACAACGACTTTTCTCTACATTGATATTTTAAACTTTTACAAGGTATTAAAGAACTAAGTGCTAACTTCAAAACTTCTAAAATTCCCGTGAAGTTTTCGGATGTAATAGGCTGCCGTTACTTCAACTGAAATGACTAATTACGATAGATACAATAGAAGCCTATAGTGATAACTAATCTATCTATTAAAATTAAATCAGATGTCAAGAGTAGGCTCAATTAATGTTTAAATAACAAAAGGGGCAGTTCCAAAAACATCTGATAAAAGCGAAAAAATAATAAAAAACGTAACAGTGGTTTCCGCTTTGTTTTTATTTGAATATGAAATTCTAATTTTAAATCAGTTTTCTACAAACTCAATTTTCATGCAGGTAGGTATTGTTTTCATTACAATTTATTTAAAAAAAGATGATTCAAATAATAATTTAGAAAACGTGGCGTACTATGAATAAACTTCGAAATAAAGCTGTCATAGCTCCCTTATACCCTTTAGTGATTTAATGAGATCTGAAGAATCAGAGTTTGTTCACAATTTTTTTTTAACTGTCCTTTGTAAGCATACTTTGGCAACCCTACTCTGCTCTACTAAAAATAGAGAAAACGATTTTTCCCAGAAATGGGACCTTGGTAAATCGTTTTTTCGTCCCCGTTAAAGCATATTGCAACTTTCATCGAACCTCGACCTTTAAAATATATATGTCGCAGGTCTTTCATAAAATTAGGTTTTTGATCAAAAACCTAGGTTTTTCATCAAAAACCGGAAGATGACACATTTTAAACTCAATTTCATCATAAACCTGTAACAATCCAGACTAGTTCAGATTTTTGATCAAAAACCTGAACTAGTTTGGGTTTATGACAAAGTTCTTGTCAAAACATATATGTCGCAGGTTTTTCATAAAATTAGGTTTTTGATCAAAAACCTAGGTTTTTCATCAAAAACCGGAAGATGACACATTTTATATCCTTTATGGGCGGCATGGGCACCGGGCCGTAGGCCGACGAAGGAGGCCGGCGGAGGCCCGGCACTTTGGGGACAGAAGATATTAGTGTTATATAATATGCGAGCGAAGCGAGCGCGCGTCACGGAGTACTACTGGGATTTGTTCAATTCATTAGATTTGTTTAGGGAAATGATAAAACCGTGTTGTTATTTTATCTTCCTCCGTGGTTTGATCAAATCCCTTAGGTTTTTGATCAAAAACCTAATTTTATCATATCCCTGCGACATATATACGTACACATACTTCTAATTTCATCATCATATCAACCACAGCCAGAATTCACTCACTGCTACATAACTACGTTCTGTATAGGCCTCTCTTTTCTTGTTCTAATCTTCACGGTCATGTGCAAGCCTTTTGGGGGGGGGGGGGATCATCAAATAACCCCAGGGAGTGACAGACTTCTACTGACTAAAAACCACCCATGTTCCTTCTTAGCCCTTTGTGTCGAGGCCGCGGTATCTCTTTCGGACAACCCGCAGCCCCGACGGGGTCGTGTGCCAACCTCACCCAGGTTTTTGCCCCAATAGCAACTCCGTCTAGTGCCCATCTCACCGCAGGACGACCCACATTTCTTTTGCCAGTTCTTGCACGCCCTTCGGTGACAGCCTTAGTTCACCTGTCATACTGGTCTTTGCTAGGTATCCTACCCAATTCCATTTGAATTCCGTAATGGAATTTGCTAATTTAATAGTACTTCACATTCCACAGTCAATATTAAAAACTGAAACGATAGACCGACACTATAGTTCCACAGAGATAGCTTTCACCTGCAATATATAAACAGAATCATACTGCGATGGCTGCCGGTGCCAAGTATGGTAATTACGCCATTGTTTCTCTGAAACGCAGTGCTGAACGTGATACTGATGATAAATAGATTCGTACATAAAACCGTCACGCTTTGCTATCGTTGTGGGTTAAGCACTAGTCGTGATATACGGTTTTAAGTCGCACCGGTGTGTGGCTTAATCAGAGACGATTAGTGAATTGAATTTTGTTAAAGGCCAAAATGATGGTGGCCCCATCGGGGCTACGGGTTGTTCGAAAGAAATACCGCAGCGTCGACACAAAGGGCTAAGAAGAAACATGAGTGATTTTTAGTCAATAGAAGTCCGACACTCCCTACCGCTCTGAGGGAGCTGGAGGAGTAGTACAAAAAAACCTGGTGACGAAAAGTACCGTTAATTTATTATTATACATTCCTCAGTAGCATCCTGGATTTTGGTTTTGTGACTGGTTGATGGGAATAGGCTAACATTATGTGGGTACGAGTTATCAGGGTGTAGGTACAGCCGGATCACCTAGGTGTATACCGAACCCTTTAGGGATAGTAGGCTTGATGTTATATGCTTATTTAATTTAAAGCAAATATGGTAAAGCTATAAATATCGTGTGGTTAATACGGGTCCCCTATGTTGTTTCGAACGCCGCTGTTGCGACGCACGCTGTTGCGAATTAATTTTCCACTGCCTCACAGGTTCGAAAGCTCATGGACTCGAATGAAGTAGTCGCGAAAGACGCTGTTTCGAAAAACATTTTCACTGCCTCATAGGTACGCTCGAATGCTCGTGATTTCGATATTAGAAATGGAATAGATGAAAGCCATATTATAGATTTGATTTAAAGATTCTAGTACCTCCGGCCTACTTCTGTTCTCCTGGTAATTTACGGGACTTTACTAAATAAGTTATTAAAAAAAAAACATTCCAGTTTTCAATACCTCCTTCCTACTTCTGTTCTCCTGGTAGTTTGTGGGACTTTACTACCTACCACATAAGTATCTAGACAATTTTTTTTTATAAAGATCAGTCTTAGATTTTGTGTTGTACCGCGTACTCATGGAAAAAAATGTACAGTTGAGGTACTAATATTTTTGATTGTTACTTTGTAATAATAATATTAAATGATGATGTTGACACCGAATTTGTTGATTTTACTTAATTACTGCTTACCCCTTTCTAATCACAAGCATTCGAGCGTATGAGGCAGTGAGAATGTTTTTCGAAACAGCGTCTTTCGCGACTACTTCATTCGAGTCCATGAGCTTTCGAACCTGTGAGGCAGTGGAAAATTAATTCGCAACAGCGTGCGTCGCAACAGCGGTGTTCGAAACAACATAGGGGACTGTGCAACGCTGCACCTAATCGCACAAATTCCCGTTCATCTGTTACCCATTTGTTCGAAAAACGTCGTGTGTTCGCACAACGACCACTTCGGTTAGGATGCGGCTTAAGATTTGACATTTGACCTATAGAAAGGACAATTACTGGCCTATAATAGATGGCCTCATTTAACTCCAAATCCTATATATCTCCACTGCTGGACAAAGGCCGATCCTAAAAACCGATATCTATTACTCGTAGTGAACGCGGGGTTGTGACAGCTGAAGGGGGGAGGGGGGGTCAGGGTTGGTGACCGCTAAGCCAGGATTATCTTAATTGTTAAGTATTCTAAGTTGTTTTCAGTACAGTCACAATCAAACTTAATTGCTTAACCACTTTTTTAAGGTGATGTCATTGATGAGAAATGATAATCGTTTCCAATCTTTGGTAGGTAATTCATTCGTAATTAAAAAAAAAAAAAACAATCGTTTCATTAATTTTGACGGTGTGCCGTTTCGTACAAAACAAATGCGTCGTAGTCCACCCTATATAAATTCGACTTACAGAATTTAGTCTGTTTGTCTGCCTGTCTATACACCTTTTTTTTCTCGGGGGTGGGAAACCATCAAACGCCTCCTCCCGCTCTGAGCAGAGCGATAGGAGAGTGTCAGACTTCTACTGACTAAAAACCACCCATGTTCCTTTTTAGCCCTTGTGCCGAGGCCGCGGTATCTCTTTCAAACAACCCGCAGCCCCGACGAGATCTATCTTTTACCTTGGACTGATTTAAATGAGATTTGGCACACGGACAAATCCATGATAATTATTATCCTGGTAGTACATTCAAGTGAAGTGGGAGAATATTCAAACTACGTGAAATCGCAGGCAAACGCAAAGTTTAACACTCAAAATAAGATAAGAATCTGATGAAATTCTATGAACCTTGATTTACAATAAAACGCCCAAATACACCTTTCATTTCCAATTTAATCTTCACACACAATCCACATTACTCATCAATTTTCTATTCTATCGCTTTCAATATCTATCGTAAATAACTCAAACGTTCTATGAATAATAATGTACCCTAGAAATGTAACGAATTTCATTCATAGCCGCTTGTGATTCATATCAGTATGTATAATTGTTTTATTGTTGTTGATAACAAAAATAACTCACGGTGAACTCATGAGTATTATTTTCATTTTCCCATTAACTCTTCCATTCTAGGGTGGCCATCCATTCGGCTTTGTCCCAATATATCTGGCTTCATGGGTTACCTAGATTTTTTTCTTGTAATTTGTCTGGATTACTTTTAGTAAGTAAATCATACCATAAGCATCACGCCTGTAATCCCATAATAGTTAGGCAGATGTGTAGGTACTCACATTCCGTAAGTTAAGTTTAAGTCCCATGTAATAGAGGGCGAGCCTATAGCCATCAGCCAGGTAGAAAATATAAAACTGCAATGAATCTCTATCGAAAACTTTGAACTTTTGCTAAACCAAACCGCGAAATGGTAACCCTATACCATCCATCAAACTTATCACTATTACGGGAAAACAGGAAACTGAATAGTCCTGGCGTAAAAGGAATGAAACCAAAAATTTTGCACATAAAGTGCTATCGGGTCGATGTTTCGAGAACTGTAACGAGGTTGGTATCGCTTAGGACGTGGAGGTCTACGGATGGGTCTCCGCTGATTAGATAGGATAGCCAGCTGATATCCAAATATGAAGTTGAAATACACCGACCGTATAGTTGTGTAGCTAAGGTCTCAAGGACACACACGACAGTAAAGTTAAATAAGTAGGTACTCATGTATTGTAACTTCTTTAGCCTTCCAAAAGCGCGTCGGTTTGACAATATCGTCAGGATCACAGAAAACGGATGGATGAAGGTCGCGCATAACAGGAAAAAGTAATAAATAGTTGGGAAAAGGCTAGGCAGATGATGTGCGTCCCCAGTTCTTAAAACTTGGAATCAACAGTATAAGCAGGTCACGATAATAAAGTCCCATCTTGCAAACAAAAACTTTATACTCTAGAAGAAAGATACACTTATTTAGGTACACACTGGGGTCTTAAAGTGTGCATCTATAGTGGTAAAATTATATCAACAAGGCTTCAAGAGATCTAAACCACGTGCATAATTATTGTTTCATAATACGCCTTTATGTTACTTTGTTAATTCGCCACTGGACATTAAAGCGGTTAGTTAGCTAGTAATAGGCCATAGCCGTCCTCTCTGAAAGCTTTCTCCATAGACCCCTAAGTTAATGATCTTGGGAGGATCATATCGCTACTCATAACATGATTATATTGTGTCCAACCATTTGTAGGACACACTGACCTAGATCCGGGTATGTAATACATGCGGATTTCTGTATGCATAAAATTATGTTGCTACAAAAATCCGACTAGATTGGGAATTTGATTTGGTTTATCAAAACCGCCAGTATTTTTCTGGCCGACATGATATGGTTATTCAGATATTTCAAGAATGTATATTTTGTTTAATGTTGTTGTGTTTGTTTATGTTGTTGTGTTAGTCGAGTGGTCACAAAGATTGTTGAGTATGAAGTCCTGGGTTCGATTAAAAATTGTCGACAAAGTGTTATTGGGTTTTTCTACCATGACTTTTTCAGTATTAGTCACAGAGTCTGGCTTTCTGCCCAGTTGTATTTAAACCTAACTAGTGAGATTATTATAGGCGTGATGTAATGTGAGTGTGTGTGATGTGTGTGTGTGTGATAAGTGTACCAAAAAAATCAAATGATCATATTTGCAGTCTTGTATCCGTAGACTTAATCCTTTTGTTTGGCGTACTATGTACTTATGGTCCAAGATCTCAAGGCCACCAGACCCTTCTTATTTTCTTTGTTATCAAAATGTGTGGGATCGAGTAGTGTTAGTATGAACTGTCAATAAATGTATGCATATGAAAACAGCGCTCAGACTTTCATATAAAAAATGTGTAATATTTTTACGTAAATTTAGTGCATGATACCTGAAAAGTGGTCGTCGATCCAAGGTAGCACATATTATGCATACGTTTACAGTATATACTACTCGAGATTTAGTTAGTGAGAAATAAGGTAAGGTCTGGCTACCATAAGTTCTTGCTTCATTAGTTCGAAAGAAAACACTATCGGATAACTTCAGAGGGCAGAGGGTTAACTGAAAACTTTTAACTACCAGGGCGGAGTGATAAATCTGGTAAAAATCTATTTTGGAATAAAATTATCGCAAATTCCATGTAACCTCCTTGTTTACGACTCTTTTGAGGGACTATATTTAAATTTTCAGCCAGTACCGCTCGTAAGTTTTTTTTTGAGAGCCATTAAATGAAAACAATGGAACGCATTTTCGCAAAGATGGAGAAAAGTGAATTTCGAGTGTTGATTAAACATTATTTTTTGCGCAAAAAAAACTATTACGGAAACGAAACAAAGGCTTGATAAATATTATGGGGACTCTGTTCCGTCGATTAAAATGATTCATAAATGGTTTACGGATTTTCGGGGTGGTCGTACAAGCACAAGTGATGCTGAACGCCCAGGACGCCCAGTTGAGGTCACTACTCCAGAGATGATCGCTAAAATCCATGACATAGTGTTGAACGACCGAAGAGTAAAAGTGAGCGAGATAGTCGAGATAGTAGGCATCTCAGACGAACGTGTGCGCAATATCTTACACCAACATTTAGATATGAAAAAGCTCTCCGCGCGATGGGTGCCGCGTTTACTGACTATTGGTCAAAAACGCATGCGAGTTAGCACTTCGAAGGCAGGTTTGGTGTCGCTACAACGGAATAAACCTGATTTTTGCGTCGTTATATAACGGTAGACGTAACGTGGATCCACCACCATACACCAGAAACCAAGGAACAATCGAAACAATAGATTGCTAGGGGCGAACCAGCTCCGAAGAAGGCCAAAGCAGTTTTATCGGCCACTAAGGTGATGGCTACAGTTTTATGGGACGCACGTTGGTATTCCATATTGACTACTTAAAGAAGGGTAAAACGATCAATGGCGAATATTATGCCAATTTATTGGACCAATTTAACCAAATTTAACCTGAAAAACGGCCGCATTTGGCTAAGAAGAAAATCCTCTTCCACCAAGACAACGCACGAGTGCACACCTGCGTGATTGCCATGGCCAAATTACATGAGTTGCGATAAGAGTTGCTATCTCACCCACCATATTCGCCAGATTTGGCCCCTTGCGACTATTTTCTGTTTCCGAATTTAAAAAAATGGCTCGATGGAAAAAGATATAGCTCCAACGAGGAGATCATGCTCGAAACCAATGCCAATTTCGAAGGGTTGCCTAAGTCGTACTTTACGGAAGGGATCGAAAAGTTTGAGAAACGCTGGATGAAGTGCATTGAGTAAGATGGAAATTACGTTGAAAAATAAATCATAATTTTTAAATAAAGTTGTCTCCTTGTTTCATTTTTACCAGACTTATCACTCCGCCCTCGTAGATTGTGATAAGATTTCCAGAAGTTTACGTCAATTGATACGATTTGTAAATCGATGTATACCTCAATCGATATTTGAACTTTTGAATCAACATTATCGCTGTTCTACATTATGTATACGTCATCGAACAATTCCCACGCTCCGAATATTCCAGAAAGTTGAAAAAGATCTGTTTTTCTTCCACCCAAGAACTCCAAGTATGTCACTTGAAATGAGTATAATAATAATGAGCTTCAAAACAAGCCTACAACTCTTCTGTCACAAAATAAAGGCATATTTGCTCTGTGTCTCGGTTAGCGGAGCCATTAAGTACATCTCAACTTCTCAGCCTACTTGTTTGACGGCGCCTTACTTACTTATGGAGCGAGTTCGGGAGAATTTACATACGTTTGGTAAGTAACGTGTAAATCACTCATGATGTCCGGAAACAATTTATTTCGATTGGTGCTTCATTGTTTTGTTTTGAAAGTGGTTTTGATAGAAATTCATAACATCACGCCCTAAACGCCCTAAGATTTAGGCACAGGTGTACATATAATTAGTACACACATTCTGCCAGTTTTGTTTAAGTACCTACCATGTAGTTGAGGGCGTTCCTATTGCCATCAACTGGGCACAAATCCAGATTTCGTGGCTGCTACTGAGAATTTCATAATCGAAAAACCCAATATCACTTAACCCGACCGAATCCAAGACCTCATGATCAGCAACCGCGCTTGCGACTACTGAACTATGTATCGAAGTAGTTGTTGTTTCTTTTCACACTTCATTAGTAATTGCCCTAATCCCAATTTATTTGGGGTCGACGCAGCATGTCTTCTTCTTCTTCCATACTTCTCTGTTACTTGACATCTCATAAGACACTCCAACCATCTTGTGAACAATATCTGTCAAAACATTTCGATCAAGTTATAGTTTTGTACCAACACAAGTTTTGTCTCAACCTACCCATATACCTCGCAAGTCGAGATTTGGATAGAAAGTGACTTTCGATTTAGAAAAAGTCCTATCTAAAGTACATCTATCCTGAAGGGTTCGCTTACCTAGAAGTAACGTCTATAGTGGTGCGCAACAGAACTTGGCAGGTATAGCCTCAGGGACATTTTTTCAGCTTAGATACTTTGAAAAACTATTCTAGTATTCATAGCTAAAAGATAACTTTTCCTTCCACTTACTTTACTTTAAACATAACATGGCTGGTTTTCTCTCGCTTCATCTAGAAATATGGCAACAATTTCTTTGGCCAATATCTTGGGAACACTATAAAATATCGAGATGAAAATGAACAGCTCCTTTTAGAGGCTTTAGAATTTTTACTAAAAGTTTTACACACAAAATATTACGTACCTATTTATGACAAAAAAAAACAAGCATATTGTTCATACTCATGATTTAACTTTACGCATAATGTAAAAAGAAAAAATATTCAGTTTTTATATCTAAACGGTCCCCAAAAAGGTTGTTCGGAAAATGTGAAAAACCTTTTCCAATACCGACGTATTCTTTTATTATTTTTGGCCGTTTGTTGAGCCATGGCGAATGGGTTGAATCGAAATTAATAAATGCTGAAAAATATAATTATTCGGATGTGTTATGAAAAATCTTTTTAAAGACATAATCTGAGTGTATTTTTAGACTCTTTTTATATCTTTATTAATTTTATGTTATGATTATCAATTTGATAATCTCTTGTATTTTCACTTTGTTGTTACATAATTTGCTCTTTTCCTCATTTTTCATATTCTTTGATCTGGATAATGGAGTTGTCGCTCATTAGTAAAGTAAAAATACCTACTTAAAAAAACGTCGCGGATACGTCGTTCTACATTTAGCGATTTAGCTAGCTTTAGTAGACTTACAAGCGATGAATTTATTTAACAAAACCTCCCCTGGAAAACGGTCTAAGTGGCGGAAACCGTGCCAGAATCCAGTCTGTAATTTTCTAGATTAGCCCCGAAGTACGGAAAGACGCAGTTAGTTTTATTTAACTATACGAGGAGGTTTAAAAGTCAAGTCGTCTTCATCATCATCAATTCTACCTCGACCCCAGTGACTGACTTCCAAGGTTTTGTTCGGGTCGGATATTTGAAATACTGTCAATGATTTTTAACCGACTTCTAAAAAAGAAGGAGGTTCTCAATTCGGATGTTTGTATTTTTTTTTTTTAATGTTTGTTCGGGCATAACTCCGTCACTTGCTAACCGATTTGAAAAATTCTTTCTTTGTTGGAAAGGGTATACTTCCGAAATGGTCCCATATTTTTTTTTCGAAATTGGACAAGCGGTTTTTGAAAAATCAACAAAACTCAAAAAAAAACTACATTGTCCACTTTGACCCATGATCATGTGAACCACTAAAAAGTGAAAAATAAAAACTTTTTAACAAAAAATAAAACCGACTTCAAAAAAAAAAGTGAAAAATAAACTTTAGAAGAAAAACCAGTCTCTGAAGTCGGTGGCAAAAAAATGAAATCAAACAAACAAAAGTCACCGACTTCAGAGACTGGTTTTTCTTCTAAAGTTTATTTTTCACTTTTTTTTTTGAAGTCGGTTTTATTTTTTGTTAAAAAGTTTTTATATATACTGAAAATGTTCAACAGTAGTTTAAGACACCCCTAGTTTGGGCCATTGGGCCCTTGCCAAGTTGCCAACTTCACCGAAAGGTCAAAAAGGCTACGGTTCTTTGACATATCAAGGGAGTGTGGCTAGTTTACCCAAGCTAGGACATAAAGGAGACTGGTCCTTATTGACCTAGCCAATCTAGTACATCGCCAAAGCTGTTTTAGTCAAAGTCAAAGGTAGGAATGGCTTTGTTGTTTGGGTCTCTGGGAAAACTGAAGGTTTTGCTCTGTCGAATAGAGCTATACGGTGTCAGAAGATCTAAAGCAACAATAGCTTAAATTGTTAAGGTGTTAGCAAAAGTCAGGCCGTGAGTTCAGACTTACGATAGACCTACTCCTAGACCTCGATGTTGTCCGCATACCGCATAGCTTAGAAATTGCTTTTTGTAATTGAACAGCATTTTATATTGTGTGGTGATAAATCCACCCAGTATTATAATAGTTTTTAAACTTTCGTTTTCTCAGGTTAGTACCGGGTATTTTTGAAGTCTCACGGGTGTGATTTTAGTGCCACAACAAATTATTCTGTACTACAGTAAAATTGTTATTTACGTAAGTGCAGTAGTTGTAAAATATTTATAATACGAACGGCAAGACGTGTTTCATAATTATTTGAACGGGACGCAAACTGCAATGGCATTATGGCAGGTGGGCAAAAATAGTTCCTGCATAACTTATATTATAAAACATATCTACCTTTACCCAGCAGTCAAAAATGGCAAATAAAAGGTTATTGACTTATCGTAGGATGGCGAGGAACGTTGAAAATGTACGAGGAACCGAAGCCAAATAGCAGAGGTGTTTGAACTATTATTATTAGGCATAGAGAAAGTCAAAGGTATTTTCGTTTTTTTAAACGTTGTCCCTGG
Source organism: Diarsia mendica (assembly GCA_949316265.1). Lineage (NCBI taxonomy): Eukaryota > Metazoa > Arthropoda > Insecta > Lepidoptera > Noctuidae > Diarsia > Diarsia mendica. The sequence continues at coordinate 19,107,735 of OX438899.1, forward strand.
GAATTTCTCCTGTATCGTGGGTGGGTTTACAAACAATAACTTACATACACAAACAGCCTGACCCGGAACAACTATCTGTAGGTCATTCAAATATTTGTTCCGTGTGGGGATCGATCTTGTGACACGTTACGCAGAGGTCAATCCGTCAGCAAATACGCCAACAGTGCCATAAAATTTCCATCTTTTTATCTTTCCACGAGCTGGGTAATGGATGCTACAGATACAGATTACCTCATATTTGCTGTTTGATCCGTAAACGAGAAGCAAATACAGCGAGAGCGTGTCGTTTTGCGCCAGTTACGGCCAATTGAGCGAAAAGCGATTACTTAATGGCCCAGTCCGTCTGTTTACGTACTCACTATAGTGCGGGGCTTTTATACTCGATTTGGTACTTACTGTTATTGAATCGAATGCTCCTCTCGTATTGTAAACAGTGACTGGGGATGAATGAGGGGAAAAGGGACCGTTAATGATGTTTTTACTTACGGAAATAGTTTTTATATGTGGTGGTGAGAACTGACAACATGTTTATGATTTTCTTTAGATATATTTTTTTTGGTGAGCATCACTTGTTGTCGCAGGAGACTGTGTACAGACTGAGAGTTGCACCGAGAGCCATGGAGTGTTCCATGCTCGGCATAAAACTGATACCTAGATCAAGTTCCTAACGTATAAATAAAAAAAAGTACACAGGTTTTCGATTTTGGAAAACGCAAATGTAGTTGGGCAGGTGGACTAAGGCTGTCACCAAATGGCGTCCAAGAACTGGCAAAAGAAATGTGGAGCGTCCGGCGGTGAGATGGGCAGACGACATAGTTGCCATCGCATCGGTTAAAAACCTTGATGAGGCTGGCACAGGACCGTGGAGAAAAGCACAAGAAAAGGAGCGACCTATACCTAGCCTAGTGCATGAATTCAGGGTGTGGATGATAATGATTACGCGCCTAGCAAATACACTTCTGCGTAGCTCTTACAAATACAGCCACTGAAAAACAGTTAACGAAGCTGTGTGAAAGCATAAAACAATAAAGACATAATATTTAATTCATAACAGCGGGGACGACCATTAAAAAATGTTAATCTATTATCGTATTTATTTACTTACTCAGTCCTCCATCGAAATTGAACTAATAACATCAACATCAAAATTCAATTGACAATCATACCGTCCATTATTGCGCGGGATAAAATCATTCGGCTGATTTTTTTTCCCGCGTTTTCGAACGAGCAATCAAATAAACGCAAACATTCGCCATTTTTCAAACTAAACGCGACACAGACAATGAGGAGAGGTCCATCAATCACCTGTCCCAACAAAAGGCGAACCATAGACAACTGGCCAGAGGCTGAGTGCTTATTCTATTATATCGCTTTATACTACTTACAAAGTTAACTCTGCGGTCATTAATGGCGCTAGTGGGCACACAATGGACCGTCTCTCCGAACAAATGCCGTAGTTCCATATTCAAACGCACGCAGCACTAGCTTTGTGATTGACTATCTTGATAATAGCCCCGTGGGAAGTGTACCAAATGTATTGAATGATTATTTTTTGGACCCGTTAATAGTTTTTCGTTGGTTTTGGTTAAATAACTACCTACGTTTTGTAGTGAGAATATTTTGCCGCCTATCTTAACTCTCGAGTGCATTCGTGCGAACTTTAAAGAAGTTAATTAGCCCACTTTAATGCCGCGCTGGACTATTTTAGTTCGTAAGTTTTAATGAAGCGTAAAAAGCTGTTATTCATATTTAATTTTATAGTTTCTATTTGAACATGCAAGTTTTGTTTAATTATAGGTCGGCGGGTTGTTGTTTTCAATTATCCACTCAAACATGAAAAGATTGTACAGTAAATAATTCCTATAATCCTAACTTATATTATAAACGCGAAAGTGTGTAAGTATGGATGGATGGATGTTTGTTACTCTTCCATGCAAAACTATTGAACGGATTGGATAAAATTTGGCACACAGAGAGTTTATAACCTGGATTAACACATAGAATAGTTTTTATCCTGATTTTATCTTCCCGTGGGATTTTTATGCATCTTGTAAATAAATAAAAAATCATTCAGTTACTCTACTCCTTTAAAAATCTTTTTTCTATTTTTTTTAGGACATTTTCACTGAACTATTTTAGTGTAAATACTTAGTAGCCGCCTGAGATACCTGCTATCGTAAAAAGGAGGAACCTATCAAATAACGAAAGCACTGCACCGCAATATCTAATAACTTTCAGTAATGCGATAGCCGTCAATTTTTATCGTCTTATTATTTTTTTTTTTTTGTTTCTATACAAAAATACGTTTAGAAAAAAAGCAATAAAAATGTAGATGCAGCCAATTCGGTTGTGCCAGATCGAGATCTATGTAAAATATATGCACCGTTGGACGCAAACATGCAATAAAAATATTATGTTTTATTCAACAGAGCACGCTTGGAAACAATATACCAGACCGGAGAGTTTATTGGATAGTTATATAAAATGAAATATGTAAATTTCATTACGGGGAAATACGTAGATAGAATTATTTGTTCGGCCCGGTACGATTTTAGGCAATCTGCTTTCCTTTGGTAAAGCGATCCGGCTTGTTGTCTTGGCTTTACGAGTTACCTTCGTCAGGAAAAATAAAAGAAAAAGCTACTGTTTTGTGTAAGTATAAAATTCCACCCGTAATTGAACTATTCAGCTTGTTTTAATTGGATCAAATGCTTACATAGGTACTCCAAAGGATTCCAGGGCAAGTTCGTACCGCGAGTACAATAACTTCGTCATTATTTCTCCTTCGCGTTCCAGGCCTTATTAAAACTACATTCTAGCATACAATACATTCAGCCTTACACGTAAGCATGCATGAATGTATCAACTTCAAACTTGTGTAGATTATCTGTGTAGTTTACAAACAAAATGACTCGTTGTTGACTAATGCTGTATCGCACCACAAAGTTTATACTGCCTAGATCATATTTCCAAATAAACAATCGATACATATTCAGTAGTCTGCCGCAAACACCGGCGAAAGTGCCCACCTAACTATAACGGCCGATAACATCGGAAATTGAAAACAGAACATCCACACTGTATTGTTGCAGTACACACGACTAAAGCAAACAGACGGTCACGTCTAATGTCTTTTTAATAGCCACGCCGACAATCAATTATAGAATCCTGTCCCGAACAGGCTCACTTGGCAACTTTTTCATATAAATGTCGATAGGCAAGCCAGTAACAAATAATTGAAAAAGCGCAACGAATGGGCGCGAAATCAGCGTGTGACGAAATACAAACACAAGCGTCGATAACCAGACTTTACCAGACGCTTGTACACGAAATTCTTAAGAAATGCCAAACAACAATTATTCATGGAAAACAATGCGTATGACGGACGATATATTTAACTCTCCGAATATAAAAATTATCTGAACAATATTACGAATTGCATTGTCACAGTCACGTCGGAAAGTTGACTGTATAGCTATTACCGATACTCACTCACAGCTCAACATTATTGAACTTACAAAAGAAATAAGTTTAAAAAAGTACGACAAAAAGAGTCCGATGTCACGCCCATGCAGTTCCGAAGGTTCTCACGCGATCGCGCGCGTCTCGTTCAAACAAAACCAGTACTGCGTCATTGTAACCCGAAACCAAAACGCCCACTTTCTTGAGCACTCAACCCATCTCTCGTCACTCGAGCAACAACATTACTTTAAGTGGAAGGAAGGCAGCAATGTAAAAGGAAAGCGGAGATACGACCGACGAGGATGCGCTCTAAGGCTTCGTAACAAGAGTGACCGCAGTACAATATCCTACTGCGAGCCTAATGTTACAAAAAGTGTGAGCCGCGAGGTTCGACACGTTTGTATGTGAGTTACAAATTTTACCATCCCGTGGGAACTGTCCGGCGGCGATGTGATAATTGCTCCGTTTGCCTAAAGCAATGAACAAACCCTGGACCAAGTAAAGCGAATATAAACAGGTAATTATAGGGACCCACGAGAAAGTATAGGGATGGGGCCCGATGGGGGACGGAATGATAGGGATTGATATGAATTATTGAAATGGATTGGTGTCGGACCAACTTAATGATACATCTCGCCGGTTCCCAAACTTGGAAATTGGAATTTATGATGATTTATAAGTTTAGGCAGTTTAGCGCGACGAAATGAATTATGGATGTTTAGCGTTGCTAAATAATTTGTTGGATTCAACATTGAATAACTTTCGTAATGTTTTGGAACCATTTGATGTTTTTCGTTACGGGAATTTGTATTGTAAGTATTTCAGACTTTCATTACTGTGATTAGCATTTCAAACCAAAGAAGAAAGATAAAATAAATATATAACTACGAAGAAAAAACCGAATGAACTCATCAATAAATTAGAAAACGAAGTGCTAATTACAGAACCTATTGTAGAAGTGCTAAACAAGCCAGTTTTTCAGGTCAACTCAGTTTAACACCATACACTACTCCAATTTGGCGGAGAACAATCAAATTAACTGATGCTCGCCAAATTCCAGTCGTATGCAACTGATATTTTGCACTTATGAAGGCAGAATTTAATTTTTGATATTCGCGCCAAGTGGAACAGTAACAATAAGGGGAATGTTCTAGTTAATGGGGAAGCGTTAAATATAGCCGAGAATGACTGACATTATTAATTGTATGTCTGCAAAGGAAATGAATCCGGAACATGACAATAAAAAGGAGCGCTAAGTCGATACAAAATTGGCTCGGTTTCCTGCGCGCGCGCTCCCCGTGTCGTCGCCTGAGCGGCCAAGCGCGACAGCCCCACGTACACTCAATCTCGTTGTAAACAAATATTTGCTTTACAGCCCCGTGACGCCTGTGGGATACCACTTTTTACAATCTTAATTCGTTTTACATTTATTTTTATGGCAATGACTTGTAAGATTGTTACAATCATTTTTTGTCCCTCGAAGGTCGATGCTAAAGAATTCACAAAAAATGTCAATGAATTCTTAGATTCTATTAACTCTGAATAAATAAATCGACTAAACGTTCAAGATTGGAACAAAGAGTTGATAAAGACAGACTCTCTATAAAAGCGATCGTAAAGTTCAAGCGTCTGAATTCTGTATTACAAAGATTTCCGTAGATAATTTGCAATTTGGAGATAAATTCCGAATTTTAGGCAGAAATTCTTATCAAATATCTGGATCTAAATTGAAGGGCTAAGTGTCTTTTTATTAGATAGGCCGGTAACCCTTCCTGTTTTAATATCATCTGTGAATTTCATCTCCAAAATCCAATTGCGTTGCAAACGGATCAAAGGCAACAAACATTAATAACAGCAGAACTAGTCAAATCAACGAGTTTCAAACATTTAATACGTCCTATCTATATCTGGGGTTTGTTCAAAGCCAGCGGAGTGAGACCCCTATTGAAATCATAAGCCGTGCGACGGACGAGCGGCCGGACGCGGGACGCAAAGGTTCAATGGAAAGGGCGAAGCACCCTCCTTATCAAAACTGCTTTCAAGTTCTGTGAACAGTAAACCTATTTGCCTTCCAATCCATCAAAGTTTACGATAAAGGTCTTTATCGTATTTTCTATTTAAAATAGTGTATGGGACGAAGGGAAAGGTCCTATTGATATCGAAGTCAATATTAGTTTATAATATCGATACGCTAATATTATTTGTTCCAACAAAGATTAAGGTTTTTTACACGGTATGTAAGTTCGTATGTAATATATAACTGCCCCGTATATGTGAGGGATAAGGGACGATAATTTTTTTCTTCCGAGTATTTCCAATATCTCTGGTAAATATTGATATGTAAGTACAGACCCTTTATTGCTTTTTACTCGGCAGGCAGCTGCGACGAGGTTTATACAACTAAATAGGTGCTCAGGTAACTAATATTATTGTATTGGAATATTAAATAAAGTTTCTTGTAGGACTGAGCTGTTGGTCTGAGCTGGTTTGCTGACCATGAGGTCCTGGGTTCAATTTCCGCGTCAATAAATGTGTTATTGAGTGACTCCACCAGGAATCTCTCAGTAGCAGCCGCTCCTCGGTGTCTGGATTTGTGTCCGGTCAATAGTAGGTAATAGGCCCGCCCCCTAGTACATGCAGGGACTTAAAACAAAAGCAAAATGCGGGTGTACTAACAGATACACCTCTGCCTCTAACCCTTCGGGAATTACAGGCATGATGTTATGTATGTAGGAACACACTCTACTTCATAAGCTCTATAACAGTCATACGTCAATCCCGCCAATATTTCAAATGGAGTTCTATTCCCGTCACGGCAACTCAATCCGTCTTCGCAGTCTTTCTATACATAATGAATCTTATGTTTCCATCCTTCGTGCCAACCGAGTTCCTTTCAGCACCTAGTTCACGAGACTTATCGAACCACCATTTACGGCGTATTACGTATGGTTATGATTGTAACCACCAACACCAAATGATGACAGATTGCTGGCCAGCTGCCAACCGGTGCCATTAAGTAGCCATATCTTTAAGTTGCCACTTATAACTTTGTGCGGACGGCAAAGTAATATAAGTACTTCATTTTCTATTCCCGTTGCTTGCGTAAATATTTATTAAACGTATTTCAGGAGGAAATTGATATCGCTAAACATTTTATACTCATGTATGCAAACAATATATTGAATGGGCTCACTCCCGAAATATTAGATAGGTAACGCACACATACACACCGCTAAGCTCAACTCTCGCCCCGTGTCACAGGTGTTCACAATAGATTGTTTTTAGCTAAATGCCTAAGCGTTCGGCTTTTGGTTAAAACCAAACGTTTCACCTTGGCTTTACGCCAAAATACGAAACCGAATGTACAACAGACTTGCCCACGTACTGAAATAAGCACCTAAGTTATATTTCGTTGTATTACTCTTGGGGCTTCCGCGTGATACATCAAAATTTTCTTCGAAGGTATAAGACAAGGTATTTTTACCCACGACGGAACGGAGACGGTATATGCGTTTGGGGTGAGAGGTTGTTTGTTTGTTTGTTTGTGTGTTTGTTTGTTTGTGTGTTTGTGCAAATACATGTTGCCATTTTTCTCCAAAACTACAAGTCCGATTTTGATGCAGTTTTCAGTTATGGGTTCGGGTTTGATTGGTGCATGTTCTTAGATAGGTGTTACGGTGACAACTCACCAGGGGGCGCTGCAGCAAAGATTTTTTGTGCAAATCAAAGTTGCCATTTTTCTCCAAAACTACAAGTCCGATTTTGATTCAGTTTTCAATTATGGGTTAAGGTTTGATTGGTGCATGTTCTTAGATAAAAAAATAAAAGTAAAAAGTTTAAAATAAAAAGCAAAATTAAAAATTTTGAAAAAACCCACGACTGTTAAAAATTAATTGAAAAAAGGATAAAATAACATAAAACACCCACCTTAAAAAAACCCAAGAATGTCCGTCGGGAGCTGAACATTGCAAAACTAGTTCATTTAATGTCAGCCCCCGACGGACATTCTTGGGTTTTTTTAAGGTGGGTGTTTTATGTTATTTTATCCTTTTTTCAATTAATTTTTAACAGTCGTGGGTTTTTTCAAAATTTTTAATTTTGCTTTTTTCTCTATAATAACCCGGCAAACGGCGAATGGAACTTCCTTTTCTTTTTGCGGTAAAGAAATTTTATATACTTTGTTGTGGTTATCACAGCACCAGCGTTACGCCTGACATTGTTTCTGTACAAAACCAGGAAACAAACAGTTATTTTTTGAGGTTAACTTGAAATCCATGGCAATTAATCAATAATAGTTGATATAATAATCATAAAATTGTTAATGATAATAATAATCATAAAATTGTTAATGATAATAATAACCACGATTGTCGTTGAAGTACCAATATAAAGACACAAGCATGTTCAACCAATTGAAGAATGAAAACACAAACAAATCAGGGAATGGTACCGGTACGGATAGGCACAGGTTGTTAAACCTCCTTGCGATGTTAGGGTGAGGGTAGCAGGCGCCTTGATAACTCACAAACATGACTGTTTAGGGACAAACACCAAATTGTGGATGACATGAAAATTCGCTTCATAAATGTTACTGTTCTACGTTGAACCATAAATCATATCATTTAGCAAACTGACACAGAGCTGAAATTGTATTTGTGTTTCAATTTGGCGCGTCAATTAGAATATGATATTAGGTACTTAGTTAAGAAACTTCTGTTTTGTATACATAGAGGTAGGTAGGTACTTAATATTGATGACTAAAGTTATCTGGGAAAATGGAAAAACTTGAGCACGGAAAAGGGCAAAATACTTCTACTGTCTATTTGTTTACAAAGAAGTAGGTAGCACTAGACCCGCGACTTCGTCCAATCCAAACAAATGTACCTAGTATGCAAGATGTAAACATGATTAATTTATAGCCATAACAACCACGAACAATGTAGCTTTCTATTAGTGAATTTTTTTTTAGAATTAGATCATTGGTTTCAAAAATTACCCCCTGCATACAAACTTCAAACAAACAAATACCTCTTTTAAAATTAAGTATAGATGTCTACCAAGTTACAAACAAGGCACGATCCCCATAAATTAACCCTAAAGCTCGCCAAACAGGCCATCGTGCTCATTAAGCCATCAAAGTCTAAAAAATAAAGAATTTACTGAACTAATCTCGATGAAAGGAAACAGTAAATTTCTAGCTGCTTTCTATAAAGTATACGATGGATATACTGAAAGATTCCGTCTTGGATACTAGTATAGGCAGTGGTCACGCTAAGTTTTGAACCCACAGTAGCCTAATGACATGACGGAGCCAGTGCTTGGTAATCGAGAGGTCGTAAGTTCATGAGAGAACCACTCCCTGCTGGGTCGAGAGGCTAGGGCTACCACAGTATATTTAAAATACTATACTCCTATTATAAGAGCTGAATTTGTAGTGGCAATCTTTGGACCTACTGATTCGATTCCAAAAATAGGATTATTTCTTCAACGCAGACGAATTTGCGGGAAGAAGCTAGTCGTTTATAGCAAGTAAACTGAAATGTTTTAGAAACTAATCATTCGCTGAATTAACTACATACTTGTCGGGTTCTTGTAAGTTCTCTTCCTGTTTATTAAATAGCATATTATTATTAATGTATGGGTAGACAAAATGTGTATATTGGTAACGACGAAGGAATTATTGACGAGAAAAGGAAGGAGGAGTACAGAAAAAATGCGCCATGTTTGAAAGTCTTAAATAAAAAGAAAACAGTTCTACGTCCATCAATAATAATAATAATAATAATAAATAATAAATAAACATTTATTTCTCTTCCACAAAGGTGCCTTAAAAATATGTACATAATATTTCAGATAAATCCTTTGTGGGAGACTGGTATCTGCACTAGGAAAACCCTGTCACACAGATTACCAGGCCCCCCCCCAAAAAACAGTGTTTTAGTATTCAATCTTAAATATTGTAACAAAAATATTGTAACCTATGGTAGAAGAAAACAAAAGGGAAAAAACAAAATTTACAAAATTGAAATAACATAAGTAATGAAACTAGTATACTTTACTAGTAAAGTATATTTACAGTGTAGTGTGGTGTGGTGTGGTGTCGTGTGGTGTGGTGTAGAGAGTGGTGTGGTGTGATGCTATGTTGTGTGGTGTAGTGTGGGTGTGGTGTGGTGTGGTGTAATGGGATGTGATAGGTAGGCTGAAAACATGTTTATCTTATAACAAGTAAGAGGCTTTCAGTGCTATCGTAATCAAGGTTCATTAGATATGTGGCGAGTACTTGCTTACATTTCGCTTTGGTAAGAGGGTATATTTTTAGTTTAGAGTTAAGTTTATTATATAAATAACTGCCAAGGAAACAAAAGTTTCGGTGCGATAGACTACTCCTACACTATCAATTGAAGCCATAAGTGGCTGCTTGAGCCAATTGTAAGGGAAAAGCTAATCGATACCTGCATACCACTGTGTCATGCCCCAAGGGGCCCATTCGAAAGCGAGCCACTCCACCAAAACGGTAGAAAATGCTCAAACAAAAATATAAGTCAATTTATAATCAAAATTCGAACTAGAACTGAAAGGTGTGCCATATCTGTCCTGTTCGGAATTTTGTCGGTCACAGACCCGGTAAAATGTACTATGAAAACTCGGCATAAAATAGACCGTGCAAAAGGTAGCTAGGTGAACTCTATTGATAATAAAAAATAGATACTTTTCGCTTTGGGCCTTTGACGCGGGTACAGAATTGGGTAGCAATGGGTTAAACTTTGTTTCAGTGTGTCCTTTTTTATCAACCTATACTTTTTCTGAACTAGGCAAAGGTCGTCCACATACTCATCCATATTTATCTGTCCATCGCCTTCCTGGCCAATCTTAGGGAATTCAATCGTCCTGCCAGCTTTCTCACACTATCTTCGCTGAGACTTATCTCAGCCAGTTACTGTCCCGAAATCTTTTATACTATCTTCACAAACTTCACTTAGATCAAAATCTGTTTAACAATGCTAGATGAAGGAACGTCTAAACTAACATAATAAATAGCTTAACCGCCGTTTAGTTCTCAAACCACAGTCAAAGTTTGGCTTTGAATTATTAATCCAGTTTTCTTGGACCCAATTCGTTGATTGTCAAAGACATTCGAAACTTCGTAATGCAATAATTGTGTTTAGATGATTTTATTGGTCGATTCGTTTGAGCAAATTTGCTTGGCTTTCTTCGGGGTTTTAAGTTAGTTTGGCATTCTAATTATTTGCAATATCATGGTGTGTGTGGTCCCAAACCGCACTGGGCCCGCGTGGTGGATTATAGCCCATCCCTCTCCCAGAGAGGAGGCCTGAGTCCCTGCAGTGGGAACATTATAGGCCGATGATGATGTGGTAGAATAATATTTAGTAAATCTGTAGACAGACCGGTCAGACTTTCCAGTCACTGATTACCTGTGACGGCTGTCAAATATCTACAAATGACAGTCGGATCCAATAGCTTAAAGCGCTTTCCGAGACTAGGAGGAAACTCGGTATGTAAAGGGTCCACTTTATCCATGGACCAACCTAGGCAATTGACCCGAGCGGCTGTTATTATTAAGCCAGGAGCTCCTCAGACTGTTACAAAGTTACCTACTACTACTTACTAACTACAATTTAGAATACTCCCACACACAGTAAATAACTCAACAAGTATAATTAAGCAATTTCATCAATTGCCGATATCGAATGTTTAAACAAATAATAGATAAACATACTCAAACGTATCAATATTTGGCTTTAATAATGCATTTCCTGACAGATATGGCTATTGACCGACAAACGGAGTATTGATATGGGTTACCTGCATGTACAGTCACGAGCAATGATATGTATACACTTGGCTAACTTCACTTGGAGGACCTCGTGCACTCGGGTCGATCTTTACGTTAAACCGCGCTTGCCTAGGATTGTGGTATTACTCAGTATTAAATGGGTTGTGGGGGTCAGATAGGTAGTCGCTTCATGCTGGTATTCAGCTGCATCTGGTTAGACTGGAGGCCAAGGATAGGCTGATGATGACTTGGCAAAGATCAAACGAGAAATTATCTTGTAATAACGATTGAAACTCTAAGATATGACCCACTTTATGATAATTAGGTTCCAAACTAATAGTTTCGTTACGTAATATGAAAATGAAATCAATACAGTTGGCGAAGATTGCTTCAAAACGTTGCTAAGTGAATTCATATTGGGTTGCGGAATTTATTTTAAAGAGTCACCGTTTCTGGGGCTGCGGGTTGTTCAAAAGAGATACCGCGGCCCCACACACACAAAAGCTAAAAAGAACCATGGGTGGTTTCTAGTCAGTAGAAGTCTGACACGTAGTCAGGAGGAGTCATGAGTGGTAATTTCGCACTCGCACACACCAAAAAAAAAACAAAAAAGGGTCACCGCAGCCCTGGAACGCAAAGAGCATTAGAAGGGACATGGATGGGTTTTAGTCAGTATGAGTCTGACACTCCCTTCTGCTCCATCCAGAGCGGCAAGAGTCATTAAAATTTTATGATTACCCATCCTTAAGAAAGGTGAAAATTGCTTCTAAACATTCTTGTTTCTTCTTGTTACTGGTTAGTGTTTATGTCAGAGTTTTTAAAAGTGTATTCATATTGGTTCTGTTGACTCTCCTCGTATTGAAGCTACCTCCTTGGGGAGGTTCGTAGAGAGAGAGTGAAATATGCTACATGTTACTCTCTTTCCTTGCGTGACTTTCTCAGGTCACTTGGGCTTTGGAAGTGGTACAGTCGGTATGGTGATATGGTCATGTAAAAGATGTATAAATTATATCTAAAAAACACACTAGTGTGATTTTCTTGTCTTTTCTTTTAAATCGATTAACACAAATAAAATGTAATGTCGTTAATAATACCTAATTATTTACCTTCTCTTAACAGCAATGAATATGAAACATTTTCTTATGGTTTTGAAGCGTAATTATGTATTTCTGTTAGACGGGAAGCCAATCATTTTTACTACGGTGGAAAATGCTATGATGTCTTTTAGTCTCGAAAACTTTATTTAGGTCTAAATTTATTATTCCACGACGCGACGCTTATTCTAAATCACAATGTTTTTTAAATAAAATGAAATAAAAATATTTATTACAGTCCAAAATGATACAGGTCCATATGAGTAGTAGGTAGATACTTATAGCTTAAATATATACATAAATATTGAAATTACCGAGAAGTACTAGAAGAACAAAACAATTTTCCGCTAAATACGGCTACAAATTGACACCGCATAACTTCCAAAAGTGCGTCCTGCGCTACTAGTCGAAAACTGTAGTGAATCGAATCCGTCCGATAGATTTTGAGATTAGGCCAAACATCAGAAATGGATGGAATTCGGAACTTTGCTTTATGATATTCAGTGATCGCTGTTCCGTTTCAGGTGAAATATCTATTCTGTTAGCTTTATGTTGTTTCAGGCACAATTTTGTATGCAACGCAGGGAATTCGGGCTTCGAGAGAATATTTTTCATGCGACTTTGTACCTTGGTATTGCGTTTACAGAGTCGAATATTTGGGATAGCGCTATGTGCCGAGTTATTAGGAATCTATAGTTTGTATGTATGTGAGTTTTTATGTTACCTAGGGGAGCTATAGATCCGATTTTAAAAACTTTTCACTAGCTAATGACAAAGCTATAATTATTATCCCAGACTGTTATAGGCTATATTTAAAACCCGTGGGATAATTCTCGACCGAAACACAGCAAAGTCTCGCGATAAAACAAAAAGATAAATGAAGTCAAAGAAGTTTATGGCTTTTCGCATTATAAGGATATTATAAATGCAAAAGTAACTATCAGTCTGCCTGTTGTTACCTGCACACAGATACAGCATCACCTGGGTTAGTACACAATATACTTTTGATCCCGATAGTACCTCTCCGGGGGATAAACTTCGACCTCCACGCCAGTAAAGTCGAGGGCAAGACTTAGTTAGTTTAGCACAGAGAAGTTCCACTTTCCACCTTTAACACAGATTATAACTGCGACTCTGATATTTGCGATGTGATTTAGATGTATTCAAGCGTGAGAAGTAGGTACTGGTTATCTCATAGTAGTAGGAGGTGTCCAAATCGTTGTCAAGTCGACGATGAGGTATCTGGGGCTCATCCTGGACAGCCGATGGGATTTCGGGCCGCACATTCAGCAGTTAGTCCCCAGATTGATGAGAACTGCAGCTGCTCTTACGCGGTTGCTTCCTAATTTGGGAGGTCCCAACAACTCGTGCCGTAAACTGTACGTGGGGATCGTGCGGTCCATGGCTCTCTACGGGGCTCCCGTGTGGGCAGACACGCTGACGGCGCGGAACGTCGCAATACTTCGAAGACCGCAGAGAGCAATGGCTGTTAGAGTGATAAGGGGATACCGTACGATCTCCTACGAGGCAGCAACTCTCCTGGCTGGATCGACACCCTGGGATATGGACGCTAAAATCCTTGCGTCCCTATATCGCTGGCTTAAGGCGGAACTAATGTGTGGTCAGCGGCCAGTTCCCCGGGAAATCGAGTTACGAAGGACCGAGCTCCGTCAGCTCTTAGTAGTTGAATGGAAGGAGCGACTTGCGCAACCCAGATGGGGGCTCGCTACAATAGAGGCGGTAAGACCAGTTATGGAGGAGTGGCTGGAGAGGCGGCATGGCGCCCTCAGCTTTCGGTTGACGCAGGTGCTTACGGGACATGGATGCTTCGGAAAGTACTTGCGTCGCATAGGTCGGGAGCGGACGCCCGCTTGTCATCACTGTGTGGACTGTCCCGAGGACACAGCGCAGCATACCCTGGTTGACTGCTCGGCCTGGGCTCAGCAGCGCTGTGCCCTCGTTGCAGCACTTGGTTCGGGTGATCTTTCGCTTCCGACTGTGGTCCAAGCAATGCTTTCAAGCGAAAACGCGTGGAATGTCGTCTCCTCTTTTTGCGAGGAGGTGATGCATGCAAAGGAGGCAGCGGAGAGGGAAAGAGAGCATGCCTCTCACTCAACCCGCACCAGAAGGGTAGCCGGGCGTCGAAGGGCGCTGAACGATCTCCGGCCACCGTAAGGTGGGGCCTGCGGGTGGCAAAGTTAGGGCTGAGATGTCACCCGACCAGCCAGGCCCAAAGAAGGGGCGCGCAGTGGACTCTGTGCGCTTTCATGGAGAACGTGCGGTTGCTGGCCGCACTTGGTGATGAGGCCCGCCCGAAAGGTGGGCTGATACCAGTCGGGGGTGTGCGCGAATGTACTTGTATCTCCCGGGCCCCCGACACATGGTATTAGTAGGAACAGTGGGTTTTTAGTCGGTTAGAGTCCGACATAACCCCCGCTCGCCCCAGGCGGAGGGTATCCATGAGGATTTTCCCACTCAAAAAAAAAAAAAAAAAAAAAAAAAAAAAAAAAAAAAAAAGGTACTGGTTATCTGAATAAAAAACATACCAATCGAATTGAGAACCTCCTCCTTTTGGGAAGTCGGTTAAAAAACTGGCCAAGTGCAAGTCGGACTTGCACATGAAGGGTTCCGTACCATGACTTCTTAACTTCTTAAGAGCGTATGGTACCTCAAACGCGAGTTTTATAATGCGTAAAAGTATATGATTCACTGCAGTAATCAACATCAGAAAAATATATGATATTCTTCAGGATATATGCTAGTGCCATAGTGTTGTGAAAACATAATACAACTAACTTTGCTCGATAGAAAAAAATCGCGAAGATACCTCTAAAAATTTCTTTTAACGAGTAAAAACCATACTAAAATACATGTCATCGTTCTGATTTTTTGCCAAATAATTCTACAAGCAACAAACTAAAGTCATAGTGTTTTACTTTTTTAGTCCAATCAATAGATTTTTTGTAAATCGCAAAATACCACTAATTTCGCACTATTCGGCCGCAGCGAAAGACGTAACAACCGCTTTGTAGTGCAAGCTGATTAGAACTTTATTCTCACAGTATTACAAGCGAAGTTTGAACCACCACAAATATCTGGTTGCTAATCTGAGGTAGCATAAGCTCTTAAAGGTTTTCCTGTAGGTAATCTAAAAGCGTTGAACTAATATCTGTTTTTGTGTTTCAGAATTTTAGGCTCAGTAATTTCGGAGATAAGAGGAGGGGGAAATGGTCGGACGGACAGACAGACACACGAGAGATCCTAAAAGGGTTCCGTTTTTTCCTTTTTTTTACTTACGGAACCCTAAAAATACTTTCAGAACTTTTTCATCCCGAAAAAATACAACTTTACGGTCGGGTTTAGCCGCTGGCAAATCTAGTCCCGAGTATTCCCGAGTTTATTTTCCGAATTCGACCTCCTATATCTAGATAAGTTATTTACGAATAGTAGTTTATACTCTGTTCCTTCCCGCCTATCTTTACGCTCGGATGCAAACTGATCGGCCGCTATTACAACATAAATATAGAATCTCTTTACTGAAGGAAGATTGAGAATTTGAGATAGCAACATGTTGGGTCGGAATACCAAAGGCTAAGAAACAATAGAAGTGGTAGAGTTCGCAGACATTTACTAAACTATGTCGTACCGTAAACTATCGCTTTGATTAAACTAATCAGTACGTAAGTTGTGTTACTCTATAGATATCACTTCGAAATTCCAACGGTATGTAGGTGTGAATCCTCAACATATATATTTATTAGGTGAAATTGCTTTCGAATTAGGTGCGCTCTGGTGGTCATTTGAGTTAGGTTTGAAGTATACTGTACAAAACATCAATACAGCTCCTGTACACGCCCACTATTGCTTATGGGTCCTAGTAGAGAACTAGAGATACCACAACAACATGGATATTTTGGCGATTGAATGACATTGACAGATGACACATTTGTAAATTGTCTGTGAAAATTGTGTCGAAATAACAAAATGGCGGCTTTTGTTCCGACGGTGCCGGTGGTGTCATAGAGACACGTTTGGCAAAAACCATTGAGGGTATAATGTACTACGTACATGCCACAAGAAATTCTCTACCAGTCAACCTTAGGGTTAAATAAGACATTATTTATGATTATTTATTTATTTATGTAGGTACACACAAAAACAAAAAAGGAAAAAAAAACATTAAATAACAAAATAAAGAAAGAAAAAAACATTTTATTTCACTAAACGCTTCGCACGAAACGTAACAGGAACTCTGCGCTTAATATTCAGTTGTGGCAACTGACTTTGGCAATTTACGATCAAAACAACGTAAAGGTGAGTTAAAAGTTCAGTATCTACCGGCTAATGGCACCTCTGAGTGCATTCTACTTTGCGCGGTCAGCACTTTAGTAGTTAAGTAAATAATAAATAAAACGTTCACACTTTCAACTTCACACTTTTTGTGGGTTCTGTTACTATGTTACTAACACAAATCACAATGCAGCAAACAGCTAGGCCCTGAACAAATAATGAGCCTACTATTCTTAAGATTTTTTTGGTTCCTGGGTCGGGCGAAGTGTTATTGAGTTTTTCTTCAGGAGTTTCTCAGTGGCAGCTATGGCGTCTGGAGTTGTGTCCGATTCATGGCATATTATATATTATACTAGCTTTTGCCAGCGGCTTCACCTGCGTGATAATGACGATTTTCCATACAAACTTTCATCCCCTATTTAAATCCCTTAGGGGTTAAATTTCGAAAAATCCTTCCTTATTTCTTGTCTACATTATAAAGGGAACGTCTGTGCAAAATTTCAGCTTTCTAGGTCCAAGGGTTTGGGCTGGGCGTTGATGAGTCAGTCAGTCAATCAGTCAGTCAGTCAGGACTTCTCTTTTTATTTATATAGATAGAATATAATAATATATATATATTCATCCATACATTCATTCATATACTTGCTCCCTACTACATGAAACTTGGAACATAACTAGCGAAATGTCGGTATACTAGGCACACCTCTACGTAACCCTTTACACATATTACAAGCATTACGTTATTTTAAAGAAAACTGAGATACGGAGAACTATGATATTGTCAGTGTTTTCAAAGTTCTTACTAGAGACCGTATACACATGAATGCACAACGTACCTAAATCAAAGTAGAACATTTTTTAAATCGATAATACTAATTGGCTACTACTGCCTATAAAAGGTGTCAAAAAATTTAGTCAAGAGAAAAACTCTTACTAAATAAATACTATACAAAAACAAGTATCTATTTTGTGGTTTAATTTACGTAAGGTTTACTCCTCGTAGGCCCATTAACTAGGCCCATTGGACTATGAAAACCTCGATAGTTTTCGAAAGGCCAACATCTAACTTTGTTTTGTGAACCTCTTTGGTGTGGTCTTTTGATCTCAAGTTCCTGGAAATCATCATATAAACATAGAATAATCTTCAAAGCAGAAAACGGATTTATTTTCTAAGACTGAGCTATGTGGATACAAGAGGATTAGTTGGTCATATAGCAATCATTAAATGTTGTTCAATCCTTTCTCTGTTCAAAACCTAATCCCTTAGTCGTCTTTAAGGTAGTCCGGAAAAGGTAGAGGGCAAATCGCGATATATTATACTGCTTCATCGATTGCTGCATTCCTAATATGAACATGATATTATCATCATCATCTTCCTGCCTTTATCCCATTCTATTAGGGGTCGGCCCAACATGATTTGTTTTTCCATTCTTCCCTGTTAGACGTCACAGTGGGAATTACTCCTTTCTCTTTCATATCATTCCTCACATCACAGCCATCAACCGAGTATTATGTATCAAACTAAGTAAGTAACACAGTGCTGTAAAATGGAAGGTTTGCATAAGTTGAAACTTTAGTCTTCAATATTTCCATAATTAGAAGGTACCCGGAAAGTTTTTAGTGGGATGATAACCCAATCCAGGACTCCCCTGTACATTTCATGCAATCCATCAGTATAATACCTTTACTCATTGATATATAAAAACCCTTTACCCAAGAATTTATTCATTTACATAGAGGGACTGCCTATCTGACCCAGAATTTTAGCCACGATTCTACTAGAAAAAAAGGTTTGGTAATGATTGAATTGGCCAGGTCATCGGTCAACCTGACCGATGACCTGGCGAAGGTTGCGGGGATCCGTTAGATGCGAGATGCACTGGGCCTGCAGTCTCTACAAATATTAACGATAAAAATCATAAAATCATAAAATTTCTTTCATAGATTTTCAGCTTTATTTCAAAAGCATAAGATTGCATATCTAATAAAGAAATTTGACATCGATACGACTTAGCGACCGATTTTTATCGTTATCTAATGTAGAGACTGCAGGCCCTGGACCGGTCAATATGGCGACACTTCGGAAAGGCCTATGTCCAGCAGTGGACGCTGTTTCTGCTGAAATGATGAATGATTGAATACAAAACTTAGTCATACTTTCTACAGCGTCAGTTAACGCTAACATTACAAAACATTGAACGTCACTATCACATGGGTATCGGGTTATCAATAACAAAGGAGTACAAATATCATTGTGGCGCGTCTTGCTTGCGCGCGCGCACCGCAGTAAGGAATGTGCTAATTGCGACCGTGGGACTCCTTGCAGAGTTGTGACCGGGTGACTTATAATATGGCAGTCGATGTTTTGTTTGGTTTTAGGACATGCTGATTTCCATCGCGGGTCCTTTCTCTTACTAATGGGTTGAGTAACATATCGTTTTTTTTAAGCACAAAAATAATAAGGTAAATTCAGAAAAAATATAGAAGCGCCTGAATGAGCCTGTTGGGATTTCCCATTAGCTAAAATGACGACGTTATCCCCCTAATTGACTAAATTGGGGGTTGAATTTTCAAAAATCCTTTCTTATGCTTACTTTTGTTATGAGAGGCAGAGTGGAAACTGTGGATTATAAACGTTACCTGTCTGAGAGAATACTCGATTAAAGACAACATCGTGGGTAATAGAAGTATGAGGCACGACGTAGTCACGTACAGAGCAGAGAAGTATGGCTAAAGAACACGCTAATAGAAATAAGTTAAAATCTGGCAGGTTCACTCAACTTTTCAATAGTAAAGACCAAGTCACAATGAACAGTAATTTTTGTTAAATCATAGAAATAAATAAACACTATATCAGATTGCAATAAACTTAAAATCATGACAATAAATATATTTAGCTTTATCATCCAATAATGTTAGACCCAAAATCAACCCCAATCTTCGTCCCCGTCCACAATATTTTCTGATTTAAGCCTTGTACATGACGGGGTGATTCTGGACACATCTTACCCCACTCACCCCTTATACATATTTTATTAACAAGGACAAAACCCAGTGTTTTAAGACAAAATAATGTTCATGTTTACTCTCTTTGGCATGGATTAATATTATGAACAGGAATTAATCTATCGTGAAAAGGAAAAAAACGGCAAAAAAACATCGTAATAGGTACCTACTCCCAAGAGAATATTTAAGGGGAAAAAATTGTTCTTCAGAGAAGACGCTTATCAAAGAAAATGTTACTCAAGGCAAGTTTGAAATTCTTAAAACAGTTTTAAAATTCCGGAAAGTTCACTTAATTTTGACGCTGATTGTACTGACGGCTACGATAATTTGCTTTCCCATCTTCTCAGATATTTCAATGCGCAAAGGGGACTTAATTTATTAATGCATCGGTTTGTTCATAGATTCTTGAAAAAATCTTAGGGACTTTACGGTACCGAGCAGTTTCTCTGTCCCTGAATCAGAAACAATAGGTTGATAATCGCAATGAATTATACATATTATGTAGGAAATCATGGGACGGGGAAAGAGAGAGAGGAAGCCATACTGCGCTATGTTAATATTATAAATGCGAAAGTAACTTTGTTTGCCTATAACCATTTCACGCCTTACGAATATCGTTTTTTTTTTTAAATTGCATCTCGCTGTTCAGTCTACAAATCCTGTGGAGGCCTTGACTTTAAGGCCTGCAGCTAGGGGAAATTTGGCTTACAGCTAGGACTTTTATACCTGGGTAGGCTACAGGACACGCTATCCCGACAATACTTGCCTGTGGGATAATTTCGACCACCATACACGTAGCCACGGACAAAAGCGTTTAACTAGCTAAACAGCGAAATTAGACCTTCACTCTATCAATCTAGTGTTTATTTGGTTTCACAAAAAAACAACGTGTTACTTACGATCCCGTCAAAGCAAAATAAAATAGAGAAATCTATTAGAACATAAAAAGGTCAGACCTTTATAGTGGTAAGTGTAAAAAACTGAGCCAAGGACTCGACAAAGATCGGTAAACAGTTACACCTTTTTTCAGGCATCATTAATCACTGAGGCGATCGATTTGAATAGCTGTGAGTGCGAACATTTGTAATTTAAGAGATTTCCTTTTATTTTCTGAGAAATAAGTGCTTTATTTCATTATATTGGCTTCGATTTTCGGGTCGGGAAAAGTATTATTGGGATTTTTCTGTCAGGAATTTCTCAGTAACAGGCACGGAGTGGGTATTTATGCCCGGCTGATGGTAATAGGCTCGCCCCTATGACATGAGACTTCAATATAACTGGCGAAAGGTGGGTGTACTAATAGGTACTCTGCCTAAGCCTTAAGGGATCTCAGGTGTGATGTTATGTTATTTACAAAAAATATGTTTACTTGGTGTACCCAGACAGTGCGTACAAGACAGATGCACGTGTGCAAACAGGGTCTAGAATAAAAATACCTACGTAGTACGTACTTACCTATTCAAACTGAATATGTACTTACTTTTCACTATTGAACACATTCCAAAGAATATTTATTTCATCGCCAGTACTTAATACAATAGCTGCAAATACATAATAATTTATATACTTTAAGTTTTCTTGGTATTCAACAGCAAAACTGAACGCGACATTTCGCGTACATTGTCACTATAATAATATTCCTCGCTTTATTCATATAGATTTCCCGTACAATCAGAGATCCACATTAATTAGCTTTGTTATGTATATAGCCAGACTGATCGTCGTGCGTACACTGTTATAAGTACTATGGAATATTGGCCCTGGCAACTCTCGATCACATACTTTTGCAAGTGACTGTCCTTATTGACTGTATCCACTACCCATACCCATTGACTGAAACTCACAATAGTATCATTGTTGTTATTTACGACCAGTCAATGAATAAGTCTCATTCAAAGTATTCAATTACCAAAAATAACATTGACCGTCATCATTCTCTTGCCACTATCCCTATTAATTTGAGGTCGACCTCGACACAGTACGTCTTCTTCTCCCAAACTTCTATTAACATTTACCAATTTATCAAAAATTTCATCAATTCGAAAAGGTCGACTGCTATCGTAGCTACCTATCCTACCTATATCGTTTCTATCCTGCCTGCCAAATCCACCTGGCGAAGGATCAATCCGAGGGTATAGGCGCCTGCAGGCTGCCAAATGACACTGATGGCTATAATTTACCTGAGCCGCCTTTGATTGAGCAGTAGAATTGAGCTGGCAATGTGCTGATGATGTCATTGGCAATCAATCAACTGTGTAACATAAAATCTTGTAATCCCTGAAAGGATGACAAAGGTGTAGGTACCTAATAGATCACCCACAACAACAACTCAACTCAAATGTTTAAAATGGGATAATAAACTAATATACGACAGACAGAATCAGAATCTCAGAATGCCGAAGACGCGAATAAACTTAGAGAGCTGACAAAATAAACAAATAAAGTAATGAATTTCAAGCAGTACATAATACGAATTAATAAGCTAGACCAACATTCGATGAAACTACGAAGAAAACAAGAAATTACGAATACAATTAAAATAAAAGACAGCCTGTCAGTGTAAAGTAGAAGAATATTAAATCTAGAAAGGATAAAACCACGACGAACTCCGTAAAATTGTAGACAGCAATTAAAATGTGTGCGATGTGTAAACCTCCGAAAGTTGGTGTAACAAAAGTAAAAAAACTATGATAGAATTAATTAAGATCTGTGTTATCTCTAGTTTTTAGAAATAACACAGACACAAAAAGTTTTACTCCAATACGGTTCAGCGATTTCCGAGAAAATCTTGCTAGAAATGCAATTACTGCAATCGAAAGCTCACTTGATGTCTCTCAAAATTAAAATTTAATTTAAATTATTAAAACATATAATTGCAAACGTCTGAACTGTCTACCTACTTATTTTAATTAAAATGTTAAAATTATTGTAATCATATATTAATTAACATGGGAAAAATAATTCAAAATTAAAGTAACATTTTCGTAACACTACTGTTTTTTTCACTGAGTGAAATGTAAAATTTATTCGTGCCATACATCAATTTATAATTACGGCGCGTTGCAATAATCATGCGATATGCTTTTGACATTTATTGTTTTGTTCCATTGGAACGGAACCTATAATATTTGGATCCATTTCAACGGGCACAGAATCCAGGCCATAAAATAAATCAATATAAATAATCTGGTTTTTGTAGAACATCTGTGAAATAGAATATTTAATGGATAGTCCGAAATATTACATGGGCTTCAATAAACACAAGCCTTTGTTATTTGACCACCTATCAATCGTTTATACTGTAATATTATTTTTTCTATGTTGAATTAATTCTTATAGAAACCGATTTCTATATTATTTACAAATTAAACTAGAGTTATTTTATAGGATAGACGGCGCCTCCAAGACCTGGCCTACAAAAAGGTATCGAGATGATGTGGACACGCATCATGAAGGCTGGTTCGATGTGACGTAGAAGACTACAGACTAAAGACATAGGCCTTTGCCCAGCAAGGGAACAATAAAGACAAACAAAAATATTTTTTCGGCAATGCATCTCTACTATTCTACGGATGCTTTCAGAGTAAGACTCCCAGTGTAAAGGTAAACTGATTTTGTAAATGACGATTGAGTGAAAAATGATGATTTAAACGAAAATTAAACGTTACAATCGGTATCCAAACACATAATTTAAAAATAGAGACCTAAAATAACCAACGCGCTTCTTCTCAAAAACTCAGATAAGGATCTCTATAAAAACTTCCACTTAAACGTAAACGATTCATCTTATTATTTATTTGTCTTGATAATGATCACTAATCATTTCTCATCCGCCTACTAATAAAGCGGTAAAACTTAGGTGTGAAGAATGCTCATCTTCCTTTCCACCGCTAATGATATTAATAGCTGTATAAATCTCTGTGAGAGGGACCGCCGTGATTAATTTGTATTTAAAAGCTTTTTGATAGTCAAATAAACTGATTAATAGATTTTTTTAATGGTCTTAAGTAATAAGTCGCGTTCTCGGAGTTATGTCATGCATGGGATGGGCATTAGCTGCGTTCAAAGTTTTAATAAGCTTACTAGTATCGTGTAATAAGAAAACTAATACCCGTGCTTACTTTCTCATATTTTGAGTTGTTCTACCTTGTCAGATATACCCATTATTTGGAAAAGTACATACATAAATGAATTATATATTTTTAAACACCAAATACAGATGTGTCTACAAAAACTTCGGCAGGAAAAAGCAAATAATCATTAAATTATTTAAAACATTCAAAAACAGATAACTCTTGCCACAGCAGGTAATCGTAATGATTTACCTCAGAAAAAACTGGCCGCTGTAAAACCATTGGAAATATTGGAAAACAGCAAAAAATATACATTTCAAATACGATTACAGATTCAGATTTCTCAATGATTTTGTGATATTTTTATTTACACTTTTTGTGGTCATTTCTTTCGCTTTTTCATGCTTCATGCAATTTTATTTAAATATTTTTATATTTAAATAAAATTAGCACACTATATAGCACTAGGTAGCTAAATCTAAAAGGAAAATACTAAATAATGCATTTAAATTCTAGGCAGTTTTGTCCGAACAATTTTGATAGCAACCAGTACCTAATGTAGGTTTTATATAAAGATGGTTTTTAGACACCGCGACTAGACAGGAATTTCCGAATCTACTGAAAGCCAGAGCTTTTAAAAGTTTTCGCATTTCTACAACGACATTAGATGAAGAGCAATCGTAACTGCTGAGCTGCTCAGGCTGCTCTTAGGTTCGATTCCCGGGTTGGGCAAATTGATATTAAGTTTTTCCATCAGTAATTTCTCAGCAGCTTGCAGCCACAAAGTATGGATTTGTTCATGACAGTAGGGTCGCCTTTGCATGCAATAGAAAAAAGCTTAAACATAACTAGCAAAATGTGGGTGAAATAGTAGGTACAGCTCTGCCTAAACCTTCAAGGATTACAGGCGTGATGTGTGGCAGACCAACCTAAAATGATACGTAATAAACTTATTTTATTTAACTAAAATATTCCCTTCAAACACATAACAAAATCACACCTATATTCCCCGAAGGCTAAGGCAAAGGTTTATCTAAAGGTACAATAAGTTGGTAGCCGACTGCATGCAGCAGCAGCAGACGACGTGTCGCAGCGACACTACTGGTTTCTACGTATTTCTATGAAATTCCCTCCGTAGTTAGCGACATGAAGCTAGCGAGGCGTCGTCAAGCGGCAGACGGCAGTGTCGTCCGACCGCAGATCAGTAGACAGTAGTGTTGCCCAAATGCAAGACCAAGACGAGACTTAGCGAGTCTTGGTCTTGGTCTTGCGTCAATACACCTGGTCTTGGTCTTGGTCTTGGTATTGCGCTCTCAGTCTTGGTCTTGGTCTTGCAGCAAGAGTCTCGCAAGTCTTGCAAATACCTATTAGCCTATTGCTATTTACTATATACACGTTTAGTTTAGATCTTAGAACAACGTAACAGAGTAGTGTACATGTTTACATTGATAGTTTAAATTGATATAGGCATAATAAACCACCAAATTAATTCAATTAATCAATAAAAATCGATCGAATGTCGATACGCGCAGCACGCGTGCGTCATCACTGCAATGGATTGACATTACAGTTACTGCAATTTGGATTACCTACGTCGCTATGGTGCAGTTGTATGCTAGGGCTGATTATCCCGGGTCAGTGCCTTGGCCAGGGCCACAAAGAAGCCCGGACGTAACTCCGTTAGACTTTTACTTGTGGTGGTCGTGTTCAAGCGGCTGGTGTATCGTGAGGAACACAAAAGTCGCGACGCGTTTAATATCTGCGATAGTGGACGCTTTCAATATCGTCGCAGTGAGTGACAGAGACACCATATTAAAATTAAAAGACAATCCATTAAAACGTGCGCGATTGTGTTTACAACGCAGTGGCTTACACTTCGAACAATTACTCCGTTACTGGGAAGAGTAAGTACCTAGACTTATGACGATACGGTTTTGATACTGGAGAACGTCTATATAAAATGGGATTGAAACCAAATACCTACTTAATTCAAATCAATTAATTTATTTATTCAGACATACAAATATCCATACAGTAGTACACAAATTCGCCAAAACATAAAAGAAAATAACGCCCAAATCTCAGTTTGACTAAACTGCGAGACGCAAGAGTCTTGCAGGCTAAGTCTTGTTCTTGCTCAAATCTTGCAGGGGTCAGTCTTGGTCTTGGTCTTGCTACAATAAGTCGGTCTTGGTCTTGGTCTTGCGAAAATGCAAGAACAAGACCAAGACTGCAAGACCAAGACCGAGACTGGGCAACACTAGTAGACAGTAGTGCCGCTGACGCCGGAGCAAAGACACGTAGTTATTGACTAATAGTTATTTGCAGTCGGGTTCGAAATCATGACTGCAGCGACAGCGTGTCGTGACGACATGAAGCGACGACACATGTCGTCTGCTGCTGCTACGTGCAGTCGGCTACCAACTTGTACCATAAAAGAACATGCGATCTTTCCTTCAATTAAAACTTTTCTCCAATAATACATAGGTATAAAATGTCTAGAAGTTATTGTAGTATCGGTAATCTACGGCATGTCAAGAGATATTAGTTTCAGTGCAGTTAACTCAAATCCCAGAACTAATTATTGGAGTTCTGACTTGGCAAGCGACTGGACCTGTACCATAGAAGATTGCGTTTTCATGATAACTTGCCATGTTTAATAGACATTGCAATATTGCTGGAGAAAGAGCCATTTGATTTATTCTGAAAATGAACTTTATTTATGTACTAGCTTTTGCCAGCGGCTTCGCCCGCGTGAAAATGACGATTTTACATACAAACTTTCATCCCCTATTTAACTCCCTTAGGGGTTGAATTTTGAAAAATTCTTCCTTATTCCTTGTCTACATTATAAAGGGATCCTCTGTGCAAAATTTCAGCTTTCTAGGTCCAAGGGTTTGGGCTGGGCGTTGATGAGTCAGTCAGTCAGAACTTCTCTTTTTCTCCTCCTTTCTTGACGTATTGTCCTCTAATAAATAATATTAAAGGATGATTATGTCAAGAAAGAAGGTGTCTGATGTGATGAGAAAAGTATGAAAGAAGAAGACATGCTGTGCCGACCACAAATGAATTGAGATAAACGTAAGAGAATTATGATGATGATACTGTTATTACTATGTTTAATTGTATAAAATATGCTATATCTAAGGTATGTATTGTGTGCGGAACACTGAAAGTTTGTTAATTTACTGTTCTAACCCACTATCACAAAAAGCTTTGCTGTAAGAAAATCCATCTCTCCCAATTTCACCTTTCTACACAGGCTGTTTATTTTTTAGTAAATAAGTAATAAAGAAAACAATAAACTGATTGAAAGAAAGTGTAGAATATTAAGTACGTTTTAAAAGCGTCACTTTACTTTAATTATCTTCGTTAGCCCCATTTACCGAATATAATGATTGTAGGTTAAAAAAACAAACCCAAAGAATTGGGTCAAATCGACAGCCCTTAACAGACAGGTAACGAAATGCCATTAAAGCCATTAAAAGCAATCAATAAATCCCTTCCATCTATAATTAAGTTGAACTGAGTTGAACTATTCAAAAGAAATTCGATACTTGAACCTAATTATCTTCAATGAAAATTACCATAGACACTTTAGTCGATTAAAGAAAAGTCGACTAAAAGAAGGCAGTTTCCGAAACCGTAGTATTTACAGCCACGGCTAGCTATCTAAGCCAAGCTATCCAAGCGATCTCGTCGTAATAAGCTTTGAAATCGATTTAAAACTATCGTATGGGTGCCCGGAAGGCGAGCAAACAAACTAATAAACTTTCTTTTTTTTATACTGCATAGTTTCAGACTATATTGATACGAGGTTCCCGGAAAAGGAAACTATTTGCGATCAGCTCACACGTATTCGGAGATCGTAATTAACATCTGATTGTGTCGGATTGTTTTGATCACTACGTTCATTGTTTACAAGCAATTATTCTGTAACACCGTAATCGACTATTGTAGGAACGATTGCTGTCAAATCAGACAAGTCTGATGTTGTTGTCTGTCAACTGAAATTGCGTGATAACTGAAGAAGACTGAAGTTTTAATCTTACCCTCTGAAGGGGCTGTCATAGACCTTATTAGCAGGGCTATATTAGGAAAATTGTCAAGATATTTTAAGCGATGTGTTCACAGTCGGAATTGACTTGCTCTGTATGGAATTGATGAAATTTGGCCCTTTTTTCGGATGGAAATCATCAAATGACCCCCGCTCTGGGTGGTGCAAAAGGGATTGTCAGACCTGTACTGACTAGACCCCCCCCCCCCCTGTTTCTTCATAGCCCTTTGTGTTCCATGGCCGCGGTATCTCTTTTGAACAGTCCCGCAGACGATAATATTAAAGCCTGGAGGTCTTAAATGGCCACTGTAGCAGATTAAAATAGGGTCATAATACGAATTGCGTTGAGATTCGTAAAATGGACCAGTCATAACAGTAACTGCGTCTGTGACCATTTTAGACCCTCAGAGCGAATGTAATTCTTCAACGAAACACCAATCTCGCTTGATTTGAATTTCATAATTGGAATGGACATAGCAGTTCCTATGTAAATGTAAAGTATTCCAGCATTCAGCGATGGGGAAGTCAGGCGACTAAAGTCTAATAAAAAGTTTTATTAGAAGCAAGAAACTTCTCTTCTCCTCAGCAAGAGGGCATCGGAGTCTGGCGAAATATGTCATTTGTACTCGAAACTTTTTTACTATCTCCGCTAAACTTACAGCGTATTTTGGAGACCTATAAGATTTCAATCTAGACATGCCATCTAAATAGGGTTAGAAGGACAGAACCCTTTTCATTTATTGGAAACCATTTATTTTATTTAAGGCCTGTACCAAAGTGACTGAATCTAGCAGATTAATTAAATTAAAACATGGAACTGTTATGTCATAATAGAGCACGAAACTTATTTAAACTACCGTACGTTTTCTGGTAATCTTTGAAGTTAACAGAGGCATAATGACGTTTTGAATATTATGTTAAACGCTAATCCCGTTTAGTACCTATTAGATGGTAAAATCGGGCGGGAGGAGCTCGTGGCTTAATAAGAACTGCCACTCAGGTTAATCTTTAGGTAAAGCTGTGCTTGCTTAGGTCGGTCTGTGGATGGGTGACCGCCCGACATACCGAGTTTCCTCCGTGCCTCGGAAAGCACGTTAAGCTGTTGGTCCCGGCTGCCATATTAAAGATCTTTGGCAGTCGTTACAGGTAGTCAGTGACCTGAAATTCTGACATCCAGTCTTACCAAAGGGTATCGTATTACCTAGTATTAACTGGGTTGTGGGGGTCAGATAGGCAGTCGCTCCATGTAAAATACTGGTATTCAGCTGCATCCGGTTAGACTGGAAGCCGACCCCAATATAGTTGGGAAAAGGCTAGGCAGATGAGATGGTAAAATCGGGCCTGACTACCAAAAAAGGTAACTTGTATGTAAAGGTGCTTGAGAGGGAGGCATATTAAAACTTACCTATTTTTTTAAACTGTTTGTAAAACTTAGTAAGTACCTACATTTATTAGAACCAAACTAGCTGGCCATATATTTCTACGTAATGTACGAGCCACGGACTCTACTCCTAGTTAAATTATCACCTTTGAACTTTCTACTAGATACTATCTCCCAGTATGTCTTCTCAGCGATTATTTTTAGAAAAGTAAGTTGGAAAAGATTATAGTTCCGCAAAATGCTCTTAATTGCTACATTTATCTTATGCAGGCAATCAGGATAACTTTGTGAAGAACTGGTTAGTAAGGCTCTAGAGTACAGAGAAGACCGTGCCTTAGAGGATCGTTTCCCAAAAGAATTTTGTTCTTTATTTTGTGCTGCTGTTCATTTAGTACGAAGATTATGATTTGGTTTTAGCTTAGCATTAAGCAAAATTAGCACGTCTAGGACTCACGCTAGGAAACCTGTGTAGTTGACTAACTATGAGAGGGAGTGCGCCTGAATCCACCACGTGGGCCCGGTGCAAATTGGTTGGTGTCACATATTTTCGCATTTCTGTTTAAAGGACATGCCGGTTTCCCTACGACGTTTTCCTCAACCGCTTTGAGAGCAGCTGCGATGAAATGAATTACACAACTTAACCCGCCATCCTGTGTTTATAAATAAATAAATAAAATAAAATGTGTTTATTTTAGACTCATATTATCCATATTTTTGTTAGTAACAAATTATCTTAAGGCTAAGTTAGTGCAATGTGAAATAGTGTGTGTGAATGTGTGTGCGTGTGTGAATGTGTGTGTGTGTGTGTGTGTTATGACCTGTATTTTTTTTTTCGTGAATCGGACCCTTTTGCTTATCACTGGACCACAAGTGCTCAACATTGTCTTACCAGTGCATTCAAAAGCAAAATATTGGTACAAAGTCTTAGCAAAGAAAATGGCCTATCATGTGTTGGTGCTCCAAACTCGCATTGTATCTGAGATGATTCGATTATACCCCATCTAGCCAAATTGAATCGGCAGCGGCAAATATGAGCACGAAGTCTGTTCAAAGATTTCTATATCGTCCACTGCATTTCGTGACCAGGAGGTTGTTTTTGTGCCGGTGCGATCCCCCCAACACCGAACACCACAAAGAATGAATGAATGTGTACCAATTTGAACCGTAATGCTAAAAATGGAACCTAGGTTTATCACTACTTATTAGTACTTTATTATTATAAAAAGAAAGTCCTCCGCCGCGTCGTTCGCGATAAACTCAAAATACTGCACCGATTTTCACTGTTTTCACCAATGGATAGAATGGTTTTCGAGGAACGTTTTAGTATATAATTTGACCGACATCCACGCGGGCGAAGTCGCAGGCAAAAGCTAGTTACAATACAGGCGAATGCTCCGATAAGGTAAGCGCCTATAAGCCACGTGTTAGCTCAGGGAATGTTAAAGAGGTAGGTTGGACGCTGATACGTTAATTACTGGATGCCGTGTCAGGCAGGCCATTAGGCTCTAGTTGTATCTGTTAGTACAATGAGTCTTTCCGTTGGGGGGATCTTTCAGTTATACTGGAGATAGGCAGACAGGGAAGTGTCTGTCTACAGCAATGCAGTTCTTTATCCTTATTTTTTTAGCTTTAACAAATGGGTCTTTAACATAACCTCTGCCTAACCCTTCTTTGATTACAGGCGTATTGTTATGTTAAGTTTTTTTCGAATCATTAAGCTTATCGAAGTAATCGTTTTTCAGCCAAAACTGAACTAGACCAACTAACTAACGAACTCTAACGAATCAAGCTCAAGCCATGGCAGAGGCATAAATTACCAGCCAATCTGTGGATCTTACTCTCTGAGCTAATTTTCTCATAAATAAGTTACTGGCAGATAATTAATTTTCAACAATAACTTACTATTTGTAGATCAACCTTATTTTTTTTTCCTAAAAGACTGTTCATAACCAAAACACAGAATAAACCTTCTCCTTAGGGTAATTCTTTCACAAAACCCACCCCAATATTATCCTTCATTCATTCCCATAGCGAGTTGCATTAAATATCTGCGGGCATTCGATAAAATGATCATACCCGAACCCGGCCTTAGACCCAAGAGTAACGAGGCGATATCCCATTATATATGTGGGCAGGGATCCCCACCGATTTATTGAAAGTTCATAGACTAAGTAGAGGTTTAATGCCTTTGCTTGATGGAAACTATAGCCTTCCATAATGCTGTGCTATCACCTCCTTTTTTTGGTTGTAGGGCCGTGGGAAATTGGGAATTTAGATGGTTTATTTAGTGACTTTTTGACTGCTGTTGTCAAGGAAAATGTGAAGAAGCTGTAATGTAAAGACAAGAAGAGAAGAGAAGAAAATGTAATGTAAAGACTTAATTTTATTTATTTTTAGTAAAGCAGTAAATTATAAACCAACGGTTTTTAGATGAGCCTTAAACATAACTGGCGGAATGTGGGTGTTCTTCCTATTAGGTACACCTCTGCCTTCCCCGTCGGGTATCACAAGCATGATGTTATAATATATTCAAAGTCTCTTTTCGTACCAAAAACAGCTGAAATTCAGCTAATTACAAACGAATTTAGGTCTTACTCTGAAAAAGAAAAGTGATTTTTGCTACGGGAAAGGAAGACGACCATTTAAAAGCAACTTAAGTTTAAGTTATTCAAACACAGTCTCCTAAAATAATGCAAACACAAATTACGATTGATGATTGACACAAACAAAAAACATGAGCGCAATACTCAACAAACCTTGCCAGTAACGTTCACCAAATTAAAATACAATCTAAATCAAACATTACGAAATAAGACAAGCATCTTCAATGTTGCAATGCACAAAATTGCAGTCATTATTCATAGATCACATAATTCTATCGTGTTTCCCTTTCATGCCGTGTGTACGCGAGATTTTAATCGTTTTAAATTAGCCAGAGACAATGAATGTTAAAATATTCGGCCTGCATGGTCAGGCACCGTGAGCTATGATTGTTCCGACTAAATTAATGTCCTGGAAATTTTTAAAGTCGTTGCATTTTTATGTTATTTAGTTACATAAAATTATAATAATAATATAGATAGGTATGTGCTTTGTTTTATTTATTTATTTCTGGTTTAACTACCTTACGCTTGCAGCGTGTTCATTATCAATCTTGCGTCGGATAGATAATTTATTCAAGAAAAGTTTTCCGGGCCATCCGAAGCAGAAATAAAAACATAACCCTTTACTTGCAGTCGGGTAAAAATTCGTACAAACTCACATCAATGAGTAGATAATTTTCCGAGTGAATATGTCACGGACAGTGCAGTAATTACTCTTGTGCCAATGCTTTGGCTATACTTATACCTACTGCGGTCTGCGATGCAAATTTTTTGGAAAACATAGAATAAATCTAATGAATAATCATTAATTTATTATTCTGATTTAAACAATAAATTATATTTTTCCAAATAAATTATCATACGAACTTACTTAATTCGTTTTTGCTTATAATTAAATATTTAAAAAAAAATTACTCACCGACACACGTCGCCAACACAAATAAAACAAATAAATGTACAACAAAGTTCCATCGCATCTTCATCTTGAATGTTTTATTGTTCACAAACCATTGCACAATTAATAACAACACATAATATCGTTCTGTATTATTTAACAATCGCTCACAAATAATTCGTCTTTAATAATAAGTCACCTCACAATCACGAAACTTTTGAGCCGCTTCTTCAATTAAAAAATAAACTTAAAAAAGTCTATGATTAAAAAGAAAATAAACGTCAAAATTCAAACGTACGAGAAATTTGGCGCGAAGCGTTCACCGAGCTCGCGAGTAAAGTTCGGAATGTAGTGTGTAAAGGCACGCATACACTACTCCGTGGTGATCGACCCCACCGGAACCACAGTCGGTGGGCGCGCGACTGCCGACTCCATGTGCACCGCACCGAAACGTAACTTAGAACCAACCTAACGTTTGCCGTCGCGTAGCTCTTATTACGCGCGAGATAAAGTCCACTTTCTAAATCTACTTTCAATACAACCTACTGTTAATGATAATGTTCGTAGTTTTGTAGAGCGTACGCGCATAGAAACGCTGTCACCCTATTGAAGGTATAGTTACGGAAGGCGTTTGGAAAAACAAAGAGACGCCAAAAAAAATGGACAGATAAAGAATTACGCAGTAAAATGGAATGCGTTGAGCGTATTACGAATGAATGAAATACTATAAATGCAGTTTTTATTAGTCATTGTTTATATTTTAACTGGAGATTGAGAAATTTCTAGTGTGCCTAGTGTGGGTGTAGATGTATGTAGTGACAAAAATAGAAAAGAGTATGCTTAGGTGGTTTGGTCACGTAGAGAGGATGAGTGAATGTGGACGAGGCAGAAGGAGTATGTAGGGATCGTAGCAGGTGGCGTTCTGTGGTTTCTGCCTACACTGTGTGTGTGTACTTAGTTAGTATAGGTATTTATCTACACGTAGGTCGGGTATCAGTAGTTTGAATACTTAGGCTTGTCTCGAATTTTGCGAGCGGCGGCGGCGGCGCGGGAGCGGCAGGATCTTATGCGTACAATCAAATAGACCAGTTCTCGGAAAACAGCGGCGCGGGAGCGGGCAACGAGCGGTGCACTCCATACAAGCCACGCCGCCGCCGCCGCCGCCCATTGTATCCGTATAGTTCTACTGTTCAGTTCAACTAGTAGGACTAAACGGAGAAAAAAATCCATTTAGTTCTACTATCTGCTGTATGAATTTTAATTGAACTAAACGGACAAAAAAGTTCTTTTAGTACTACTAATTTCCGGAATTATGTCCAACTGGTTGGACCACGGGGATAGGATGATCGTGTAAAACAAACATACATGCAACGCATGTTGTACTCCATGACGCGCGCTCGCTTCGCTCGCATATTACATAACACTATTGTCTTCTGTCCCCGAAGTGCCGGGCCTCCGCCGGCCTCCTTCGTCGGCCTACGGCCCGGTGCCCATGCCGCCCATAAAGGATACTGTCGCGAGACGGTCGTATTATAATTTTGGTTAAAAGAGGAGGTAGTAATTGCATTGCACTTCAGCATTAATAGATAACCTTTTCCTGTTTATTACCAGTAGTTGTTCCATAGATCATACATTCAATTCCCAGAAGTACAACTAGTTGGACCAAGGAAAGAACAACTCACTGTAATTGAACCATTGGTAAAGATATTTCCCCATAGAACAACCAGTTGAACCCAGTTGAACCCAGTTGAACCATGGGTAAATTTACTTCTCCGTAGTACAACCCATTGTATCCGTATAGTTCTAATACAATGGAAATTAGTAGTACCTACTAAAAGAACTTTTTTGTCCGTTTAGTTCAATTAAAATTCATACAGCAGATAGTAGAACTAAATGGATTTTTTTCTCCGTTTAGTCCTACTAGTTGGAACTGAACAGTAGAACTATACGGATACAAGTCCGCCGCCACCCCGCTGCCCGCAAAATTCGAGGCTGAGGCCTTATGGCTCATGTGTGCTAGTTCGGTTGTCGCAATTAGTCTCAAATGCTCTCGTACGGATATGGAACGTTACGAACTTACGAAGACGGTAAGTAAGAATAAAAAGTTCGGAGTTCTGCTAATTAGGATTTCTTTTCTTCCTAAGTAAACTAATTTCTACCTAGGTACGCTTAACGTACCAACCTACGAAACAATAACTTATTTATGAATAGGGTAGTTGACAAAAAAATCTAATTAGTCAGATAGAACTCCAAAAAACATTGGACACATATTTTTTTCTTTTTTCACGAAAACAAAAAATGAAGACGATAGGTACAGTGCTTCGAAAAGTCGTGTGACGTCACAGTTTGGTAATTTTTTTACCAAATTTTTAATTTTTTTACGAAAGTGGCGTCACAAAGCCTCACTCATGATCTTTGATACGTCGAGTGAAGCTTTGAGACGTATTTTCGTCAATCTTAATTAAATTGATAAAAGAAAAAACACGTATCCAATATTTTTCGATAATATAACAGACAAACTAATTAGGTTCATTTATTTAGTAAGGAAAATCCCTATTATCTAAGGAAAGAAGTTACAGCAACCAAGAAAGAAACATAACTTCCTCTAAGCAAACTATTTCTTTAATTAAACAGCTCATCTACGTTATATGTTATAATTACAACAGCAGGGCAAAAAAAATGGTCTTTTTCGGTCAGTGTAGGTATTTAACATAAGATGCAAAAACTTTTGAGGAAGCCAGACTTTTTATTATGTTATTATGGTCCCGACTCTTGTTATGGTTTCGCACATGGCCGGACCAACTCAGCATGTGTCTTCAGAAAAAACGGAAGCGGACCGGAAGATACTTAGAATTAAGGTTTCATGGTATGCAGAGCAGGAATAAGCCATAGCAGCCAAATATGTACCTACCCATTATTTTTTAATTTGACTAGGCAATAAATGAAGAGGAATGGAGAATGAGAGGAAGATCGAAGAATAGCTGCTGCGCGTCTTATGTAATAGCCAGTAGGTTAGGCAGTAATAGGGTACAAGACTATATTGCTGTCAATTAGGGATCCTAACTCCGGGACCCACCACAACTATTTGTTGCTGTGCAAATTAAAAAAAAAACCGCGATTTTGTCGTTGAATATACAGTCGCCAGTACATCAAACTGTATTTTTTTCCCAAACAACCTTTTCTTTTTTTGGTGTTTTTTGAAATCATCTCCCGTTTTAAGCAGAGCGGTACAGAGTGCCAGACTTCTACTGACTAAAAACCACCCATGTTCCTTCGTAGCCCTTTGTGTCGAGGCCGCGGGGTATCTCTTTCGGATAACCCAGTGCCCGCAGCCCCGACGGTTCCCAATCAACCTTAAACTTAAAGTTTGTTTGCGAAGAAATCAGACAGTTTGTAGTAGTTTGATGTGCTAGGGTCTGTATATCCACGTAACCATGATTCTGTATCGCTACCACAGATTCGCTATTATGATGCTGTCTTGCTTCAGTCGCATCACGATCCGACTACAGGGCCGAGTCTCGACAGAGATAACTACAAAATCGCTAACTTTCAATCCTTAATTACTAGCGGATAAATTTGGTTGCAATAATGGGATTATTCCCAATCGTCCCCTCTAGCCCTGTCCTCCGGGGTGACAGCTGGGAATTGTCTTCCCAGTTGTCACTTT
Organism: Diarsia mendica; assembly: GCA_949316265.1. Taxonomy (NCBI): domain Eukaryota; kingdom Metazoa; phylum Arthropoda; class Insecta; order Lepidoptera; family Noctuidae; genus Diarsia; species Diarsia mendica. The sequence continues at coordinate 19,144,058 of OX438899.1, forward strand.
GTGCCGACTGTTCCCTTTGAAAACTGACTAGAGGGGACAAATTGGAAGTCTTTTTCTCAGTCTCATTTATTATTAATTAAGGTAATTTTTTTTAGTTAAATCTTGCTTGTATCGGTAGAGGTGTTCGTCGATTTGATTTTTTTCAAAGTGTGTGCATTTGTGAGCAGTTTCTTCCACAATATTTCCGTCCTGAAAATTAAAAATTCTTTATGCATCATAATTATATAAATAACTAGCTGTTGACCGCGACATCGTTCGCGTGGTCATTCACCCCATATCTATCAAGTATGATGCTTGCAAGTAAAGCAAGTCTCTACATCCAAGATGCGTTTCTCGCCCAGGGTGTCAATGGCCACTTTAGTGTTATGAAAGGTCCATTTTTAGCGCAATTCATATTATGATCTGCTACAGTGGCCATTTTAGACCCCCAGTACGCACGACGCGACGACTAGTCAATATACTCTATCAATAACTAGATATACGCTGATCTCTGATTGTACGGGAAACTCATGCAAATAAAGGTCAGGTTGAACTGGATTGTTACCTATAGCTTGACGTGCCACCCGTGTGTACAGACAGTCAATGCCCAGCATTTCCCGAGCCCTCGTATTAAGAAGAAAAGGGCAAGTTGTGCAAGAAGAGGGTTCAAGTAATGCTGGGCACTGACTGTACGATAGTAGCGATACTGTCCGCAGACCATCGCTACATAAAGTCACTGTGGTGTGTGCGAAGGTCCTTCGATCCGACCTGAAATAGGAGCTAGGAAGGTCCTTAATTAAGTATAATTAATTCTAATCAATTCATTATTTCATATCACATGTCGTCATGAACAAGGTCTTAATAATAATAGCCAGAACACGACACATCTATACTTACGATAAATGATATGGAAGTGTCTGTTAGTAATTTCAGAATACCAGTTTTTGATATGTTTGTTTGTTACGGCTAATCTTCGAGACGGCCGAATCGATTTTGACGAAATTTTGACTTTCAGGTAGCTGATATCAGGTACTAACAGTAATAACTAGAAGAGTTACTCGCAGGTTCGGCCACGTTATGATCAGGAGTTATCTCATAGGAACGTCCAGGGTATCTAAAATGGCCACTTTAGCAGATCATCATATGAATTTCGTTAAAAAGCGTAAAATGATCCTATAATAATAGTAACTGCGTCTGTGACCATTTTACGAATTTTACTGCAATTCATATTATTTTCCTATTATGATATATTTTCCTAAATAGGCACAGAAGCAGTTACTATTATGAAAGGTCCATTTTACGATTTTTAACGCAATTCATATTATGATCTGCCAAAGTGGCCGTTTTAGACCCCCTGGGCCTGACAATTTTACGAATTTTAACGCAATTCATATTATGATCTGCTAAAGTGGCCATTTTAGAAGCCCAAATGTGGTATATCACTCTGTTTGTCGGCTCTTAGACACACGCGCCCTCTCACTACCGCCGCTCACAGCTGACTGGGCTGCTTTACGACCGCACGTCGTGTGCGCTAGAGATGACATAGTGCTACAGACACTACATCTGTTTGATAATTTCGATTCAACAAAAAATATAACTACATTATCAGTCCAATCTACAAGAATAAATAATCGATAGGTCCCTACTGAAACAAAGGGAAGTAGAGTACCCATCAATCAAGTCAGTCAACAAGAAACTTAAACTTAAAAGTTTAGAAGTATCAAACCTTTTCTTGTGAACGCTAGGAAGGATGGTTGCGCGTCAAGGGGTTAGTAGGGCAAGAATAAATAAAGAGAATGAAAAGTTTGAGGAGGACTTTTTATATGGCTATTTTAATAGTACTTAGCGGTCGTTGGTAAGTGGTAAATCTAATTTCAGAATTCACTGGATTCCACAATGAACTTTTTCCTTTTTTAGTTGTAAAAATATTACATCCTTAGTAATATTAATATAAATACGAAAGTAACTCTGTCTGTCTGTCTGTCGCGCTTACACGACAAAACTACTGAACCGATTTAAATGAAATTTGGCACACAGTCTACTAGAGTCTGAGAAAGGAAAAACTACTTTTTAATGCGAAAAAATGGCTGTACGCTGTACCTAAGGGGTAGAAAGGGGGGGATGAAAATATTACCTACTTTTGGTTGCGATATAACCGACATCCACGCGGATGAAGCCGCGGGCATCAGCTAGTTGTTAATATTTTTAGACCGCTTTCACATTAGGGCGTTAGCAGCGCGACAGTCACGCGGCAGCAGCACATTCCTTAAAATTTTTGAACAGCCGTAACAACCCGTTGGTAATTGTTTATAGTCGCGCGACTGCCGCGCTGCTAACCTCCTAGTGTGAAAGCGGCCTTACGATGATGAATGAGATCTGCCATGTACCTATCTATCCTAACACTGACTCTACAATATTTTCCATTATAATAGGGCCCTCGCCCAAGGCGACTTTTTGTAGCGATACTGTCGCGCGTTCACATCGATAGAGTCGCGATGCGGTCGCTAGCTGTTTACCCTCCCCTACAAAAATAACGCGCGCTTGTAGCGATGCTGTCGCGCGATTTGTAACGTGCGACTGCATCGCTACAAAAAGTCGCTGTGGGCGAGGGTCCTTAGGATTTTCTCAGTAGCTGCTACGGAGTCCGAATTTATGCACGGTTGATGGCACTAGGCTCACCCGCTATTACATGGGTCCTCAGACGAAATGTGGGTGTACCTACATGTTAGATGCGTGATGATGTTATGGCTCTAAATATGCATCTTGATTCTTGACCATAGAAATATAAATTTATTATATCTATGGGAACTTTTCTACAAAATATGTACGGAACCATGGGACTTGATAGGACAGTATTTTCGGGACTCATGGACGCCTCTGAAGGCGACAAAGTTGGAGCTAAATTCAGAACCGACACAATTTAAAATTTCGGATTTCTTAACGCGTCTACCTATAGCAATCTAAATTGCATCGGCCTAAAACTGAGCCACAAGTTTGGCACCTACAATAGCGTTCATCAGTTCATGTAATGAGGAACAGCACCACATTTACACTAGATACGGGGAATAGTCATTAATGAATGTCCTGAACATGTGCAGGTTATCGCTGCTGCGGCAGACCTGGATCAAGAGTCTATTCAAATACTTGCAGGTCAGCCATTCCTCTCAATTATGTTGTTGTCTTGTTGAATATGATTAACATTTGGCCACAATTCCGTCAATACTGGAGGCTTTAACGGAACTACGAAGAAGTGGGAGGTGTTTAAATCAATAGGTACTGATAATGTTGCAAAAAAATGCTTGTCGTAAGACACATTTATTTGATACTTGATTTAAGATAATAATTTAGTCTAGTACGACCTACTATATCTACTTAGCCGGAATTGACCCATTTGTTGAATCACCCCGGAGTATAGCGCGAGCGTAATTTAGTATTAAGTAGTAAGTACTTTTTACTAGTGTTACTAACTTAGGCACCTTGACTCTTGTCCGCTGCAATGGTCGCTTCTATTCCTCCATAGAGTTCCACATCTATGTTGCAGCTACCATCTTTGGCTATCACAGCCAATGAGTGAAATTCCCTGCCTGCGTCGGTGTTCCTTAATACCCGGTTTTATTGAAATCACTACTTAGGTAGGCTTCTTTTGGGCTAGCTCGTTACCCTGTCGACCTCATCTCTGCCCTCAGACCAAGATTGAGGTTCAGAATAGGCCCATTTGATATTTAATAAAGATAAAAAGGCAGAACGCCTAATCTTTACATAATTACATGATATTACCTACTCCTTTTACCTTGTCTACGATCATATACCTAATACGCACCTAAACTGACCTTACTGAAGAACTTTACCGATAGCTTTCTTCCATCATAATCATCACGCCTGTAGTCCCCGATGGGTTAGGCAGAAGTGTACCTACCTAATAGTACTTACACTCACATTTCGACTGTTATGTTTAAGTCCTATGTAATAGGGGGTAAGCCTATTGCCATGAACCGGGCACAAATGTAGACTGGCTGCTACTGAGAAATTCTACATGGAAAAACCCAATAACTGCCCGACCCGGGAATCAAACCCAGGACCTCTTATTCTGCAGTCACACTTGCGACTAACATTAATTTATGGGATAGATTCTATGCCCATGAAGGTACGATTGTTCTCATTTAATTACTAAACATGTCTCGTCCTTGGTAAACAACACATTAGCACAGCGTGCCACGTATAAAGCTTACCTAATAGAAGTGTAATCTACCAACCAATCAGCTAAACGCAAATGTATGCTAATAGAACTGTGCAGACTAAACTAAACAGTACACACTGATAAATTAAAATGTGCTATATTCAGACAAAACCTAACGTTGTCTATCGCACTCCTTATCTATCGGGCATGAGATGCGGAGGAATAAAGAAAATGTCGTGAGGATATGAGATGGGTATAAGAGTAGAGGAAGATCAAAGAAACGATTGATGGACTGTCTTAAGAATGATATGGTTAGAAAGGAGGGTGTCTCATGAGATGACGAGAAACAGAGAAGTATGGAAGAGAAGACATGCTATGCCGAAACCAAATGAATTGGGATAAGGGCAGGAGAATGATGATGTATATCGCAGTCCCATGTACACCTGCGTACTTTCTTGCTGTTTCCGTTACCCCAGCAGGAAAGTGGTGCGTAGTGATATGAATGGAACGTATAATTCGTGTGTTAACTTTTTTTTTTGTAAATGGCATCTCGTTTTTCAAACTTTATAGGAGGTTGGCTATGCGTAACGGGACTTTCCTGTGGATGCCTTGAATTTAGGGCCAAACAAACTAAGCGACTACACGCTAAAGGTTACGAGCCTTAGCTTAAGCCGTCGCTGGGCGTGGACAGCAAGGGTACAGAGTACAGGCTAGATCTGAGAGAGATTATTTAGGGGCTGGTGTAACTTTACTGGCTCAGCATCGCCGGGGAGGTCATTTATCGGGGTTTCGCGACGGGTCTCTTCAGCACCCTTGTGTATTCTGCTGTAAATGTGCGCCACATAAAACATTGCTGCGCTTCGTCGTGTTGAAATAAAACCTTTCCTGTTGCAGTAACGTTGTTCCAGCAGGAAAATGCTAAAGGAATGATCAGAGAGACAAATATTGTGCACGGGCAGAGAGGTCGTCGAGAGTTTTGGTTTCCGACGTCATACCTAGACACAACGTCGGCTTTTAGGCCCGGTTTCCACTAAAGCGGAGAGGAGCGGAAACGTGACGAGACGTGCGGAAATCGGCCAATCACATTAGCTAAAATTTACATCTGGTCTATCGCCCTTCTTGTGATTGGTCGAATTTGGCACATCTCTTCTCCCCTCTGTTCGTCTTCGCTTTGGTGGAAATCGGGCCTATTGTAAGCTCTTCTAGCTCGGCTTGAGTAGAGTCTGCGTCAATAAGTGTGGTCACTCTCACGGTACCGTTTGAATGTCAAAGCCTTCTTCCGTAGCTTAGTGAGCTCCTCATAGATAAATATATATTTTACCCGATACTATAAAATTTTCCCTTGGTATGGACATGTCATGAGGAGGGATGAAACACATGTGACTAAAACAGTGATTGGATATTAATGTTGGTGGATGGAGAGGGAGAGGAAGGCCAAAGAAAAGATGGAAGGATTGTGTGAGGAGTGTGAGGAATGATTCGCACGGCTAGCACAAGACTGTATCAACTCAAAATGAAACTTTTTTCAGAAATGATGGAAAACTGATTACTTGTTTCAGTCGGTTAATCATGAACAGAGACTTATAACGCCATCTCGTGATTGTTTCTTGCACTATTTCAGTGATGGTTTTATTGACGTGTACATAATTAAATTTTACAGATCTTCTTCTTAGCGTGTCGATGGCAAATTTCTGTTAAATCGTTTTGGCCCAAAATTCAGCTATGCGAACTCCACTCGCTGATGCAGTCATAAGGTCGTCAAGGGTACAGGTGTCCCGTGTCAGGGCATGCAGCGCAAGATGGAAGGTGGGACATTATCTGTGGAGAAACGCCGCATACACACTATTGAGGTCTGAGCCGTCTGTGCAAGAAAGGAGCCTCCCCGAGTGACGTATCCTACTACTTTCTGATACGTCCGGCGCATCCTGGGCAATCGACTTCTGTCGATTGGCTAATCCTTTCACCACGATGGCAAATTTAAGTAATTTTACACATGAATAATGAGTTATCTCGAATTTGTCTTTTTTTAGTTGATACCGTCTTGTGTTAGCAGTGCAATATGAAGGGTATAGGAGTATATGATGCCATGATGACGGACAGAGGAGAATGGAAGAAGAAAACGTGTTGCGCCGACCCCAAATAGAATGGGATAAGGGCAGGAAGATGACTAAAAAATTTTCCACTTTGAACCTGATGCTGTGATACCTAATGTTGAAAATCTATTAAAGACATTTCGACAGACGGTACTTAGTATGCTGATGTGCTGGTCTGTAAGTACCTACATATTTGTAAATTATCTAAGTGGTTAAAATATAAAACACTAATATTATGAAACCGTTTATTTTGTTGTAAAAGCGGAACCAATCACAAAGATCGATAGATACATTCAGTCATTAATTAATCATGATATTAATACTTTAAACATTTATATTATATTATTTTTATTGCTTTTTACATAACGTACACACGGCTACATATCAAGCTATAACAACCAGTATAATCTGATCGTTCATTGTGCGAAAAGATCTAGTAAAGTGAGGCCAAGATTAACTGGTTTTGTATAGCTTGATGTGTAGCCGTGTGTACTATTTATTTAATTCCTCTAAGTTCTTTTGAATAATAAAAATATCGTAGTTACCCTTTATACAGAAACACCTGATTGTAAATATAAGGAATTACATACCTAGCTACAATTAAATGACCTATTGTTATTAACATGACTGTACTTTATTCAATTAAAAAATATACAACATATACAAATTCTAATATTAGGAACATTTACGAGAACATCTAATTCAAGTCTCAACTCGTTTTTAACCGCGTTTAAAACTTGTGGGTGTCAATATTTCACAACAATGATCTGGACAGCTCTCTTGAACGTAGCTTAAGCTCGTGATTTTTTTTTCGTGAAATAAACCTTACTACAATGATTCAAAAGTCTGTTTTAAACGTGATAAAAAATCTGCTCTCCTCTCCGAGCTGGTCGGTGTGAACGGACCCTAAGCTGTAGGCCAACGTCAAATGCACAGGCGACTAACGCGCATGCACTCAACAGCAATTCTTATGCGACACACTTTTTGGGCCGGCTCATTCGGTAGTATATTTTGTTAATTAGTGAAGTCGGCAAATTTTGTTCCAACATACAGCCTTACACTGACCAGCAAATTTTAATTTCGCGAGTTACCCCTGTTGTTATTGTACTGTTGGCATTAACACTTTTTTTTCCAACAGTGCCCCTTGAATGACTGAGGCTAAGTATATATAAAAATGTAAATAAAAACCAAAATTATAGTAAAAAACAAAATTATATTTTGTTCGCTTACAATGAAAAATGTACAATAAATAAAATCCGAAAAACTATGTCACAATTAATAAGAACTAATCTGCGTATTCACTAAGCGACCAAATTATTAATTTATTATTTTATGTATAACGTAAAAAATAATGTTTTTAATAAGGTAGATAGAAATCGCATGTTCCATGTATTCCAGAGTTGTCTTTCACGAACCTCAATATAATCGACGAAAAAGGCATTCATCATCTGCCTAGCCTTTTCCCAACTATATTGGGGTCGGCTTCCAGTCTAACCGGATGCAGCTGAATATCAGTATTTTACATGGAGCGACTGCCTATCTGACCTCCACAACCCAGTTAATACTAGGTAATAGTGAGGTAATACGATACCCTTCGGTAAGACTGGATGTCAGAACTTCAGGTCACTGACTACCTGTAACGACTGCCAAAGATCTATATATATGGCAGCCGGGACCAACAGCTTAACGTGCTTTCCGAGGCACGGAGCAAACTCGGTATGTCGGGCGGTCACCCATCCACAGACCGACCTAGGCAAGCACAGCTTTACCTAAAGATCGACCCGAGTGGCAGTTCTTATTAAGCCACGAGCTCCTCCACGACGAAAAAGGCATTCAAGGAAGTTAAATGAACTGAAAGGGTTGTATAGTTGTTTTAATCATATTACTCTGTATAATCACATTTGTTACGGTCGCAAATCCCATCTCATTTAACATACGTACAAAAACGTTAGAATATTCCAATTTCGCGGGCTACCCTGGAGCTTCCACCTCTAGGGCCCGTTTACAGCTAGTATAAGGCACTCATGTATGTGCAAAACAAAAACATGGTTCTACATCCAAAAGTAAATGTAAGGCATACTAAAAATAACCCTTATTAAAACCCTCTTTAGGTTTATTTAAATTAGACTTTATAATGTAAATGTAAGGTTGTCAAAAGTCAAAATATATTTTATTTCACATGAGCACTAATAAAACTTCAAGAAAAAGTGCACGGTGCACCATGGAGAAGAACCGGCAAGAAACTCCATGGTTACCTCTTTTAAAATGATTTGGTTTCACAACCTTTGTTTCAACGAACTTTCAATCACCTAGTAAGTACGCATATAAATTCTCACATATTCCTAAAATCCCGCCGTTTTATTATAGTTGCTGCCAGTTAAGATGTACGTACAAACAAACTAAAACAAATGAACCATATATATCGTTTTTAATAACAAACAATGTTGAAGATTACGATAGATGAGGATTCAAGACATGAACAGATTTTTTTTTGTTTTTTTTTTTTGAGCGCCAGTCACGTATAGACGACAAGCCGAACAAGCAAAAAAGTGCCTTAAGTCTGTCGACTTAAAGTACTTTTTGGCTTGTCGTCTTACTTGACTGTGGCGAGAACTGTCATAAATGTAGGTTCACTGACCGCTATTGACATCTTAACTGGCAGCAACTATAACAGAAGGCGCCCTCGGCAACTGCGCGGGCGAGAGGGGTGTGTCTAGATGTTTTTTTTTTTTTTTGTGAATTGGTTCTAGGAGAGTCCGGACTTTCCTGTGGGTGCCTTGAGTGTAAGGCCTCCACCCAGAGTTGGAACAAAAATGATCGACGCGTCGAACTTAAACGTACGTCAAGAACTGAACGTACGTGAAGATTGGTTGTATGAACTTTATACAGTCAATCGCATCACTTGACCGGCCTTTAACTTAGTCAAAGATAGATCAAACTGCTAATTACAGTAGCGTTTCGTCCAAAAATTAACCTTATTCCTTTTAAATTTATGTGCATAATCCTACAAGCAAGTCACCAAGCGTGTTAAACGTATATGAGCACTAACATGACAAAAATAAGGTTCATTTTTTAGTGTCAATCATTTTTGGTCCAGAAACCGGGCATAATATGTCAGTGGTCAGCTGACGGGCGTCAAAACCCCTCCCGCACCGCAGCCCTACCACAGACACCGTCTCAATTAAACGGTAGGCCTGTATTAAGTAGTTTGTAATACACTCTTAAGCCGGCTTTTGACTATGGGATATATATTACATCTTGAGATATAATATTTTATCGCTCGACATACATTTTGTACGTGACCGTTCACATTGTGCTATAATAATATATATCTTACAGTGTGAACAGCAATCGCGGGATGTAATATAATATATTACATCCCATAGTTAAAAGCCGGCTTTAGAGGATATTTCTTAAACGCTCATGTTTAGAGGCCTGATCTTTCTATGGTCGTGTAGACAGGGAACTCGGCAGAACTTGCACTCGTCATACTCGAAGGGCACTTTAGGTAACTGAGCACCGCACGAGAAACAACGTTGTTCGTGTCCCGGGACTTGTTTCTGTAAAAGAAAAAGAATATTAAGACAAACAGGGTAAAGGGCAATTTAAAAAAAGATATCTTAAAAAGTGCAATGCATGGGGGTCTCTTCTGTTGATAAAATATCTACCCTGCAAGTGACGAAATAAAGTCTAAAATGAATCAACATAAATAAACACGGCTATTTTACGATTACGATTTCATTTCAACGTCTGCAAGGTCGATTCCAAATTAGAATATCTTTATGAAAGAGTTTATCCCAGACTCCTTCGAAAACATCGTGAAGAAACCGGCACTCCTAGAACCAAAATTCGAAGACATGTGACATCTAACAACCTGGACTGGGCCCACGTGGTCGATTATTATCGCTCATTCCATCTCATAGAGAGGAGGCCTGTGTCCAAGCAGTGGGAAACAAGAAAGAAAAAATACGAGGGGTGATCCAAAAGTAATGATAATCGGCTATTTCCACTTCGCACAAAAATCTAAAACAAATGTTTAATGCTAGCTTGTATATCCACTAAGTCGATAAAAAAAATCGTATAAATAGACCACGATTTCCAGGAGCTACATTCATTTGAATACGAGCCGTCGAAGAGAGAACATCAAAATGGAAAAAAAACGAAATTAGAGCTGTGATCAAGTACAGTCACGGACTATAAATGATGAGCCACTTGCCACCATTCGTATTTTAGCCGTGTAATGCAAATCGGGTTTAATCGGTTATACGATTAGTCCGTGACTGTACCTCTGTTTGAAAAAATCTCTACGAAAGACATACACAACGACTTGGTGGAAACATTACTAGTACATTACAGTTCAGTCGTTGCGTCCGGCGCGTACGCACGTCATGGCCGCGATGGAAAAACAGTCGAGTAAAACAATGTCCTCGGATATTGTCAAATGTGTTAGTTGTAACGTAGTGATTAACGAAGTACTTGCTTTTATATGTAATAAGATCGATGTGATGGATGAAGAAAGTATCAGCCGCATTTGTGTTAGTGCTTTCTCAGAAAATGATATTCTGAACGCCAAAAACTTGTTGTTTGAGTCGATAACGACAACGAAGCGAAAAAAGTTAAGGAAGAAACAAGGCAAAACACTACGTAATATTGACGATATAGTATGCCTATTGAAAGAGACTGAACCTGACGATATTCCTATTTTTGTTGCACGAGACCTGCAAAAATTACCTCCAGTACTTTTTGACCATGTAGACGTGACTAGGATACTTAAGGATATTGTAAAAATGAGAAGCGACTTAGATCGCATTTTTGAAGAATACGCAACGTTGGATCAAGTGAAGAACCTTCGGGTGGAGGTAGAATCTCTTAAAAACGCGTCGATTGTAAATAACTTCCAACGAAGTGTCAACATGAAAAGGGGTGCTGCCTCCGTGCTGTCCAGTTTTGAGTGTGAAAGCGGACCCATGGGATTATCCCCTCTGTGTAATGCACCAGTAAATCACAGGAGAAGTCCAACAGTCTCTCCTGCAAAAAAACGCATAACTTTTTCTGATGAGGGTACTTTGAAAACTACGCCGAGCCGAGAGTCTAACGGTTTACGTTTCGTCGGAGCGCACGCAACTGCTGATACCAACACGTCATCGGAGTGCCGCCCCCCTGCCGCCACCGCTGCATCAACTACGGCAGAGCGTATTATTATCAATACTCCAATACACACAACTCTAAAGGATACCTCACAAAAAAGTTTCTCCGAAATTTTAAATGAGAATAAAGGCGAATTCAAGTCACAACCTCTGGACGATGGGTTCATACTGGTTCAAAAAAAGAGGTTGAAAAACCGTTTCCAAGGTAAAATTGGAAAAGGTAATGTGGACATGAGTTCAAACTTCAGAGCTGCAGACATTAAGGTTCCGATATATATCTACAAGGTGTCCAAGGAGACAACTGAGTGTGACATTAAAAAATACGTTACAAGTAAAATAAACATAGACATTGACCTTCAAAAAATGAATATGAAAACTACAAAGGACTACAATGCTTATAAAATATTTGTACCCAAAAATAAAATCGACGTGTTTTTAAATGATGAATTTTGGCCCAATGGAGTGATGTTTCGTCGTTTTGTTGACTTTACTCATAACACAGTGAGACGTGAATATCGGGATATTGATAAAACTAACTTGACAAATGGATCTGACAACCAAACTCATATCGTTTAATTGTAAAAATATCTCGAGGTCAATTGAATGTGTGAGAAGACTGTGTAAACAAGCAGACATCATTGCGCTGCAGGAAACGTGGCTGCTGCAGCACGACATTCCTATGCTGGGCAACATTGATGGTGCATTCTCCTTTACTGGAAAGTCGGCGGTAGACCTGTCTGCGGGTGTGCTTCGTGGGAGACCGTACGGGGGTGTGGCCCTGTTGTGGAGATCAGCTGTGTTCCCGGAGGTGGTCGTTATTCCGTGCAGTAGTGTGCGTATCGCTGCTATAAAAATAACGTGTGAAAAACGGTCTTTGCTAGTGATAACGGTATATATGCCTACTAATTCAAACGAGAATCTATGTGAATTTACGGAGTGTTTGAGTGAACTAAACGCCATTATTGAAAGTAACGATATTAACTCGGTGATTATACTTGGTGACTTCAACGCTCATCCGGGTAAGCTGTTTCATTCAGAGTTGTTGTCATTTTGCACGGAACAATCTTGGTCGTGCGTAGATACGGAACTTTTACCTAATGACACTTATACTTATGTGTGCGGTGCGAGTGGCAGTCACAGCTGGCTCGATCATTGTGTAGTGACGAGCGCTGCGCGTTCGGCCATATTAAGTGCGTCTGTACTTAATAAAGATGTATATTGGTCCGATCACTATCCGTTATTGCTTACTTGTAATTTTAATTTTATCCGCTCAAGCTGCCAGCAGCCGACAAAGCTAATTAATAATATATTGTATAATAGTGTAAAATGGGGAGAAAGAGACTCTGATCAAATAGATAAATATCATCGTATTTGTAATTCCAAATTAAAGTTAATTGACTTTCCCCCGGAATTTCAATGTTGTGCTGACAGTATGTGCGATAGTGACGAGCATAAATTGTTATTAAATGACATGTATGACAAAATAATCTGTATTTTGACAGGGGCTGCAAAGGCTAGCTATTATGTGCCTAAACGTAACAAGCAGACGTATGTTACTGGTTGGAACCGATATGTCAGTGACGCTCACGGGAGGGCACGATCTTGCTTTCAGACGTGGGTGTTGGCTGGGAGACCAAGGTCTGGGAATCTGTATACTGAGATGTGTGAATCTAGAAAAATATTTAAATCAAAATTAGCTTTTTGCCAGAAAAATGAATCACAGATAAAAATGGACATTATAGCAGAAAATCATATCAATAAAGACTTTTGTAGTTTTTGGAAAAACACTAAAAAGCTAAACACAAGGTCGGGCCTTCCTGCTAGCGTTGGTGGTAAACATGACCCCCATGATATAGCTTGTGCATTCCAGCGGCATTTCAGGGTTGAGTCCCCGCTTGGGCCTGCATCTGGGGTGCCCGCTGCTGAGAACCACCTCACCGCACTTAATGTCAGATTTTCTGCGAAGACTGTTGCTACGGTTATTAATAAAATGGTGAGGGGCAAGTCTCCCGGCCACGATGATCTCAGCATCGAGCACCTAAAGTATGCGGGAATACACCTGTCTAGAGTTCTTTCGATGTTCTTTAACCTCTGTATTAGTCACAGTTACTTACCCGAGAGCCTTATGTACACTACAGTGGTACCGATCGTAAAGAATAAAACAGGTGACTCATCGGATCTGTCAAATTATAGACCCATCTCTCTGGCTACTGTTATAGCAAAGGTGCTGGACAGTTTGCTTGACAAGCAGTTGGAAAAGCATCTTCAGTTGCATGATGCCCAGTTTGGGTTCAGACCGGAACTTTCGACTGAGACTGCTATCCTCTGCCTCAAGCAGACTGTTCAGTACTATACTGGTCGGGGTACACCTGTCTATGCATGTTACCTAGATCTTTCAAAAGCCTTCGACTTGGTGTGCTATGACAAGCTGTGGCAGAAGCTGGAGAGTGATACGGAGGTGCCTCGCGAGGTGATTTCATTGCTTAGGTTCTGGTACGCCAACCAACGCAATAGAGTGCGGTGGGCGGGTGCATATTCAGATGTATACGGTTTGGAATGTGGGGTTAGGCAGGGCGGAATCAGCTCCCCCCACCTCTTTAATTTATACATGAACCGGCTCATCGGTGAGCTCAGTAACACTGGTATTGGTTGTTCCATAGACGGAGTAAGTGTTAACAACATAAGTTACGCGGACGATATGGTGTTACTGAGCCCATCGATTGCAGCGTTACGGAAATTGGTGTGCATCTGCCAATCGTACGCGGAAGCCCATGGGCTCAGATACAACGCGAATAAGAGTGAGTTCATGCTGTTCAAGTCAGGAACCAAAAGCTACTCCCATGTTCCTCATGTAACTCTATGCGGCATGCGTTTAAAAAAGGTAAGTGCCTTTAAGTATCTGGGTCACTGGGTGACCGAAGACCTGTGTGACAATGAGGACATCGAGAGGGAGCGCAGGGCACTGTCCATCCGGTGTAATATGTTGGCTCGTAGGTTTGCACGTTGCACTAATCAAGTAAAGATAACGTTATTCAAGGCATACTGTCAGACCTTCTACACGTGCAGCCTATGGACAAATTTTACATTGCGGGGGTACAGTGCTCTGCGTGTCCAGTATAACAATGCGTTTAGGATATTGTTGGGGCTGCCACGCTTTTGTAGTGCTTCCGCTATGTTTGCTGAGGCGCAGACTGATGATTTTTTCGGTATAATTAGAAAAAGGTGCGCCTCGCTGTTAAGGCGTGTGCGTGGCAGCCCGAATGGTATTCTTAGCGCGTTGTCCCAGAGGTGGGACTCACCAATGTTGATGAGGTGGATGCGGCTGCACGCTAGCGGCCCCTCATACTTATAATAGGTAATAATAGGTTTTTTTGACATTCACGATTAAATTTTTATAATATTTTTAAATTATTGTTTGTTTAATATTTTTAAATTATTGTTTGTTTAATATTTTTAAATTATTGTTTGTTTAAATTTATTCATCTTAATGTTTTTATATTGTTTTAATGTAATATTATGGATTTTTATTATCTGAATTAAATAAATTGAATTGAATTGAATTGAATTACGGGACTCTGCTACTCCATATTCCACAGTTGCACGCTGGGCTAAGGAGTTTAAGCTGGGTAGAACATCCACTGAAGATGAACATCGCGAGGGACGTCCATCCACGTCTCTCACTGAAGATAACGTGAAAAAAGTAGAAGACGTTGTTACGGCAGATCGAAGAGTGACCATCAGGCATAGAGCTGAGAACACAGGGATTTCATATGGTAGCGTTCAAAGAATTCTTACAAACGAATTGCATATGAAAACGGTCTCGGCGCGTTGGGTACCGAGAATGTTAACCGATGAACAAAAAACCCGCTCCCAAAGCCGCAGTTGCGATAGCTGCCATTCAAGAAACGGGATCTGAATTACTCAAACACCCACCCTATTCGCCAGATTTAGCCCCCAGTGACTTTTACCCCTTTTCTCAGCTCAAAAAACACCTCCGAGGTAAAAAATTTGAAGACGATAGCGAAGTGATGGTTGCTTTTGAGGCGTTTTGAGAGAGTCAAGATAAAGATTTTTTTTCTAAGGGAATTCTAGGTTTAGAAAAAAGATGAACTAAATGTATTGACTTGTTAGGAGGCTATGTAGAAAAGTAAATTATTTTTATAACCATATTCATTCTCTTTTATTTTCATTATCATTACTTTTGGATCACCCCTTGTATATATTCCAAACGTATTAACCTTCTTTTCATCAGTAAGTAGTAAGAACGCGGTCGCCTTCAGCTTGTCTGCTTGTTTCTCTTTCTCTCGCTGCCGTTTCGCCTTCTTCTGCTGAGCTTTCTTCTCTTTCTGTTGTTCTAACTGCTCGGCTGTCACTGGCCCGGGGATTTGCGACTGGAACACGAAATAGTTTAGTTTATTTAATAACTAGCTGATGCCTGCAGCTTCGCCCGCGTGGATGTCGGCCAATTTATACTAAAACCTTCCTCTACCAATGGATAGAGTGGTCCCACTCTATCCATTGGTACGAACAGCATGAACAGACAGACAGACGCGGCGGAAGACTTTGTTTTATAATATGAAGTTTATTTAAGTATGATGATACACAAATCAATATACTTACGTTAAAAAGAGAATTAAACACAAATTATCATTACATTAATGATTTGATGAGATTGATGATTTAGTACCACACCCAGCCAGGAGCAAGCCTGACCCGGACAAGTCCGGATACACCAGGGGGCACGATTTTGTAAGGAAAGACATGCTCTGGGATGGGAGAGGAAGCCCGACCAGCCGCAGCCAGTCAGGCACAATCAGCCGACTATGCAGCCTCTAGCCAATATTGGAATAGTGGTAAAGACAGGTATATCCATAGGAATGAGCATTGGTGTTTTGACCTTCGTTAGATTGGTCTCTTCTAGTATTGGGGAGGCACGTTCGTTTCTGGTGGTCGCGATTCCAGTCGTTTTGACACGTCTTAATTACACGTATTATTTTCGTGTATATCGTCAGTAGTATTTGTTTCACTGTCAGTTTCGCTAAGGTGATATATTTCCAGGGTGGCTGCTTTGAATTTTGCTCTATCTGCTGCTAGCTGAGTCCATTCTTCTTTGCTTTTATTGAAGTATTCCATGTCTTGTTGGAGTGACTCGTTCCATGTATATATTGGTCTTCCAACTTTTAGCCGTTTCGCCTTGTATCTAATAGCTGCGTGTAGTAAGTGAGGCTCTGGTCGTCTGAGGATGTGCCCGTAGTAGCATAACCGCAGGCATTTAATTTTTTTGGTAATTGTTTTTCCCGTAAGAATTTCGCGTGTTTTCTTGTTCGGGGGGTTTCGCGTACTCTGTAGCATATCTTTAAGAATGAGTCTTTCGTATCTTCTGAGTTTCGATCGGTTTGTCTTTGTGAGTGCCGCTGCCTTAAGACTGTAAGTCATTGCCGGCTCTATGACCATTTTATAGATGAGGCGCGCGATTTTCCATTCCATTTTCGAGTTTTTTATGAAGGATATTAGGGTCTTGGAGTTACGCATCGCTTGTTTACATCTGGCGTTTACTGTGTTGTTTCGATTAAGTGTCGATGTTATATATGTGCCTAGGTACTTAATTTCGTCTACCGGTTGAATACTGGTTCCTCCGATTCTAATAAGATCTCGGGTTCCGGTGCTGTGTGGGTCTCTGGTTACTAGTTTGGTTTTCGTTTCGTTAATGCGGAGTCCGACTGATAGCAGTAATGGTTTGATTTTGGTGACCATTTCATCCAGTTCCCTGAGATTATTTGTTACTATTATCACGTCGTCTGCAAAGGACAGTATATTAGGGAGTTGGATCTCATGGTCTTGGTCTAGATGAAGGTATTCTATTTCTTCTTCTAATGTTCTGAGAACGTCGTCCATTACTATGGTGAATAGTCGTGGGGATAGCGGACATCCCTGTTTGACTCCCTTGCCTTTCTGCGTCGGTTCCGTTTGCTGGCCAAACCATTTTATGCAGGTGAATTCATTCATGCATGCCTTAATAATTCTATTTGTTAGGTATTTGTTAGTTCTAGTAACTAAAATGTCTCTAAGAGAGCTTAAGTCCAGCGTATCGAAGGCTTTTTCAATGTCTAACGCCAGCACATATGTTTTTGAGCCTTCTCTCCATTCCTCGTCAAGAATTCTCCTAAGTGTGTACATATGGTCGTCGGTCGATCTATTGCGAAGAAAGGCTGCTTGGTAGTTTCCTAGTTCTTTTATTGAGGCATCCAGCTTTCTTAGAAGAAAGCTAGCATATATCCTATACCCCACGTTACACATAGATAGCTTTCTGTAGTCATTTATTCCGTCTGGTTTTGCTTTCTTAGGCGCTGGAATTTGGATCGTTTTGTTCCAAGACATTGGTATATCATTGCTTATCCATGCTGCCTGCATGTGTTTTATAATTTCCGATAGCATTTCTGCTGGCAGGGCTTTGAATAGCTCGGACACCACTTTATCAGTACCTGGTGCTTTGCCGTTGCTCATGCTTTTAATGATATCACTTATTTCCTCTTCCGATAGTTCTTCTTTTGCTTCTGGTGGGTTCTCATGGGGTAGGAGTTCTATGTGTGGGCCTGCTGACTTTTTTAAATCTTCTTCCCACCTCGACATGGGTATAAAGCGTTGTTTGTTGTTGTGCTTCATGTTCATTTTATGTCTCCTGTAATAATCGTATGTGATTTTCATTCGTTGTGATGGATGGGTTGCGCTTAGGTTTCTAAAGAATATTTCGCATTTTTCCTCTTCTTCTTTACTTCTTATATTTTGCAGATTGTGTCTTGCTTCTCTTAGTTGTTTGATTGCGAATGCTTCACTAGGGTAGCAGTTTTTTATAAATTTGGCTTTTTGCAGTTTTGCGAGCGCTATTCTATGCGCTCTGGATCTGATTGGCCTACTTATAAGAATCTTTGCCGCTGCTGATCTCATGATATCCATAAGGGAATCCCATGGGACTAGTTGGCTATTTTTCTTGTTTTGTAGATTTATTACCTGAGGTTGGCTCTTAATTTCCTTTTGATATTCTTTCATTATTTCCTCATTTTGGAGTCGGCTATAGTCGTAATTTCTGTAGTTGAATTCAAGCTCCGATTTGTGCATTGGGTTCACGTTGGATTTCAGCATTGCAGTGTCGGGTTTTCTTTTCTCCCTCTTGAGGTTCAGAAAAGTCATATCCGCGAGAATGATTTTATGGTCTGATATATTTTTCCTCCACTCGCCTTTTATGTAATTGAATATATTTGGCTCGTCCGCAGCAGTAAGTATGTGATCAATTTGCGAATGCCTGTTTCCAGATTCCCACGTTATTCTGCAGCTTGATCTGCCTCGTGATGTATCTAGTCGGAGGTTTTCTCTTTTTATTATATCTAATAAGATTTCGCCATTGTCATTCGATACTGTGTGCAACAGGTTGGCACCGATCTTATTAGTCGTTTGGTTTCCATTAGTGTTTATGTCTTGCTTTCCTATGTGTGCATTAAAGTCTCCTAGGATGATCATGTTTGATCCTTTTGGCTTTGCATTGATGCAGTTAATCAGATCGGAAAATGTCTTAGTTGACTTAATGCTTGGTATGTGTGTTGTTATTATATACAAGTTCACCGTTTGTCCTTTGCAGAGGGCTGTTATAGCTGCTGCCATGATGTTTGTATTTCTTCTTGTTATTTGAATTGTTATAGTCGTGTCTTTTCTTATAAGTACCGCGAGGCCACGGCGTTTGGTAGAGCCACTAAGATGCCAGGTGTAGTGTTTTGAGTTAAATAATCCGGTACTCAGGTTTGTTTCCTGTAAGCATGCTATGTGTATCCCTTTATCGTTCAAGGTTTTGTCAATGTTATTTTTCTTGGAATGTGTGGCCGAGCCCCTGACATTCCAGGTTGCGATTTTGACACTATTAATTTCTGTTATCTGCCTATGACAGGGTGGAGGTCTTAGTATTGTATATCCGTTAGCGTCGGGTTGTTCAGCAGGTGATAGCGTTGTGCTTATATTTGGCGTATTGTGTGGTGTACTATCTGTTGCGGAGTCTTGAGAATTAAGTGCGCTAAGAAGGCTGTCATAGTGGTTATTGCGATATAGTAAGTTAATAGTGGCTACGGCGTGTTGTGGGTCTTTGGGGCGGTATGTAATGGGAGCGCTAGGCCCGTCTTGGTGTACTGTTACGTTAATGAGGTAGTACTCGGCTGCTGCAATGATGATATCTTCACCACCCCAGACTCCTTCTTTGTATTGCTGTTCGATATATTTTTCCCTTTGTACGTCTGCGCTTCCTGGGTTTGTGGTAGTAGGCAGGTTTCCCGCAAGCGCTAGTGCTATGTTCGGCTGGTCTTGATTCTTCTCAACATATTTAGCTAGGTCTCTTCTTATCATGTGGTGGTCGAATGTCAGAAAAAATATGGCGTTTACTTGGTGCGCAATGGCCCTAAACAAGCAGTTTCCGTCTCCGATCATGTGGACTGTTTCCATGCTTAAATTAGATGATAGTGGGTCCTGTTTGCTATTCTGCTGGTCCATTTTTGCTTTCTTTGCTGTGGCTTCGCAAAGATTTATTACCTAAGTGTTGCTTATTACTGCTCCTGTGAACAAATTTTATTAGCATCCCTGGGGAAAAGAGCTTATTAGCGTATTAGCGTAGGTATGGTATTTTACTAGGATTTTTATAAGGCTTCGTTTGTTCGTTAATGGTCGAAGTATGCAATCTGTTTTTGTTCCGTGGACAATGAGAGAAAGCGGCTCTCTTTTTTATAGAGGGTTTTATTGCTCGGGCCTTTCCCTGTTGTTGGATTTGTATAAAGTTTGTTTTTTGTCGCTTGCAAGTTTAGAGATTTGTTGCACCATCTGCACTCGCCCGCCGGCGACTAAGAATAATTTGACTGGCCTTTCTATTTTTTTATTGCGTAACCAATTTTTGTCGTCCTCTTGATTTCCAGAGTTCGGCTTATGCTTTTTTTTCCTTGTGCCACACGTTGCAGGCAGATGCGCGGGGCGCCGTATTGGTGCCTTAGCGATGCTATTATGTAATAGAAGGCCTGACCTTGTGTTAATTAACAAGTGTGCATTCGTTGACGCGGTATTATCAGCTATGTCGTGGTATTTTTACCCGACTACGGCAAAGCCAAAGGAGGGTTATGATTTTGACTGGTTAAGAATTAAGCGGTATACGCGGGAGTATTGTTGACATTGAGACCCAATACATTACATATCAATACGTCTATGTTGCCATTTAAGCAATTAGTATTATGCTAGTGTGCGGTCGGCATAAGTTTGACAACAGGGGAAGGCTTATAATTACATTTTAAATTGATCCAGCGTAGGTTCCACAAGGATTGCTATTATGATTCTAAACGTAAAGATAGGTAACTCGTTCCCTCAGTAGTTGGTATCCGTAACAATTCTGTGGGGTTCTGGCTTTTAATATGGAGATATTTATCATGCACAATAACGTTTTTTGGTTATTCTAGAGTTAACCGACAAGTACTGAATAAGTAGTATTCCCAGCCAGGCAGGTAGACTGGGTAGCCCCAGTCCTACACAGACAAGCGGTCGCTGCGTTGGCTGGAAAATGACCTGTGTACTACATTCAATTTATATAAAATAAACGAGTTCACCAGATTTCAGCTACAGGCTCGGGATACACTGCGGCTCGCTCAAGTTCCCAAACACTACACTGTATCACTGCTACTCAAATTACTACAAGTTACACTATTCGCAAACACACCCGACTATAAATTTCAAACACTAGCTGGCTTTAGCGTATGCGCGGCAGCCGGGTCGGCAAAAGTAGCAGATGGCCAAGTGCAGCTCGCAAACGACTGTTCACTGCGGTGGTCCGAACGCGACTCCAACACAAATTATCATTACATTAAATAATAAAATTATATTTGAAAAATTATATTTGAAACACTACTACTTGAATAAAACTACTACAATACAAGCATATCGATACACAAAGTATTTCGGTAGATCAGGTCCGAGAGATCGTCAGTAACACCAAGGCGTTACGTGCCTTTTTGGGGGACTGGGATGGAAAGAATGATCGATTTTGCCACCCGTAAGCAAAATACGGGCTTTGGACGTGGAGTTGCGTACACCGGCCCGTTACAGTACAATAAATCGGAGCAGTATTTTTTATGATAAAATAGCAATTCTAAATGATTCTGCCCGCGTAACAAAGCGATTCTATCTCTAGTCTACCAAGAATAGACAAAGCTTTTTTAATACAGCTCGACATGAAATCTTTCTACAATCTGTCATTTTGTCGAGTCTTTCGTCGACAAAACCCGTTTCTGCGATGGTTGCTGCGCGTTCTGATATATTGATTAGTACATTATAACTTTATCATACCTTAGCATAATTATATTTCTCAGGATTTTGCGCCTGGAACATTCTGAAGGCAATTCTGGTGTCTGCGTGTGGCGTTGCGGCGTATGGCGTCTGAAGCACGTGGTTCTTGATGCAAGGGTCGCCGCCCGCCGACAGGATCTGACTGTACCAGGTAAGGTTAGTAAGGGTGAGCAGCAGCGACAGGTTTTTTCTGTTATTATTATAAAAAGGCTTGTTCTTGACTTCAATCTTGCCCTAAGGGCAGAGATGAGGTCGACGATGGCGACAAATTGGGGTAATATGAACTCGGGAAAATAGACGCAGGCAGGGTGTTATCGGGTGTTATACAAATTGGGTTGTGGAGGTCAGATAGGCAATCGCTCAATTTAAATTCAGCTGCATCTAATTATACTGGAAACCGACCCCAACAGAGTTTTTTTTAGTTGTGAAAAGGCTAGGCAGATGATAATTCTATATCATCAAAATGCCCAAAAACCCTATTAATAAATCTACTTACGTGACCATATCAGGTTTAGCAGCGATGGCCGCTTTGTGCAAGGCCGTATTGCCATCAATTGGATCTTGCGTGTTGCACGCAGCTTGAATGTCGCCCTCCCATCCTTCTAGGATCGGCTCCAGGGTGATGCTGTCCTTGTCAGAGATACTTCTCCACATCTGGTGGAGATATGGAAAAAGTATATGAGATAAGATTGATGAACAAAATTGTGACTTTTGAGGATCATCATCATCAATTCAGCCAAAAGACGTCCTCCCCCAGGCCCCCATGTGTCACCACATTGACCGGTTCCGTGCGTCACGCATCCAACGGATCTCCGTAACCTTCACCAGGTCATGGGACCAACTAGTGGGAGGCTTCCAACGCAACGTCTTCCGGTTCGCGGTCGCCACTCCAGAACTTTTTGGCCCCATCGGCCATCCGTTCTGCGAGCAATGTGCCCTAACCACTGCCACTTAAGTTTGGCAATTCTTCGGGCTGTGTCGGTTCTCTTGCGGATGTTTTCATTATTATTTTGAGGAATATCTGACTTGAATTTATAATACCTTGCAGTGTCTAAAATTCTAAATGCATCAAAGCGAAAGTAATTAAAACATTCAACAAAGTAGTAAAACATACCTTTTTAACACTGGCAGGAATTTTCAACGGCCCTTTCTTAACTGTCACTTGCGTCTTTTCCTCTACTTTTTCGACCTTTTCCACCTTTTTAATAGGTTTCTTTTTCTTCCTCAATTCTTTCTTTTCCACGGTTTCCGTGTCACTGTCGGTATCAGCACAACTGGCCAGTGCGCAATCGTTAAGGAGGTCTTTCCTTGAGTTGGTGATGACGCCATTACTGCTTTGTTCGGATAGGGTCTTGATCCAGTCTGGTGGTGTTTCGGAGTCGATGTAGCAAGGACCTTCGTCTTCGCTTGACGTCACTTGGGTTGGTAACTCGCGGGGGGCACGTTCTCTGTAATATGTTATGATGATAATGATGATGCCATCTAGCCGATTTCGGCCACAACAACTGCATTCGCTGACTTTCTATAAATAGGGTAGTTGACTAAAAATATCTAATTAGTAAGTCTCCAAATTAGTAAGATTTCCAAAAAATATTGAACACGTATTTTTTCTTTTTTCACGTAAACAAAAAATGAAGACGATACAGTGCTTCGAAAAGTCGTGCAACGTCACAGGTTGGTCCATTTTTACCAGACTATGACGTCAAAAGCCCCCTCTCCATGATCTTTGACAAGCTTTAATTTCGTCAATTTTTATAAATTTGATAAAACAAAAAACACGTATCCAATATTTTTCGATAATCTAACTGACGGACTAAACAGAATCATATTTTTTTTTAGTCAGTCAACTACCCTGTGGGTAATGCCCGGGATAAATGAGGCCAGTTTTTCAAGCCAGGATAGCGAGCTAGTGTCAGTAAGCTAGTACTTCTGGCTTAATGAAGAACAAAACTAGCTTCATTTCTAGCATGTTTCAAGCCAGGGTAGTAAGAAAGGACAGTTAAGTAGAGCTTGTTGTCCTGGCTTGAAAAACTGGCCTTGTGTGTCTCGAATATGATATAGAAATTACTGACATATCTCATTGATTTTGTGTGGTTTTAAAACGTCTAGGTTTTTAGGTGCCAGCACATCGAAACTATCAAATTTTTCGATGAAAGAGGTGGCGAGCACAGGAAAAGAGCTCTTGGAAGGAATTGGGGGGTTATGCAGCGATCGGTAATCAGCGTCTCTAAGGGAACTAGCTAGTCTCTATGTTCAAGGAATTAGGGGAGGTTTATTCTCAGCAGTGGGGCAGTACAGGCTAATAAAAAAAAGGTAGGTATTCCAAATTTCTTACCTTGATTTCGCCCTGTCATGGACCTTCGCTGGTGGTTTCTGTGCTTTTTTCGCGCTCTCAGCAATACTAACATCGGAGCTAGTCTTGAACGGCACTTTACCGCCCGTCACCGTTAGCAACGCCTTTTGGAAGTCTTGCAACGTTTCTGGGGGATGTAGTTAGTTTAATTAGTAAGTACGCAAGACCTCCACGTCCTGATTCCACTATCACCCTTTTACCACCGGAATAGCAGACGCACTTTAGCGTAAGTTCTAACATAAGTAACCAGCATTAGCAATACTTTATTCATAAATCAATGACTTTGATCTCGCCTGATGAAGGCCATAATTTGTACAAATTCTGAGATAGCATGAGTGCACCCAGCATTTCACATACTTACAAGGTGTAAAGAGACAGCCCTCCGCGAACTGACAGGGTGTATTAGTCATCGCACTTGCCATTCGGTTTTGCTACAGTAACGATACATTGCATGTGAAGAAATAAAACAAATCTGTATTGGATTTTCATAACATTCCTAAAATAATTTCTTGTACTGGTCATCTTAGTATGTTATACTGAATTCACCCCATCAGTATTCGGAGCGCTATTTACACATTTTGCACCAACTCACCATATACTTCAATGCTGGCTAGAGTCTGGAACACCCTCTTCACCTCCTTGAAGGTAGGCTTCCTAGTCGGGAAAGGCAGTTGCCTAAGCCTTGGATCCTCTTTCCTTAAAGGCGAGGGCTTCCCGAAGATCGCAGCCTGGTTGATAGCCCCAACAGCACGGTAGAACACCAGCGAACAGCCTTTTAAGTCGTCATTCCAACTTACTAGGATGTTTTGGACATGCTGGAAAACCAAATAAGATTTGTAAGAACATAGAAGTATAGTTGTAAAAGAATCTCTTGACCCGTGGTCCGTTTTGTTTTTCAGATCCTTTAAGCTTCCTCATTGTTTTGTGATACAGATTTTGGCAACTTAACTACAATAACATATACAGCGACATCAAATAGACAACTTTCTTCACAAAACTAAAAGAATAATCGCGAAAGAATATTCAGCCTGTCCTATACAAAACTTCAATACCTACAATACCCATGAAGAAAGCTGATCAGTTTGATGGACCGAATCACATCTTTAAACATGGCCACACCTTTCTGGTACTCGCAGTATTTCTTCTAAATGAAACAACGGCAGAAACTGTTTTTTTTTTCTTTTATTTTAACATTTACCATAAATGCATATTTTACGTGCATCACACATATACGTGCAAACGTGCAAATATATAATTAGTACAATATTAACACTCATGCATGCGACATTGTGTACAAATTATTATGTTAATACAGGAGGGTAAGTAAAATTAGTTCTTGGACTGATATGCCATAAGGTAAGATTCCAAACAAAAATTTAAAATCTCCGATTTTTCCCACTTGAATAAATTTTGAACCATAATTCCAATTATTGTTTCTCGACGTCGAAGATCTGGAAGTACATTCTAAGAAGTTATGAAAGGCTTTAATCCGAAATCTACTAAAACCGTCTTCATCAAAACGGTTTAAACTTAGAGACCCCAAATTAGTTTTCCTCGTAAATTTTGAGGCATCCAATCTAAAATGGAAGCAAATAGACTGACTATAGCTGCGACTAATAGACATCTTACAAAAAACTTTTTAACAAAAAATAAAACCGACTTCAAAAAAAAAGTCAAAAATAAATCAGTTTCTGAAGTCGGTGACTTTTGTTTGTTTGATTTAATTTTTTTGTCACCGACTTCAGAAACTGATTTATTTTTGACTTTTTTTTTGAAGTCGGTTTTATTTTTTGTTAAAAAGTTTTTATTTTTCACTTTTTAGTGGTTCACCTAATGTGGACAATGTAGTATTTTTTTTGAGTTTTGTTGATTTTTCAAAAACCGCTTGTCCGATTTCGACAAAAAAATTATGGGACCATTTGGGCAGTATACCCTTTCCAACAAAAAATAGTATATTTCATTATAAGTGCGGAAAGCCTGTCATTGCAACGAGTTCCGACAAATGTCTAGCCGAGCCGAGGCACAGCCGACGGCGAGGGTAGACAGTCGGAACAAGTTGCAATGACGGTTCCGCACGTGTACTGAACAACTATTTTTAATACAGTTGCGAAAAAATGAAGCAATTTAATAAAATAATAAAACCGTAATGAAACTCGCAAAGAACATTTTTGAAAATGGCGCATAACGTAAAAGAATCGCAGAGATTTTTTTTTCTTTACCTATTCTGAGTAGGCAAAGGGAACTATGCCCATACAGCCAAGTCTTCAGTAGATTTTTTTTATTGATATGAAATAAAAATGAAAACCTATAACTCATTGAATCAAATAATTAAATCTGATATTGAAACAAATTAGTAGCTTCTTTAGAAATATTTGCATGAATCATAAAAACTTCTATGATTTTATTTAGTAAATACTTCGTGGTTGTTTTTTTTTTAATGGACATTATTTTGACAGTTGGGAAAGAGAACGCACGAGTTCGGGAAAGGTAAAGAAAAAGCACGAGTACGTAATAGCCCACATCCCGAACGCTATACGTCCCTGCAATACGCCACTTTTTGAGCAACTGTATTAAAAAGAATTTTTCAAATCGGTTAGCAAGTGACGGAGTTATGCCCGAACAAACATAAAAAAAAAAAAACATCCGAATTGAGAACCTCCTTCTTTTTTTAGAAGTCGGTTAAAAAAGCAGTTCAATCGACGTGATACGCAAGTCTAGAAACATCGATCATGCGAAGGCTGTAGGTGTTAGGGCGAAGGCACACGGCGCGTTGCGGCGCCGCAGCGCAAAGATTCCGACGAATCGGCCTTCAATTTCACTGGTCGTGTGCCCGCCGATTGGTCGAAATCGCGCCGCACCGCCGCCGCAACGCATCGTGTGCCCCCGCCCTAACTGTATATACACTGTGCATTGAATCTGTAAGAAAACCTGGTTGAGTAAATACTCCTTACACCTAAATTTTGAATTTGAAGAGCAGGAACAAAAGTTTCCCTTCTATTTGAAGAGTGTCCGAAGCCGAACAGCCAATAGCCAATTGATTCTTCTCGTACAAATATGCACGGTGGATATCATTGCGTGGAACATTTTTTAATCACCGAGCTTAAAGTAACGAATTCAGCCAGTCTCGAAGGTTTTCTCATTCTTTTACGCTCGCTGCCTTCTCACTTCTTACTAACACTTGCTCATGCCACTGGCACGTTCGAAGGAAGCATTGTCATACTTACCATCAAGAAATCCTCTTTGTTGTACTTAAAGCGCCTCAAGATTTGGCCAGTCATCCGAGGCGCTTTGGTAGTCTGCTCCAGTGATTGTATAAGTGAATGAAATATGAATGATGACATTATTCAGTATTAAACTTTATTTTGGCGAACCAGCTGGCCTCTAGATGATGTGTCATATTAGCTCCAAAAGATTCAGCCCCATTAATATAAAAATATAGGTATTTGAGGGTACCACTTTACTTGGAAGACCCATCGCTAAAATTCTATAAATTCTGTAGTCATTTACCTTATTATGGGTTAGAAAAACCATAACCACAAGCAAGCCAAACAGTTCCCATAACTGTAATTTTATTGTTAACTTTGTTAGGGCAATCAAATCAAAGGACGTAACATATTGACACTCCAGTCACACAATATGGTTAAGTAAACAAGCCAATATATTAAATACAGCAGATTAGCGATAAGCAAATGCTTGCCTTTGCACTTCATCCACCACAAGAGGTCAACAGTCTTAATATTTCACAATAAATAAACTAAATATTGGTTATAATAATTTGACCAGTATACAATTGGCCTACAATATGAATCTGCTTACCACAAAATAAGTAATACTCGTAACTTTTTACACGACTGCCCCAAAAAAAAGAGTGTTATGTTTTTAGCGTTCATGTATGTATGTATGTTTGTCTGTGAGTTTTTTACACTGGAAATACAATGGTTACCAAAAAAATTAAACAACAGACAATGATAATCATCAACATTACAAACCATTGTCTAACTTTAGTTTTTAAACAGAATTGGACCTAGAATTGAACCATGTGGGATTCCTGTAGCATCTGGTGATCGTAGAATATTATTTTTGGAACATAATTATATTTCGGTACATGACAATAGGGATGTTAACAAAAAAAAAACTAATTAGTCCGTCAGATAGATTTCCAAAAAAATATTGGACACATATTTTTTTCTTTTTTCTCGTAAACAAACAATGAAGACGATACAGTGCTTTGAAAACTCGTGTGACGTCATATTCTAAGACATTAGTATGACATTTCTTAGCGAGCAGTGACGTCACCACCTCCCACTCAAATCTTTGACGCGTTTTATCTTCGTCAATTTTTATTGATTTGATAAAACAAAAAATACGTATCCAATATTTTTCGATAATCTAACAGACGGACTAATTAGAATCATATTTTTTTAATTTAGTAAACATTTATTTAAATACCCTATTATATTAAAGAGAGGAGATAAATGCAGGTTGGAATTGGACCTACCATTGAAGAAAATTCTTGTATTTACCTCATACTTTTGTCAGCCGAATGGTGTAAAAGGCGTTTCTGCAGTCACAAAAAACAAAAAGAGACCTTAACTATGACAAATATCTAAGTAAAAAAAAAGAAATAAAGCTATTACTAATCTATAAGAGAGAGCCAAGAAACAGTCACAATGATAAGTAGCCCACTTACTGCAAGAAACTGCTCTTGGTTGTATCTCCTCAAGCTAGCACCCGCTGACTTCGGAGCATTGCCCGTCTGGTCCCTGGTTGCTTGAGCCATTCCTTGGCCCCTACGAGTGGTGTATGAGTGGAGGGTCTTGTGGATAGCGTCGCTACCGCCGGTGAAGATGCAGCCAGCGAAGTGACCACCAGAGACCATGACAACGCCCCAGCGTCCGAAGCCTGGGCTCAAGAGTTCTCTGACTCGACGGGACCACACGTGACCCTCGCCGTCCAGTGACATTTCCTCCTGAAAAACATGTCTGGTTAGAATTGGGTATGAGGATAGTGTATCTATAGTGCAATACATCCACACAGAAAAATTGTAGTAATATAGAATGGTGTTGATGTATCATCATCTAGTAGACCTTCATTTATAGGCTACATATTATAAACATAGTTTTTTTTTTCTGAAAGCTTATTATCAGCAATCACTATCACAAAGCACACATAATTATATTTAGAAACTTCAATCACAGCATGATAAGATTACAAATACAGGTTACGTTAATATTAACCCATTACCTTACGATGATGAAGCAAACAGCGGTAGATGCAGAACACTTGACCTTTGGGGTTAGTGTAGAACGCTTTGCAGTGCCGAGTGGCTGCTGCAAATAACTCAGTGGCTGGAGTGTTGGGGTTTTCATCCCCGTCCGAGTCACTGGCTGAACTAGAGCTTTCACCTGGAAGAAATCATTTACAAAATGTTATTTGTTGTTCTAATGAGGGTCAAATCCAAAAGGTTTCTTTTTACTTTTTAAAAGAATAGCATAACGCAAGATCCCTGAGCTTGCTATTTTGATTGTAAATGTATAACCCTGATAGATAGTTGAAGGTATAGACTTAACCCTGTGGGGGCTGCAAGTTGTTTGAAAGAGATACCGCGGCCTAAGTTCCACTAACCTTGACGAGAATTATAGTCTCCTAATGAAACAGGTTTCCGGCCAAAAAGTTTCCTCTTCAAGTTATGTGTGTGCCAGTGGTGTTTGTAGTGCGCAGTCTGCTGGGCTCTGGTTGTGAACGGACCGACACCACAGCATGAGCAACTAATGCCATCTGACCCACGGAGTGTGAGCGCACTGAGGCGGGTCATAACACTTTCTTCATCCACTGAAATGAAAAATAATACGTAGAAATAAAGAACATTTTTATATGATGCAATGATAGAAGAATCAAGCATTTTTTTTTTTAATCACTTTCGTTGATAACTATGACACAACGATTTGTTTCCTAACTAATAATTCCTTAGTACAAGTATGTGACGACACCCGTCTTCTGGCACCCACTGCATGACGACTTTAGCCCATCGGTCCTAGGCCTAGAAAACGCTGGCGTGACGACTTAGAGGCTTTTGCGCGAGATTGGCCGGAGAAAACCGCACAGAGAGAAGATTGGAAGACTATGGGGGAGGCCTTTGCCCAGCAGTGACACAATATGGGCTAATAAAAAAAAAACAAGTATGTGAGGAAGGATGTTGACTTTATACAACAGCTAGTATAACCACATTTTACAAATTATGTAATGCTTTTGATTGTATTTGTAAGTTGATTGAAAATTGTCTGATTTAATATTAATACAAAATCTATTCATGAAAACATAGTCATCAGCTTCAGACATCCAAGGAATGGCATAACCACACAATGGTGCCGATTCTCTTGTCACAAATTTCTCTAAACTAGACTAAAAATCATTAAAATTTAGTTTAATCCTGTCAAACGAAGTTTTCCATTCTGAAATTGACTAAAGTGACTTAACTTAAATAGATTATAGTCTGACAGCACTAAGTTATTCAATTTAGTGAAAATGCCAATTTTGCTATTCTGAAATTGACGTTTTTCACCTAAAATTATGATTGTCAAACTAAATCAGACCATTTTTAATCGCGAATAAAAAGGTGTGGAATAAAATTAGTTGACTTAAACTAAAATTTACAAAGCATATTTCTCTATTATTTTTCGAAAGTTTGGATGACTTTGAGTTAATTATGGAAGCTTAGGTGATTGCAGCTGTTGGCGATGCGGCAGAAAGGTAAGTTTAGTGTTATTTTATTAAGATACAATACAAAATGCATTCGTGAAAACTTACAAAGGATTTGTACTGAACATCTAATGTACTTGCTACATTATTAGTTGGAAAAGAAGTGGATAAATGCACTTCTCATAATCATAGCCACTTCCAGGCTCTGAGTATTATCTAATAGACACTTTCAAGAAAGAATTCATTTGGAAAGATTGCGAGACCAATCCAACCCATTCCAAATGGCAGAGGAGAAATTTAAAAAACTCTTTAGACTCCCTAGAGCGGAAGCACTTTATTTGGTGGATATGCTAAGGAATCCTCGGTTAGATGAAGGATTTATCCCCAAACACCGAAAGGTTAGAACAGTTTTGTGCAGTAATTCACTTGCATAAACAAGTTTTTAAGAATTTATAGTTTAGTCGAGTGGTATCTCACTTTTATTATATTTATGGGTGATCTAAACCTAGTCATTACATAATTGAGATCTTTCAGTCAAAAACCGCACGCCCCTCCACTAAAATTTCTTTACAAACATTTGAACGACCCACTGACCGAAAAGTGTATGCAACAAGCAGTGGCGCAACATGCATTTTTAGAATGAAAAATTTCTACCTACCTACCTGTATGATAATAGAACTCATTTGCAGATTCTAGCTGCACTAAATCTGTTTGCTCAAGGCAGTTATCAAACAGCTGTTGGGCAAGACAACTTACTTGACAACAACTTACAAGACAACTTAATTCTTCTGAAATCTAATTGGTTCACCCCTTAAAACACTCTGCCACCAAAGAACGGTGGAATTACTATATAGCTTTATGTGTATCTTTGCAGACGAAGAAGATATCGATGGCAACGAGGAAAACGAGCAGAATGCTATTGTGGAGGAGCAGGATGCTATTGTAGAGGATCCTGGCGCAGACTTCCTTGCTGAAGCAAGGGAAATTCGGCAATTACTTGTCAATAATTTTAATTAAATTAAACATTTTATTTCTTTATTATTAAAATTTTAATTTTCTTATCACCTTATTTATTAATTAACCTATCCTTAACCTAAACAAATAAGAGTGGTGATTAGGTTTCTATCACAAATTGAAACCGCATATTCAGTTCATGTTTTGTATAAAAAAATAATTAACAAAATACAATAATCAACAAAATATGCCAAATAGAGAAGGCACGAGCACTGATCACCACGCATGCTCAAGACGGGTTGGCGATTTCAGACTTATTAGGTATATTATAATAATTATAGTCCAGATTTCCTCACGGTGTTTTCCTTCCGACCTTCATTGAAATAAAAATGAGTAAATAAAAGAAAAATGTTCGTACATATTTTTTATTAATGTTATGTTTTAACTTTTGTACCACTGTATGCCCATTTTCTCTTGCCCGTTTTGCTGCAATATGTTGTTCGATAGAGCCTTTCTGTTATTTTGACACTTCTTATAAGAAAATCCAATCGATTTCAAAATTTTACGCAGGACTTCTAGGCTACATTTAAAATCCAGATCTGTTTTAGTGTGGTACCGAGTAACAGAATTGAATTTTTTGTCGAATTGCACTTATTTATGTTGAAGTCATCCATTTCTTTCTTAGGACGGCCTGATCTGTGTTTGCCTTCATCTACAATACGCCTCACTGTACTCTCAGATTTTCCTGAAAGAAAGATTAAAAAAAAGATGTAAGTAATAACAAATGGAAAATAGATAGCACTATTTTTATTTCAAACATGTTAAAACTTATTCATATTTAAAATCACCGGTAAATTTGATTACCCAAAAGTATCAAAAGTTAGCTAATTACATTTGCAATCTAACCTATAAATGCGCAATGTAAACAATGCTTATTTTAGTCATAAAATCGTATATTTAGTAAATTTGTGACTTCTGGTAGATAAAAAACAAACAATAACACGATTACATACCTGTCTTAACTGCTGTTCGAGTATAAATATCTAAATTTGATAAAATTTGTCCAGCTTGGTGTTCTAACAAACATCGCTGATATACTTTGAAATAATTTCCCGAGCTCCACTCCTATTTGTTTTCCTCATATTTAACACGTTTCTTCGAAGTTTTGTCGACGTAGATTTGAAAAACATTTAAAAATGCAAAAGGTAGCAAGATAGAATATTAACAAGTTGATGACAGACAGCCGATGACATTTGATGTACTATGATTTAGTGTTACCCTACTTTTGAATAATCCATGGTATAATAATATAAATAATCTTAGTTCCTCAAACATTAATTTCTTGACTATACAGACAGACTGTACTTCATTAATGATTAATGATAAACAATTATAAATATTTGATTTACCTCAGGTTTTTTTTTGCAATTCAGATCATTTCGTTCACTTTCATTCAGCTTTTGTCTATGGTCTACTGCAATCTTGGTCTATGCTCTACTCAACTTAACGAATGTCAAACTCGATTTTAGGTGTGTCAAAACTATATTTAAATTTAGAGAATCTTGTTTTCAGAATAACTTACCAAAACCAACTAACTAAAAATAAGAAATTTTAGTTTTAATTTAGGTTAGTTCGGTGTACAAGAGAATCGGCACCAATATCATCTTTACTATACAGCCTTCATGCGGGCTAAGATTATTTGTTCAGAGGGACACCTTTGGGCTCCCAAATTTTACTCATCCAGCGACCCACTACGGTTCACAGGGGTAACACTAACCTAATGAATGGGGACGGTCATGTGACAAAATTCTTAGCAGCATGGGACCCACGTTTTGCCAGTTATCTTAAGTCCCATCACCCACGTAATAAGGGGCAACCTACTACTACTACCTCCTAAGGGCTATCAACAGGTTAGGTTCAATTCTGGTTTGTATTAGTGCTTATAATATGTAATTCTATTTCTATTCTATTTATCTTCGGGGACGCCGGCAGACACCAGACGGGCGATCAGTCCTTTCGTTGTGGATTATTTCGCCCAGTTCCCCATTTTGGTTGATCCCCTTCATGGGTTACTGGTGGTCGGCATCGCAAATCTTCCTGTTGCCTTGCAGAAGCTCACCAGTTGTTCGGTAGAGATTTCTGCGAGCTTCTCTTCATTAATCTCATCTGTTCCTAGGATTTCCCATCTGAGTGGCCCATACATTGTGCATTCCGCCACAAGGTGGAAACTTGTTTCTTCTGCTTCTCCACATGCTGGGCATATGGGATCTTCCTTTACTTTCATAATCCTCAGGTGTCTATTGAGTCCACAGTGTCCTGTTGCGATCCCTACTACTAGTCTTATGTTTCCCCTGCTCATTTTGAGTAGCTTGTGGGATTTCTTTTCATCATATGACTTTAACCCATTTACCGCCACGGTCAAGCAAGACGACAAGCTAAAAAGTACCTTAAGACGACAGACTTAGGGCACTTTTTTGCTTGTTCGGCTTGTCGTCTATACGTGACTGTGGCGCTCAAAAGGTTAAGAAGATTTTCAATTGTCGACAACCTTCTGTTGCATTCCATCTTTTATTTGACTCTTTTGTAGTTATTCTATGGATGATTCCTTTTGTTATATTATGTGGGATCGGTAACCTGGGCTCTGGTCCCACAAAGGTTTCATCTGTTCCTTTTCTGGCTAATTCATCTGCTTTCTCATTAATATGTTATTACAATGACAGTGAAATATTTTAAATGCCATAATATTTAGTCACAGAAAAAACACAGTACTTACTGAAAAAAACTAATGTCATAAACGGGCTAGTATGATTAGGAACTGCATGATTAAATTAAATATTATTGATGTTATTTGGAATATTACACAATGGATGTTACAACTAGGTAACATATGTTGTGAAATAATAGCAATGGGATGGATGCAGTATTATCATTCACAATCACCTTGGCACGAATATTTCGTTACACTTTGTATTAAGTTTCGCGGTATTTTGTACACATTAAGTAAGGTTTAAGTTATTAACTGACTTACCAACTGCTGGTGGGTCCGTAAGCATGCAATGTGCAACTTTTGCATCTTTTATAAGTTTCTCAATTTCATCTAAATCATAGGTTTTTACGATCCTGCTGCGAATGCACTCGGGCTTAGACGCCATTATAGGTTACTTTTTTAATTTACTTTTCAAATCAAATACACTCCTTGTTTACAAGTCAACCTCAACGTGGTCAGGACCAAGAATGAGCTAGGGGCAATATTGTGCAATATATTTGGGATCGTGCTCGTAAAATCGTAATTTGTGTTATTACATTTTGACACTTGACAGATTTCTTCAATGAATTTTGACAATCGACTGCCACAGATTATTAACTATTATCGACTGCGGACTGACAGTGACACACGAACAGTCGGTGTTGCCATATTTCATTTCAGTTTTACTTCAAACTAAAAGTTTCAAGACTACCGATTAAAAAGATTATATTTTATAAATAGCGACACGCCACGACTTCGCACGGTTTCAGATTTGTGATGAAATATAATAAGATTTTTCTTTCAAACGAACATTGTGGAAATTAAACTGTAACCCAATCGAAGGGATAAAGATTGCCCTACATTCAAAGTAACTAACTTTATCTCTTTACATAAGTGATGGTGAAGCTCCCAATGGCACGGACTGTTCCTAATGTATGTGTTATATATTATGTACACTACTTCTTCTACTTCCTCATTTTAGCATTTAAGGCGAATGCTCACATACTGCCCGCGAAATTCAAATTTTCTTACGTTTTTTGCAATTTGCAGGCCAGTGCTTGGTTGTATGTTGATGAACATTTGATTCGCGACTGTAAGACGTATTTAGTTACAGAATTATAATCATCAAAATCATCAATACAACCCTCCAAGTTCATATAGATCGAGGAATAACTTTGACCTTGAAAAAATAGTTTCTCGATCTATATGAACTTGGAGGGATGTGTTGGTGATTTTGATGATTATAATTCTGTAACTAAATACGTCTTACAGTCGCGAATCAAATGTTCATCAACATGCAACCAAGCAGGGGCCAATTCTCGGTTTTAGAGATGGTGTCGAACTCGAGAAAAATTTCTAATGACGTCATTTTTTCGAGAAATTTTAAAAGTTGCTATTCTGGGGATGTCGAATTCGACATTTGTCGAAGGCTAACGTTAGAGTTCATGTCGAGTGCTTCTGAGCAGTAGAGATGTCATGTCGATTATATAGATACGTCATTTCTGAGTAAATTTGTTGAGTTTTGGATTGTACACTGTGTTTTCTTTTCTTTAGTTTTTAAATAAAATACGCCTTGGCATCTCATACTTACTGGAAATTCGATTTATACTCTTTGATTTGTGCATTGTGTTTTCTTGAAACGACGACCTTCGCGCAGATAACAGACTCTGTAATTTGTGTACTTACGATTGGACTTGAAACCACTAAAAGATGGACGAGTTTATTAGCATTTTTATCTCGGAGTTGTTGGAAAGTGGCGAGCAACTGGCCAATGGCCATACACGGCGACAACAGCTATCCCGCCGTCGATATTTACGACTTGATCGAAACAGAAGTCATTAAAAACTTCAGACTAATTAAAGATTTAATAAGGGTTCTAATACTTAGATCTATTGGCTCCTGTAATTCAGGATACCACTAAAATAGACCTGAAAACGAAGGTAAATAATTGTTTGCTTCATAATTTTATTAGTCACTGACAGACAGTCAGCTGTCAAACTGATTATTTTTACACTAAACGTTTCGTTTTACTTTGGATTTGCACGGGACTTATTCAAATTTAATATATAAATTATGTCCTAATTTTAAGTAATTCTCATACTTAATTATGTTTACTTGTTTGTTTGTGAAACCAATAAATACTTTTTCTTTCTTTCTTTCTTTCTTTTATACTTAAATAGTTAGGTTTAGTCAGTGTTTTAAAACAAAATCATTCATTCACTCATAGCTACCTAAAACGGAACGCGCGATTCTTCATTTTTTTTTTTTTTTTTTTTTTTTTTTTTCTTCTCATTTTATCTGCGATCAGCTGTCTAGCTATAATCAGATGTGGTCTTCGTTTGAGATTTTTTTTTTTGTGATGTTCCAGTAAACATTCACATTATATGGTACTAAAATTTAATTGAAGTTGTCACTTTCTCTGGTCCAAGTTTAGGATTTGCCATCTCTTTAGGCGGATTATATCCCCTTGTCTGTTCAGGAGGTTCTTGGCTAAGACATTGCTGTGTTTGCTCAGTCTCTGTTTATAATTTTTGCATTTTTCACATAGTTCTTCTTTCACTGTTGGTACATATAAGTGCTTGTGTATTTCTGTGTTTCTGACAAACCAGGGTGCTATTGAGATAGTTCTTAGAGCTAAATTTTGGAACCTTTGCAAAATTTCGATGTTGGAGTGGCTAGCCGATCCCCATAGTTCTATACCATATGTCCAGATTGGTTTAACTACAGCTTTGTAAACTAGTATTTTGTTACTAATGGATAGTTTTGATTGTCTGCCTAAGAGCCAGGATAAGCTCTTCATTTCAATGGAAGCTGCCTTTTTCTTGGCCTTAATATGGTTGGCCCAGGTAAGCCTTCTGTCTAAATGTAGCCCCAGGTATTTTACTGTGTTGCTGTTTGGCAGTGGTTTGCTTTCCATGTACACTGGGGCACAATCGCCCTTCCGAAGAGTGAAGGTCACTTGAACTGACTTTGTTAAGCTAGGTTGAATTCTCCATTTTTTTAGCCATACATCAATTTTATTCAACTGGACTTGTAATTTTTGAAACGCTTGAGTTGGATCTTGGTCACTCGCAAGGCACGCAGTGTCGTCTGCATAGGTCGCAGTTATCACGTCATCAGAATTAGGCAAGTCTGCAGTATAGATAGAGTAGAGTACGGGCCCAAGCACAGAGCCTTGTGGTACTGAAGCCTTCATTTCGTACAGGTCAGACAGTTCTTCCTCATACTTAACTTGAAATTTTCTTTGGTCTAAGTAAGATTTTAATATCCTGTAAAAAGAATTAGGTAGCAGAGATTTCAACTTATATAAAAGTCCCTTGTGCCATACCCTATCGAATGCCTGTTGGATATCCAGGAACACTGCAGAACAGTATTGTTACGAGCTGGGTATGGGATAAATAAAAACACTACCAAATAAACACACGAATTAACTTTATTACTCAATAAACACTTATTCACAATCACTTCAATACTACTGAACACTTTGTCGCACTAGATATCTCTTCGATCCTTTCGATGTCTCGCTTAAAAGTGAACTGACTGACTCCGTCCTCTATCGGTCCTTTTATACCCAAACAAACAAAAGAAATTCGAGATAATTCTCTATTATTCAAGAAAGCATCTAAAAAAACATTAACAAAAAATAAACTTAAAGATAAAAGAACCGACAAGGAAGAAGTTACCTTACGCCCTCGGCATACGGTCGAAATTACAATGTCAATTGCCGCTGACGCCTCGCGTTGGCTGACCTTGAATACAATGTAACTATACCTACTACGGAAATAGGTACCTAAAAAAAATGAACTCGTCTCTACTCGTCTTTTCTAGGTACCGCACAGTTATTAGCAAGGTTTCTCGAAGATTCTAGATGACCGTCGCGCGTCGTAACACTGCCCCCTCCTTAGACATGCTCGTCCCGAGCATCATTTGTCCCGTAATATCGCGCCAGTCGGTCTACATGCACAACCTTAGGCGCACCTCGCGTACCCTTCTGTATTCTGTAGGTGACATCGTTGATCCTGGTCACCACTCTGTATGGTCCATCCCATTTTGCTTGCAATTTCGGAGACTTTCCCTTGCTCCGCACTGGGTTATGCAACCACACAAGCGAACTTTCGTCGAAACCACGACTGTTTGCCTTCCGGTCATAACGGGTCTTCATCTTCTCAGACATCTGTTGTCCGGATTGCCTGATATGCTCATACACATCATTTAACTTGTTACGCAGATCATTCGCGTAATCCGTTACACTGCGTGGGACTTCAGGGGGAGTTCCAGTAATTAAATCTGCAGGCAACCGTAATTCCCTTCCAAAGTTCGCGAAGGCTGGAGTTACAGTCGTACTTTCGTGAACTGCACTCCGATAGGACAGAAGAAACGGCTGTATGTGCTTGTCCCAATCCCTTTGCCTGTTTTCCACAACTTTGGCCAGATATCTCTCCAACGTCTGGTTGAATCGTTCCACCATTCCATCAGATTGCGGGTGGTAAGAGGTGGTTCTGGTTTTGTGGGTACCCATCAATCGACAAGTCTCCTGAAAAACTTGCGATTCAAAATTCCTTCCTTGATCGCTGTGAATTTCTAAGGGTACTCCAAAACGACAGAAAACTTCCTGAACCAATTTATCTGCGACTGTTGTAGCTTCTTGGTTAGGAATGGCGAAGACTTCTGGCCACTTTGTGAAATAGTCCATGACAACCATGAAGTACTTGTTTCCGCTGTCACTTTCTGGAAATGGTCCCGCAACGTCCAGTGCTATCCGCTCCCAGGGAGCTCCAACGTTGTACACTTTTAATGCACCTCTGCTTCGTGTGTGGGGTCCTTTCACAGCCGCACAGCTGGTACATTTGCGACACCAGTCCTCCACATCATCTCGACAGTGGATCCAGTAAAACCGCTCTCTGATCTTCAGTAGAGTCCTTTTCACCCCCATATGTCCTCCTGAGCATCCATCATGGTAGAGCCGCAAAACATCCGGTACCTTAGCTTTTGGGACAACCATTTGTAGATGACAGCTGTCCCCTCGAGCGTTTTCCCATTTACGGCACAAGACTCCATCCTGGATCTCCAAACTGTTCCATTGTGCCCAATAACTCTTCGTGATGGAACTCATCGCAGCCACATCACTCCACTTGGGCTTCGGAGCACCAGCTTTGATCCAGTCGAAGATTGGTTTGATGTCCGAGTCATTTTGTTGAGCCTGTTGTAGAGTCTCCTTCCATTCATCGCTGAGATCCGTTCTAAGCATCCTCACGGGCACTACTTCCTTAGCCTCTTGCCTGGCACAGTGCTTGCAGTCTTCAGGACAAGGTCTTCTTGACAAGGCGTCTGCGTTACCGTGAGTTTTCCCACTGCGATGTTCGGTTACAAAGTCAAACTCTTGCAGTAGTTCAATCCATCTCGCCACTTGCCCCTCTGGATTCTTGAACTGTAATAGCCACTTCAATGCAGCATGATCGGTTCGGAGCTGGAATTTCCGTCCCAACAAATATTTACTGAAGTGCTGCAATGTCTTCACTACGGCGAGCAGCTCTCGTCTCGTTACGCAGTAATTCCGTTCCGGTTTGGATAAAGACTTGCTGAAGTAAGCTATAACAACCTCCTGATCTCCTTTCCGTTGAGATAACACGCCCCCAATTCCAGTATTACTTGCGTCTGTGTCGACTATAAAGTCATTTTCAGTGTCAGGATATCCCAAAATAGGAGTATTGCACAGACGTCCCTTTAATTCTTGAAATGCGGCGTCGCAGTTCTCGTCCCAACAGAATTGTTGCTTTTCCTCAGTGAGTCTGTGTAGAGGTTTCGCAATGTCGGCAAAATTCTTCACAAACCGGCGATAGTAGGAGCACAAACCCAAAAATGCTCTGACCTGTGTCTTGTCTTTCGGCACTGGCCAATCCTTGACGGCAACTACTTTCTCTGGGTCTGTTTGAACACCTCCTCCCGAAACTATGTGTCCTAAAAAGTTCACTTGCTTTCTGAAAAACGAGCACTTTTTAGGACTCAACTTCAGGTTTGCTGTTTGGATCTTCGACAGCACTCTGTTGAGGTTTTTCAGGTGATCTTCAAACGTACGCCCCACAATGATTATGTCGTCTAGATAGACAAGACATGCGTCCCCAATCAACCCGGCAAGTACTTGCTCCATCAGCCTTTCAAATGTTGCAGGAGCATTACATAAACCGAAAGGCATAACTTTAAACTGCCACAGCCCTTTTCCTGTTGAGAATGCAGTCTTCTCCTTGTCCTTGGGGTCTATTTCTACCTGCCAGTAACCACTTTTCAGGTCTAGTGTCGTAAACCACTTCATTCCCGCCAGCGTATCCAGTGTGTCATCGATCCTAGGCAGTGGATAGCTGTCCTTTTTCGTGACGTCGTTCAGTCGTCGATAATCCACACAGAAGCGCATACTGCCGTCCTTTTTCTTCACCAGGACCACAGGAGAACACCATGGACTGGATGAAGGTTCTATAACACCGTCCTTCACCATTCCCTCAATCATGGTTTCCACTTCTCTTTCTCGTGCAACTGGCAGTCTTCTTGGTCGCTGACGGATAGGTAACTCGTTGCCTGTATTAATCCTGTGCTGAACCAGTCCGGTTCTCCCTATGTCAGCATCACTGGTAGAGAAAATACCGGCGTACTGGAGTAACATCTTCTTAGCCTTGTCCATTTCACCTTCAGTTAAATGACAATTTTCTAGAAGCGTTGACACGTCGAATTTGGCACTACTCATTTTGTTTCCGGTAGGTAGATCTTGCAATTGACGCATCCAGGCTACTTCCTCGCAAGTGCCGATCAAGGTGCCCTTCTTAATCACTTGCTCCTTGTCACTTGGATTCAGGATGCGTACAGCTGAGATGTTGTTGGCCTTTACCAGAGTTCGTGCCATCTTCCATGAAAAATCATTGTTCACCCTTTCTATCAGAACACTTCGATCTTTGTGTCCCGAATTCGGTGGTAACTTGACTGGCACGATGGTTTCTGATCTGCGAGGAAGAACAATTTCCTTCAAGCAGTACACTTTCCCTGATGGTGCACCTTCCATGAAAATTTCCTCGGAACCACATTTCAATACTCCTTGGTCAATGTCGATCTCACAACGATATTTCCGCATGAAGTCCAAGCCCAAGATGCAATCGTCCACTATGTCGGCCACGATGACGTTGTGCCAGTAAATTCTATCACCTAACTTTAACTCCACCTCCTTCTTGCCTCGGACGGTTATGTGCTGACCGGTAGCTGTTAGTAATTGAAGACGGTCGTGGTTATTGAAGTAGCCCCCAAGAGACCGATTTGCTAAGTGTGAATTGACGACCGTGTGAGAAGCTCCAGTATCCAACGTCAGTTTGCATGGAGTTCCGTTGACTTCGCCGTTGATGGTCAGGCTGTTTCCGTCATGTACTTGTGAGATCGAGATCCTTGGGGCTCTTTCAAAACCAGCCAGCACCCGCCCCCCAGTCCTGGCATTTACTCGTTTCCCTGCTGTGGTTGGGCAGCCACTTCAGCCACCTTTCCTTGCTGAGGTTGGTCTTCTCTTGGTGAGCTGCGCTTAGGACAGCTTGATCGAAGATGACCCCTTTCTCCACAAGTGTAGCACCTAGGGCTGTATCCTTGCGGGCGGTCGCATGCAGGTGACGCTACAACCTCCCTGACCCGGTGCGTACGGTGGTCCTGCCTCACTGCCTCTACTTCTAAGGCATGGGCCAAGGCATCTTTCAGCGTCTCATGATGCCCAAGTCTCACAGCGGCTCTAACCTCCAAGTCGCGTATTCCATCGATGAACGCCTGTACCAGATTCCCATCAATAAGTGCAGGGGCGGACTGGTATGCTTTCCGAACCAGCTTTTCAACTTCCAGGGCCCACTGCTGTAAGTTCTCGGCACTACGTTGAACGCGATCCCTTAACTTGGCACGAAAAACATGCTCCAGGTGCGCGTCGCCGTATCTGGACTCTAATGCCTCCAGCAGCTGTTCGTAGGTCACATCCTTACCGAGGGCCTCAAGAATGTTAAGGGCCTGGTCTCGGAGACCCAAGGTGAGCGCGGTCATGGCTTGCGCTTTGGTCCACCCATTCACTTTCATAACGGCTTCGAATTGGATTTTATAGGCCGACCACGAAGATGTTCCGTCAAATGGCGGCACTTTAAACCCGCGTACTGAAGGTGCAGCAATCACCGAAGCCACAGCCCCGTCTCCAACCTTAATTTCACTTAAGGCCTTCTTCACATCGGCGATCTGAAGTTCGGCCTTTGCGATACGGTTGTCGTGCTGCTGTACCTGCTCCTTCATCACGTTCAGCTCTTTTCCCACTGATGCGTGAAGATCCTTTATCAGGAGCATCTGTTCCTCTTGGCGCCGGACCTGCTCCTCTTGACGGCGCGCCTGCTCCTCCTTATCCCGTTGCAGCTGCTCCTGCAACTGGCGAGCCTGGTCCTCTTGACGTCGAGCCTGCTCCTCCTTATCCCGTTGCAACTGCTCCTGCAACTGGCGAGCCTGATCCTCTTGACGTCGAGCCTGCTCCTCCTTATCCCGTTGCAACTGCTCCTGCAACTGGCGAGCCTGCTCCTCTTGACGTCGAGCCTGCTCCTCT
This sequence comes from Diarsia mendica, assembly GCA_949316265.1. NCBI lineage: Eukaryota > Metazoa > Arthropoda > Insecta > Lepidoptera > Noctuidae > Diarsia > Diarsia mendica. The sequence continues at coordinate 19,187,158 of OX438899.1, forward strand.
TGACGTCGAGCCTGCTCTTCCTGACGACGTGCCTGGTCTTGCAGCAGTGCCATTAAGGCAGACAAGTCAGGCGCCGCTGATGATGGAGTAGCTCCAGATGGCCCAGCGACTGGCTCTGACGTAGGCTGGACACCGCCCGGTGTCTGTGTCGGAGAGTCTCCAAATCGCCTTTGGTCCATACCTTGCTGCCGCTGACTCCTCGTACGGATACTATCCGTGTCGTCCTTCGGTAGAATCGGCATTATTTATCCCCACTTCTGACACCAAATTGTTACGAGCTGGGTATGGGATAAATAAAAACACTACCAAATAAACACACGAATTAACTTTATTACTCAATAAACACTTATTCACAATCACTTCAATACTACTGAACACTTTGTCGCACTAGATATCTCTTCGATCCTTTCGATGTCTCGCTTAAAAGTGAACTGACTGACTCGGTTCGAGGAATTCGCTGCGCCCCCGCCAGGGGGCGCGGCAAGCGGTCTCTGGGCATTTGCCCACTGTCCGCGGAAGCCATACCTGGGCCCGTGACTACGGGACCCGTCATTGTGTTGCCGATATAGGCTAAAGGCTTGGAGGGCACGGGCCCTTTCGTGCCCATATGTGTGGTTGCAATGCGAGTGACTGTAGGCGCGCCACAGCGCCGCGGCGCTGCTGTCTTCACAGCACCTCGGCGGCCCATCCCCGCCAGGTGAGACCCCCGGTTACCCGGAGGAGGCCCAGCGGAGGACGGCCAGCGACAGAGGTGCCGACTTACGACGCACCTACAGTAGATGTGTGGCTCCCGCCCGTCCCGTTCCCAGAGCTAGCCGGTTGCGGTCCGGACTAAGGGGCCGTCGTGTGTGTGTGGGCGGTATTGTACTGTGTAACACCGCCCAGTGTAGCGTGCCGCCGCGAGCGATCGCGAGCCACGCGTGAATCTATGTATGTATAGTGGCGTCTGTCTGTGTTAGATGTGTGTCATGCCTATATTAACTTAGAACACGACACACAACTGGGTGCGAGTTTTGTGTAGAGTCATATTGTGCAGGCAAGCTGTGTGTAGCCAGGAGCAGCTTGCCTGGAGTCACGGCCGGGGAGGACTCACGGTCAACCGCCAAGTCGATAGGGGCCCCGCGTCGGAGGGGAGGGGGCGCGCATGCCAGGACACAGTGCGCCCGCCGTATGGCAAGCAGGTGTGCCGGCACGCACGACCGTTACCGACGCTAGGCGACGACTGGGGGACACGTGAGTCCTAGACAATCTAGAGCAATCTAGAGTGGAGAGAGGAGACGGCGGAGGGGGGCGACCTTACCTCTAAGGCCGCGGGTGACCAACAGTGCCGCTCTCGGCCGAGCCGTAGAACAGGGCGGTGAGCTCGGCCAGGCCGTCGAGCACGGTCAGAGCCGGGTCTTGGCCTTCCCTGATGGCCTTTATTAGGCTCATCAGTAGTTGGATGGCGCAGGCTGTGAGCTTCTTGTCTGTAGTGCCGGCGCCAGCCGGTCTAGCAGCGCCAGGCGTCGCCCCATGAATAGGGGGCGGGGCCGGCGGCTGCGCTATGCCGGCGCCGATAGTTGGGTTCGTTCGGTGCGCGTGGGCGGGCTCGGGAGCCGCCTCACGCGGAGCTGGGTCACTAGCCTGCGCCACGGCGGCAAGGTCGGCCCGTTTTTTGTTTTCTTCTTGAGCGGAGGGGGGCGCGGGCTTGTTGCCCTTGCGCCTTCTCTTCTTCTTCCGCTTCCTCCGCCTAGAGGAGGGAGGAGGGGCTTCTTCCCTGTTAGTGGGCCCGTTAGCCGGCGCCATCAATGACCCGCCTTGGGACTCACTGGCGTCCACATTATTTTTCTGCCCCTCGGTGACCAGAATCGGTCGGCGTGAGGCGGTCGTGGCGGCGACTGTACCCGCTCGCCTGTGCCGTAATTCCGTTTGGAATACGGGACACTTGACATTGTTCGCGGGGTGATCACCCCCGCAATTGGCACACGTTGCCGGCTGCTCCCGTGGGCGGGGGCAATCACGCGCGGAGTGTCCCTCTCCACAGCGGACACAAGCGAGCGGCCGGTGACAGTGGTGCGATGAGTGCCGGAACTTCTGGCACCGGTGGCACTGGGCGGGCCCACGTTTTCCCCGCCAGGCTTCGATCACCACACCCTTCATGAGAAGGAACTCAGTGGTGTTGAAGAGCGATCGAGACTCCTGTGTCCTCTTCAGGACAGCGTGGAACACGCAGCCGGGTCTTCCTTGGCGCGCCCTGATATGGCGCACGTACTCCGGCTCGTGCCCCAGCGCGCGGAGCTCCTCCGTGATCTCCTCTGGAGTGGTGTCTACAGGCAGCCCTCTGATGGCCACCTTGATGCTGCGCTCCGCTGGGGGTGAATAGGCGAACCAGGGTGTGCCATCCCTCTTTTCCAGGTCCGTCAGGTACCTCTGGACCACCCTATATTCGTCCCCGCTTTCGGGCAGGAAACGAACCCCAGCGCCGTAAGGTCGGGCGTTGGGGGGGTGGCCCAGTTTGTCCCGGAGGGCCCTAAAGTGGGTGGCCCACCCCGGCAGCTTCTCCACCACCAGCGGAGGATACCTAGACCGCTTGGGCGGCTTCGGCTTGGGCTGAGCGGTGGCCTCTCCTTCCCCGTTCAGTGGGGAGGGGGTCGCCGGTTGGGGGGGGGAATCAGTAGCTGATGAGACACTCACCCTTTGTGTCTCCTCTCGTCCTTGTGGGGTTGGCGGTGATGGTGATGCACGCGGCGCGCGCGCCATCTCCGCGTAGGAGGGCGAAGCGCCTCCGTCCCGTCCCTGCGGCGGCGTGTAATCACGCCGCGGCCGCGGCGGGTCGAGGCAGTGCCGCTTGGCCTCCTCGTCGGACTCGTCCGTGCTTCGGCGCCGTCGCTGCGGACGTGGCTCCGGATGGGATTCGTACCTTAGAATTCCCATCAACGGCGTCGGAGAGGCTGGTGTGTCGCGCCGGATCCTCGGGTCGCCAGGCCTGGAGTCAACCGAGCCGATCGACATGCTCGAGCCGTATTGCGACGAGCACGCCGAGAGTCCTGCCGGCGAGTCGCAGGCCGAGGCGCGAGGCGGCGCCGGTGAATACGGTACCTGTCCGGCGCGAGGAGTCTTGGTGCGTTCGGGAGTGGCCGCCGCGGACACAGCCCCGGAGGGCGCAGTCGACGTGGCGGGCCGCTTGGTGCGTGCGCTGTCATGCGCAGGCGGCACAGGTGCAGGCGCTGTGGGCGCAGGGGTGCGGTCAGAGGCCGCAGGGGGGGGCACGATTTTGCGTGCAGTTGGCGCAGGTGGGCGCGCAGCCGGTGCAGGATCACGCGGCGGCACCTTCGCCTTAGGCGCAGCTTTACGCGCTTGTTGCGCGTGGCCTGGGTAGGCAGAGGCGGGCTCGGGTGCCTGAGTCGGCACCGGGCGGGGGCGGAACGGGGGCGGAGGCGGGGGTACGACCACGGCTTGCGGGTGGCCCGGCGACGGCGACGGCGCAACGCGGGCAGGCGCCGCTAGCGACGTCGACGGCCCAGCCGCAACCGCCGCCGCGCCCGATCCCGCATCTCCTCCTTTCTTCTTCTTCTTCTTTGTCAGGATCTTACCTGAGCCCTTCCTCTCTTCAGGGTGAGGAGGGGGGGGTCCAGGTGGAGCCTCATCGGGCGACTCGGAGCCGATGTTGGGCATCGATGACGTCCGGAACCAGGGATCCTGCCTGAATTGGGCTTCGATGCGGCCAAACGGGTCGCGGGCGTCGGGTTTTGACATCTTCTTCTATTTTTTTATAAAAACTTCTACTTCTGCGTGCAGGTATCGCGACCACGACAGTGCGCAGGGCACTGGGCAGCACGAGTTGCTCCCCCTGTGCTCGCGCCAGTGCTAGGCACTCGCGCGAACACAGGGAAAGTGATTAAAAATGGTCCGAGCGAGCGGCGAAGTTCCGCGGCGCGCCGCCAGGGGGCAGCACGTTCACGATAGCTTCGCGGCGAGAAGTGGGTCAAGCGCGGCAGGCGACCTCTCTCGCGGACTGCAGGCGATCCATCCATCCATCCTGACTGACTCCGTCCTCTATCGGTCCTTTTATACCCAAACAAACAAAAGAAATTCGAGATAATTCTCTATTATTCAAGAAAGCATCTAAAAAAACATTAACAAAAAATAAACTTAAAGATAAAAGAACCGACAAGGAAGAAGTTACCTTACGCCCTCGGCATACGGTCGAAATTACAATGTCAATTGCCGCTGACGCCTCGCGTTGGCTGACCTTGAATACAATGTAACTATACCTACTACGGAAATAGGTACCTAAAAAAAATGAACTCGTCTCTACTCGTCTTTTCTAGGTACCGCACAGTTATTAGCAAGGTTTCTCGAAGATTCTAGATGACCGTCGCGCGTCGTAACAGTATTCTTTATTTTCCAATGACTGTCTGATTTTGTGGACCACTCTATGCACTTGCTCTACTGTTGCGTGCTTTTCACGGAACCCAAATTGGTGGTCTGGTATTATTCCATTCTCGTCAAGGACTGGTTTTAATCTTCGTAGAAATATTTTCTCAAAAACCTTTGATATGATTGGAAGGAGGCTTATGGGTCTGTATGAGCTTGGTTCGGTTGGTGGTTTTCCTGGCTTCGCTATCATACATATTTGTGATATCTTCCACATTTTTGGGTAGTATAGTAGCCGAAAGACAGCATTGAACAGCATTGTTAGAAAGACGATAATTTTTCTAGGTAGATGCTTGAGTATTTCACCTGTGATGAGATCGTAACCAGGACTTTTATTGTTCTCGAGATTTCTTATTGTTCGTATCAGTTCTCTCGGTGTGACCAGTTTGAGTAAAGGTGATAGTTGTTGATCACTGTTCAGATAACTATCGACTTCTTCTTCAAAATCAGTCATCGAAGAGTCATTCGGAGTAAAAACCGCAGAAAGGTGTTCTGCAAAAAGCTCCGCCTTGTCGCTTGCTTTTCTGGCCCAAGATCCATTAGGTTGCCTAAGAGGAGGTACAAAATGCTTTGGCCTTTTGAAGTTTTTGGTTATCTTCCACAATGAATAGTTGTCCTGTTTTTGAGCTGACAATGTTGAGAGTTTTTCTTGGAACATGGTATTTTCGTTATCATGAATGAGCTCCTTCAGTTCTTTTGCAACTTTATTAAAATCCCTTCTGTCCTCTTCCGATTTACTTAAATGAAGCTGCCTTCGCAATCTTCGTTTGGCCTCCAGTTTATGCTTAATCTGTAAGGGTATGTTATTTTTGCAGACTAAAGATTCGATTCTTCATAATGGTAACATTAGCTTCACTCGAATCGACATTTTCGTGACATTTATTTCTATTTTGACTGAGAATACGGAATTCTGCTCAATTCGAATTTTTTTGGTAGAGATAGAGATATTTTTGATAGACATAGAGATAGACTTACGAACTCGAACTCGAGATAAATGTCGAAAATTGAGAATTGGCCCCCTGGCCTGCAAATTGCAAAAAACGTAAGAAAATTTGAATTTCGCGGGCAGGGTGTGAGCTTCCCCCTTAAAAGTGCAAACCCAATCTATGCTTTAGTCATTGAGTAGATGCGATAACCATAGAGATTTCGTATTCATGGACAGTGACAAATTAAGATATCCATAGACAATTTAGGTTTTTTGGCCAACGGCATTGGGCAATATCTGTGGGCAATATCCACAGAACCTGTGGGGCAATCGGTATCACTTTGTATTCCTCATAGAGTAAAGTAATATATCGGGTATAGAGAGCCCTCTCGCAGAATTTTTTGATGACCGCTAATGTCAATTGATCGGATTAATAGCGCCATCTATTATCGCCATCCACAAACTTGAGATATATATAGCTATACTAGCTGTAGGTACTACACTAGTGCCATAGACTGCTTCCTTACTAAAATGCTTGTTTTTAATTTGATAAAGTTTTACTTGAATAATCATAGTAAAACTTTATCAAATTAAAAACAAGCATTTTAGTAAGGAAGCATCAATTTCAAGAGATACACAGTGGATGCTTAAAAAAAACAACTTATTTTACATAAAACATTTATTTGTTTATTTTTATAAGTTTGCGCTGTTGCTTTAGTCTCACCATGTTAAGTGATTTATCTACAGAACGCGAGAGCACTTTTTCCTCTAAACTAAATCTGCGACCAGAAGGCTTCTTGCTTTTCTGGGTGTACTGCATTTTCGTGAAAATGTTTGCTGCTGGTGTCATTTTGTTCGTAGCTCAAATCACAGAATAACTTCGTAAAACTCTCACACTTCACTACGGACTCGACTCAACGCGGCTCGGCAGATTAATTTCTCGAAGAAAGGCACAAATATGGACGAAAACTACAAACAAGCTCTAGCGCAGGTACACAGCGCAGGTAGGAAGCAGCACAGACTACTTAGAGATACTACATACATAAGGAAGCAGTCGCCATATTTGTTATCTGACAATTTGGTAATCTATTCTATTCTATTTTTGTTTAATGGCAATTAAAGCCGATGTCGACTATTCTGCCAATGTCCAGTGAGTTGGAAAAACAAGTGTGCACAATAAAATATAAAGTAAAAATATGAATCTAATGTTAGATAATTAAGGTCGCAAATAAAATTCTTCGACACAACGTGGATCTTGTCGGGTTAGTACGGGACTGAAACAAACAAAAAAAAAAAAATATACTTAAATAAATAAATAATAAAATTGTTAAAACATAGATTATACGCATACCACACCCACATATTCAAATTTATAATTTAATGTTATTGTGACGGATGAAAATCATCAGCGCCACAAGCAGTTCGGGGGAGGGATATGTTAGCAGGGAGGGGAAATTAGTCGAAAGAGGGATTTTAAATTTAGGGAGACGTCTATACAGATCTAGAGGAGGAATGTTGTTTGAGCATTCAAAGAAGATATGGTCCAGAGTACCTTCTTCCAACCCACACTCACATAGAGAAGAGTCCCTAACCCGGATTTTTTGCAAGAAAACAGGAGTACTACAGAAACCTAGACGAATACGACATAGAACTGATATAATAGGTTTCGAGACTTTTTTGTAGCCATAGAACCAAGGTTTTGATTTTATGATTGGTTGTACCGCGTAATAAAACCTGCCTTTTTTCGTTCCGGTGATATTCCATTGATCCTGCCACGATGACTGTAGGTTAGTTCGTGGGAGACTCAATAAGTCATACCCCTGAATGCTATTGTGGGAAAGATCAGCTACTGACGATGAGCAAGCATCTTTAGCCGATGCATCAACGCACTCATTTCCCTTAATACCACAATTGACTAGGTATCCAAACTAGCTGAACCTCTTTTTGATTGGTAGCACAAGATAATAAGGATTCTTTAATTTGTAAAACCAGGGAGCTGTGCAATTTACTTTTAAAAGGGTTTTGTTTTAAGGCTTGCAGGCAGCTAAGAGAGTCTGTGAAGATTACGGCTTTGTATATATTATGGTGAGACTGTATAAAGCGACAAGCTTCCAATACAGCCACACACTCACCAGTGAATACAGAAGACTCCTTAGGACACTTGAACTGTAAAATTATTTTAGAGCTCTGGTAATAGACCGCCGCTCCAGTGTGGTTAAGTTCGGTTAATTTCGAAGCATCCGTAAAAAATAATTGAAAATCATTCCATCGCTCGCCCACCACCAATTTGGTAATCATTACCAAATTAATAATTCACTGTGTTGCTATTGTAATTATTACACTGCTTGCAATCTACACATATATTTGCAAATAACAATAAAACATGTTAAATAAAATAATAAGGTTACGAAATTATATTTAATAAATAATATTTTTAATCACAAATTAAATTGTGTCGATGGTGTCGCCATCTGTGGTGAGATAAAGTAACTAAATGTTTTGGATGGTGATACAAGGTGTCGCTTTGTGAAAAAAATACCTCAAATCTGTCAATGTATGGAATTGTCCTACCCCTGGTATTCCTATATATTTAGTGAGCGTTACCTATCCGTCCGTGCGGAATAAAATTTATAGAATTCATTAAAGCAAGAAACAGAACGAGCTGCTGAGCGCATTGTCGATGCTGTCGTGTACTTTACCACTTCGATTTCTTGCTCTATAAAATGAGGGTCTGAGTCTGAGCTTTATATAAATAACGAGCTTTCTATAGTATAAATTATACGAATGATTTGGTTTGGTACCTGTTAGAAAACGCGACTTCGAATATTTGGAAACGATAGTGCTGACATCTAATAACTCAATGTGGAACTGAATAGGTAGCAGCATCTTGCTACATGTAGCAAGATGCTGCTACCAGACGCACAGACGTAGCCAAAATAGCTTGAACTACCTAACCTAAAACATAATCGTCAAGACAGATGGCGCTAAAACGCAGTTATTAGGTACCTAATTAAACTACTTCCTACTTCTAAGATTAAACAGTGACTAGTACAGCTTATAGTTTTTTTTTTAATTATGTTTAAAGCCTGTTATTTAAATTTATGACTACAAAGTAAAATTAGGTAGGTGTATCAAATTTAGTCAAAACTATTATTTACAGCCGATAGATGGTGCCTGCCGCGTCGCCACAGAATCGCTCGACGCTCTTTGGCCAATCGGGCTTAATTAACCGGGCGGGCAGGAGGTTCCCGCGCATTCCAAGTTTGTGTCGATAACAGTGTTTTGAATTTTTACGGCGCGCTTTCAATTTTATTTCCATTTCGCGCGTCTGATTTGTTTGTACATTTGTGATATCACCTGATAAAAATGGAAAACGCTCAAGAAGAAATTACGACGAGAATTCTGGCGCTGACTGGGCAGGCATTTGGAGTTGTTGACGTCATGGAGCGGATATTAGCGCTAGTTATTATTTATTAAAACTTCATACACGAAATTGTGATAGGGGCAAACTAATATGTTTAAATACCTAACAAAACTTCTTGTTTTCGAAAATGTATGATAATTGTATTATTTATTTCACTACTTACAAAATTATATTAGACATCGTATCGTATTCATAAGCATTGAGGTTTAATGTATATACACATTATACTTAGGTACCAATGCTAAGTTCATTAATATTTTTTGTTTGTTGTTGAATATGTGTACTTGGGCATTTCTCCACTAACTGGAAAATCGTCCATACAAGACTGTCCTAAGCAAACCGTGACAGGGGACTGTTTTTCTCTACTTTTGTACAGAAAAACAGGCCCCTTATAATAAAAAATACTTGTTTTTAACAAGGATTTTGTTTGTTAAAGTAATTAGTCTTTATTTTTCTTTGTAATTCGTAATATATATATTTTTTTCATTTTACAAAATGACAGGGGACTGTTCACCAGAGGACTGTTTTTTTTACATGAATACTTAATAAAACAAAATCATATAATCAATTCTTTTTATCAAATTTTCATAATTTTAACTCTTAAAATAGTATAAAATAAGCTAGCCCAGGGGACTGTTTACGTAACGGTCAAGATGTGTAGTTCACCTACAGACGCTGTCGTAGCACTAAAAAAAATGGCAGTTTCTCGCTTAGCTCCACAACCGCACAAAATTCACATCGATTACTTTCTGTATCACGATCTAAATGCATCACGCTAAAACAAAATTTGACTTCAGCGTGGTGTTCAAATTTTAACAGGGGACTGTTTCAATCATTTGAGGACAGCATTCGCACATAGATATTTTGATTTAATTTCAATCGTAAAAATATAATTGCTATGTATTAGATGCTTACTGTTATGTGTAATGTATTTGGATATTTTTTATTCAGTTATCAACAGCAAAGAAAGAAATATTTGTTACAAGATTTGTAATTCTGGAATAGGGACGCACCAGGGGACTGTTTTTTGAGGTGTTTGAGGTTCATTTTCTCAAATATTACATGATTAAATTGCTGAATACGCAGTTGCATTCCAAGAATACGTAATACTATGTCGTTATTGATACAATTAACTGAGAAATATTACGTTTCACAACGTAAAATTAGCTTGGGACAGTGATTTTCCAGTTAGTGGAGAAATGCCCACTTATATCTCAATTATGCACATCATCAACAGTTATTTTACCATAATTATGTCGATCTAGTCATAAAATTGTATATCTAATATATTTATATAAAATTCTCGTGTAATGTGTTAGTTGCCGTACCTTCTCCTCAATATATTTGAAAATGTTTCTTTGTTCTTGTGTAGTGTTTTTGCTAAATATACCCACCCATACATTTTAGTATATAATTATATAGGTTCTTTAAAAATAGTACCTATTAGTGTTTGTAGAATAGAATTAGAATATGATTTATTTATTTGCATTGAATATACATACGGTGTTACAGTCGTAGTTGTGTTCCTGGTACATTCTACCATTTGGCATGCATAAATTATAATTATTAACAATTATACAAAATGTGTACTTACTTTAAAGGTAATTATTATACAAGTTAATACTTTTAAACATTTATGAAAAATTCGTGCTTATAATTATTCAAAACTTTGAAAACTTTCATTCAATTGTGTATTATGAATTATATGCGTGATGCATAGCTAACTTTTAAATATATTGTATGGCGTTGTAGTATGACGGAATGTGTTCTACGTTCGACGTTTTAGGCAAGTAAATATAAATACTTACGTTCTTTCTCCGTAGTTTAATAAATTATTGATGCAATTATTTCCGTAACAACCATGCCATTCCCTTGTTTATGTATTATCAGACCGTCAATTCATAGGGACTTTGTCTATCGTTTGCAACGAGAGACGCAAACACTTTTAACTTCCACACGACTTGACGGAACACAACGTTTTCTTTTCTGGTGTGGGTAATCATCAAATGACTTCTCCCGCTCTGAGAAGAGCGCGGTAGGGAGAGTCAGACTTCTACTGACTAAAAACCACCCATGTTCCTTCCTAGCCCTTTGTGTCGAGGTATCTCTTTCGAACAACCCGCAGCCCCGAACTTGACTTACTTCAATAAATAATTGTTGGAATATAGGAGTCCTGAAGTGATGACCACTTATTGGCAAGTGTTGTCTGATGACGGCCGTCGGGTTTCAAAAAGTGGGCGGGTCACAATGGGTTTGGAAGCCGGGGTACTAGGTGTTGCGTCGCAGTTTGGGAGAGGTCTTCGATTAGTGGACTGAGAAAAGCTGACCTGATTGATTGAATTCATTAATAACTTGTAAACAAGTAGTTCATGAAGTAAAAAAAGACAGTTACGCAGTGCAGTATTTCCAGGTCTCTCCGGAATGTCGTAGCAGTGGTGGTCTGCTACGGTAAGCTACAACGCTGCTACGACACTGCTACGCGAGCGCTACGTCGCGTCGCAGCGTAGCTCATCCATTCTTGTGCAACATTGAATTATTATGTATGTCGCAGATTCAACACCGAGGCACAATATTTAGAGTTGACAATTTACAATAACGCCATCTATCATCGTTTTTCGGATCTATCATCGTTAAAGTCGGAAACGTCAAGCAGTGAGCTTGGGTGAGGTCCATACAGAGCGTGGCAGGTCTGGTTTGACAGTTTTCGGTTGACAGATGACAGCTGTCAGTTGTCATATGTCAAATGTCAGTTGTGAGTGGTCGGTTGACGTTGACGTTGGACGCATTTGACTTGAGGGACGTTACTTTTTGGGGAGACACGAGTGCGAACGGTTGTGCTGCCTGCCTGTATCGAACTGACCACGTTTCCGTACTTTAATCCATTTCCATCAGCTTGATCGTTTGAGATTTTGTTAATTTGTTATCGGAAGTAAATAAATAGGCGGTTGTAATCAGTGTTGAGACTATTATTTCGTACCTCCGCCATGCTGAACTTGGAATCTGACAACGATGTACCCGAAATAGTTGACCTACCGTCGTCATGTATTATAGATACAATTTAAATAGCTCATGCTTATCGTTACATTAAATACTTTATCTACATAATTATATGTTATAAAGATCGCGTAGAGGGTTAGTCTTGTAATACTTATTTTTAGCAAAAAATCAAGCTTTATTTATTTATTTAAACTTCATGCACAAGAGTGGTACATAGGCGGACTTAATGCCACAAGGCATTCTACCAGTCAACCTTAGGGTGAAATAAGACAGCACTGTGGTAGAGTACAAAAAATAATAATAAGGAGAAAACCATTATGTAATTTTCTTTAATTACTATTATCGAATTATTTGTTCTGCTACCTACATGTTACCTTGTACTAAACCTTTGTTTCATAATATCGTAAATTTGTATTTTGATACGCGACCGATATGATATTTAGCGACAGTTAGTACGGTTATTGCGAGTTTTTAGTACCGGTTAGTATTCAATTGTTTTGTCAGCTCAAAACAAAGGGTTGTTTGTCCATAGCACCCCTTTATACGCCCTCACATTGACTTGTAAATCTCGTCCCGTTCTTTTTTATGACCCCTCAATAGAGTGGATTTCCTATTAGCATCGAAAAAAGTGATTCTTGCTTCGAACAATATTTATTTTATTTATTTACTAGCTTTTGCCAGCGGCTTAGCCCGCGTGAAAATGACGATTTTCCATGCAAACTTTCATCCCCTATTTGACTCCCTTCGGGGTTGAATTTCGGAAAATCCTTCCTTATTCCTTGTCTACATTATAAATGGAACCTCTGTGCAAAATTTCAGCTTTCTAGGTCCAAGGGTTTGGGCTGGGCGTTGATGAGTCAGTCAGTCAGTCAGTCAGTCAGTCAGGACTTCTCTTTTTATTTATATATAGATAGAAGATAGATTTTATTTTATATGGGCTTACTCTAGACCTCAATCTTGCCCTAAGGGCAGAGATTGAGGATTTGATGGGCATTTGAGATAACAGAATAGAATTTTCAGTCTTAATATAAGAGATCAGTTGTTGCATACCTACATTTTCATCAATACCTTCATAATTAACTTTTGTACGGTGATCTACAATCATGTACCTACTGAATCTTGAGATCATAATACATCAAATTAGGCTGATAATCAGTACTTTATGAACGTTAAAGTTTACAAGACACAAGCCACTAAAACGCCCACCCACCCTTCGATGTTTTAGCTGGTAAGAAGAAGTGGCGGAACAAACTCCCTAGTAATACACCTGTCTGTTAGGTTAGAAGAACCAGATTATATACAATAGAATGTAAGATTTTTGAATTATTAGATTTTAGAATGTAAGACTGACTTTAACCATTACAGCTCGTTGAAGTCTGAATTGACAACGCAGCGCTACCATGGTGGCAGACGTGGTTGTTATTAATTCTTATCGTATAATTATCGCTATACACGAGCAAATCATATAGATTTTTTGCTCGCCAGTTCCCTAGCTATGAGTCCCAGAAGTGGAAACATTATAGGCCGATGATGATGATGAGGGTGGCTTCGGCAATTAACGTGTAAAGTAGGGGTCACGTAATTTTAAAATATGAACGTCATGAATAAAAAAAACACTTTTTAATCAATTTTTCCTACGCACGGTTCTCCTACCTTACCATTGATGTACTGAACAGCCCACACGTATTAGTATTACCATAAATGTCAGCAGAACGCAATTAAATTAGCAATAAACCCACAACGATCAGTCATTTCAATTCAACATTAATTACTTGATTTTCCTTTAGGCTTCCTCTCCACCGAAGTTGTGCTGAGCTGCGTAGCAATGGATAGATTTAATATATTTTATTGTACACCAAAATGAATACACTCCTATTTTTAACCGACTTCTAAAAAAAGAAGGAGGTTCTCAAGTCGGATGTTTTTTTTTTTTTTTTAATGTTTGTTCGGGCATAACTCCGTCACTTGCTAACCGATTTGAAAAAATCTTTTTTTGTTGGAAAGGGTATACTTCCCAAATGGTCCCTTAATTTTTTTTATCGACATCGGACAAGCGGTTTTTGAAAAATCTACAAAATTTAAAAAAAATACTACATTGTCCACATTAGGTGAACCACTAAAAAAACTTTTTTACAAAAAATAAAACCGACTTCGACAAAAATAAAACACAAAAAAGAGAAAAATAAAAAATCAGCTTCTGAAGTCGGTGACTTTTGTTTGTTTGATTTCATGTTTTTGCCACCGACTTCTGAAGCTGATTTTTTATTTTTCACTTTTTTGTGTTTTATTTTTGTCGAAGTCGGTTTTATTTTTTGTAAAAAAGTTTTTATTTTTCACTTTTTAGTGGTTCACATGTGCTTACCCCTTCAAAACGTACCGGCGTGATGTTATGTTATGAACTGGTGTAAACAATAGACAGACATGAGATTTCAGCAATCCCAGTCCATTTGCTATCATTTATTGAGGAGTTCCGTAGCCTATCTCCGAAGTTCTTCATCAGATCTTCACGTGGCGTGATATTATGTTGGGTGATGGTGTAAACAATGCTTAGATATGCTATAGCAACAATCACGGTTAATCTGCTGTTATTTATTGAAGAGTTCCCCCGATTTCTACAAGATCCCATCATCAGATATTAAAATGGTGACAATGGGACCACACGGGAAGCACCAGCTTTCAAATAAAAAAAGAATCATGAAAATCGGTTCACCCAGTCGCAAGTTATGCGCGAACAAACATAAAAAAAAAAAAAAAAAAAAAAAAAAATACAGTCGAATTGATAACCTCCTCCTTTTTTTGGAAGTCGGTTAAAAAGTGAAAAATAAAAACTTTTTAACAAAAAATAAAACCGACTTCAAAAAAAATGTCAAAAATAAATCAGTTTCTGAAGTCGGTGACTTTTGTTTGTTTGATTTCATTTTTTTGTCACCGACTTCAGAAACTGATTTATTTTTGACATTTTTTTTGAAGTCGGTTTTATTTTTTGTTGAAAAGTTTTTTTTTTACAATATTATTACTCATTCGATATCTTCCATAAAACAAGATAATAAATAAAACATTTAAAAAACCAGCCTTTTTTTAGGGTTCCGTAGTCAACAAGAAACTCTTATAATTTCGCCATGTCTGTCTATCTATCTGTCCGTCCTTTCTCACTATTGCTCAGAGACTCTTAGTACTAGAAAACTGTAATTTGGCATGAATATACAAATGAATTACGCCGACGAAGTGACGTACCAACACCCTTCCGTGCCTCGGAAAACACAAAATACAGTTAAGTCCGGTCATTTTTGTAGATTTTTGACAGTAAGTAAAGTCTATGCATGCCAAATAATGGTATTCTAGTGTATCTGGGTAAACTTAAAGCTAAACCTAGCCGACCCAAACATAGTCGAGAAAAGGCTAGGCCGATGCACAAGGGGTAAGATGCTGGTTTCTTTCTTCTTCTTTCTTTTTTAAAAAACGTTGCCCCACACTAGGAATTTCTCGTGCGGGGATCGAACTCGCGACACGCAGCGCATGCAGCAGTCCAATCGGTCCGCCACTGCACCAACTGCTGTTTCAACGCTTCGCTCTCTTGATTTCGAGTGTAAAGGCAGCCTAAGCAAGAACTCGTCAGAACAGCCCACACTGGCTTAGAAAAATGAAAGTATTTTACCTCGTATTTATTTTCCTTCCAATCTATGGAAATTTACATGATCTTGAAAAAGTGGCCTTTTGTCAAACCCTCGAATGTGATGGAAGTGCTGAAGAGAAAGTTTGTGGTGTTAAATATGGAGAGGAAGAGGTTATATACAAAGTGTTTGACAACGAATGTACATTGATGAAGTATGGTTGTCAGGTTGATGATAATGAAAGTACGTACCTGTGTTATTTTTTTCTTTTATTCCTTCTAAACCTTTTTTTTTTTTTTTGGAGGGTTGGGAAATCATGAAATGACTCCTCCCGCTCTGGGCAGAGCGGTAGGGAGTGTCAGACTTCTACTGACTAAAAACCACCCAAGTTCCTTCGTAGCCTTTTGTGTCGAAGCTGCGGTATCTCTTTAAAACAACCCGCAGCCCCGCACACCTGCACAAGTAGATTAGAGTAGGTAGGTAGCCTTTTTACATAAACTCACACCGTTTTCCTATTATGAGTTGGCAGAAACCGCAGAATGCCACCTGCTATGATGCTTACAAACTCCTTTTGCCTCGCCCACGTTCATACTTCAAACATACACTAGTGGAAAAAATTAAGGGACCAAAAAAAAAATTCCAAATTTCTGGTCAATTTTCAACAAGCCGTAACTTCCAGAGAATAAATAAAAGAAAGGAAATCGTAGTTCCAAGTGTATAGTTTTGGATTAGAACTTTTTTTTTATCGTCAGCGGTTTTTGAGTAATCTTAGAGAAAAAACAGCAACAATCAATTTTTTTTTTGATCTACGGTCGTGAATTTTTTTTGATTAACCACTATGATCGGATACTTTGTTCATTAAGCTTTAATTTCTCTTTTTATAGACCTTTGATACGTTCACTTCTCGCCGAGATATCGGTCTTCAAATGGAAAAGGATCCTTTTGTCTTTGATATCGATATAGATCTAAGTAACATGACCGCACAGCAAGACAGTAACCGTGACATAATATAACGCCTGTAATCGAACGTTAGATCGCTTGTCCCCTTTGTCCATCTAACATCTCCCCGTAACTAACAAAGCTTTGATGATGGTTGATACACAGAGGCCAGGCAATAGTAGGGTTGATGCAACAAGGTAGTCCGCGAAATTCGAATTTTCCTTAATATTCATTCGTAAAGGTATTAATCTATTGCCTCTGTCTTTTTAATAAGATATTTATGTGCTTAAACTTTATCAATACATAATTATTTTGCTAACTGTAATATCTAAATTTTACCTACCTAGGTACTCAACGTAATAGGGTAGTTCACAAACAAATCTAATTAGTCCGTCAGATAAACCAAAAAATAATGGACACATATTTTTTTCTTTTTTCGCATAAACAAAAAATGAAGACGATACAGCGCTTTGAAACGTCGTGTGACCTCATCGTTTGGTACGTTTTTTACCAGAAAGTGACGTCAGAAACCCCCCACTCATGATCTTTGATACGTTTTATTTTCGTTAATTTTGATTAATTTGATAAAACAAAAAAATACGTATCCAATACTTTTCGATAATCTAACTGACGGACTAAACAGAATCATATTTTTTTAGTCAGTCAACTACCCTATTACCTAGGCTACATTCAAAGTGAATAAAACGCTACTAATATCCAAGGAAATTACATTTAAAATCAAAGTAACATTAAAAAAATAAGATTCAGCTTTTCTAATCTCATTCCTTCAGTTTCTGCAAAAACATCGTACCAATTTTATGTTAAAATCAGAATTTATCGGAAAAATATTAACTTTTTAAACTCAATTACCGGTGGTATAGCACGGTTGCATTTTACCGTGTCGGGCGGAACATGTGCATTTGGCCCTACGCAGCTACGCGGTGAAACGAAGTTACGACATAGCCTACGGCCACAAAATTGATCGAGAATTTTTCCCTACCTTTAAAAAATTAGGAGTAACCTGATTTCGCAATTTTGAGATTATTTCAACAGCAGTAAATACTTGATTTAAAAATATATCATTTGTTACATTTAAAATTTCTCCTTTCAACTTTGATACAGCTTCTTTTTCTTCTCTAATCGATTTCTCTGATGTTGTTCGACCAGCGTAGCAACCTGGACAATTTAATAATAGCAATTGAATTATTTTTAATAACGAATGTAACTTCGTTAAGTAGTTTTAGTAGCCACAAGTTTTTCACAGAGACTCTATATTAATGATTTGAGAAAACTAAGTATATACTTACAATTCAATTATTTCATAGAACAGTTTTAGATTTAATGTAAACTGTTTTTTTTAATGTAAACTGTGTCACAATGCTATATTTTGAATGTGAATAATTTGGTTAGAACTTATTCAACAGTAAGAATACCCAAAAACAACCAGGTTTCTCATTAAAAAGGAACGTTTTACTGCATGAAAATTAAATCTTTTAGAATCTTTAGGAATTTTAGATTTACCTTCACGTACAATTGAATTCAGGAACAACATGTACAATAACAGAAAAATCCAAGCTATTGTACATCCTAAACGCAGATTAAAAGAAACAATAAGAAGCGATAAAATTATCAAATAAACCACTATAAAAATAACAAGAAATTATCACTTTTCGTGCATCCACTCTTACAAAAAGTATAAGAAAACATGGTTTTTCGTTCATCCTCTCACAGAAACTCAAACATACACGACATAATACAAATATTAACCCATCTCTTTCGTCTATCCCCTCATAGAAATTCAAACATACACGACATAAATCTATTCATCTCGCGGCAAACAAATCACATTCCGGTGTCGATGCCAATAGAGCATTCAGCATTCCCAGGCACGAACCAAAAGAGAGAATAATGGGAAACTGTGCGTGTAGACGAAACATCCAAAATATTTGTCCACGCGGTCTCAGTTGGCATTTGGGCACGGGAGGAACATTAGTACAGTTTATAGCCAACATGCCAATCGCAGCTGATTCCCACTTTTTAACTACTACATAAAACATCGCAGTTCTTCTTTATAAAGTAAAGTTAGTTTGTATGTACACTTAACTTTCTAAAATAATTATTATTTTTGGCAGCATATCGTATGGTTTGCATATATATTTCGGTTATAGTAACCGAAATTTTAAATGCTTCCTTGATTATTTTATACCAGTTATAGTTATTTATAAGAAAAATTTATTCGGAAAGATAAAACTGAAGAAAAAAGTGCAGTATCCTTACATAGTATAAAACAAAGTCGCGTCTGTTTGTTTGTTTGTTTATTTGTTTGTTTGTCTGTATGCTTAAATCTTTAAAACTACGCAACGGATTTTGATGCGGTTTTTTTTAATAGATAGAGTGATTCAAGAGGAAGGTTTTAGTATATAATTTGAACGACATCCACGCGGGTGAAGCCGCGGGCATCAGCTAGTCACTTCTAAAATACTCGTTAAAACTATTAATTAGAAAGTTAAATACTTTTTGATAGAACATATCGTCGGGAGGGGTCCTCCCAATTTATAAATCCTCTATCAGAGTCTCAGTTTAAGCCTAACTCAATAGGCTTATATTTTCACAATGCCGCCCCTGTACAACAATTTATAGAACAATATGGAATTGCGCTCCTGACTCAATCCTATTAGCCAGAAGAGCAAAACCAACGAATTGTACACACAGACGTATTGAAGGTTTTTAGAAACAACAAAAACATAACCCTACTTCTGGCGCAACGGGTAATAAACTTTAAAAACAAAACAGTTATTATGTTATAATAAAGCTAGTTTAGTTATAATTATAACTTTAAAATCAAAACAGTTATTACGTTATTCATATTAAAGTTAGTTTACTTATTATTATAATTCCCCCTCCCCTCTCTCTCTCTGGTCTGGCCTGTTGGTCTAGTGGTTAGTGACCCTAACTGCTATGCCGGAGGTCGTGGGTTCGATTCCCACCCAGGACAAATGTTTGTGTGATGTGCACGATCATTTATTCTGTGACTGGGTGGGTGGGTGTAATTTATCTATAATATGTATGTATTTAGAAATATATAAGTATGTTTATCAGTTGTCTAGTACCCATAACACAAGCTCTGCTTAGCTTGGGACTAGATGGCGTTGTGTGATAGATGTGGAATATTATTATTATTATTAATTTTAATTAGTAACACATGTTATATCTGTGAGTGCCTCCCAGATACGTCATCACCGTTACTGTGAATGGATTGCGCAACCCAACTCGATGCGTCCAATAAAACTAAGCAGCAGAGGGGGCGCGGGGCCTTTCGTCACATACATCGGTCGTTAGGACAACCTCTTAGTACCTATTCACCTAATATTAAGAATTAATTGTAATTTCTTTATTAAATTCATTTAAGTAGTGGAAACTTTTTGGATTTATTTGGACTTCTCCGCTGCCTATTACATAATTCACATCTGGACTGCCTACGTTACTACATACATTGCTACTAACTTAATCTTAAACTGAATTAATTTGGGAACAAAATTATGGACATTTGGAACGTAGTCTGATATGAACACATTTATTTTTATTTAAATTTCTTATTGTTAGGATATCTGCTGTGACATCCCAGAGTCCAGAGATTTGTGCTCGGTTAAAAAACCTCACTCACTCACTTCAAAAGGACCCTTCCTTTTGAAGGTTCCAATTTAATGGAGGCACATTTAACTTGACATTGAACTTGCGACAAATCATTTCATCCCCTTCTCCGGTCCCTCGATTCATCGCTTCCTGCCCTTATCCCTATTTATTCAAGGTTGTTGGATCTAATTCCGACAAATTCTTTTAACCGTCATATTTATTCGTGTTATTTTCTTACTATTCGCAGAATAAAAAAAAGGTCATCTTTGAACGAATTAAGAGACATTTTCGGAGAGGTGAAACTGAAAGAAAAATGGCAGTTAGTGTCAGTTCTAAATACTCGTTAAACGTACCTATACAATAATATATTTTACTTTTGGCTCTGTTACATACACTAACAATAAAATTAGAGACGTAAAATAAATTAAATATGAGTTCGTTTAATAATCTACATGCTAAGTTTCTATGGGTTTGTATTTGCGTGCTTATACCTAATGTAACATAGACTTTTCTTGTCACTACTCACATTATATTCTTACAGCGGTATCCTGCCTTTTCGCCGAAAATTGTTTGCCAGATTATCACTTGCCAACCAACGTTTCGCCGATGTGTCACTTTGACAACTAACGATTACCAATTTTTTGTAGACAATCTTTCATTTGGTAGAATTATTGTTAAACTGATTATTATAATTTCACAAAACTTTTGGGACATTTATCATTTGCCAAACATTTCACTAGGCCACACAATCCATAGGTTAGGTTAGAACTGTGACCAAATACGCGCGAGCCGAGCGAGCGGTGCCGCGGCAGCAGCCGGCGAGCGCTACCTCGAAATTGTTCGTGAAATTATTCTAAGTATTTTTTTCATAGTGGCAAGACGACACTTTTTTTTTGGGTTGGGTTGGGTTCCAATCATTTGATTTGGTAAAGAATAAACAATTAAATGAATACTACGCAAACAAAAACATTCAACTAGTTGAAAGTAAGTGTCATTATGAAGACCAAACGTACAGGTTGGGAACTGTGAGGTTGGGAAATAAAACAAA
The DNA here is from genome assembly GCA_949316265.1 of Diarsia mendica. Taxonomy (NCBI): domain Eukaryota; kingdom Metazoa; phylum Arthropoda; class Insecta; order Lepidoptera; family Noctuidae; genus Diarsia; species Diarsia mendica. The sequence continues at coordinate 19,208,151 of OX438899.1, forward strand.
ATTATATGATAAGTTGGCAAATGATTATTCGGCGAAATTAAATTCTGCGAAACGTTTGTTGGCAAGTGAAAATCTGGCAAACAATTTTCGGCGAAAAGGCAGAGAACCTCTTACAGCACATATCCATACCACGAACATTAGTAACGAACTCCTCGGTTTTTCAAACTTATAAACTAACATTTTTAACGCCGTGTCTTATTGCCGATATTTTCTTAATTTGCACAAGTGTCTTCTTTAAAACGTTGGCCAGTAAGTAAAATACAATCATGTAAGTAAAATAAATAAAATAAAAGCACACATGCAATATAAAGTTAACTAACTTGCAATCAACTGCCCATTTCGATAATGACTTACTACTCGTTAAATAATCCCTTGCTTGTTACGGCTTGTTGTTAAGCCGTGATTGCAGCCTGTACCAATCAACTAATATTATTGTATAACCACCTTTGTTCATAGGACACCCTAATGGAACTACGGCCAGACGGCAAGGGGAGATGTACGTAAGCCCACCCATCTCCCGGTTGCCGCGGTAACAGACAGGTTCAATATTTCCATCACCCCCTATTTCCCCCCCATTTAAAAACCCATGCAAAATTAATACCTGTGAGGTGTAGTGTTGGTGAATTGGGCTTGTATCAATGCAATACGAGACGAATTACCACTGGCAGCCATGCAAATTGAAATTTGTTTTGTTGTTTCGAAATTCGAAGGGGTGTTCGGACCATGAAAATAATAAAGTACTACCTATATTGAGTGGTGTAACTTAAGCTTGTCTGTATTGGTTATTTTCTTTCTTTGTTTAAATTGTGTTTTGATAGTCGAGTAACCGTAGTTTTTCTTCATGTTCTTTCGCAGTTAGTTTAGTTTCACGCCTAGCTAATACGATATTTAACCAAAACACAAGTAAGCCAACTTATTATCAAGCGTTAAACCAACAGTAAGAACACCTTTACATTTATTTTGTCAAATTTCCCGGCCAGTGTTTGTTCTTGTTCCCACTCTTCTCAATTAATTAACTTAGCAGCTCTGAACTCAAATTCCGTTTATCCTAAATATGATGTTTATTGAGTCCGGACCGCAGACGGTGTCTGGAATGCCGACCCTTTGCCTTGTTTGTAATCCTCTTTGATACGGTAATAATGTTCATTTAGCCGATGTATCTGTTCCCGCCTCACCGAAATATTTGTCGGGTGTGAGTCATAGAGGGTGAAAATTGAGTGTCAATTTATAGAGACGTCGCATTGGCGAGATTGAGCAAAAATGCAGCTTAATTAAAATGTAAGGTTTTGTTGTATTAGTACCGTGATTTGTTTATTCAAATCTTGTTTTTCTTTATTTGAATTTAAGTAGATTATAGTCAGTGTCAAAAATTGTAACCTTCTTCTATAGTTATGTGTTTCTTTTGACGCTTGAACTTTCTTCATATTATGCATGTGTTGTTATTTAATTGTGCCGTATTACTTACGCTATTTATTTCGTGAAATAACGATTGCATCTTTGAGATATGACCTACTTTATGATAATAATAGTTCTAAAATATTATTATAATTTCGTTACGTAACATCAAAACTAAAATCAATGCAGTTGGCGAAAATTCTTTTTAAACATTTCTAAGTTTAATCATAATTATTAGATTATTAATGCTGCTAGCTGTATAATTGTATATAAAATTAGACAGGGAGGGATGACGAATGTCTATCGTTTTTAATCAGTGTCTCGGGCAATGTCCCATTACGTCGCTATTCATGTCCCAACAAATAACTGAAGACTTACACAAACAGAGGTTATTGCTCAAATTAAAAAGACGGCTAGTGTAAATACTTTACAAGAAGACTGGCTTTGAGTGCATCTTGAAATCCATTACGTTATTAGAAGATGAAGTTTCAAGTACCCCTGACGTTCGTATGGTTGCGACTTTTAGTTCACGAGTCTCTCTTATGGCTGTTTTACTAACATTAGGCTACACTTAAAGGAATGCCTAGCCTAACAAGAGCGCTTTCTACATCTTAGCGTTTCGATGGCAACCTAAATTGATTCTGTGAATTTGGCGATGAATTTGGCAAATATGTAGCGTTAGGTTTTAGTTTCGTATTTTTTTCTGCATTATTTCAGTCATAAAATTGCATACCAAGTATTTATATTGCTTCTTACTCTTTTTTGTTTCTGTGCTCACATCATGAATTACTATTATCATGGATATAATAATATGGTCTATAACTACGTGAGGATTTGTAATAGGCTTTCTGGTGACAAAAGTTTCCCTTTTTATTCGTTTTTATTAGCTGTAAGTCCTCCATGTACTAAAATAAATATTTTTAGTAGCATCCATCAGCTCCTACAATGATCAAACAACATGACAACATATTAATTTATCCATCCCTTCGTTTGTGGAACAGAGGGCTTTTATTAATAGTCAGTCGTTTATTAGTTTCGGGAAAACAACTCTTGAACTATTCACGAGCGGTTTTAGTCTCTCCTAAAGTTGAAGATTTCTGTAGTTAGTCTAGATTTAGTGAAAGACTGGAAGTTTACCTAAGTAAGTTTCAAATTCAAACTAATTTGTTATCTCTTCGCAAACATGACTTATTATGTAGAGCTTAAAGTCACGGTACACAGAAAGTTTGTGAGAGGTGTCTGCACTAGGAAAACCTGTAAGCTCTTCATCAAGTTTAGTATGCAAGGGTGGGTCACCTATGTATGGGGAAAAAAAAAAGTTTAGTTTTTAAATGGGCACAGCGACAAAACGGTGCTAAATGATGAGTGTAAACAGATTATGAAGTTTCATTGCAATCGGAATTTATCTTCTGCCTCCGGAGTCATGTGGAAATTGTCAACAAATGTGGTAAAAAAGGCCTAACAGTATTATAAACAAAGAACACTCTATTTATAAATAAAAGTCTTTAATCGATAGTAAATAAAGGTTTATTAATGAGCAAACAAATTTTACAACAATAGGACGTCCTCCTGTTTTGGAATACTGTTAAAAAATAGAAAATAATAATTATTAAAATTAAGGGTTTTATTGTGGCGAAATCTTTTTTGCTGTCGAATTTCGGCATTGCTTTTCTCGAGTCTATCTGAGCTTTGATAAAACCTTCTGTCATTCTTTTATTACTTATGGTGGCTGATGCTTCGGTCACAGCTTTAACTGCTCTTTCTACTGCTTGTGTGTGACACGGAAGGCGTAATCAATCCAAGTTTCCTTCTCCTTTTTGTTGAATAAACAAATGGAGATTTTCTTCGGTTACAGATTTTAATAAAGGTGGCTCAGTGATATTTTCTTGCCAATTTAAAAGGTCATATTATGTTAAAGCGTCAAAGTTTATCTTTGGTAACTGAAACATACGCAATTTTTTTGGTGTTTCTGATCTAGCTTTCAAAATTCGCCGTGCAGCTAATTCACGAACGTGTGGCTGGGGATCTGTCAACATTGCAAGCAATAAGTTTTCCGGGTGTGGGAAATAGCTGTTTCTTTGAATTACTGGGTCGATAACGGCTTTTAAAGTTGTTGGTAAATATCTGGTTAGCTCGATGAGTTTATACAAGTGTCGCGATCCATCTTTACAGCTAGAGTGAGTTGTTATGGAAAACCAAATCGGAGCGTTAACTTTGACGATATACGCTGCAAGAGTCTTTAGATTTTCAGAGGCAGTCTCTACTGACACATACAGACGGAGAATCCTGTTGGCACGAGTTAGCCATCGGGCATGGGACATTTTGCCTGGTGATTTGTTAGCTAAATCACTAGGAAATATGCCAGATGAAATTGCTTCGACTATCCTGTATAAATATTTTTGGTCTGTACTAATATCTTTAGCGGAAAGCTCCGGTAAGTTCGCTGGTATACGCTGAAACTGAGCTAGAGGTCGTGTTTCACAGTTCTCAAGTTCTTTTCCAATTGTCCCTGAAAATGTTTGTGGCCCGGACGTACTGCCATCAATGTGTTGAAAGAGATGTCTGAATGGCAGTTCATTCATATGCAACAAACAAATAATCCATTGTAAAGGTCTAACCAATCTTTTTTCTAGCATCCGTATAATACCGCCGTATTTGCCAACATTTACGTTTGTCCCATCACAACCAATTGCAATCAAATGATCCATTGATACATCAGCTTTCAAGGAAAAGTTGTATATTTCTTGTTCTATACACTTTGCAGTGCCTGAAGCAGGTGTAATGTAACCTAAAAACTTCGAGTCAGGTTCTTTAATCAAAGAAATATACTCTTCAAGTATTACGTCGTCTGTACTTTTTCCCTTCTTTTTCACAAAGTTTGATCTTTTCTCCCATCGAAGAATAGTGCTGTAACAGTTTGTTGTGATATTATATTTTCTCGAGTTTTTTTTCGTTCTCGGCGAAGTTTATTTTTGTCTATTACATGAGAACTCGACGCATACAGAACTGCTGATGCAGTTGCTGCTCCTGCCCTGTCTGAGACTCCTAATCTGTCGCACGTTTTCGATAGCAAAGCATACTTGCAAGTGAAGTTAAATATTAGTAAAGTAACGTCAAAAATCTACTTTTTTTAATAGTTCGATGACAGTCCGGAGGCAGTAAACCTTAAAATAATTCAATAAAACTTTACATATGAAGTAATGGTACCATTTAGCACCTTTTTAATGCTGAGCACATTGGAAAAACGAAAAAAAAAAAAATTGACCCACCCTACATGTATAGGTACTTGCAAACATGTTGCCAACAGACTACTCTTGTTCAATTAGGGAGATTGCGAAGATGTTTTCAATTCACCTCCTCGAATACTGGTCCTTATCGCACTACGACTAGGTTCAACATGCAATGTATTTCACATTAGAGGTATTTTTTTTAATTTATTTACACTACAAAGGTGGAAATAAAAAAAATCTACAGATAACACTTCGATCAAATTGGTTCAATTCCTGTATAGTAGTCGGTGGTGATTGTTGTTATTTTAATCATGGCAAAATGCACTTTTTTCATGACGTAATATTTTTTTTTTACTTACTTAAATTGTTATTATAAAAAGAGTACCATAAAATAAACATGATTATTTAGAAAGCCTTTACTAGTGCTCAATACGGACTTTGGTTGTTTGTCAGTTTATGAAATAAACTGTGAATAAAATTTTATTTTGAAATGGGTTTATATGTTGACCTCAGTCTTGCCCTGAGAGCAGAGACTTGTAAATAGACTTGTTGTAATTTTTCTGTTGTAGTTGGAGTCGGAAATCGATAAAAATCAGTCTCTGTCTGTATCGATACCTACTTGTAAACATTTTTCCGAATGGTTGAACTGGACTCTTCAAACCGAGTTTATGAGCACCACTTGAATATAACCCTCCCTTCAGATTTAAAATTGAGGGTGAAATATGTCTAAAGAGAATGTTTTGCGAGCATGATTGAGCCCATAGCAATAACTACTTATTATATCCGGTCAATAGTGTTTTTTTTATTTGATAATTTGTCTTGAACATGGGGATCTGAAGCGTGGCTAAATAATAAAATGTCACAGGTCGATCATCACGGTTAAGCAGTACTTGCCAGGGTTTGTCTGTGGATGGGTGGCCATCTGTTGAGGTCAATAGTAAGCCCATTTCAAATTTAAAAAAATACCCAGTGCTCCTTCGCTTGGTAAGCATACAACATATTAACGTGGTTTCCGGACTATCACTTGTTTTTGGTAGTCAGTGACCTGAAAGTCTGACAACCAGTCTTCCAGTCCAGTTCCAGTCCAGAACAAGAGGTTTTAGAGCTTCAACTCTCATCACATATCCATACCACAACAACCGAGTACCTACCACACAAGTTTTAAATCACCGGCGCTACTTTCAGACTTCCTCTTATGTACAAATTCTTTATGTCTATTCGGGTTACACCAGACATCCCAATGCACAAGTTTAATAGAAATTAATCAAACCATTTTTTTATTTTAAACCTGTGTATTGTAAACTCATTCACCACTAACGTAGACCACAAATTAAGTGTCGCAACGTGCTCCACTAACTTCAGCCATTCACCACAAACTAACAAGCTGAACTTGGCAGCAAAAGTGTTTATCGGTTGTCATAGCAACGCTAGACAATCGGGGTCACAACCTGTTGCTACGAACTCAAGTTGACTTGGTAAGTGTCGAGGGTAACCTTGGCTTAATAAATAGGGGTCTTAACGGATTTCCACCGTTCACGCCAGATTACAGCGCATCGTAGACTGGGGCGATCCCAACTGTTTGTGCCTGCTTAAGTATGCACCCTCTTCACGCCTAAACTGCTGAACTGATTTTGATTGTAGGTAATGGTTGTTATTAGCTTTCAGAGGGGGCTTTCACTTTGTTGTTTGTCGAAGCGTACGTTTCGCGCGTTCGCTTTATAATGCTAAGCTCTTTAAGAGTCCTCTAAGAATCTTACCTTTCGGCGTTACGCTAATTTTATAATTTACTTAAAAGACATATTTATAACGAAAATGTATTCTATTAAGCACTGTTTTAAGCTTTCATGGCTTAAACTAAACATGCACTGCCACTTCCGTGGTTATTAATTATTGTGAGCTCAAACCAGGGAAGAGGGATCCCGAAGCTTATGTGTTCTATTATTACAAAAAAATAGGACATTTGACAACCAGTCTTAACAAAGGGTATCGCGCGTATTACCATCCGTCGCTAGTAGCTCCATGTAAAATACTGGTATTCAGCTGCATCCGGTTAGACTGGAAGCCAACCCCAACATAGTTGAGTAATGGCTAGGCAGATGATGACAGGACATTTGTGAGATGAAAACAAAAATAATGGTCTAGTAGAGGAAGGCTATTGAGGAGGCCCAGCAGTAGAATAATGCAGGCTAAAAAAAGTGACTCCGTGAGTTTTCGTCTAAATGTGCATTGGGAAACTGATTGTTACTGTCAGCATGTGTCATTCTACTGCTGAGTAAAGGCCCACAAACGAATTGTTGCGGTTTTTCAGAAATGGAAAATGCCTTGGGTCGGTGTACGGTCAGCATCAGAAGTAGCCGAACATTTCGGAATTTTAACTCTTATATGTACAGGACTCTAGCTATTATTTTTAATGTTTCAGAAGATTATTCGTAAAAATAGTCCTTACACTCCAATAACATGTAGTAACGAGTAATATCTAACAAGTTTATATTAAAAAAACAGCTTCGAAACTTTGAGTAATGTTAATATACTTCTGATGCTGACCGTACCATGTCTCATTCTTTCATACTTCTCTATTGCTCGTCACCTCACCAGACACCTCGTCACCTGTCAGTGTAGTATACTACAAACATTATCTAATGTCCATCTAAACATAATAAAAGAGCTTACAAAACTGTGCCACAATTACCAACGGTCTGCCGATCGATACTTGCAACGCGTCAAATATTTAAAGCCACTGGCGCCGCCGCCGTCGCACAGCTACTAATGCGCCTTACTACAAATATTTTATGAGTTCACCACAGCACTACCTTCTCTAATACTGTTGCAGCTTACGGCATAATAAATATGAAGCATTGTACCACCAACTCAACGTCAGAATCAGAAAACAGCGAGCATGTTCAGCTTGTTAACTGTACCGACTGTATAGAAGAAGGCGACCCAGTGTGTGGTATCAGACCAGACGGCGCAGGTTTCAAAATACGAACTTTCGAGAACGAATGTCAGCTGAAGAGATACAACTGTGACGCGGAATTACAATTTTCAATCACTGATTACTTTATCTGTTCAGAAGATCCGAAGATAGAAGAAGAAGAAAATCAAATAAACGATGAGGAAGAGTCTACAACACCCGTAGTAAATGTAACAAATAATCCCGTTAAAATGAAAAACCTAGTTATAGTGGACGGATCAAGGTTTAACCCTCGAAATATCAACGAAAGTATCAGACATTTCTTTGCGGCAACCCACGTTCTAGATCTACCGATGAGGGAAATACAACCGATGTTTAACGTATCTACGCGAAAGAGGTTGCTGAAGGTCTTCGGCCCCGTCAAGGTGTATAAACCTTGGATCAGGATACCGAAGAATATCAGTGATGATCATGATCACAAACCGACGTTATCTTCCTGTTACCATAAGTGCCCCACAGTAAGTAATGTACCTACATTATTAATAAAACTCAATTATTAGTACACTATTACATATTATTATAAGGTCCCATTAAAATAGATGGCTTCTAGAAATCATTCAAACCACTAAAATAAGGATAATGGTAAAAATAAGCATACTTTCAAGAAATAAATCAGCAAACGAAGATACTAAAAATGTTGAAAAATTATTATTTTAGCTTAAAATAAAATCACTTCATCAGTGATTTTTTTGTTTGTATATCTTTGGTTAGACGTACTGAATGCTGTGTTAAAAGTCCATCTATTTTAATAAAAACACATTTTAAACTTAAATCTAAATGTTCCATCAACATAGTTAAACCAAAAAGAAGCTCGTGCCAAGAGGAGCTCGTGGCTTAATAAGAACTGCCACTCGGGTCGATCTTTAGGTAAAGCTGTGCTTGCCTAGGTCGGTCTGTGGATGGGTGACCGCCCGACATACCGAGTTTCCTCCGTGCCTCGGAAAGCACGTTAAGCTGTTGGTCCCGGCTGCCATAATATAGATCTTTGGCAGTCGTTACAGGTAGTCAGTGACCTGAAATTCTGACATCCAGTCTTACCAAAGGGATTTATGTATTATTATTATTATTATTTTTTATATATTTATTTTAGTATTACCTAGTATTAACTGGGTTGTGGAGGTCAGATAGGCAGTCGCTCCATGCAAAATACTGGTATTCAGCTGCATCCGGTTAGACTGGAAGCCGACCCCAATATAGTTGGGAAAAGGCTAGGCAGATGATGAGTTAAACCAAAAAGAAAAACAAACATTACGGCACGCCTATAATCTTCGAAGACGAGGATGTACTGAATAACGGTAGTATATCCACATTTCCGCCAGTTATGTTTAAGTCAAGTTAAATAAACAGAAACAAACTTACTTATCATTATGCGAATTAAATTTAATATATTCTTGTGCGAAGTTTATGATATGTACTGGAAACTAGGGACAGAATAAATATGTCCACACCATGTTGCTAACACCATCTCCCCCCCGTCCACCCATCGTCAAAATAGTTACTTTGAATAATCATAATCTTCATAAAATATCAAAGTAGGTATGAAATAACGGTAATCTGAACAAAAATCCAGCGAAAAGCTGAATTTTCCGACGAATTTAAGAAACAATTAGGATTATATAAAATGGTGCTGGTTGCCGTAAACGAAAAGGGCGAATCTGTGCAAAAAAAAAATAACCCCTACTGCGAAGAGTGCGACTTTTTTCTACAGTAAAACAGTTTTAATTTCTGCTTCACAATTCAACCTGATTATGACGTGACGTGCATGCATGGTGAAATTAAACGCCGCAGGCTGCGTGGAGAAGAATGGACCGAATATTGTGTGGCAGAAACAGACAATCAGTTCATAAACTGACGTTTCTAATTGGATTTTAGTCGTATTTCCTGTCCAGTGGTCAAAGGTAATAATTGACCTGACAAATACATAATTGTTCATTAATTTGTATCATAGATAGTCTAGTCACTAATCGAAAACTGCTGGCAGTATGTTTGACGGAATTATTGTTATACATATTTATCTAGGAACCCTGACAAAGGATTTCTAGGAACCTAACGTATTTTAGTTTTATAATCTAAGTAAGTAAGTATAACCCATCCCCTCGACCTAGAGAAGAGGCCTGAGTCCCTGCAGTGGAAAAATTATAGACTGATGATGATGATCTAAGTATCACGACACCGTTTTCGTCACTAATCAGGCGTGTTCAAATAAGGGTTAATTACTGGCTCTTCCTCTCTAGAGCCCTAACCTGGTAGCTTACCTATACGTTGTTCCCTAAAGGCGGTGGGTCATCTATTTTATTATATTTTCAAAAGTTTTTTAAGCTTTTGTTTTTAGAAATTTATAAAAGTAATAAATAAGAGGATAGGTTAGTAATAGGATCATAAATCAATATAGACATAAAGCCACGAAAAATATTTCGCAAGTGATTTTACTTTTTTACACGATTTGTTACTTTGCATTTCTTTTAAACATATTACTTGTATATGTTTTTGTTATCTCCTTTTAAAACCCTTCATTTTGATACCCGACATAATTTCCAGAAATGTCCAGACACATACGCTCCAGTGTGCGGGCAGCCCGGTGTTTCGGCTAGGGAACCTTCACTCATGTTCCAGAACCACTGCTTCATGGACGTAGCCCAGTGCAAGATGAGCTGGGAAGACAAGAGTTACACCGCTGTGAGTTCAGGTACCTAAACAATAATGCCATCATTAATTTGACTGTCCCATCGTAGGGCATTTTCTTTCCTCGTGCCTCGGCACAAAGGGCTAAGAAGGAAGATGGGTGGTTTTGAGTCAGTAGAAGTATGACACTCCTTACCGCTCTGCCCAGAGCGGGTAGGAGTCATTTGATAATTTCCCAAACTACAAAAAAAGGGCATTCGGTTCAACAGAAAAGGTACGAGCTTTGATCACCGCGGTAGCTCAAACCTATAAACCTAAAGTCCATTTCACGAAAGAAGTCCCGCGGACAATTGTGGAACTAAATTTAACAGATGGGGAGATGGAGAGAGAGAGAGAGAGAGATAGCAACATTATGTCGCGCGAATACAGCGCTGCGTCTGTGGGACTTCTTTCGTGAAATGGAATTTAAACTGTTTCTTAGTCGACATGACTTAAATAAACATTACATAACACCCATAATCCCCGAAGGGCTAGACAGTTGTGTACCTAATAATACACCTACATTTTGCCAGTATTGGAGGGCGAGTCCATTGCCATCAACCGGGCACAAATTCAGACTCCGTGGCAGCTACTGGGCCTGCGGTCTCTACACTAATAACGACGCTACGAATGTCGCTAAGTCGAAAAATCGTAAACTTTCTTTAATAGATTTTCAGCTTTATTTCAACAGTATAAGATGGAAAATCTATTAAAGAAAGCACATTCGTAGCGTCGTTATGAGTGTAGAGACTGCAGCCCCTGAATTAAATAATGAACAGATTATTCTGAAGTTAAAATATTATTCGCCTAACAATATGATAGCGGGAACTATTGTCCAGTAAAATAGATGTATTTACATTAGATAACTTTTACAAACTCAAACCATTTAAGTTTTTAAACTGACCATGGTCACTGACACTACTATTAATACTATAAACGGGATATTTACCATTTATTTCAATTAGACTATTACGGTCATCTTTGAATGTCAAAACAACGTAACGATTGTTTTTTTGGTTAAAAATCACGTTTTCCGATAGGACTCTGTTATGGAGTTAAAATATTGTGGTGATGGATGCATTCAATAGTACCTACAAGGGTGTTATTTAAAGTAAAGTTATAATATTAAAAACTTCGACCGCTAATACTCGTATCTCCATAACTAGAAGGTTCCCAGGTGTGGCCTAGAACCGAAAAATATATGTTCATGTTAAAACTTTCGTCTTCATTAAGGGTAATTTTACACCCATTATAATCAAGCACGTGTCACAAGACAACCAATAAACAACCTGCAGCAACATTTTTTAAAAATCAGCACAAGCAGTCTCAAAAACATACTTAAGTTAAAAATAATAAAATAGTCCTCCTGACCGTTTTCGGTCACGGCGGCCAATCTTAGCAGAGATTAGCCAACTGCGCGGGAGATATTATAGTGCACAAGTGTGTGCGCAGGCACAGGTGCACTCTCTGTTCCTTTTCTCTCATAGTCCGATGGGACGGCAATCCGACACGACCGGAGAGAGATCAGGCGCAGGACCAACGGCTTAACGTGCTTTCCGAGGCACGGGGGTACTATACCGCCAACTTCCAAACTCCGGGCTACTACTGGGAAATTTCTAATGAAAAACCCAATAGCACTTTTTGTCCGACCCGGGAATCGAACCCAGGACCTCAAGCACAGCAGTCGCGCTTACGACCACTAGACCAACGAGGCAGTTTAAAAAAAGTTAAAAATAAATACTACCATACTTAAATGAATATCTGTTCCCATCCCCGATCCGTCGGGCGCGCTACGAATTGGCCTACAGGCCAGAGGCGGCTAGACGGCGCGACGTATTAAGTTTTAATTTTAGACAGAGAAACTCATTTTAACTTGAACTCAAACACTTAAAAAGTTTTGTAAGCTGGTTGTAAAATATTTTTAAAGTAAATTAAAGTAAAAATATCCTGAATGTAGTTTGGGTAAAACTTTTCCTAAAAATGATTAGGCAAATACTCAAGTGAAAATCTACATTCAGGATATTTTCTAACTTTCCTTCAGAGATCTTTGGCGCTTGAGTGAAATTCACAGTGGGAACTACAGGATGACAACGTTAAATCTCATTTAATTACGTGCCAATAAATCAGTAGACAGATATTTAGTACAGATATTTTACTATTTATTTTGAACTTTTTATTTTACTTTTTATTTAAAATAATTATTTGCTTTATGTATTAACTAGCTTTTGCCAGCGACTTCGCCCGCGTGAAAATGACGATTTTCCATACAAACTTTCATCCCCTATTTAACTCCCTTACGGGTTGAATTTCGAAAAATCCTTCCTTATTCCTTGTCTACATTATAAAGGGAACCTCTGTGCAAAATTTCAGCTTTCTAGGTCCAAGGGTTTGGGCTGGGCGTTGATGAGTCAGTCAATCAGTCAGTCAGTCAGTCAGTCAGGACTTCTCTTTTTATTTATTAGAAGATATAGATAGATAGATAGAAGATTAGTAAGAAGTAAGATTATAACATGAAACCAGTCATGAAAGCTGCCTGTAAAACGTATTATAAGAAAAATTATCCTCAACGGAGGTTCGTGATTTCGGGGAAACTCTGTATAAAACAGAGTTCGACTTCGACTTCTGTCTTAACTCCGACAGAAGGGGTGCTGTCGGTGCGACGGGCTATTAATAGCTTTATTTAGTGATTTGGTACAGCCTTTGAGACAATGTTAAAGAGCTTTAGTTTAAAGTTTCGTTTCTCGTTTTCTGTGTAAACCACGTGTAGAAAAATATTCCACAATTTTAGAAAGATAGGAATAAACTTACTTTATTGTATACCAAAATTGTGACAACTCTTTTACATTATTTTTAGTTCTATGAATACAATTTTTTTGAAGACAGCCGGGTCAACAGCTTAACGTGCTTTTCGGGGCACGGGGGAAACTCAGCTTGAGGTGGTCACCCATCCACAGACCAACCTAAGCAAGTATGACTTAACCTAAACATTGACTTGAGCCGCTGTTCTTATTTAACCACGAGATCAAACTAGACAGTGAGGGGTTTCTTGATTGTCGAGGCTGCGGGTTGTTCGAAAGAGATACCGCGACCTCGAATGCAAAGGGTTAGAACGAATATTGGTAGTTTTTAGTCAGTAGAAGTCTGACACTCCCTACCGAGAGCGGGAGTCATTTGATGATTTCTCACCCTTCGAAAAAAAAATAGGGGTTTCTTAAAATAAACAATACTTTTTTTACTTCACAAATTATCGTTACACTATCACTCAACATAACTTTAAACGGTAATAAAGTATGCCCTCTTCCATAAAAAAACCCAAAGAGGTTATATTTTGCACGATTCTTCATACATCTATCGTTCCCTTACAAATCGTCTCCTTTGTTCGCAAGGTACATTAGAATCGATATCACGAGTCTACCATGTTTATTTTTAACCCCGACGTTGCCAATTAGCGATATTTTTCTTATTTTTTAAGCATCTTAGCGTAAGTCCCTTAAGCGTTGGAAATTGATATTTTTTTCCTTTAAGGCGACATTAACTGCCCGCGACCTTGAGCGCGCGTTTAACTCATCGCCTAAACAAATAAGGTTGAAAATGGCGATGCGTTTGATGCTCGTGACTGCCAAAATGAACGATAGTTCGCAGATTTAATTTATTAAAAAAAAAAATACGCTGTAATGTTAAAATATTTTTACATATGTCTTTAGTTGGTTAAATTTCCTTTCTGATAGTAAAAAAAAAAATAACAGTTGTCACTCAAAATATTGAGCATTTCGAGACGAAAAAGTTTTTTCGTGTGATTTTTTTGTGATTTTGTGATTTTTTTTTTCGAGGTTCTTGATTACTTTTAGAAAATATTTTTGCATAAGTTTTTTACCTATACATTTGACTATACACTGTTTTTTTTTTGGAATTGTAATAAGTAGCAATACGGCTAACTCTGCGACGAAAAACAGGTCGTTTTTACGGTGCCCCTTTAACTGCGCCTTAATACAAAGGTATTGTTTATTACTATGTTGAAATCGACGATATTATTTTTCAGATAATATTATTATTGGGTGCTCAAGCAGACATCCGTTGGATGTTATTGTTCTCGTGTTACTCGTGTAACCCGTGTAACCCGTGTAACCTTATTTAGTTAATATGTCATGTTATGTAAAATAATATTTGAAAAATTGAAAGGAAGATAGATAGATAGATAGAATACTCTTTATTATGTACACCAAATTACAAAAAAAAAAAGTAAAGTCGTCTGTCTTGGTATAAAATAAAAAATCTTATTCAGAATTCTAAAACTGGTATGGTCATGTATTGAGGAGGGATGAAACGCTTGTGTCTAAAAAGTGATGGATATTAATATTGATGGATGGACAGGGAGAGGAAGGCCAAAGAAACGATGGATGGATTGTGTGAAGAATGATATGAATGAGAAAGGAGTAAATGCCACCGTGACGTCTAAAAGGGAAGAATGGAAGTAGAAAACGTGTTGCGCCGACCCCAAATAGAATGGGATAAGGGCAGGACGATGATGATGATGTAATATGTTATTTATATCCCTATTACTTGGGAATTATTTTATTAGCATAGCTTCTATCGCGGGCCTTGAGCGTGGAGACCGAATCCAGAAATTACGTAACGAAAATAACCTAAGCCTAGGTTGCTAGGTTACGGAAAATAACAAGGTTGTCAAATTAAATAATTAATAACGTGTAAAGGTGTAAAGTTTTCTGTTTTGTCTCTCTGCTTTCTCCTTCTAAAATATTCTTACTCGTATATTTATGTACAAAGTGTTTTAAATATGAATAAACAAAGTGCATTTATCAATGAAGAAAGTCACGAAAAAATTGTTAAGGAAATGTGTGAGTACTCTATATATTTTAATTTTAGGTAAAAAATGCTATGCAATAGCTTTACCGCGGCAGTCTCCGAGTGCCCCCCCCTTTTTTTTTATTTGTATTAAGAGGAACAATAAACAGTTACAATATGAGAACTTATAACTAGTTTAATACTTTGATTTTGCTAATACTTAATGCAACCCACAACGCTGTCCACGGGTTATCATAACATAATAGTTTAAGACAAACAATAATCGCCAGGGGCGACAGAAAAAAAAAAAAACAAGTAAAAAGTACACAGTCAGGCTAGATAATATGAGACAATAATGTGATTAATAGGAATTATACATATTAATTTATAAGAGTTCTGAGGATCAGACCTATATTTGAATTTCCCTAGCGAGAACTTAACAAGAACTGGCGATTATTTATTTGGTAAAGCATGTCTTATGTACATGTGGCGACTAGCGACATCTATCGCAACACCTGCGTACTAACAACGATCGACAGAAAATCCTACATCGCGCTATCAACATTATCCGCGACATAAGCCTAGGAGTTCCGGACTTACAACTGTCGGGCAGTTAGCCCACCGGACACAACACCCGTCCGGTCGGAGGATCCTCCCTTTTCTATGGGGGATGAGGAACTTTACACCCCCAAAACCCCCATACCCCCATCCCCCCCCTCATACCCCCTAAATACATAACATCAAGCCTGTAATACCCGAATGCTGAGACAAAGGTGTACCTTATCTTATAGTACACTCACATTTCAACAGTTACCAAGTCCCATGTAATAGGGGGCGAGCCTATTGCCATCAACCGGGCACAAGTCCAGACTCCACTACACCAAAGGCATGATGTTATGATGTACGTAAAGAAAATAAATTACTTTTTGACCTAAACTGAGGTCAATCACATCCACTTCGAATATGAAGCCTTATAACAGGCCTTCGCTCCTTCTTTACAAGTTGAACGAATAAAATATTATTTGCGAAACGTCTGCGAAGTTACGAAGAAGCTTTAAAAAAATACCATTTACAACTTTCAATTGTGCAACCGCCGAGTTTTCATACGAATCCTTAAAAATACAGCCCTCGAACTGTGTTTTGAAATATTGTTTGCACAAATAGAAGTAGAACTCACAAGATTTCCATGAAATAATACCAGACTACATTTGATTTAAATTCTCTAAGTTATTAATTCAAAATGTATTCGTTAACACTAATTGGTGTAAGTCTGGGAATCTCTAATTTGATATTCAATTCCTCTATGAAATTCACAGTAACTTGGGCGCCAACAGAAATACAAATCTTGTATTTTGATTGTATTTATATGAAGAACGCAGTTGATTATTATACACATTCATCATCGTCATTTCAGCCGAAAGACATCCACTGCTGGTCATCTAAGTGTCGACACAAATGGACCGGTCCCGTGTGTTTCGCATCTAGCGGATTCCCGCAACCTAGGCTTCACCAGGTCATCGGTTCACCTAGTGGGAGGCCTTCCAACGCAACATCTTCCGGTTCACAGTCACCGCTCCAGAACTTTTTGGCCCCATCGGCCATTCGTTCTGCGAGCAATGTGCCACGCCCACTATCACTTAAGTTTGGCAAGTTTGGCATTCGGGCAACGCATTATTATCAGTGTAATTTTAATTAGGAAGCAAAATATGTTTAACACGCAGCTACGCCCGCTTGGAGGTCGAAAATTAACTCACAAGAACATTATGGGATAACACTGGGATAAAAATTGTACTATGTCGCAACCCAGGTGTTTGTGTCATTGAAATCCGGTACAAAGTTAACGCTTGAAAAGGAATCAGACTGATAAAGTAATTTTCGCAATTGTAATATTAGTATTACATCCATGTTATACTAATATTACAATTTTATTAACAGACGGCTATGGCGTAGCCACGTAGCGCTACGGCGTAGCACCACGTAGCGCGTAGTCGGAACGCCACGTAGCCCACAGACCTTGCAGTAGCCCTTGCGAAGGCTAAAGTAATTACGCAGTTTTTTTTTTCACTACGATTTATGTGGGAACTGGTGCAACTGGTGCACTTATACTTACACTTATACTATACTTATAAATTGAAATTCCAGTACAAAATAAATAAACCTTAATCCTCTTAAACTGCAACTCAGAAATAAACCTTACCCCCAGTAACGATAACAAAGCCTCTATAATTGCAGCATTAATGCTCAGTAATAATACCATGATTCGATGTAACATTCTATGAACCCAGTCTTCATATAAAGACCCTTCAAAGGATTTGTTACTCTCCCACTCAAACGTCTGCGAACCTGCTTACCTGACGTATAATAGGTTCAAGTATTTCAATACCCATCTTTAGATAAAGATGAAGCAAAAATGGAGTGGTGTGTAATTTGTAACAAAGAAAATAAATGACACCATACTTGTTTTCTCGGAGGGGAAGACCTAACTAAATTCGGTTCAAAGTTACAATAAAGTAAAATGTTTAAGAAAACTGTTTTTACCAATTTGTTATTGTCTTATTTTAATTATGGCATTGCATGGTTTGGCAATGAAGCTAATTATTAATGATGTTTATTTTGAAAATAGGTATTTACAAAAACTTTTACAAGTCACTTTTTTGAAACTACATGGTATCTGTTATGCAGTGAAAACATTGTGGTGATAAATGGGAGTTTCGTACCTGACTACTCTGAGAATAAAAATCCGATACAAACTCAGCGATCATAATCTGTTTTAAGATCCAGTCATAATCTTGGTGTACACACTTAAGGATAATGCAGATTAGTGTCTGAGATGGTATTTTCAAGAAAGCATCACACAGATTTAAGTAATACATTTGAACTTTTTTTTTGGTAGGTGGTAAATCATGAAATGACTCCTCTCGCTCTGGGCAAAGTGGTAGGGAGTGTCAGACTTCTACTGACTAAAAACCACCCATGTTCCTGAAATGAATAAAGCTAGATATACCTTGTAATCTAAGGCTTTATTAAACATAAAAATTACGGTTGGACATTTTCAGTAAATATTTGATATGACAATTATGACATACCGTCACAACTAATCACATAGACAACACACCATAGATAAAGTTCATAGCACAGAGATTACATGCTAATGTATATCATCTCATTCTCCCATGCTGTTTTGCAAACTACAGGTGGTAGTCTTGTAGGCGCTGGGGCATTCTTCTGACCCTGCTCGATCTTCTCAGCTCTTGAGGAGCTGATGATGGCTCAGCGTGAGAAGTAGGACGAGATTCTTCAGAAGTTGAGGACTCAGGTTCAGGGGTAGATGAGGACTGACTGTTAACCTCGAGTTGACTCTCTAAGGTACCGTCTACTTGTGGGTCAATCATAGAATGAGACGGATCTTGAGGTTGTGGGCTGACAGGTTCAATCCTTTCCCCGTTTTCGCCAATAGGGGCTAAATGTCTATTTGAGACTGTAGTTTCTCTTCCGTCCCTTAGTCTTACGAAAGAATAGTCAGGGTTTGCTTCCAGCAATTCAACTTCTTCGACCACTGGTTGATATTTATTCGATCGGTCATGTGTGCGCATCAAAACCTGTTCCGAATTAACAAGCCACGTTGGAATGCTATGCCCGTTTAGCGATCTACGCGAGTGTGTAAACATTCTCTCATGCGGCGTACAGTTAGTGGCTGTGCATAAGAGCGATCTTATAGAATGTAGGGCCACGGGTAAAACGTATTCCCAGTTCTCAATGGGCTTATTATGGGAATGTAGCGCAAGTTGGATCGTCTTCCAGAGCGTGGAATTCAGTTTCTCGACCTGGCCATTGCCCTGCGGGTTATAGGCTGTTGTTCTGCTCGTAGCTATTCCACGTGAATGTAGAAATTCTTTTACTTCAGATGACAAGAATGAAGACCCTCTATCTGAGTGAATATAAGACGGAAAACCGAAAATCATGAAAATACTGTTCAAGTTTTTGATCACGGTCTTAGCGCTGATGTCTGAACATGGGAACGCGAAAGGAAATCTGGAGAATTCATCAATGACCGTCAGTATAAAACGATTATTAGACCGTGACGGTACAAGTCCTTTGAAATCAATACTCATGCGTTCCAGGGGAGAGGTCGCCTTTATAAGCCTTGGTAATGGGTCTGTATTTCTGAAATATCTGGGCTTTATTTCTGAGCAAGCGCGGCAGTTGGCAGTCATGCTCCTTACCTCATCAACGGTGTAAGGTAAGTTCTTCATTTTTAACCAGTGGTACATTCTAGTAACGCCTGGGTGACATAGAGTTTCATGGAGTGACTGTAACTTGGTCCTGCGAGATTCCATCGTGGCGCAAACACGAGACAGGGCATCTGCGACATGGTTCTCTTTTCCAGGACGATATATTATATCATATTTATAAGGCGCAAGCTCTAGCCGCCATCGTTGGATCTTCTCGTTTTTTATTTTGCTTGCATGTTTGGCATTAAACATGAAGGACACAGACCTTTGATCGGTAATCAATTTAAAGGGTTTGCCTATTAAAAAATGGCGCCATTTCTTGAGAGCTTCAACTATAGCGTATGCCTCCTTTTCAATAGCTGAGTGGTTGAGCTCACTTTGATTGAGTGTCCTTGAGTAAAAAGCAACCGGCCTTGAGTCTTGAGACAGCGTTGCAGCTATAGAGTGCTCAGAGGCATCGGTTTCGACTGTAAATGGTTTTGTGTCATCTATTGCATGTACTGATGACTTGGCAATCAGGGATTTTATATCTTCAAAACATTGTATTGCTCTAGGTGTCAGAGGGAATTCATTAGAATGGGCGAGTGGGTGTACCGTTTCGGAAAAGTTCGGGATCCATTTTGAATAATGGGCGAACATCCCTAGGGTCCTTCTCATAGAAGCGATATCGTTCGGTGCAGGCATGTTCAACAAAGGTTTTAGTCGATCGGTGTCTGGTTTTATAATGTGATTTTCAATCGTGTAGCCTAGTATATTGATTACTTCTCGACAAAATTTGCTCTTTTCTTTATTCAGAGTCAAGTTATACTTCTCGGCTGCTTTGAGAAATCTTTCTAGATTTTCATCATGCTCCTTCTTTGTCTTGCCGCAGACAGTTATGTCATCCAAATAGGCGTAGGTTCCGTTTAGATTTTCTGTTCTTACGAGCCAGTCAATCGTCCTTTGGAAACTTGAGACACCATTGGTGACTCCGAACGGGATCCGGCAAAACTGATACAAGTTTCCAGCTGCTTCAAATGCAGTGAAGACTCTTTCGTGAGGAAGGATGGGCACTTGGTGATATGCGTTCTGGAGATCAATCGCACTAAAGACTGTGTATTTGGCTACCTTTGTCACCATTTCTTCGATGTTGGGTAACGGGTAGGCATCGAGTTCAGTGTATCTATTTATTGTCTGCGAATAATCTATCACCATACGCTTCTTATGGTTCGCATTTTTCGTTATAAGCACTTGGGCCCGCCATGGAGATTGACTTTCTTCGACTACTCCTTCTGCGATCAGCTTCTTAACTTCATTCTCGATAAAAGCACGATCATCAGCACTGTGCTTTCTTGATTTTACCGCTATAGGTTTGCAGTCAGCACTTACGTTTGAAAATAGTGGAACAGCTGGTACGGACGCTTCGGCCACGCTACAGATTTTAAGGGTGTTTTTCGCCCCACCAAATACAAATTCGAGTGTTGAGTGTGACGACAGGACATCATGACCTATTATGAGGTCAGCGCAGAGGTTTTTCACTATTAGGAGATTTACATTCTCGTATACGTTATCACTGATATTTACATTCTGGCGTGTAAGGCCATTAACTTGAGACGTCAGTGAAAGCGATGCCATTGATATGGTTTGATCGCATCTATTCTTCTTCAGTTGGCACAGATTGGCAAACTCTTCGTTGATAAAGCTCAAAGAGCTACCAGTGTCAATAAGGGCTTCAGCTCGGATTCCTTTTATAAAAGCGGTGACCATAGCTTTCTTTAGAGAAGTTGGTGCTGCAGCCGTGATGCCGCTACAATGGCCACATATATCAGACGAAGCTACTGAAGCGGAAGTTTGACTTTTGGAGCGACAAACCTTTCCATAGTGTCCTTTCTTGTTGCATCTGACGCATTCTGCATCTCTAGCAGGGCAGTCTTTACGTGGATGATAAGGTGCACCGCAGAAAAAACATTTGCGTCGGGGAAAAGGAGCCGTGGCAGCACTGGTGGTATTATCAGGGATCACCTCGTTGGAAGTCGTTGGCGTTGGCATAGAACACACTTCTGGGTTGCTGAAGTTGAGACAATTTTCT
Source organism: Diarsia mendica (assembly GCA_949316265.1). NCBI lineage: Eukaryota > Metazoa > Arthropoda > Insecta > Lepidoptera > Noctuidae > Diarsia > Diarsia mendica. The sequence goes on from OX438899.1 coordinate 19,229,511, forward strand.
TCGGCCATCTGCATGGTAAGCGCTTTATTATATGCCTCTTCTAATGTAAGGTTTAAATTTTCTAAAAGCCTCTCACGTATTTTGCTCGATGAGATACCGGCAATGAAAGCACCACGGATACTATCGTTCTTATTAGTCTCTGCGTCTACACTGGTAAAATCGCAATCTTTTGCAAGTTGTTTTAAAACTTGCATGTAGGAATCGATCTTCTCGTCCGCGTGCTGTCGCCTCGTTGCAAGCATATGTCGGGCGTGAATAATATTCTTTGGTTTTACATACAGTTTGTCCAGTGCAGCCATAGCAGACTTGTAGGTCGCATTTTCACTGATGCTAGCATACACTTTCGGTGATATATGATTCACTAGAAGTTGTAGCTTAGTTATTTCCCATTGAGCTTCCTGTTGACGCGCTAGGGCTGCGGCATCCCCACCCGCTGATGCAGGTATTTGTTTTGGTTGCTGTGCGGCAATGAAGTTCTGAAAAGTCATTTTCCAGTGCTCCCATTCTTTTGTTGAAGAGCTTGTAGAACTATCTGCGTCAAATCTATCAGGCCGCAGGAACTTGTCCATAGTTTATGTTTAATAAATTGAAATGAATAAAGCTAGATATACCTTGTAATCTAAGGCTATATTAAACATAAAAATTACGGTTGGACATTTTCAGTAAATATTTGATATGACAATTATGACATACCGTCACAACTAATCACATAGACAACACACCATAGATAAAGTTCATAGCACAGAGATTACATGCTAATGTATATCATCTCAGTTCCTTCTTAGTCCTTCGTATTGAGGCCGCGGTATCTTTTTCGGACAACCCGCAGCCCCAACGGAATCAGCAGAACACTTGATAGTCATCTGCAGTTAAACACATTAGCACTCCATTCCTTCATACCCCATGTGTATTTATAAGCTGCGTAGGTTGCAAGAAAAGAATATTTTAGGTATACATCTATACCAAATATCGCCATGTTACCTGCATAATATAAATATTCTTCGAAAGCCCTACAGTCTAGTATTTTATCAATTTAAAATCATCCTTTCACTGGGGTATAGAAATTTAATAAAATAACAGGGTATGCAATATCACTGAAGGCGAAGTCAAGATATTATACCTATATGCAATATCGCCAGAAGCTGATATGATAACATATTGAAGTAGACTTTTATTATTAAACTGACTTATGAACTGAGTTAATTTAGTGATATTAAGGTAAGTAAGATGTAATGACGAAAAAGAATGTAAGATGATCCAAAAAATAATTTTGTTTTACGTCGGAGAAATGGGTTCATTTAAAGGTCACCTTGTTAAAGTTATTTTTAAAAGCTACTTTTTTCTTTATGACTTTCTTTTAGACTGCCTCATTAGTTGAGTGGTCGCAAGCGCATTTGGTGAGCATGGGATCCTAGGTTCTATTCCTGGGTCGGGAAAACTGTTATTGGATTTTCCTGTCAGGATAAGTAGCAGCCACGGAGTCTGAATAAGTACACGGTTGATGGCAATAGGCTCGCGGTATTATGTAATTTGGGTGTCCTATTTTGGTACACCTCTGCTATATTATTTTATGCCTATTTCTATCTCATCTACATTCCGCCAACTAGAAACAAAAGAAGCTGCGAGCTATTAAGCGTAGCGTATTTTTTACGTTCTTTAAAAAATGCAAACATAAATGTTTAAAATAAATCTTGTATTCTAAAATTATTTTTCTACTAGCTTTTGCACGCGGCTTCGCCTCAATAAATGTCGGAAATATTTAAAAAGTTTCATCCCTTATTTAACTCTCTTGGGGGTTCAATTTTAAAAAATCCTTCTTTAGTGATGGATGCCTACGTCATAAGAGGCATACTTACGTGTGAGAAATTTTAAGTTTCTAACCCAGAGGGTTTGGCCTGTGCGTTGATCCTCAGTCAATCAGCTTTGCCTTTATAATACGAGAAGATAGATAGATGGATTACTCACATTTTTCCTATCAGAATATGATGTAAAATGTTTTATGCAATTTTACTTGCTGGTTTGAAACAACATGCAAAATGATGTGAATACATAAAATGTGGCTTACCAAAATCAATTTTCGCCGAGCCCATCAACCAGCCGTGGTGGGACGGATTAACGCCAGACCGAGAGTGGCTTTTAGCGTTCGATTAGCAGACTCACTGGCTCGACAAATGGAAGAGTGGACTTTAATGAATATCATGTGTTACATGTAAATGAATGTAGTTAAGGTGAAACCTTCAAGGTAGCCCGCAAAATTCGATTTTTTGACGTTTTTTTGTGTCAAGTTGTATGTTAAATTAATTAAGATTCGCGACCGTGACAAATGTGACTTTACTAAATAACCAATACTTCCAACCATTTTTTTTGGCGGTTCTGGTCAGAGCGGTAGGGGGCGTGTCAGACTTCTACTGACTAAAAACCACCCATGTTCCTTTTTAGTCCTTTGTGTCGAGGCTGCGGTATAGTAGTCACTCAAGGAAGTTAAATGAACTGAGAGGGTTGTATTGGTGATTTTAATCATTATTACTCAGTAAAGTCACATTTGTTACGGTCGCGACTCCTATTTTATTTAACATACATCCACTTATACAAAAATTACGTGTAAGAGTGTTTCACAATCATCGTTGTATGTACCATTGCCCTAACAGAGACTTTATTTAATAAAGTAAGAAGACTAAGGCGAATAATAACTTAATAATATTCCTGGTATTTTCTCATTTACAGACTGCACTTTGTCTTAAAGAAAGCAATGACACGGTATTTTTATTACCAAAGGAATTAAGTTTCATTACCTCTGCCTTGGTTCTTAATAACAAACGTTTTCTTCAATTACGATATTTAGAGAGATGAGGGCTTGCGAGGAATTCGAAAAATAAGTAGCGATAAGTAGTATACTGCAGCTCCAACAGACTCATCCCTCTTAAAAGTATGTTAAACCTTTTGAAAACTAATTTGAATTTTGCAGCAAGGCATTAGGCCTTTCAAAACAAATTAAATTCGTCTCCACATCTGAGGTTAAACTTCTTAAATGCCATAATATATAAAAGGTGCGCTTTTAAATATGATTAAGTGAAAGATTTTCGGGTTGAGGTTAAGCTTACTGAATTTGCGCATCAACTAATAGCAACCCGGTTTCAAAAACCTGTTAAATTCTGAACAATATTGCTGTGAAAAGGCTTTTTCTTGGGGATGAATAGTCAGGGTTTACAATAGGACTTAATGTGATGCAATCAAAACATCTTGCTGGTGGATAAATTGAATAATTGTTGTCATCGGTCGTTTTGCATACTGATTGTGCACTATTAAATTGTTGATCTGTTTTTTTTTACTTATTTTTTATGTCCATAACCAGTGTAAGCAATTGTTGGTAAACCGATAAAAACAAAAATAAAATAATTAAAAAACTATTTCTCTGTTCGGGCGTTACGTGACGACCGTAGCGCAGCGTATCTTTCTTCAAAAGCATGTCAATATTTGCAGCCTACATCGAGTCTTCGTTCGTATTCTGCCTCGGAGACGAGCTGAACGGACTCTACCGGTTCCTGCCCCTCATCAAGACATTACAGCACATGGGCAGACTGAAGAAAAGGGGCCACTACAGGTACAAGTTGAGAACCATGAAGGTCTTCAATCAACTGATGGACGATAATCCTAACTTAATGGGGTAATTCAATAAAAACGGTATTTTTATAATGTTTTTTATTTTTATTTTATGTATAGTGGCCCGGCTGTCTGACAAACAGTCTTACCAAGGGATATAATGTCGCGAGTGTGGTCACCGAACAGTGAGGTAGAGATGTACCTAATCCATCTGGCATTATGCTGAGTTGAGGCCCTTTGTTTTAATTGATTTGAATAATTTTTAAACTATTTTTGCCAAATAAACAAAAATTTATTTATTTCTAAAATTAAACCCATATTTCGACAGCTATGTTTAAGTTTCATGTAATAAGGTAAATATATACATATAGGTATATATTTACCTAACCACCAACCGTCACAAATCAAGACTCTATATGACTGCCACTGAAAATTCAATGAAAAATCAAATAACATATTACCCGTCCCGGAAATCGAATCCAGAACCTCAAGCGCATTCGCGATTGCGAGTAACGAGGACCGAGACCAACGGGGCAGAAATACTTAACTACCTTAAACTTCTAACAACTATCAGGCGTCGTAGTAAGTCTTCATTTCTTCGTTTTTCATAAAATCTTGTTATCGGATTACAGATCAGTAAACTTAGATCGAACGAGCAGAGTTTATGTACCGTGAACGTGAATACGAACGTTTTTAATATACTTGTCTTGTAAATAATATTAACCTAGGTTTAATCTAACAAGGGGTATGATTAAACCTAGGTATAATTTCCGTACCATAATTTATGGACCTTATATTATTAAAACTTACGTTAAATATTGGCAGTATAAGTGTGATGGCATAGCAATAAATTTAAAGTAAAAAAACTTTTTAAAAACAAGCTTTTATTTAAATGGCCTAAAAAGAATAAAACGTGACATCTACCAACCCGCACGATGGGCCCGCGTTATGGCTTGTAGCCCATCCCTCTCCTAGAGAGGAGGCCTGAGTCCCTGCAGTGGGAACATTATAGGCTGATGATGATGATGATGATAGCTGAATCTGGTTAGACTAGAAGCCGAACCCAACATAGTTGAGAAAAGGCACAGACACTTTTAGTTTTAAATTGCACTTTATTTATCTCGATGCGAAATAACATTGCTTTTGAATTTTGCTGTCGTGAAAATTAGAACGGAAGTTTGTAAAGTGTGTTAGGCTTCAGTCCTCGTTCAACATGCTCGAGTCTGTACAGGAAATGTAATCATGGAGCAAGATTGAAGTTATACTAGTCTGCTTGAAAGCAAAAATGTTAGTTTAAACCTATTTTATTTTCGAAGTCTTCTCGTTTATTTTTCTTTTTTTTTAATATATGGTTTTTATTATTCTTAAAGGTTAATTGTAGGTACTATAGTTCAATATTGTCTTGTAATTAATTCGAAGCTTTTATGTTGAATTTTAATGTCATTTGAATGTCATTAGATAAGATTTAAAAAAAGGTAAAGACTTATTTGTTACTGATTAAGTAGCTACTGACAATTATGGAACAACCAGTACACTTTGCCTTGTTATGAATTAATAAAACAAAACCCTTACCGGAGCCGGAAAGTATTTATTCTCCCAGAAGTTGCGTTTATTTTTCTAAATGTCACCGTCTAGTTTCGGAGATATCACAATCATAAAAAAAAAAAAAGAAGTCAGACTATCCCTACAACAGTATATTATATCTCAACTGGCTAAAAAGTAAAGTAAAGTTACTGTAACATGGAATTGGTTCCATTTTTCCTCAATACCAAAATAGCCATCGACTAATTTCTTTGTTTCCACTGCTCAACTGCAGTTCCTGTCACGCACAGGTGGAAAGTATTCGTTTTCCTGTTTCGTTAAAAGTTGTCCCGCCAGGTGGGCCGAGGGGAGTGAATCATACAAAGAGGTATCAATGCAACCCGTCGGGGCTGTGGATTATCGAAAGGTTAACGCGGCTCCGACACAAGGGCGAAGAAGGAACATGGGTTTGGTTTTTAGTCAGTAGAAGTCTGACACTCCCCTTCGCGCTGCCCAGGAGCGGGGGGGGGGTTATTCGATGATTATCCACCCACCCAAAAAAAAAAGGGTCAATGCAACGCTTGTTTGCGACAATATTGGTTTGAATGATGATTTATAATAGGTAGGTACATATTATAAAATTGGCAATTTTTATTGAATAGAAGCCTTGAATTCAAAGATGAAAGGTTTATTCTCGTCACATACTTTCTTGTTTCTAATTTATATCAACGACTTACCCAAAATCATAGAAGGACCATGTGTATTATTCGCGGATGACATATCTCTATTAGTCTCATGTAAAAACAATTTAAATCTAAACGAAGAACTAAATTCAATACTCACTAAAACCATCACTTGGATGAACGCACACAACCTCGAAATAAATTATTCCAAAACTAAACTACCATCCCCCAACCCTTTCATCCCCACCAAAAAATCCCATTAAATATAGATTTTACTTTTAATAACTCAAAAATAGAAATTGTCAAAGAGTTTACGCTACTTGGTATACTCATATAAATTGGAAATCCCACATTCAAAAACTAAGATCAAAACTTTCAAGATTTTCATATGCTTTACGTGAAATAAAGAAAACAACCAATCTTCAAACAGCGCTCACCACCTACTATGCATATGCTTATGCATGGCTAAGCTTCGGTGTTACCCTTTGGGGAAATAGTACAGATGCACCCTCACTCTTTATCCTTCAAAAAAAATTAGTTAGAATCCTGGCAAATATAGATCAGACTGACAGCTGCAAACCTCACTTCCAAAAAAATAACATCTTTACTCTCCCCCGTTCCTTTTTGCCTCTGGTACTGGGGTCAGAGCATCTGGATTCGCCCTCAACTTAGGTTAGGTTAGGTTAGGTCAACGAATTAGTGGAATAATCCGATCTGAATCATCGAATATGACGATTTTAATTAATCCTAAGTTGAGGGCGAATCCAGAAGGGCATGCTCTGACCCCAGTAGGTACCAGAGGCAAAAAGGAACGGGGTGGAATTTTTTTTAGTCAGTAAGAGTCTGACACGCCCTCTCGCTCCACCCAAGGGCGAGAGATGTCATTAGATGATTTTAAACCACCTTAAAAAAAAAAATCCTAAGTTGAATGTTGTACTCGGAGTTCAAAAATTATATAATACAGCTGTATCTCCAGGTCTCCTGGATACATCCCATAACTATATCGTCATTTAGTTACATACATTACGAATTTTGTAGATACGTAGGCATTTTGTACTTTTTTAGTGTAAAGCCTGAACAAAAACATAAGGCAATATTTTGGTGTTAGCCATTGATTTCGAATATAAAAACTATATAATATGATTATATAAATAATAAAACAAAAAAACTGAGATATGTTACTTTTCTGTCGGGTCTGGGTTTTTTTTGCCTGTTCTTCTTTGTTCGTAAATATCAAGAGTTTTACACAAAGCGCGAAGACATACAATCACGTTACACACTCCGACACAAATCAAGATTAAACATTCCGCAATCTCGACTAAAAATACATTCAACAAGCCCCTATGTAATGTCTATAAAAATATATAACAGACTACCTGACATAATAAAAAAGAAGTAAAATTTAACATACACACATCAACACGGTCTAGGGATATTTTTAGAAAAGCGAATTACTATCAATGTGTTAATTATTTATATGACATGTATATATTTAAAATATACGTTATTTAATATTCTACCATTTTTTAATAATGGTTAAGGTACTGATTAAAATTTCAGGATTTTATGGAAAAAAAATGAAGCATAGACGGAAACCGTATATGAATTAACTTTTGATTTGTGAGTAAAAACTGAAAAAAATAGAAAAATCATTTAATTTGTGTTTATAAACTTGAAGTTAGTAGTCTGAGAAAGCGCCCATGATGTTCATAACACATCGGCAACGATTCGGCATGCTCAGAACAAGGTTGTCAATGTCTTGCTGCGGAATATTGTCCCATGTCCTTCTGAGGTGCGCAAAAAGTTGATCTTCTGTAGCCAAATTTTCAGGAACTTCCTTCAGAGCTCTTCTTTGCAGCATATCCCACGCATGCTCAATGGGATTTAGATCTGGCGATTGAGCAGGCCAGTCTAAGGCCCTAACATTATGTGTATGTAACCAAGCTGCTACCGTTCTCGCCGTGTGTGCCCGGGCATTGTCGTGCATGAGCAGGAAATCTTGCCCCATTTGTGTCCTGTGAGGCAAGATTACGGGCCCCAGCACCTGTTGGACGTATCGTTCTGCCGTCATATTGCCCCGCACCCAAACGTGATCCGTCCGTCCTCCAAGACGAATTCCTGCCCAAACCATAATTGTTCCTCCTTGGTATGGGTGAACTTCCTGAGGGTTCTGGAGACGGCTCCATCGTCCAGGAACTCGCCAAACACGCGTCCTTCGTGAATCTGGATGGAAGCCGAACCTGGATTCATCCGTGAACAGCACATTGGACCATTGCTCACGGCCCCAGTCCACGTGGTTCCGAACCCATTCTAATCGTCGTCCACGATTGCCTCTCCGTAAAGGTGGGACCCGGAGTGGTCTACGAGAGCGTAGATTGCTTTCATGCAGTCGCCTTCTTACAGTTTGGTCACTCACAAGCACTTGGTGTTCCACTCGCAGCCTTTGGACCAATTGAGTCGCCGTTGCATTTGGTTGAGCTCGCGCAGTAATTTGCAAAAATCGGTCTTGTCTGGGGGTAGTGATGCGACTTGGCCCCCGGTGCCTCTCCGCTACTTCACCTGTGGCACGATAGCGTGTCCACAATCTTGAAATTACATTTTGATGGGTCCCTATGGCCTCAGCAACATTACGCTGAACAGATCCAGCTTCCAGCATTCCCACAGCTCGTAACATCTCCGCCCTCGTCAAATGTCGGCGTTGCATGGCTACAATACCTCAATTTTAACTTTATCTTACGTTTAAAAATGAAAAAAAACTGTAACTAAACGTAATTCGTATTGTTTTTTAAATTTCGCACAAATGAAAATTCCCTCTCCTATACATCAAGACATTTTTATGCCACCGAAACAAAAGAATTTTCAAAAATTTGAATTTGGAATTAGTCTGAGATAAATTACAAACAAATCGGTGTATTAAAGATTCCAATGCGGCCAGTACTTTTCGAGTTATTTAATTGAGTATGAAATATCCCTAGACCGTGTTGATGTGTTTATTTATAAAAAAACTAAAACAATTTTTAACAGAAAAATGCTATTACAGTATAAATGAATATTTAAATGATAAAATATAAATAATGTATAAAAATTCTATGTTTGTAAAGAATTCCTATTATGGTATTATTGGATTTATTTAGATATAGTTTTTTGTGTTTTTAAAGCTTCCTCTCTCCTACTACCTATATCTTTTGCTGTGCCCGACAGGGTCCATAATGATCTAATTTTTTTTAATTTACCACCTAAGTACACATTGTGGAATGCAAATAAAGATTGAGTATTGAGTACTTTCGATAGTAGGTATTCAACTGCCAGAAACAGCGAGAAATCAAATGGTTTATTGATAAACGTCGGTCAAAGTTAAGAGACGTTTAAAAGTAAAAACATAGATTATCCCAATTTTATGAACAAAAACATTTATAAATATACTCATTTTCCGGAAAAGAATAATTTCCCCTTTCTGAAATTCAACACAAACAAAAATATTTTCCTTAAACTTTTTACCCGAAGTTTGTTCTCCATATACCTAGATTTCGTAGAAATTGTAATCTAAATACCTTGTAAACACTAACTAAAAACTCCTATATTTTACTTACGCTCCTGCTATTTTTCAGTAGCCCTGAGCGATAATTTAAAACATCGGAACTACATTAGCAGCATCCATTAGTGAGAGGAAAAACCACCCTTTAAAATCGACGCACTAATAGGTGCCCTGGCAGAATTGACTTGGTTAAAAAACCCGGTAAAAGCATTACGGCACGGGCGACGTGCGCCATCACCAATTTACCGTATAGGTAGCGGTGGTGCCCTAACTCAATTAACGGGTGCATCAGAATATCGGGGTACCGTCCAATTTGATGCTGCGTCCATAATGTCACCCGGATAAGCTCCTGATGATGATACAGTCAAAACTGTTAACTGGATAGAAGTAGTTTTGACTAGATCCAGTCATAAACGTAACCATCATAACATTACACATATATAACACCAGGTAAGGCAGATTTTTTTAATTTTATTTTTATTTTTTTAAAAACGTTGCCCCACACTAGGAATTTCTCCTGGGTGCGTTCACAAACATTTAAACTCACATACACAAATACCCAGACCCGAAACAACTATCCGTAGGCCGTACAAATATTTGTTCCGTGCGGGGATCGAACCCGCGACACGCAGCGCAGCAGTCCATTGCTTGAGCCATTGCGCCAACCGTGCCGTCGCTTTTATTAATTACTTAATAGTAAGGTACACCCACATCGATATAATGAACTTTCTCAATTATGTAATTCGTCATTCGTACCTACTGGCTCACGTAACTTTCAAACTTTATGGATACGGTACATCAGTATTTTAAACTTCGAAATTCAGATAATATACATAAGTTACATGGTGCTATGCCAGAAGGGGTAAGCTTAAAGCCATTAACTAGGTAGTTGGGCACAAATCCAGAATAATGAATAAGTCTTTCAGTTAAAATGGTATTATCAGTTGTTCACAAAGCGCCTTTGTACGTCCACAAAAAATTAAGTGTTACAAAAAAAGACCTATCAATCTTATAAATTTCTAAGTTAAACAACAGGTCAAAAGTAGTTTTGATAGATTCACAAATTATAACTGTGACATGAATAACACGAGAAACATACACCTCTAACAAATTAATCGTTTAACGTGACTTGACGTTAGCATGGAAGGTGGACGGTGACTAATGCACCTAGAACATGCACACAGGCAGTTCGCCAGTCTGTTTGTACGAAGTAATCGTTGAATAATATAGGAGACTTCGTATCGGAACAGAAAGTATTATTGATTGGCTGAAGTTATAAATAGGCAGCACTTTCTTTTTGTTTGCGGGCATTGCAAATGTAGGGAAAAGTAACTATAGTACATTTTGTACTATACTTTGTTTACAGGCAAGTAAAACTAGGTATATCTGTCAGTTTCATCATCATCTTAACATCCCACCTGTAATCCCCGAAGGGTTAAGCAGAGGTGTTCATAATAGTCCAGCCACATTTCGCCAGTTATGTTGAGTGACTCAACAAAACTGGCCTCAACTTGAGTCCCATATTTTAGCGGGCGCGCTTATTGACATCGACTAGGCATAAATTCGGCTTATTCCACAAATCCCCCCTGAGAAAATCCCCCTCAGGGGGGAAAATTGGACTCTGTTGTAAAACATGTCCAGAAAGTCCCCTTGGTATTTTGAGTTATTCCATTTTTCCCCCCTGAGAGAATACCTCGGGATGGAAAACTGAACTCGAATACTACTGAGAATTACCTGATAAAACAATAACACTTTGCCCGACCCGTTAACCCAGGAACTCTTGTTCACAGACCAACAAGGCAGTCAATGTATTAGTGGTGGTAGTGGTATATCACTGAGTTTGGTCGAGGTTGTCATCATCATAATATCAACTAGGATCCACCCGCTGTTGGGCTTAGGCCTTGTTAGAAGATATCAAAATAACTAAGATAATGTCATCTGAATCATCTATGCTCATCTGTCACGGTCAAGTGTAATTCTAAAGAGTCAATTATATTCAGTCATAACACAGTAATCAAACTCATCTTTATTCGACTTCTCTATTCGTGTGTATGTATATTTTTTTTGTTTTTGAAGTTGGTGGCAAAAAAAAAACGAAATCAAACAAACAAAGGTCACCGATTTCAGAAGTTGATTTTTCTTCCGAAGTTTATTTTTAACTTTTTGTGTTTTATTTTTCTTCACATTTAAGACTTTCTGAGGACTCACCTCTGTTCTCAGGAAAATATTGAGGTAAAGAGAAGGCCCGTTTAATATATATTAAAAAAAAAACATTGTTCTGAGTGTGTATCCCGCGACTTTGACGATATCGTCGGCTCAACAAGCTTTACCCAGCCTTAGTTTCTTTGCCATGACCTTGGCCACCTCTCGATCAAAGTCATGCTCCATCGCCCGGGTACCATCTATCTGGCAGAAACTTGATGCTCCGAAATTTATTTGGCATACCACACTTGGCATATTCTTCTTTGAACGAATGTGTTTATGGCAGAACAATTATTTAATAGAATACTCATTTCGCAGAATGTTTATATAGCTGAATTTTCAATGGCATACTTTTAAGATGGCAGAATTTTATTTGGTTGATTATTATAAGGTATAACGACCGTCTCGCGAAAGTATCCTTTATGGGCGGCATGGGCACCGGGCCGTAGGCCGACGAAGGAGGCCGGCGGAGGCCCGGCACTTCGGGGACAGAAGATATTAGTGTTATGTAATATGCGAGCGAAGCGAGCCCGCGTCATGGAGTAGGTACATGCGTTGCATGTATGAGTGACGTCATTATTATTATTATTAATAATAATAATAAATATTATTATTTTTGACATACCAACATTTAATGTTCTCAGCTAGAAATTTTAGCCGGCCGGGGTGAGCTGATAATAATTATTAATAATAATTATTATTATTGTTGCATGTTACACGTATGTATGAAATGAAATGCGTGCCAAAAGACGATTCTGATTATGAATTTTCGGCGAGATGATGGTTCTGGAAATGAAGTTTCTGCCATCCACTGTTAAGCAAAACAAAATTCGGGTATAAAAAATTCTGCCAAAAAAGGTAGACCCCCATCGCCCATCTAATCTAATCGGTCAGCCAAAAGTCGTCTTGCTAGAGCTAATTGTTGAATATTTAATGCCCCTTTTTTAAACTAAACAACGTCTCGGTAAATGTCAACTCTCAGCCCTGAGCCGAGCGATGAATACTGAATGCATTTCGGCCATGCGAACATGGGCCCTAAGGGCTTTGGTATCTGAATAGAAAGTGTTATTGATTGTCTGCAGTTATTTATAAATACATCGGCTTTTGCAGCCTGACGTCCTACATTTCTGGAATTAGGCTGGACTAAATGCATAAATTAAAAAGATACTTCAGTATGGCGGAAGCATAATGATGTATGTTTTGTAAACTTATGTGCGAATAATGTACTCAGATGATTGCATTGCAACATTTAGATTGATTACCTACAGGCAGGCAGCTGCCTGTAGGTAATCAATCTAAATGTTGTCTTGAGACGGTCCCTTTAAAAAATAAACTTTTTCATACCGTAGCGTAATGAACACTAACATGTAGTTAGGTACACAGAGCGACTTTTAAAAGTGATTTTCTCTACTTTGGTACTCACAAAATTATGAAAGGGACCTTTCATCAAAGTTTCAATAGGTGTTCCGCGCGATAAAATCACTCTCGAATCTTCTGTACTTATTTATGGCTTTATATAATAACGGTATACAGTGAAACCTGGTTAAGTGAGACCTCCAAGGGACTTGAAAATTTGTCTCACTTACAGAGGTATTCCACTTACCCAGTGTCTCAGATATCCAAATCTGTGTCCCACGACACACCTCAGCATGAGTTCCAGTTAGAGAGGTTTCTCACTTATCCAGGTCCCAGTTAACCAAGTTTCAGTGTATAATAAATGTTAATCTTCTGAAATAGAATTTCCTTTCCTTTCAACCTTCCTCCTTCATCCTTTATCTGTCTTCTATCTACCCGTCGTAGTCTTTAGTCTCTGCGTTTTTGTAGGCTTGGATATTATTAAAATCTTATATCCGCAACGAAGTCCTTTGACATCGGCTGCAGATGCATTTTTCATGCCAAGCCAATCTTATTAGCTTCAGATACGTCAAACGGCTTAGTTTGCTTTGAGGTTGTGATCAAAGATACTGTGGTTTTGATTTAATACGTTTCATAGGGCGTCCTGTCTTGGCAGCTTCATTCTAGCCTTTTCCTAATGCTATCTTGGGGTCGATTAAAGTCTAACTAGATGCAGCTGATACCAGTATTTTACGTGAGCGATTGCCTATCGACATCCATTGGTAAAACTCATTGTCACCCGAGGTTCACGAAATGCGACGCTCCAAGCGAATTTTTCTTGTGCTACAAGCTTAAGCGTGAGCGTCGAGCGTCAAATACAAAGTAATGTATGTCTATAATTATCTACAAGGCCACAAGCTGTAGAGAATTGATGCCACAAGCGTAGCGTTATTTTCGTGGCCGAGACGCATTTGCTTGGAGCGACGCATTTAGTGGCTCTCGGGTGACTTTTAAGCCACTGATAATACCTATAACGGTAGTCAAAGATCTGCATCTGACAGCCGGGACAAACAGTTTAATGTGCTTTCCAAGGCACGGATAATAAATTAATAACATGTCAAATGTTCTACATGCTTAACGTTTATCTTGTCCCCAGTTCTTGAATCCAGAAGTCCATTTTGTTTGACATACGAACTCAGAAGGCACCCTGTGGTTTTCCGAACAAATAAGCGACATTTATAAACGTATGTTATAACGATTGCGTATTTGTGCGACCATATTAGCGGAATATGATTTATTTTTGTATTTCGTTGTCCTATTTCACCACATGTTCCTTCTCTTTTTATTGTCTTCATAGATTACAAAAAATGATACAGTATAACAGTTTATCGTAAAGAGGCGAGCTTCTACGTTCTTAAAATTGCATAAAAATAGCAAGCAAAGCCATGATCGAAGGCTAGTAGCAATAATGGCCATGCGAGGCTCCGCCGGACGCATCAGACCATCAGTGTTAACAAGATTAGTAGAATTCCTGTAAACCAGTGTGACGTGATCTGTCTGTCCGGCTACTGGTGGTACCACCCTCACCCCTTTCCAGATTAACTGGATTCCAGGAAGTCACTGGCATACGCTGACGGATTTCATGATTGGCTTCTGCCGGACTGAGAGTGCACGTTAATCCCCGTCCGTGAGTTTATTGAATGCCATGAGTGGCGCAACAGACATCATGCCTGTAATAATCGTAGGGCTAGGCAGAAGGATACCTAATAGTACATAGCGATCCGACATTATAAGGGTTAAAAATTATGTTTGTTTTTAAATAAAAAACCTAGCAATATGTTGTGAAAAAGGTATTTTATCTCATAAATTTTCTGAAACGCTTTTGAATACAACCATCGAACACACATTTTTTGTTGTTTCTCGTTTTCATCATCCTGCCCTTGTCCGATGTTACTTAGGGTCGGCGCAATACGTTTTCATTGTAATATGTATGTATTTAGAAATATATAAGTATGTTTATCAGTAGTCTAGTACCCATAACACAAGCTCTGCTTAGCTTGGGACTAGATGGCGTTGTGTGATAGTTGTGGAATATTATTATTATTCTCTTTATTTATTTTCCTTACATACTAATTTACATTTTTAAATATTTGTTAAAAAAATATCAAAAAACATTTAAAAATATAAAAAAATAGTAGTCCACCGGTGTCGGGAACAGGGTCCAAGCCACCGGTGGTTAGGGTTCCAGAGACAGGAACCTCCTCACAATACGGGCCGTATCAAGAAGTACTGCCTTCTGAATCAGGCCCTTGATCCAACCGCCAAGCGAAAGTTTTGACAGGTGGTCGTCCATGCTTTTTGCTATCAGGCCATTGGCCGTGACGACTATCGGCACAATGATAGCCGAGTTCAAATGCCACATATCGACAACCTCGTGTGCCAAGTCCAGATATTTTATTTGTTTCTCTTTCTCAGCTTTCACGAGGTTCTCGTCATGTGGGATGGTAACATCGATCATCATTACGCGGCGCGCTGATCGGTCTATCACCACTATGTCAGGTTTATTGGCAACAATAGTCCTGTCCGTGATGATAGACTGATCCCAGTACAACGTGACATGGTCTTTTTCGAGAACTGGGTCGGGCACATACCTGTAGTACGGTACCTCAGACTCCACAAGTCTATATTTCAAGGCAAGTTGCTGGTGAATAATCCTGGCCACTTGATTGTGCCTGTGCAAGTACTCGCCGTTAGCCAGACGAGAACAACCAGAAATAATATGTCTGATGGACTCACCCGGACGGTGGCATGCCCGACACACGTCAACCGTCCCACCCTTCATAATATATTTCCGGTAGTTGTTCGTCAACATAACTTCGTCCATAATTGCACAGACAAAACCTTCAGTTTCCCCAAAGAGGTCGCCGAAACGTAGCCAGGACACGGACGCTAGAAAATCTACATCGGGCCCATGAAGAGCCCGGTAGAAGCGCCCGTGAAGCTCCTTGCTTTGCCATACTTCCCTGCGGTAATCGGCAGTAAGCACCACAGGTTTGCGCCAGTTCTCGTTAGCCATGGACAGCGGGGTGAGTCCCTTGTCCACTGCGACCACATCTCGGTGCATACCCACATCGGCCTTTAAAAAATATTCTCTGAGACTGCACACCTCGCGGTTGTGGAGGGTCTTCGCGTTTAAAAAGCCTCGACCCCCGCATTTCCGCGGGATGTACAGTCTCATGACCGATGATCGTGGGTGATGCATCCGATTTGCGGTCAGCAATGTACGGACTCTCCTATCCAAGGCATCGAGTTCAGTCTGAGTCCATTTGAGTATGCCGAAAGAGTACATTAAAACTGGCATGACCCAACCGTTGAAGGTGCGCACCTTGTTCCCACCTGAAAGAAGGCTATTAAGAACCTTCTTCAGGCGTCCGAAGAAGCGCTCCCTCAACGATTGCTTCATGTCAGCTACGTTAATGCCTAACGCTTCCGACATACCCAAATATTTATAGCTTTCGGATGAGGAGAGGGATCTGAGGTGTATGGAATCCGAGAGCTGAATTCCCTCGGATTCCATAATCTCTCCTCTCTTTACATGCATGACTGCACATTTGTCCACACCAAATTCCATCCTGATGGCGCTACTAAAAGAATCAGTTATTTTTAGTAGCTCCAGCAGTCGCAATTTGTTGGGGGCAAACAGTTTCAGATCATCCATGTAAAGAAGGTGAGATGTGACCTGACCATCTCTCCTCATCCGGTAGCCTAGACCTGAATCCTCCAGCAATGTGCTAAGAGGATTCAGGGCTAGACAGAACCATAGCGGGCTCAGACTGTCGCCCTGGAATATTCCCCGTTTAATCCATACAGGTTCATCGTTCCCCTGAATCTGTCGACATCCTGGATATCGAAGGACCGTCTTCCATTGCCCCATACACGACTCAAGGAAGGCGCGTAGAGTTGCATCTATCTTGTACAACTCCAGCACCTTCATCAGCCATGTATGTGGCACCGAGTCGTAGGCCTTCTTATAATCTATCCAACATGTCGACAGATCCTTGCGGGTTCGACGAACCTGTTGGCTAATGGCCATGTCGATGAGGAGTAGCTCCTTAGTACCGCGGGACCCGTTCCTACATCCATTCTGAGAAGCAGACATAATACAATTTTGCTCAATGTGTTTATTAATTTTCGCCCTCAAAATGGATGTAAGAAGTTTATAGACCGTCGACAAACACGTAATCGGTCTATAATTCTTGGGTTCCGCGGGACTACCTGACTTATGGAGCAGGTGGGTAACGCCTGTGGTTAAAAACTGCGGAAGCGACGCAGACTCTAAGGCTGACTGGAAATGAGATGCCAGGCAAGTGTGTGAACTTCTGAGCCATTTGAGCCAGAAATTGTGCAGTCCGTCCGGACCTGGTGATTTCCAGTTCGGTAACGGACGAACTGCACTGGCTATATCTAGTGGTGTTATTAAGATAGTTTCCATTTCTGGAATAGGTTCACACACTCGCTCGACATCACGTAACCAGTCAGCCTCAGTATGACAGACGGGTACCGACCAGACGCTGCGCCAGAATGAACTCGTAGCAGCATCATCTGGGCGACACACGTCCGTCATATTTTGCTCGGGTCGCTCCCAAGTTCGGTATACCCACCTTTCATCGCTCTGGAACATGCGATTCTGCGAGTAACGATCAACCCGCCGCTTATACCGCCGAATACGGTTGGCCCATGCATAAACCTTCTGCTTCAGGAAGTCGATGCGCTCTGTGACACGGGACATGTAATCTTGGGGACTGATTTCAGTTCCCGAGAATGCCCGCTTCACAAAGCGCATCACACGTGGTCGTGTATTGCCCTCCCTGAAACAGTATAGTTTGCCAATGAGCACCCTGGCCTCGTCGATACGACGCTCGATCCTGCGCTGCCAGGCCGGTACGGCTGGTTTTGGTCGACTAGCTAAGTCACAATTTGGAAATTTAACATTAGCTAGTCGACATGCCGCAATAGCCCCACAGTACAAGATCGAGTGTGCATCAACGAGGTCCTCGCTACTCTCGAATATATTCTTGAGTTGCGAGTCCAGGGCACACACCAACGCCCTATTTCGCTTATGCATGGGTAACCGTGGTAATCGGGGCCTAAGTTCGGTAGGAATGGATCGATACTCGCGAAGCGCATCCTCCAGTGCGCTCCTCAATCGGTCGTTGCACTGGCTACTTACCGTAGCAACCCTATCATCTTCCTCTACAGCAACAGTATTGGGCCGCGATGTGGTCGCGTCAATAATAGACGCTGGTACCGCAGTCTGTGCCAGAGTCAAGATGATACGGTTGCTTAGTACCTCTGAGCGCAGCCTATCAAGTGCGGCGTCGTCCAACATGTGATTGCGCTGGATGACGCGCACCTGATCCGACAGTCGTTGGCTTGACACGTTGACGGTTGGTTCAAGGTCCTGGAATAGAGACAGCATCCTAGCACGGTACGCAGTGAGGTTAGTTCCCCCCTCTGTAGACCCGTAGTATGCGCGCATGACGTTCTCATTTATTGTTCGAGTCCATTTCATGCGCTGCTCACAACCACCGGTAGCGGGGACCCGGCTCGGGGCCGGTTGGCCCCTAGGTCCCAAGCTGGTCGGCGGCCGGCTTCTCCCCTGCCCACGCTCTGGAGATGGTGATGGTGTTCGTGATGTCGTCGGCGGAGAGAAATACTCGTCGCTCGAGCTCGACGCTACTGCCGTCGCCGGTGACGCAGGTGATCCGAGGTTCGGCGGTGGCGAGGCGGAGCTGAGCGACGAGTCCGGGGATGGTGGGCGTGCGCGTCGTCTAGCTGCAGCTGCTCTCGTAATCATCGTTTTTTCATTATTCGTCGTAAATATTGTTTCTTGAGTCTCAGAATTTTTTTGATGTCTGTCATCGTTGTCAATGAGTTTGTCAACTTCATTTTAACTTCGATTTCTATTTCTTCATTTTGGTTTTTGGCAGTTTTAATTTATTTATAGGATACAATATGAGGAGTTTTAATTGATTCTGTAGAAACTGCAATATATAGGGGTTTTTTGGAATAAATATTATAAAATAAAATTAGGTTTTTTTCAGACAACGTTATGTGTCAACGAGAGTTGCCAGCTTTTTATTATTATTATTATTATTATTTCCATTCTCCGCTGTCAATAGTCACGTTATCATTTTCTTCCTTTTCGAGTTTATTATATGAGATTATTTTGTGTATTTTATCAATGGCCTTTAATTGCCTGATAATAAAATGATTTGATTTGATATACTGACTCACACAACCCATCCAATATTTCTTTGGTATTCCTCACTCTCTCCATCCATCAATATTCATTTTAATCACTCTTTTATTTACATGCGATCATGATCATTCATCATCACAACCATGAACCATGTCCACACCCAGACAAACGATTCCCTTTCAACTTTTCTGTAATCGACGCCACTTTCTAACTTCCCCAAATATCATTATTAATACTATAAACGGGATATTTAAGTACCAGGTTTACTTTTTGTTTCGAGTTCCCGATACGTCGGCGCCAAGTACCATGATCACGGATAAACTGACGGTGTTAGTTACCATGTCAGTTTAAAAACTTATTTCCCCTAATACACTCATAATTATCTTACTTTATCTATTCTTTTCACTCCACTCATCTACCTCAATATTATCATCTGCACCATATGAGATCTTTTTACGCCCATCCATCGGCATGTCAAATCACGAACTTAATAAATTGAATTCCTTCAAGTCATTTTTTAATATCTTTAAAAGAGCTCGACAAAAAACTATATTCTTATAGCTGCCCGCGTGTTCGTTCGATTGAAAATATGAAAGTGTGTTAGAAAAACCACTTCAACTCTCAGCCCTGCGCTAAGCGTTGATACAAAGTACATTTCGGCCAAGCAAAAATGGGCATTAGGGCTTTGGCATCTAAATATAAAGTGTTATAGATTGTCTGCCGTTATAAATACGACAGCTTTTGCAGCCCGACGCGCGACGTCTACATTAGTGGAGTTAGGTGGGACCAAACGCTGCTACCTAATTTGCCTTGAGTTTCGACAAATTGAAAATTTTATTATAACGGAATCATTATTATAGGAGTTATAAAAATATAGCCTATATCCTACCCCAGGATGTAATCTATGTATTTCCTTGACAAATTAAATTATGATCCAATCAGGCGTCTCGAAATGAAAATGTAACAAACACAATGAGTTATTTTTGCATTTATTATATTTAGTATGGATACATATTTCTATGACGGATACCAAGAAACTGTCGTCAAAGAAATCTAGTCGTTGGTTTAAAACCAGTATTTCTCATCATGGGAGTAAAGTTTCAAATAATCTTTTCGACGGTCGAGATAATAATCTTCGCATGCTATAGAAGCCCTCCAAGAACCTTGTCAAAGAGATGCAATTCTTTTTACTTTAGATAAGGGTGCAAAGTCGTTCCTCAGAGAGAAATAAGTACTTTTGTTAAATTTCAGTCGCTTCGGCACCTATTCTATCATCGCTGCCGATTTATGAATAGAACTGACATCTATTTTGTATATCTGACAAAGTTCTCGTCGGGCGTTTTAGATAGTCAGCAGTCAAATTAAAAGCATTTCTTTCAAGTGGGATCAAGTTTAATTTCGTTCTACAATCCCACAGTTTTTCAAGATTTTAGGGAGAGAACCTACAATATTTTCCACGTTAATTGAGCCAATAGATATGGTTTCTTTGTCTGTGATGCTACACGTGCCTCTAACAGAAATACACGCAAGCATTTCTATGCAATGTCTGTCGCTCATACAATTTCCCTTCACCTCGCTCCTCACAAATATAAAACGGAAACTGCCGAAGGATTTATCAAAAGTCGGAAACGTCGCCTCTAATAAAACAGATAAAAGTTTATTTAACAGCTGTCTTTATTTTGTACTTACCTTTGGTTGGAACGTTAAATTTTCTAGGGTTGAATATTCGTGTTCGTATTTTTTTATTTTATGTGGAAGTCGGGTTCCAGTCTAGTTCTTGTTGAGGTGAGGCCATTTTGGCATTATTAGTTTTTGTTAGTGACTGCCTATTTGGCTTCCAACGCTCAGTTAGTACCTACTTGGTAAGGCCCTCTTGGTAAGCCTGATTTTCAGACATTCGGGCAACTTCGAATACTTAACGACTGTCAAAGACCTTCAATTGACAATGGCTTAAAGTGCTTTTCGAGGCACGGAGCTAACTCAATATGTAAAGAAAGCTTATCGCCTATTACATGGGACTTAAAACAGACCTGGTGAAATGAGAGTGTTCGATTAAGTACGCCTCTTCCTTCAGGGATTACAGGTGTGATGTTATTTTAAACGTGTTACGTAGAAAGGACCTTTGACCGACTGAAGAGACAAAAATATCTTCCGCCACAGTCGTACACTCCAATACCGAGAGTCTGCGGTCGTCTTGCTAACAGCTTTAATCAAATAAAGTGGTCTCCTCAATATGTCACGTAAAGTTTGAAATACACATGCTACTAGAAAAGCATGCTTGTCTGCTACAAGGTAGTCTGCTCATTTTTAACATGCTTTCCGAGAGTGTACATATTTTACTCTAAAGCACGCGTTAGGTTTGCTCTCAAGAATTCTCAATAACAAAAGAAGTAACATGTAAAAATAAATCTTATTACAATGATTCAAAACTCTGTTTTAAACGTGATAAAAAATCTGCTCTCCGCTCCGAGCCGGTCTTTGTGAACGGGATGAGATTATTTTGGGCGAGCAGTTGGTCTGCTGGTCTCATTTTTACCTAATCAACCAAGGTTTGAACAGACGCAGTGTCATTTTTTTTTAATAATTAATTGAAAACCTGATCACGCAAAACTTTATCAAAAACAATTTCCTCCTTTTGCGATATCTATTGAGAAAGTAATATAATAATAATTTTGAAACCATCGAGAATATTTAAAAAATTCTTGTTTATTCTCAAAATTGACGGCAAGTTGAATCACTTAAATAAGTTTTCATTGTTACACAATACCCCTCAACCCGCAAACAAATGAGAACAATAACGTGCAATAAGTAACCCCATTTCCAAAACCCTACGTGATTAGGGGTAGGTAGGACAACCCCGACATACTTGTCGTAGGTCATGGATTAGGCACGTTACTTTCGGGGGTGCGCGCGAATATTCTCATATCTCCCGACCCATGACAGTAGTTAGAACAGTAGGGTTTTAGTCGGTTTTTTAAAGTCAGATGCCTCCATTCGTCCCAGACTGAGGCTATCAAAAAAGATTTCCCCAATCTAAATAAAAAAGAGGAGGAGTCTTATGGACACAGTGCCAGCAGTGAACGCAGCGTAGGCTTACTTATGAAAATTATCAAGCAGCTGCCCCCAATAATATTCCCTACGTATATATATGTTACGTATACAAGAAAACTTACAAAGATTAAATAAAGGGAGTGAACAGGTAGCAATCCTCGCTTCTTTATGATTCACAACGAGATAAACAAATTCTCCAGTCATTTGTAAAAATAATCAAAAAGCTTCTGCTTGCGTCCACCCCTCCTTTTACCAATTATGCGAATGGCAGACTCAATAATATGTACCTGCACACCTACAAAACGAACATCACATATGTCCGAGGAGACATCAAAGGGACTCGCATTCGCAATATTTAATTAACAAATATTCCAATCTGCCAAACAGAGCTCGTCAAAGGGAAACCGACAAATATGACGCTGCATACAATTCTTTGTACTGACACTAATATTACAAAATTGAAATACCGAATTTACCTATCAATGTTTGCATGGAACGTGTTTGTGTACAGTTGTCAAAAATGTGTGTAGGGAACTTAGTTTTAAAAACTTTTAAGCTTATCTTTTGTGAATTTTATCGTCATCTAACCTAACAACAAAACCGTAGGTGGAAGGAAGGCACTACTTAACTTAGCGTTTAACAATTGTTATTCGATTCTGCCTTAAAGTATTAAGTAAGACAAAGGAATTTTAGTTCTTCCACAAGTCCCGTTTGCATATTAAAAATAAATAAACAAATCAAACAAAGGAAAACCTTCCCGGGTACAAGCCTTTGTTCGTCCGCATGACCTAGATCTTTTGTAAACCCTACTTGCTGAGCTGGGTAGCTCGCCCGGGCAAGTACCGGGAAATGGGAGGTCCGTTTCGAGCTGCAAGCTCCCCATTGGCTGTTGCGCCAGGCTGTTTTCCCAGAACTGCAGCTTTGTGTTTCAAGGAGCTTATATTCCAATGTAATATCCATCGAAGTGCTTCCACGAATTTCGTGTTTATTGCGCAACCTCTCTCTATAGATTAAATTCTGGTTCCAGGAATTAAATGCTGCAGTAATATTGCAAAAAGCTTTATGTACATCGTGTATTCAGAAGCAGAAGCAGTATTCAGTTGAAGTACTCTGGTTTGTTTATACTAGTTGCGACGTACTAGTTGCTTGTGCAACTTTCTTGACAAGTTATTTATTTAATACTCAGAGACGTTTAATGATCACTTAAGCCATTACTTAGTAAAGATTTTGACACTTTAGTGAAGGTTTTGTATATCAAATCTTTACTAAGTGGCGGCTTAAGTAATCAATAAATATCTCTAGTAAGCAAGCATTAATATAGAGGCGTGGTTAAGACATTAAGCCCGCCTCTATACAATTGCTTGCTAAAATACCCATGGGGGCATTTTCCACCGATCAGCCTTTGGATGTTTCCTTGAAGTTGGTCTAATAACTTCAAGTTAATAAGTTACTTTTTCTTTGGTAGCTGGCAAACCTATGTTGAGAATAAAACCATGCCTACCTCACATAAAGAAGAGGCCTGTTGGTGCGCGCTAATATTTTGGTACATAGATTTGCAGTGAACAGCTGAACTGCTGAATAATGAAATTTATTTATAACATTTTTTTAAATTGATTTATTGTAATTTATTTCGATTTTATGTAATCTAAATTCATTAATTGGCGTCATGACTAACTTAGTTCAAAGACTATGTAATACTAATAACAAATAGACATCGACAGTTTTAATAGTAAACAATGTTTAATTAAACTAGGTTCAGTATGTTCTCTTCTTCCATACTTCTCTTTTACTTGCCATCTAATGAGAGACCTCCTTTCTTGTCCCATCATCAAAAACAAATGTCATTTATTTAAATTAGGGTTATAATCAGCACGTTTTGAACGTCAAAGGTCTTTGTGTCCCCCAAAACACGCCCACACTTCGACACTTCCTAGCGTTTTAGCGGGGAAGAAAAAGTGGCGGGACAAATTCCCGCAAACTCAAACTCAAAGCATTTATTTCAATTAAGCCATTACAGGCACTTTTGAATGTCAGAAGAACAATTCACAAAAAAAACGTTACTACGAGTGCAATACGTCATTCCGAAAGCCACCACGCCGAACCACACGCCACCGAATGCCCGCAACAACGAACACTGCGAGCACGAAAGCACGCAGCGACGCACACCGCAACCACGAATGCACGAGACCCCGAATCACGGAACAACGAATGCACGCCGCAACGCGCAACCGCCGCCCCGCGACCCGTAGCCCCGCGCACCCGCCGCCACGACACGCGCCTCCGTACGCCCCCGCACCCACAGCACTCGCCGCCGGTAACATCCGGCGCCGCGCAGCCCGACGCAGCAACTCCCGAAACAACGCATTGCACTCCTAAGCTACAGTCACAATCACAAGGCATAATAACTTGTGAAAGGACTGCAGTTGCCAGTTCCCTAGCGTAGATCTCATGAAGAAGATCGGGCAAGAAACTCCATGGACACTCTTTTCAAATCAGAATATTGTTACAAAAGAACAGTGGCTAAATTATAGCTAATGGAAATAATAAGCGTCTACTTAAGTCACCGTGATAGATACCGACGAAATAATTTACTTAGTTTTATCAAATCAAGCTTAGGGCCTATCAATCGCTGGAAAAAAAAATCATCATAATTATGAGCTCAATTGACTAGATTACAGGTGATAATAAATAATCATAGCTTAATTTATTTTTTCTATCTGACTTGACTTTACAACTTTTGACTTAGCTATGCTTTTAATATTGGCATGTAATAAACCTTTGTAAGTTAAAAGACATTTCAATAATAATTGTCAACTGTATCTGAACTGACAGTTTGTCTTAGTCTGCACGAGCATCTCATAATATTATTTTCCATCGATTCTCCGTGATTTTCTAATTCATCGACTAGTTCTGCTTATGAACTCTGATATTTACTGTTCCCTGTGTGACTTGCCTAAGGATGACTCTGGATTCCGATTCTGCCTCTTTACTTTGAACTTTATTGTGTGTACATCGAATTGAATATCACGATGGGTAGCCGTGTAAGGCCTACAAGCATTATACAACGTGTTTGCCATGCGTGCTGGTTACGCACAAGAAGAGAAGTCCTACGTATGAATAGTCAAGATGAAAGTAGTCCTCAGCTAGACACAACTGACGATGTGCAACCACAAGAAAATGTAATCCAGCCTGATGCTGATGCATCAACCCAACCTAAGCCAACACAAGTTGTGGAGTTAGCCAATTATAGACGAATAGCAAAGATGTTTATTTTTCTATTACACATTTTATTTCTATAACTTTACGATGATATAGCTTTAATGTACTTAGGAGAGTTATGCAATTGATACCTTAACATCCCTAGCCTGCATATTGTCATGAATGATTGTGAAATGTGCATACTATTGGTGTACCTATTCTAAATAAATAAATTGTGTTAAACGTGTTTTTCTGTATCTAATAAAATGGTAAGGGTAGGTAAACCTTTTTTTTGGGGTGGTTGGGAAATCAACATATAACCCCTCCCGCTCTTGGACAGCGAAAAGGAGTGTCAGACTTCTACTGACTAAAAACCACCCATGTTCCTTCTTAGCCCTTTATGTCGAGGCCGCGGTATCTTGCATCGGTTGGACTTAGTATTCTGAATACGGTAGTCCGTAGTTTATAATGTGTAAATGCATTTCTATCTATATTTAAAGGGTAAGTAGGGTGATTAGTCCGTTGTTTGTACGACATAACCTCTATCTTTAATTCTGGCGTAGCAGAGCAAGCTCATTTTGGCCCGTAATCCACCAAAGCGGAGAGGAGAGGAGATGTCTCATTTTTCTATAGAATTTTGTGCAGTGAGCGAGCAAGCGGCGCGGCAGAGCGGATAAGGCCCGTAATCCACCAAAGCGGAGAGGAGAGGAGACGAGAAGAGATGTGCCGCGAAGCTGGCAGGTTATTTCCACCAAAGCGGAGAAGAGATGCGTTGCGGAGAGGAGATGTGAGCTGTGTGTAGCAGAGATGTGAGCTGTGAGAGATCGAAAACAAAACAAAACGTGCGAGGCGCGCGTAGAAGGCAGCGGGGTGAAGCCCGGCCGCCCGACTACACTTCTCCGCTCTGCCGCGCCGCTTGCTCGCTCGCTGCACAAAATTCTATTGAAAAATGAGACATCTCCTCTCCTCTCCGCTTGACCCATTTCCACCAAAGCTAAGCGGAGAAGAGATGTGGAAATAACGAAATCGGATTGGTTTATTCAAACACATCTCCTCTCGTCTCCTCTCCTCTCCGCTTTGGTGGATTACGGGCCTAAGTGTCTAGTCGGGCGGCTGGCCTTAGGCCCGCAATCCACCAAAGCGGAGAGGAGAGGAGACGAGAGGAGATGTGTTTGAATAAACCAATCCGATTTCGTTATTTCCACATCTCTTCTCCGCTTAGCTTTGGTGGAAATGGGTCAAGCGGAGAGGAGAGGAGATGTCTAATTTTTCTATCGAATTTTGTGCAGCGAGCGAGCAAGCGGCGCGGCGGCAGAGCGGAGAAGTGTCTAGTCGGGCGGCCGGGCTTCACCCCGCTGCCTTCTCCGCGCGCCTCGCACGTTGTGTTTTGTTTTCGGTCTCTCACAGCTCACATCTCTGCTACACACAGCTCACATCTCCTCTCCGCAACGCATCTCTTCTCCGCTTTGGTAGAAATAACCTGCCAGCTTCGCGGCACATCTCCTCTCTTCTCCTCTCCTCTCCGCTTTGGTGGATTACGGGCCTCACCCCGCTGCCTTCTCCGCGCGCCTCGCACTTTTTGTTTTCGATCTCTCACAGCTCACATCTCTAGCTGCTACACACAGCTCACATCTCCTCTCCGCAACGCATCTCTTCTCCGCTTTGGTGGAAATAACCTGCCAGCTTCGCGGCACATCTCCTCTCGTCTCCTCTCCTCTCCGCTTTGGTGGATTACGGGCCTTTTACTCGTTTCCGCTCGACTCTTTGTTGGTGTTTCGTTGGTGTTTGTGGAAACACACACGTAAGCAGTTTTCTATTGCGAGGTAGGTAAAAGAAGACATTAATGGGTCCGCTCAGCTTGCGACCGACACCGGGCTTTAACATTCTGAAAACGTCCGTAGTTTATTTTGTATTTCTATAGTTCTTTTTCGATTAGTCCATTGTTAATACAACATAACCTCTAAAACTTTAAACAGGAATATCTTTAATTCTGGGGTACCTATAAAAATATAACTGAAGACAAAACTATTCAGGAATTCAAACTCTAATACAAATATATTTTTCCACAGGCTGACGCAAAAAAAAAATGTCAACAAAAATTTGTTCGAGCGTTTGCCACTATTCTTTTGGTACATTATATCATTCATATTGAGATGGTATATTATGTGAGAACTATGTAGCAAGACGTGCAAGTTAAGAGCGTCCAGAGTAAAAAGATACACAAAGCAACACATCTGTTTATCGTATACTATAATGTGTAAGATAATAACAAATAATCGATTACATAAATTATGGTCACATGTGAGGTAGCACACACGAACAATAATAAAAACAATATACTACAGTATAAATAAAGCCTCCAAGGCAAACCCGTTTACACGTCCAAAGTTACCGTTCACACAGTCTATCCATCGTTTCTTTGATTTTCCTCTACATAGACCCATCCAAACATACTCAAAACTTACAAAACGGACCAAGTAAACGTTATAAGCTACCTATATATCAACTTGACTTGCCAGGCCAGCTTCATCTAAGCTAGAATACACCTCCAATATACAAAATACTACGAATTGGGCATTACTTGCAATCTATCATACCAGCTAAAAGCCTGAACACGAAATAATTGAATGAAACGTAACACTCGAAACTAGGGTAACCATTTCGAAATAAAAATCCTGATATAAAACTGGAAAATCAAAACTACACCTATTACAATTCACTGCTGGGCGTAGACCTCTCACAAGCTGCGCTCTAAGTCTGTCAAAAAGTCTGTAAAGCGTCCAATAACCAAAAGCCGAAAATTTAAAAAAGAAACGGGCTTTTTACTTATTAAGTTCCTAGATATCATAATTATTATGTTTAAACAAATTCACACAGACAAGGGGGGAAGTCCAGACAGAGAGCCAAAAACTACGTACCGTTTCGATTTTGTATTTTATCATACGGCCCGTAAGTAAATTACTTTCTACCGAAGGCGTGGAGTCTTGGACACATACCATACCATAAGTTGGGACGTATGCAGCATGGTCACCCTACTCTCTACCCACACATACGCACCGGATTTACGTATAGAATCGCAATACTAATTGCAGTATCGGTGTTGTTGAATAGTCCACAGCTCGCTCCCGGGGATTCTGCGAATTTTGTGCTAGTGTGTGTATAGGTACAGGTACAGTCGACGGCTAACTTGAATTATGCAGTTACGTAACATAAAGTCATGCTGGTAATCTCCGAAGGGTTGGGCAGGGGAGTATGCTATAGTACACACACACATTCTACTAGTTGCGTTTACGTCCCATGTAATCGAAAATGCTCTCTAATTAGTCGATATTCATTTGTTTGTACAAATTTTTAGCAAAAAACAAAGGCTTCTCCAAATGATTTATTAGAATTCTGAATTGTTGTACACATAACATCTTCGCACACAAAGTCACGTCCTTGTATTATTTTATTGAACTTAGCATTGATTTAAACCGATGTTCTACTAAAATCTTACATCTGAATTTCCCATACACATTTCTGCTCTTGACAGTACACGAGTGCAATCGATGCAGCTACCATCGCGGCCCGGGTATTTAAACAAGCTTACCGCCCGCCTCGCACCGGCTCGGCACCTAGTCGGACACAGTTTCCGTCCCCCTCTTTGATGTTCACAACTGTTGACAAACCGGACAATCCGGACATATTGGCTTTCAGATGCTGTTTTCACTGTGTATTCGATGGATTTGATTAAATAGAGAGCTGTACGGCTGTACCCACTATGTGCATGATTTGCTTTGATAGTGGTTGCGAGTGACAGTGTAATTACAGACAGGGGTTATTTGATGTTGTCATGTAGATAATTGTGGTTGTACATATAAGCTGTGACCACTAATCCATCAGGGTTGAAATTAATTTGCGGTGATGATTTTGATTGCGTTGCAGGTGGTCCAAGATGCAATCATCGGGTCGGATTAAGTTATTGTCTTCGTGACGGGCTAATTTTAGACAGGTCGTGTCACTTTACGAGCTATCTGAAATTAATCCACACTCACAGTTCTGCAAGCTACTTTTTAACTTATACTTTAAAATCTAAGTTTGTCAAAACAATATCTAGTGTTAACTATCACTACACCAACCAATGACAACGTCACTAAATAAAACCAGACAATTAATCAATCAAAATATTTTATTTCACACAGGCCTAGGGTGCTTACGAGTATAAAACGTCAAAAAAAGTACACAGGAACCTACAACCAGGTAGGAAGCTACAAACAAAACACCATCGATCATTTGAGTAGTAATGGATATTGCATGTTTTGTGTTTTGTGGAATATGCCGATCTGTCACCCCGCTTTGTCCCCTTAGGGTGACGGATAGGAAAAAAAAGTTTGATCTGTCCCCCTGTTTGCAATGAGGGGACAGTTCGAACTTTATTCACTCCTTAACGGTTTCATCTGTCCCCCTATTGGTGATACGGGGACAGATGAAACTTATTTATTCCTGTTTGTCCCCCACAAAATTTAATATATTAATTCTTAATAGTAATGCCACACATAAGACTAGTGGTTTAGGTTTATAATCGTCTGTTTTTAAATAAGTTACAAATATTTCTTTTGTTTCTGTATCGATCTGTCACAGTCCCATAAATCACGTAGTAGGTATTCCAGGTATAATAAGTATAACAATCAGTCCTCTGATTTGACTTCATATTACAAATGTTAATTTTTACTATTAATGATAACTTTTAGATGAGGAAATGTTCCTAATAAGAAATATTATATTAAGGAATAATTTAGATTAAATACATATATTTATTCCGACACATTAAATTAATTAAAAACTATAAAATAAACTAAACTAACAATAAACTATAAAAAGGCATCGAAATACTGCTCCTCAACGCTGTCAGCCGGTAATGTGCCCAAAAGACTGGCGGCATTGCCTCGTTGTATGGCAACACTTAGCCTCTGACCAAGATAAAAGCCAGCCCTTGGGTCACGAGAAGCGTCAACTAAGCGTTTCGAGATTTCCTTAAACAGGCTATGAGCACTCGGACCCCACGGCCCCAAAGTTTCAAGAAAGAAATGTATTATTCAGGAATGAAGTAAATACATTCAAGTTTTGACGTTTTTGTTCCTGTAAGAGTTATCAAACAAAATAAAAGTTCTGTCTGTGATCTGTATGTCAGATACAGAACAACTCCACTTGTATGTAGTCAGTACTATAGTTAATATCAAAACTTATTTTGCGAATAACTTCTTAAAGATTTAAAGTAAGTCTTATTTTATTTTTTAAGTCCCCTCTTTGAGGAGACGGTAATGAGGCGAAAAAGGGCGCCGCTAGCTAGCTGTCGATTGGGGAGGGACGGGGGTGCCTCAAAGACGTTTATTTAATGCAGTTTGCATCAAATGCAAACGCAACGCATTATTTGCATGGTTCACTCTGTACTGCTGGTTCATTGTTAACCACGCGACTAATATATGTACAATACCTATTGTGATTTATCGGACTGTGACTGATTCTATCAATCAATAACAAAACAAAATATTCTTATTATTAGTATATTTTTTATTGTAATTAAAAAACAGTATCTTGACTGGCCTGTTGGTCTAGTGGTTAGTGACCCTAACTGCTATGCCGGAGGTCGTGGGTTTGATTCCCACCCAGGACAAATGTTTGTGTGATGAGCACGATCATTTGTTCTGTGTCTGGGTGTAATTTATCTATAATATGTATGTATTTAGAAATATATAAGTATGTTTATCAGTTGTCTAGTACCCATAACACAAGCTCTGCTTAGCTTGGGACTAGATGGCGTTGTGTGATAGTTGTGGAATATTATTATTATTATTATTATAGATGATTATATAAACCTAAACCACTAGTCTTATGTGTGGCATTACTTTTTAAGAATTAATATATTAAATTCTGTGGGGGACAAACAGGAATAAATAAGTTTCATCTGTCCCCCTATTGGTGATAGGGGGACAGATGAAACCGTTATAGAGTGAATAAAGTTCGAAATGTCCCCTAATTGCAAACAGGGGGACAGATCAAACTTTTTTTTCCTATCCGTCACCCTAAGGGGACAAAGCGGGGTGACAGATCGGCATATTCCTGTTTTGTCTGACTCTGACGGACAGACAGTGAAACAGACTCCAAATAATATCGATGGTTAATTAATACGGGATATCAGTTGATAACCACTGCAACCCCATACGACTGATGTTTACAAAAGTCCCTAATTCTTTTCACTACCAACGAAATGACATAACTAACCCGCAGCTTTCATAAGACAAGCAACTTTAAACGACTGTTACATATCTCAAAGTCAATTGAAAAGATCCCAATGAAAGGGCTTCCACAGACGAAGTTTGTTTACCAGGTATCAAATGTTTTTTGCGTAGGTGAGCATATGTAACTAGCACTTGATTGCCCGCTATTTACGAGAGAACTCTAATTGGTATAATCCGATACCGGCAGACAGAATAATTGCCCGACCAATTAGGAAACCAACATATATTTATATTGGAACCTTTTCATATTAAAGGCGTAGGTTGGCAATCTCCTCTTTGAGAGCTTAGTTCGTAATTTGACGGAAGCCTTGAAAACGATTTGATATTAAAGAAATTTATTTTGTACGTAATACTTTCTTTTTCGTTATATTCAGAGAGCTTACATCGAAAGTAACTTTTAATTTATCTTCTAGATCTATTTTGTTTGTTATTAATTTTGCGAATTTCGGTTGAATTTAATGTTATCAACTTTTACTTGGGCCAACATCGTGTGAAATCAATTTTTTTTCTGATGTTATCTATTCTAGAGGTCCGTTTGACGGTATACCTTTCGTAAATTAGTTTTTATTCTATGTAACAATTTGTGTAGACACTTAACACAAAAAATAGATGTAGACATGTCTAGTCTATATAAAAAAGAAGAAGAAGGAAATTAATACATAAAGCAAATAATTATTTTAAATAAAATGACACTTATTTAAGTATTGAGTAGATCAGTAGAGGAAGACTAAACAAACGATGGATGGACTGCGTAAAGGATGGTATGACAAGAAAGGAGGTGTTTGATGAAATGACAAGCAATAGAGAAGTCCTCACAATTGCAATTATTTATTGTTCAAGAAATTACATTGCTTAGATTACTGAAACACTACACACACTAGGATACAACACTACCACTAGGATACACTAAAACCCATCCCAATCGCGTCCTTATTTCCCATTTGGATTTCCTCATTCCCGAAACAAAACAAATTATTCATCATCTCACATAAAACAATATAACTTTTTGCATATCCGACAATACCTTACCAAGGTCAAAATTAATTTTAAACTAAATGAAGAGATGTTGATTGAACTTGAGTGTATTGTGCAAACAGCCCTCAGCGAGGGATTATTAATCCCTCTCCCTAAGCTATTACGTGCACGGTGCGAGAAGCAGTTTAGACTCGAATTGTTGCCAATTATCTGGGTTTATCACTACACTACGTTTTGGAAAATTATCTTTGAAAATAACCAAATAAACATTCATAAACCTAATTACTTTTAATCTCCTTCTAATCTTTTGCTATAAATTCCAGTTTCAATTTGCGTCGTGACTTTGAGGGAATGTTACGGTGGCCTGAGTGACTACGCCACTTCAATCTTATTTAATTTATGTAAGTGCTTGTAGCTTTCTTGGTAAAAATGCCTAAAAGTTAGGAAAAACGAAGTTTTAAGACAAAATATCCTGAGCTGTAAGACTTGATCATGCAGACCGTATAAAGACAAAGAAAATATACTTACCGCTGATACGTTCTTAGGGACGAGCGCTATGATTCGCACTTCAAAAAAAAGAAAAAAGTTGATCGGAGGAAAAGCCTTGTCATGGTTGGATTGAATATTTACGAATGGACCGAAATCATGATTGCTGCTGAGCTGTTGCATCTCGCATAGAGCAAAGCGAATTATTCGACGTTGATAACCTACGTTCAGTAATGGTTAATAAAAAAGGATGAAATTATTCAACGGTAACATTTATCAGTTATGTATTTAAATAGTCAGAGCAATTATTGATGTTGTGAATCTCTCTCAAAGGGAAAATATTAATAGTTTCTGCTCAGTGCATTCGGCAGCAGTACAAAAAATATAACTACTCTTTGAGAGAGAGCTTTTGCAAATATTTAAAATTATTTATTGACATACCCGTCAAAGGAAAACTAACATTGCCCGTTTCCCATAAAGTCTAGCACAGTCCGGCATTGTTCAAATATCGGTGAGCCACGCGTAAACGCGCGTCGAAAACGTAAAGTTCAAACGATATTTAATGGATAGTAGGTACACTTATCCATAGCATTTGGGTTTAAATTCTTGCGGCAAACACAAATATCACCTATAAATACCCGTCATGTGAATGAATAATCTTAAAACGAAGTACGGTGAAATTCGCTTATGATGGCTCCGCCAATATTGGTCAATGACCTATTGCTTAATATGAATAATTAAAAGTTTGAAATTGAGAACTTTCATACAGTACAATTCTTTGTAACACTATTCTGTTTGACCGATTTAGCTCATCAATGTTGCTTCTTTACTTCTATTCTTAGAAGTTATATCCGGTAATAGTGACAGACAAGATCAATAAAACCTTCCTTCGTTTCACCGTTTCCTGGGCCTACCTCACCCCTTTCCGTAGGGTGACGTTTGGTGTGAGTGTGGCGCGTGTCTCGGTTTTGTTTTGATTCTCAGTGACGAGTTGAAAATTCAAGGTTACGCCTTGTTTGGGTTTGTGCGCAAAATAACATCGTAACCTTGTAAAACATTTAACAATGAAGGAGGACTAGAAAATAGAGAATTAAACTCGTTGCTTGCAAAGGAGTTTGAGGTCGGCCATTCGACAATTTGAGTGGTTATTAAAAACGTCTGAATCGTGCATTCAAATGTTTTGAAGCAGTAATACGTAGAAATTGGGAGCTTTTTTACATTTATACATCACATAACATCACGCCTTTAATCCCCGAAGGGTTTGTCAGTCACTTTAGTACACCCACATTTCACTTTTTATGTTCGAGTCCCATTGCCATAAACCGGGTACAAATCCAGACTTCGTGGATGTTTCTGAGAATTTCTTTATGGAAAATCCCAATAACACTTGCACAACCTGCGATTTGAACCCAGGACAGCAGTCGAGCTAGTGACCAATAGACTTACAAGCCAGTCCATTTTTTTGTCGTCATTAATTAATATTTTAAGTATTAAGTCGTTAATTTAATTAATATAAAGTTCGGCCGTCCGTGCTAAGCCCACAGACTCACGGTTGAAATAACAAACATGCCGTGTAACCCAGCTTTATTTACTGTTCGAAATACGAAATGAACTTTATTTTCGCGTTGTGATGAGCTCAAAGGAATTCTGTATGCGTGCACACACGCACACACACATGTGTCTTCGTCCTGCGAGTTTTATATGTGTGAGTATCACAGGTATCCAGATTTTCAATCAAAAAATATTTCAACTGGAAAATATTGCATGTTTTAATTACATGTTATTTGGAAACTCGCGCTGTCTGTTACGCTTGATTGAACACTGCGAATTAATTTAGTGTAAAATCGTGATTATTTGAGAACATGGATTTTGAAAAATAACTGACTGTATGAAGCTTTTAATTAGACAGTGTGCATCCATGCAACAAAAACATGGTTATATTTGTGTGGTAGACCATTAACGATGTATGAAAAACCGTTCAGTTCAAAACAAATGTCATAATTATTCATCATGACGAGTGGCACGTTAAGCCGGTGGTCCCGGCCGCCAAATGGCGGTCGTCAAACCACGTCAGAGGCCCTTGCGGCGGTTTAGAAACTCTGACACTAGGGTGTGTGGGGTCGTTAGAAGAAAGAAAGAAGAAGATCATGACGAGTGCAACGGAAGAGGCTAAATAATATACAGCTGCTAGAGCCAACCTTTAGGCTGAGCCGCCTTTAGCTAGGTTGATCCATGAATGAGTGAATTCATGGATGAGTGACCACTCATTACATACCGAATTTCCTCCCTGCCCCGAAAAGCAACATTGCCCCGGCTATTTTACAGTCGTTACAGTAGTTGCTTGAAAGCCTGACAGCCAGTCTTCCCAAATAGTATCGCATTACCCAGTACTAACTGGTTTGTGAAGGCTAGATAGACAGTCGCTCCTTATAAAATTCTGGTATTCAGCTGCATCGAGATAGACTGGAGGCCAACCCCAACATAGTTTGGTAAAAGCATAATTTATGAGTACGAGAAGCTAAGCTTGTATTTCACAAGGCTTTTAAGTCTGAGAAGTGGTAACTTACAATATAATTTTTCAGAAGAACAACTCACCTGAAGATAAACAAATCCCATTATAAAAAACAACAAAGAAATAAGAAATAAAATCCCAGGCTATAATGTTTAATATCTTCACTTCTTAAACGTCTTTTATTTTTTCTTTCGAATAGTCGCTGTAAGTAGAGAGCTCAACTATTGACTAAAGTTTCTAATAAAGTACAGTCATGAACACCGGTACACACGAAACCATTTTTACAAGTCATTTTCTGCTATTGCCCTGGTTTTACGAAATAGGTGTTACCTCGAAATAGAAACCCTGATAAAATACTTTTTTAATTTTCCTAAGTGTATATGTTACAGTCAAAACTCCTAATCGGTGAAAACTACTTTTGACTGGTTTCAGTCAAAACTCTTATTATGTTCAAGCGCGTTTAAATATATATATATCTATTAAATGTTGGCTAACGCACAAGGCTATCCAAAGGGTCAAAAAAATCCTACTAAATTTCCTAATGACCTTTAGGTTATTTTAATTTATTGATTTACGTGAGTATTGTTACGAAATGAGTAGAGAAATAAAAAAGAAACCACCCAATAATTTGTTATAATAGTTTTGACCAGATAATAGTAGTTTCGACTGATACAGGGTGTAAACAAACCCTTCACGCAGCCCTCATTAAGCGTGATGCATTATGTACATCAAACTAAGTATCCCTACGCAAAATTCTGGGAAACGACTTTTTTTTGGTGAAAAATCACACTTTACGATTTAACTCAATGTAGCACTCTTTAAACAATGTGTTAGTGGGTGCTCTGAATAGTAAACGGGTCATGGAGTTAATTTAAGTAAAGTTATAACCTGAAAAACTAGTATTTAAAAAACTGTGAAAAATTTGGAACGTTGACCCCCTATATCTCCGTTAAAAAAATTATCGCAGTGACGGGGAGAACTTTTCGGATTAGTTAAGGGTACTTTTACACCTTTTATACATATTTGTGCTCGTGAGTGTACAGCTGTGATCGTTATCTTGTTTTTTACAGTCTGATACATTTCTGCGAAGATGCTGTACTCTGACCATCCAATTATCGTCGGGTAAGGTATAACTAAGTAATTGATGTTTATTTCACAGAAATCAGTTCAGCAATTTGATACTAATTTTTTTTCTAGTCATTCTGTAAATAACGGTGTGTCTTAGAATTTGCTTTGGCAAGCATTCATTAATCTGAGTGATATTTCCTTGTAGTGTATGTGTAATATTGGTTATAAGATTTATAAGCATAGTTACGATACTATAACATTATGAGGAGAGATAAATCGGTGATGGATATAAATTTAATGTTGAGAGCGAGAGGAAGGCTAAAGAAAAGATGGATGGATTGTGAGGAATTATATGCCACTGTGGAGTCTAACAGAGAAAATAGGAAAAAGAAAACGTGTTGTACTGACCCCAGAAGAATGGGTTATGGGCAGGAAGACGATGACTTACGATATTATTATAATTATGATTAATATTGATTGATATTATAATAATAATGATGATATGTTGCTATAATGTAATTCAACGTGAAAATCACGTCTTCTTTTTGGAATAACAGAAATCGTTAATATTTCTCATTTCTAGGCCAAATTGATGTCCGCCCGTCGGATTGAATTTTTTTTCGAACCAATATATTTAATTCTAGGACACAAAACTAGTACAAATATGTCATATATGGACAGGCAACACTTTTTAACAAAACTAGTACAAATATGTCATTATAGAAACGATAAATACTGTCAAATGAGAATAAATTGTTAGTTATTTAATTAGTAGCTAAGTCATATGAACGCAAAAGGAGTATGTAAAAATCGTAGCAGATGATGGCATCCTATCCTCGTTTTACTGAAGAGTTTCACAAAATAAAGTCGACTATTTTAGATTTCAAATCCTTTATTAGCACTTCACAACAAGATAGCGATAAGCGACAATAATTAACACTCGCGATGGAAAAGCAGATTTTACAATTAATTAATGAATGGGTTTCTGCCCACCCCCATGGAAAAAGGGCATGTTAAATTAATTTATATCTAAGCACTAAGTTAAGTTATATCTAACAGGCGTTAAAATAGCTTATTTTTTTGGAAATTAAGCCTTAATTTACTATGGACTAGCAATGTGCTACAAGATCCCTAAGCGTCTGCTACGACGTAGCAACGTAGCGTGGCGTAGGCGTAGCTACGGCGTAGCAATTGTTTATTTAATCTACCTCTATTTAGAGTGATACAATAATTATAATGTACTGGTATATTCTTGGAATACTCAGTTGAAACATAACATCACGCATGTAATCCCTGAAGGACTAGGCAGAGGGCCTAGTAATAGTAATAATTTCGTTAATAGTACACCCACAATATACACATAAGAATTGAAATGTGGCTAATGATATAAGTCTAGTTTTTTTTAAATATCTCAAATTCTAATAATTTTATAACAAAAACAAAGCATATTATACGATATAATAAAAACAATTTCCAATTGATAAAAGACAAAACGTCAAAAAAATATACTGAAATAAAAAAGTTGTATACGTTTAAAAAATGCAAAACTTACTCTTTGTTTTTCTCAAAATGAGGATTTGTGACTTATAATACCACTTTTCATTAAAGGTACAGAACTATCCTTTGGGTTCATTCAGGATAGAAACTATCTGTCTACCAAATTATATCCAAATCCGTTCAGTAGGTTTTGCGTGAAAGAGTAACAAACATCCATCCCTCCATCCATTCATACATACATACTTACAAACTTTTGCGTTTATAATATTAGTAGGATTTTCCCACCCCCCAAAAAAAAAGGGGTGTACTAACGCTTAGTGCTTTACAACTTCCTCTATGGGATCATATTTGTGAAAAAAATATCAGCGTGCACATTTTTTTTTGTAGACGTTTTTTATGTGCCCATGTAGGAGTAAAATATTTTGACTTTGACTTTGAGCTGTTTCATACATTGAGCACGAGCGTTTTGTTCGGGTTCACGGAACTTCAATTGTATAAAGGTGACGCTTTACCATATTCTGCCATCGGAGCAGAGATATTATCTCTGCTACGATGATAGAATGGGGATGGGGGAGTTGGATAATAGGGCAGCTGATTATTTTTTCCCGATCATGTTGTGAGTCGTTTGGAGAAACTGGTTCAGTTTAATAGTCCATGATGATGTTTAGCATAAGCCTCGCTTCTGCGGTGCGTTGGGGATGTTCGCAGATGTAGATAGTTTGTACGCAGCAATGCGTAAGAGATGCGCATTCCAGGTGCGCAGGGTGTGGGGTACCACCCGCAGTAATCTAAGCATGACTACAAGTTACCTGGACTTTGTTTATGTAGGTCGCTGTTGTGCAATTACTCATAGGTACTCAGTGTTGTTAACAGTGCTTAGTAACATCAACATCCTCATTTCAGCCAAAAGACGTCCACTGCTGGATATAGGTCTCTCCCAGGTGTCACCAGATTGACCGGTCCCATGCATCTCGCATTCACCGGGCCCCGCCACCTTCACCAGGTCATTAGTCCACCTAGTGGGAGGCGAGGTGGTCTTAGTAACATAGTCGTAAGTTTTACTAACAGTTTTTGACTCACGGATACTCTAATAAAGAGAAAATCTACATATTCTGCCTAAGCCAATCACCTGTCACATGCTTAAGTATGGCTATAATTATACCCATCTGATATACGCTGTATAAATAATGATATTTCAGCAGCAAATAAAAGCATTGTTCCACCACGCATCTGCTTTTGAAAATCAGCCACAGTTGATGCTACCTACATACGCACCCCCAATTTGACTGAGTTTGCCACCAGCCTGTGGCGTTTAATCCAATTAGTTCCCGCGCGACGTGGCTTCGGAATATTGGGATTTAGGAAAAACGACAAAAAAGTGGTAGTCGGGTACATACGAGCTAAAAACGAAATAAGGATAAAAGGAGGATACAATTAAGTATTTAGTTTTACTTGATTTTATCCTTATTTCGTTTTTAGCTTGTCTTTTTCACACATAAATATTGGTATTAAATGTGTTTAAATTAAAATACTTGAGGATTTTAAAACTCATTTAAAACAATAAGTGTCTTCTTTAATAATAGCTAACAAAATATGATTCATAGAGAAGATTCATATTATGATTCATATTATGATTTATATTATGATTCATATTATGATCCATATTCTGATTCATATTATGATTCATATAAAAGGTGAGTAAGGTGTCAATTACATTGAACAATACTACGCGGATCTCGGGTAAATGAGAGACCGGTTACTTGATAGTATAAAATTGTCAAGTCAAGTCAAAGTCAAGTCAAAAAAAAGTCAAATGTATTAGAACATTTTGGCATGATCATTATCTTTTACTTAGTGGACAAAAATCCGACTCCTCCATATACTACCGAACAACGCGTTATTACTTCACATTTATACGCTGTGTTTCACTCACTAAATATAAACTGTCGAAATGTTCATACAAGTAAACCTCTGATTAATCCTTTGAGAGAAAATCACGTGTGATGTTGTCCAAGTTAATATTCGTCCTTCGATATTTCGCACTTCATATAATGCAACGGAAAATATCGAGGTCCAATAGACTTAACAAAGTTAAAACCTCGGTGAGCAGTTAACAGTGCTGTTACGAACCCTAATCAACTTACGCCGCTACGCCGCGCCGCTACGCCGTAGCGCGTAGCTCTGGCTACGGCGTACAGTGGCGGTACTCCCATAGAAGCAGAAAAGCACAGCTTGCCTTAATAAAACAACGAATTAAAAAAAAAACGGTCAATACAAAAACAAAATTAATATTATAATCATTATCATCAAACTGCATGCCACGCGAAAAACGGAACGTATTGATGCGACGTTGTCAGGTTTACGTACTCAATAAACCAGAAAATACATTCGCGCGCAACTCGCACTGCGACGTTGCCAAACTTCTTCTAATATGTCTCCCGACTCCCGACCTCAGCCGATTGATCAAACAGATCGATCGGGCATGATCGGGCTCGACTAGCCCTTTCTCTGTCACACCATCCGATTTCGAACTGCTTTTCTGACCTCTCTATCCTACGAACATAATTTAGAGTTGTTTGTTTACATACTTTTTGCCGGGTTTACGACAAAATGTATAGGATTTCCAACAATTTCCAAGCATGCTTTGAACGTTTGAGTTTAAAGATTGCGATTGCGAGAGAATGTGAATGAGTGTGTGAATGCAAGTTCGCGACGCGATTGAACTTGTTTGAAGGGAATTTCGATTTAGTTCAAATTTGTCTTGAGCATTGATGGTTGATGATGCAATAATATTCTATTGTGATTTGATTTTTCCGTTTCTTGTTAGAATTTAACTATGTTTTGTGATTAGTTTTTGATTGAAGTTAGTTGATTAATACGAAAATGAATTCGAAAACGCAAACAATAGTTCCTTGTGATTAGTTGTGATGGATTAAAGTGTGTGAAAGCGTTTGGGCAAGGTAAATACTTTAAATTTTACAGATAAATATAATCTCTTTTGTTCACCTAAACCTACTCCTGATTTGAATATTTCTCAGAAAGTTAAAAGAAATACTAGGTACTAATCG
The DNA here is from genome assembly GCA_949316265.1 of Diarsia mendica. NCBI lineage: Eukaryota > Metazoa > Arthropoda > Insecta > Lepidoptera > Noctuidae > Diarsia > Diarsia mendica. The sequence goes on from OX438899.1 coordinate 19,270,782, forward strand.
ATCAGCATACAATGTACAATGGGTTGTGGGCTGCTATCATAAAAACAATTTTTTCTGTTGGCCTTGTACCTATATTTTTTTCGAATGAAAAGAATGCTTGGAGTTTATCAGGTTACGATGATTTAAATAACTTCTCTGGTGCCATGAAAATACATCAAAATTCTCATAAACATTTGAATGCTGTTATTTCATTTTGTAGTTTTGGTAAAACACGAATTGAAACAGCTATAACTCGGTAGTTACAATTATGTGTCGAGCGAGATTATGTATCTGTAAATCTATCTAGTAATAATTGCCTTCAGTGTGTTTTGTTGTTTGTCATCTGTCCATGGTAAAGAAGCGAAGAATAAAGCTGTATACATTGTGAGTAATAACATTTTTTTTCATCTTTAAGTAAGTAAGTAGTTAGAAACTAATTTATTATTTTGTGTGCCATCTAGCGGTTTGCCCAAAGCGACTGTATACGAGCGAAATACGTATTGACTCAAATAGTTCAGTTGTTGCGTTTATGTCAATAGATGGCTCTTGTTAATATATTATTTTACATGATACTGACAACTTGATTTATTGAAATAGTTGTAAATTTTCTGACAGGATATAAAATACAAAAAGTGTTAGTCATAATTAAATATTAGAAAACAAAACCGGTGTTATTAAAAACCAGTGTCAGAATTCGGAACAAAAAGTGTTTTTTTTTTTTTTTTGGAAATTGTGCTTTACCTCCAAATAATTGCTGGCACGCCACTGACGGCGTAGAACGCTGATACTTATTTTAATATTTTGAAATTGGTTGGATTATTTCTTCCCTATTTTGTTTAGGATAGGAGCAGGAGATTTATGTTGATGATGATGATGGTTTATGATTTTTAGTGTCTCAATTTTTTTTTATTCTATCGTATGGTTACTGCCTAACCTTGCTTTGCTTTAACACATGGAAAACTTAGATTCATGTTACTACGTGTCAACACGATAAGAAGAAAAACTGTATTTATCTCTTAATTTCATTATAACATCAGTTGAAAGATGTCTACATCTAGGTAGCTAGGTAAAGTGGTCACAACCAAAACTCCGAAATACAGAAACTAACACAGTTGAACTAGATTAAACGTTTCTCAATTAATTTTCACAAACATAACACGACATTATACCCTTCAGGGTTTGGCAGAGAAGTATAGGTAGTAGGTGTTGCCATCGGCTTCACCCGCTACAACTCAAAAATTATCCCACGGGAAGATAAAATCGGGATAAAAACTATCCTATGTGTTAATCTAGGATATAAACTATCTGTGTACCAAATTTTATCCAAATCCGTTCAGTAGTTTTTGCGTGAACGAGTAACAAACATCCATACGTACATATGTACTTACAAACTTTCACGTTTATAATGTTGGTAGTATATTACGTCTTTTACATTTATTATTCACAAACAGCATGCATTAAAAGTACCTACAACAAACAAAAAGCCTTCGAACAAAAAAGCTTCCCCCACAAGCTTCGATGAAGTGTCGCAACAAAAGGGGTATATTTTAATAACCTGCAGCCTTTGATGGGCCATGTCAATGACGGCCGCCGTGCCAACAGTGACGCTTCTATTGAACTCCACAAACTACACACACTGTTGCAGTGCAACCCCATGACGTATTACGTACGGTGCGCCCCGCTTGCTGCGCTCCCCCTTGTTCGGAACAGACGGACCGACGGACACCCTATAAACGACGTATTAATTAAATTTCACTATTGAAACCTGACACAAAACCTGCGGAGGCCGTGCACCGCAACAATTATATTGTTGGTCTTAGCTAGTGTTCGAAATTCGAACGTGTTGCAATTATATTTTGGTTGTTTTTGTTTTGTTTTTTGTCTTCCTGTAATACTCTTGTCTAAGAATTTTAACAAGGTTTTTTAACCACCAAAAAAGAGGGGTGTTATAAGTTTGACGTATATTATGTGTCTACATGGACAAAAACAGTTACGTCTTGGAAAGGCCCATTGGGCAAACGTTACAGAGGAAGACCGTTCACTAGATGGGACGATGACATCAAAAAGATTGCTGGTCCACAATGGCAACAAATAGCCCAAGACCGAGAAAAATGGAAAGCTTTGGAGGAGGCCTTTACCTGAGGGGGGTTCCAGTGCAATAATGTACTACGCCTACCTACTTAAAAATATGTTTTAATATTAGTTATAATTTAGGTATAATAAGACAATAAATTAGGTTACATAGATATTAAGTTTTCTATTTATTTTGTTAGTTAAGTATAAATGTAGATTTACCATTTTTTAAGTTAATTTGTTTAAACTGGAAATATAAGGCTTTTTTATTTTTATTTATTTATTATGTGTCTACATGTATCTGTTCTGTGGCATAGTAGGTCCTAAACGAAGGGGTTAGGTACAAACCAAATGAGAAAGAAGAAGAACAAATAAACCGATTAAGATGCAGTTTATTTGTTTGAAAGCTGATGGTAATGGTTCTTAACTACAATTTATGAAGATCTGTTCAGGTTCTGTTTTTTATGTCGGGAGGTGATTGATTTTTTATTTTTCGTAATTTACTTGTTCAAATATTTGTTCCAAATATTTAAGCCAAAATTCGTTTATCAATCATTATATTATCATATTAGATTTTATGTATCGATAAAAACGTGAACCCTACTTTTATATTATTATACATTAAAATACAAAACCAAAGAAAAAAATATATTTTCACGAATCGTAAAATGGTGCTTAAAACTATTTTGTCTTTGTCTATTAGTTTATACAATCTTTTCATTCCCCTGCTCATCCACAAGTTGTTATTTTGAGGTAGGTGCAGCATTTTTTCTTCTTACAAAACATTTGCAATAATTCTAAGCACGCTTAAGGCAAAAGTCGTTTTATATTAATATTTTTATCTGAGAAATGACACACAGAATGTATGTTACATGTTTGACGGTTTCGTGAAGGATCTATTTATTACAACTTGTATTTCGCTATTGAAGCCTGGATGAAAATGGACGCAAGCCGGAACGCCCCTGCCGCGCCACCAGCCCGCCGGCAAAAAACCGGGACCACAAAGAACGTACGGGACAATAAAAATAATCTCCCCGGGAAGCTCTACATAAAGTGCATGTTTATTACGTTAATTATTCCGTTTTCTGTTAAAACAAAGTGAGTATTTAGATTGTTTATTTTTCTTTTCTTCGACAGTCTGACTTTGCGAGGAAAACAGCACTTATTTATTTGTTTTAAAGAAGACAATGTCAGAAGAATTTCTTTGTTGTACAGGCTTACTTTTTTTTAAACCAGCTGGGCTGGTTGTTCTGTGCATTTACTTTGAACAATTATTTAATTCTGTTATTATTTATGTTCAATTTACTTTATTATTGTCTTCATTTATTAAAAAATCTGAACTAATTGATAACAGGGTTTTGTATTTGTTAAGTTTGTTACCGTCCACTGCAACAAATTTTAATAGTTGTAGATTTCCTGAATGAATTTCAGTCTGAGCGGAGATTAGCTATCGACTCAGAAGATATAATTATTATAGTGTATGCAAAAACAAGTACAGTCTCTCTTAGACTCTCGTAGACTAATAAGACGGCACTCAAACAAGACCACACTGTACCACACCGTTGACTTTTTAAGTCCAAGCTGCTACTGAGAACTTTCCAACTTTCTTACAGGAAAAACACAACAACACTTTACCCGACCAGTGCATCAAACCAGCGACCCTCGGCGAGTCCTAATCTAAAACGCTAAATTAAACAACCATAATAAAATCTCTTCAACCGTTTACTTTCACATCAATTTCCTTTAAAAAACCTTACACGGATAGCTCTTCAAAGGGCAATATTCGTAATATTCAAGCTTATTACAAACAGTTTACAATGGATGTACTCCACAGGGTGTTGTAGGGGTGTTGGAACCCTCTCTCAGTTACTGGCACCAGACACAGACACTAGTGCTAGCCTGTTGCGTCCCGGGCAAAGCTGTACCGACAGACTAACTTGTAACTTCATTTTAACTTTGGCGTACGATTTGTTTTGTATTGTAGTGCATGGCATAGTTGTTAACTGTTTAATGATAGCCTAGTTGCTCTTAATAAATCGTTTTGTATTGTTTATTGATTTTAAAAGTATCAAAAAGAAAAGAATTACAGGTTGTCAAAAAATTCGTCCACATCATCGATTTTAAAATTAAATATTTATTGAGGACGCACGGAGACAGCCGCAAAGAGAAAAGAGTGTAAGTTTATCGGGTAGGTCTTTGCTCAATAGTCAGACAGTGGGTATAAGGTTATGAAAATAAAAAACCAAGTTTTTTTTACACTTTCTTTTTGTTTTGAACTGAATCTCAAATAGGTAGGAATTACGGTGACATACTACAGTTCATATTTAAGATTTTTTAATTGACACCATAATTATTATTTAATTATGGTGTCTTAAGTTATTAACTTAACTATGTAAATACCAGGGTTAATATTTTTCAAATTTTGCGTGCTTTAACACTTCTTTCACACTACTTTACCTATCTAAAAGAGCTCGATCACAATGCCGACAACGTTTGACGTGCCGCCGCCGTCTCACCACAAAGCGACGACCGCCAATCTGTCCGATAAACTGAAGCCGCCGCGCACCGATTTGTTCAACACTTTGTTGTAATTTTGATTGAGTGTCGAGGGAGATTTTTTTGTGTTGTGCATTTACGGTAAGAGAAAATGGAAAATTGGTTCTATTAGGGTGTACTTGTAAATATGTTAAACTAGTTTTTTAGAGATGTAGCTTACTGCCTGCCTTTATTTTTTATTTTATTTCCAACTGATCTGATTATTTTTTTAAGATGAAGTGATTTTGTGAGTGATGCTCTGGATTTTTTAAAGATAAAGTGATGCTTAGACTTAGAGAGATTTATTTTGTTGTAAATATTTAGTTTTAATAATTTACAAATAAATATTTTTTTAATTTAATTAGTAGGTAGTTCTTTCCAAAAATTTATGACTTGAGAATACTTACCAATGCTTCGGAGTATTCTATTTACTACCTATCAACTGCATCTGAAAGTAACATTAATAAAACTACAAAACACACAATTAATATGCCAACCGTACGCTCATACCTGACGCATAAAAATATTGACAAGCACTGGTTCAACACGGTATGCACAGTGCATCTAGTGGGAAAACACACACCTCAGCTCTGTCCGGGCTGCGTGCACCCTCCACCCACTCGTAGCTATGGAAACGAGGTCGGAGCACCAAGGCTGCCCGGGACCTAGATCACTAAGTAGTCAGCTACAGAAGGGTTGGTGAATGTTCTAATGAAAGAAAGAAAAAAAAATGAGATTATTTGGTTAAAAACACCAAGTCGTCAGCAGCCTATAATGTTCCCACTGCAGGAACTTGGACCTCCCGTCGGGGCTGCGGGATGTTCACAGGATACCGCGGCCTCGACATAAAGGGCTAAGAAGTAACATGGGTAGTGGAAAATCATCCGACGCTGATCTGATGTGCGTATTATGCCGTTTCGATAATTTTATTGTGAGATCTCGCAAGGACAGTTAAAAGGTTCTTTAGGACTTTTTTGTTCGAGGCTTGTGATGCACGCCACTGTTGTTGATTCTGGCTTTCAGGACTTGCAGTGGTTTGGGATTAGTGTAGTGGTCTCGTCCAATTAAAGAAAGAAGGTGTATGTAATGTAGCAGCAGATTATTTAATAGAAGCCATTATTTTGTGTCCCACTGCAGGACAAAGGGCTCTCTTCCCTCTTTTCACTTATATAAAGGATATAAGTGAAAATAGGGAAGAGTGTGGCTAATTTTATGAAAGCAATTCTAGCCATGGAAGTGACTTGGTGACCAGTAACACAGGTTTTTAAGACCATTTGAAAAGGCATGAATTCTTTATTTAATCGGAAACAAACTACGTACATTTGCCGGCCGACAGAGCAAAAGTAATATTTCAACGAATAATAACCGACTCATTTAAGTGCAGCCTGCATCTATGAATTACTACGACCGGTTTTCTTGTTCTCCAAAATAAAAAAAAAACAAAAGTCACGTATTAAACTAGGCTGATAATCAGCACTTTTCGAATGTCAAAATTTAATTATTTACAAGAGACAGTCCCCCAAAACGCCCAGCCTTAGACACTACAGGGCGGATACGGACACTTAGCTAGTGTCCGTATCCGTCCTTCTGTATCTACCTATTGAATGGCGATGCATCCTTCACCCGCCCCCCACCCGCCCTTCACCCGCCCGTCATCATGACAAGGGCTGAGCTCAATGCATCGCTACTGCCCGGGGTTTGCGCTGCGCTCTCATTTCATTAAATTAATTTCAATCTACCTGAGCTTGACGGATCACGGCCGGATCGTATTGATTGTAAAGAGAATGTGAATAATGTTTCGTGTTTTGTGGTTCGTCTGACTATTTGTGGCGTATTTTGCACTGGTATTTAATTCAAATTGAGAGGTTGTATGTACTGTAGACCTTTACGTCTGGAAGAATCGCTCCGCTTGACTGCCTCGTTGGTGTGGTGGTCGCAAACGCGACTGCTTAGTATGAGGTGCTGGGCTCGATTTCCGAGTGGAGCAAAGTGTTGTTGAGTTTTACATCAGGAATTTCTCAGTAGCAGCCACGAAGTCTGGATTAGTGCCCGGTTGTTGGCAATTTAGGTTTGCCTTCTATATCATGGAACTTAAACTTAACTAGCGAAACGTGGGTGTACTATTAGGTACACTTCTGCCTAACTCTTAGATGATTACATGCGTGATGTTATGTTATTGATCGTTGAGCTCAGAAAAACCTACCCAATTACACCAAAGCTAAAACTTTGCGGAAGTCCCTTAAATCAGGTCACCTCTTTCAAGTATCTCGGCCACTGGGTTTCCGAGGACCTAAAAACAGCCTGGATATTGAGTGTGAGCGCAGAGTGTTGGCTGTCCGCTGCAATATGTTGGCTCGCGGATTTGCAAAATGCTCGGCTGACGTAACGGCTACCCTGTTCAGGGCGTACTGTCAGTCCATCTATACATGCAGTCTGTACCACTACTGGGCAGTGTACCCACTACTGGGCATAATATGCCTCTCTTTTCTGGTGCCAAACGCCACGTTTTTGTGCCAGTCTCATCCAGGGTTTTCCCTCGATGGCAACTATATCGTCTGCCCATCTCGCCGCCCGGGCGACCTACATTTCTTTTGCCCGTTCTTGGACGCCATTCGGTGGCAGCCTTACTCCACCTGCTATCACTGCGCCTTGCCAGGTGTCCTACCCAACCCCATTTGAGTTCCATAACGCGATTTCCAATAGCGGTAACCTTTGTAATTCCTCGGATTTCGACGTTTGGAACTCGGTCATCTTATAATATACTCGTCGGGTAAAAAAAAAACAGTAGCTATTAATTTTGCCGAAAGTCTGATTTCATCCAGCCAGGGCAAATATTGAATCCATCCATCACATCTCATCCATTCCAGACAAAGTGTATTAATCGGTCTTTACTGTTTTTATTTGGGATGGTACGCTTGTAGCGGTGCCCGCCAACTCTGTTTACATGGTGCATGTATGTGAATGCTTGTTTACATAATCCTAGCAGGGAAATGAAAACACACAAAATTAAATGTTCACAATCAACTGTTTTATTTAGTGACTAGCTGATGCCCGCGACTTCGTTCACGTGGAAATTTTGATGAGTGACTGTCTCGTTGATTGAGTGACAGTGAAATTAGTGATAGCTTTGATTTCCACATCAGCTGTTCCAGATCTTCAAATTTTATACGACAACAGAGAGTGCTTATCAGGCTGAACAACTCTTGTTAAGACGTCATTCCTATATATGTTGTAGTGTAACTAGGCTCTTGGACTTCCACAGCAGCTGTTCCAGATCTTCACATTTTAAACGACAACAGAGAGTGCTCATCAGGCTGAACAATTCTTGCTAAGACGTCATTCCTATATATGTTATAGTGTAGCTGGGCTCTTGGAGTTCCACATCAGGTGTTCCAGATCTTCGAATTTATTCTCTTTGCAGAAAATGCTCATCACGTGGAACAATTTTTGCTATGGTACTGTTAGAGCTTATGTTGGTTTGGTGAATGAAAGAAGACTATTGTATTGAATACTATTTTATTTATAATAATTCATGCCTTACATCTACAAATAGGGGGTTGTAAGTGACTGCCAAGCCCTGTAGTTAAAAATTAGATCAACCAATAGGAAGACAGTACAGTTATCTTACTCACTAAACATGGATTATATTATTACATATTTTGGAACGAGCACCCATCTCACTCTGGCACGTATGCGGCGCATAGCGCAGTCTGCTCGCACACTATAAATACGTTCGGCGCCGGCACAGCTCCTCAGTACGAATTTGCACTCCGAGCCGGAATGTCGACTGTGGCCGCGGCGACTGTTTACATGAGCCGCTTGCGCCCGAAGTATGCTGGTCCCATATCACTCCCCTCTAAGTAAAACGTACGACAGGTTTCACAACTCTGCCGGACTTGGTGATGTAGGGCTGAGTGGCTGTAGTTGCGCTAGCACGGTGAATATGGAGATCATCTTCTTCACTCGGTTCATCGTAGATGTAGGCTGGTTTGAGTCTGTCTAGTGATATCACAGATGTGCGTAGCGGTAACTTGATCTTATAAAACTTGTCGTAGCGTTTGATGACTTCGTAAGGTCCCTCGTACGGTGGTGTCAGCGGCGAGCGCACGGTGTCGTTCCGCACAAAAACATGTGTGCACGTTGCGAGGTCTTTATGTATAAATGACTCACTACGACTGTTGTTAGAGCGTGGCGTAGTTCTAATCGATGCCATTGTTTCCATCAGGCGGCGTACATAGTCGCTGTCGTTGATATTTGTTTTTGATGGCACGATGAAATCTGACGGAAGGCGGAGTGTTGTTCCGTATGTCAACATTGCTGCGCTCAGATGATTGTTGTTGCGTAATGCTGTGCGCAGTCCTAATAGCACCGTAGGTAGCTCTTCTGTCCACTGACTGGTACTGCCGCGAGCCATCAATGCTGCCTTCATTGTTCGGTGCCATCTTTCGATCTGACCATTGGACTGTGGATGATATGCCGTTGTACGGATTCGTTGTATACCAAATTTCTGCATCAGCGAACGGAAGAGCAAGGATTCAAATTGACGGCCTTGATCAGTTGATATCCTTAGTGGGCAGCCAAATCTTGCAATCCAAGTCTCATATAGGGCCTTCGCGACTTTCTCAGCGGTTATCTCGAGCAATGGTACGGCTTCCGGCCACTTCGTGCAACGATCGATGATGGTCACGCAGTAACGACAATCATTTGATATCTGTAGTGGTCCGACTATGTCTACATGTATATGTTCGAAGCGTTCGGACGGTGGGAACTCGCTCAGTGGTGTTACTACGTGGCGGTGAACCTTCGCTCGCTGGCAATTGATGCACGCTCTCGTCCAGTTGTTGACATCTTTATTCATGCTAGGCCAGAAGAACTTTGAACTCGTTTGCTTTCGGGTTGTTCTGACACCGGGATGACATAAATCATGTTGTGCTTTGTAAGCATCAAAACGATATGTACTTGGTAAGTAAGGCCGAGGCGTTCCTGTTGACATCTCGCACGTGATTGGTCGACGTAGCCCTGGCATCGTGACGTCAGTGAACTTCAAGTTGGATTGGCTCTTCAGTTGTTTTAATTTGGGATCGCTTGCTTGTTCAATCGCTAATTTATCGTAGTTGATCATTGTCGGACATTGGATATCTTCCACACGGGACAGGGCGTCGGCTACTGTATTTTCTTCACCTTGCACGTACTTAATATTTGTGCAGAACTGGCTGATGAAGTGCAACTGCCGCTCACGACGTGGAGTATCGCTGCAACTCGCTGTTCGTGTTAATGCGTTGACGAGTGGTTTGTGGTCTGTATAAACCGTGACGTCACTCCCTTCAATAAGTCGCCGGAAATGCTTCACTGCTGTATAGATCGCTAATAGCTCGCGATCGTAGACACTATAGCGTCGTTGCGTCATACTCATCGCCTTTGAAAAATACGCGAGAGGTCTCCACTCGTTGTTGATTTTCTGTTGCAGTACTGCTCCAAGGCTATGATCTGAGGCGTCAGTCATTAGGGCAAGAGCGTTGCCGGGTAATGGATGGATCAGCTCAGTTGCTTCTAAAATGCTTTGTCGGCACTTTTCAAAAGCTGTTTCTGCAGCTGGGTTGGTACCCAGAAGCGGAGCGGTAATCGGAAGCGGAACGATAAAACACCCATTGACTGGTGTCAATGGGTGTTTTATCGTTCCGCTTCCGATTGTGTAGAAACTTGTTCAACTCAGTTTGTAACTCAGCTTGGCGGGGTAGGCAGCTGCGGTAAAAGTTGAGCATGCCTAAAAATCGTCGTAACTCTGCGACTGTTTTTGGTCGCGGGTATTTGGAAATTGCTTCTGTTCGCTCTTCAGTAGGTTTGATGCCGTTTGGTGACACTTCGTAGCCGAGAAAGTTTAATTTTCCTTTGCCAAACTCGCACTTTTCGATCTTTATCATTACGCCATATTTCTTGAGACGTTCCAGTACTTGGCGTAATAGATTTTTATGACTACCCTCATCCTTTGAGTAGAGCAAAATATCGTCGATGTAGCAAAAGCAATTATCGATGCCCCGCAAGACTTGATGCATAAATCTTTGAAAGGTTTGGCTAGCGTTGCGTAATCCAAACGTCATGCATTTGAATTCAAATAGCCCAAATGGTGTGGTGATGGCTGTTTTCTGTGCATCTTCTTCGCTTATTGGAATCCAGTAGTATGCCATTTTCAGGTCAAGTTTTGAAAATATCTTCATATCACGTAGCTGGTAGGTAAAATCTTGAATGCGGGGTATCGGGTATCGGTCAGGTTGAGTGACTGCGTTTAGTCTACGATAGTCACCGCAAACCCTCAGTCCCCCGTCCTTCTTTTTGACGACATGTAGTGGGCTCGCCCATGGACTCAAGGAAGGTCTGCAAATTCCCAGCTCCAACATGTGTTCGAATTCTTCTTTTGCAGCCTTGTACTTATCGGGTGGCAGAGGGCGTGGGCGAGTGAAGAGCGGAGAGCTTGTCGTTTCAATGTGGTGAACGACGTCGTGTTTTGCTGGTTCCTTCAGAGACATCGGTCGAAGCACCTCCGGATATGCCTTCAAGATGTCGTGGTAGACTTGATCGGCGCTTATAATGTGTACTGTTTCTTCCCCGTGTCTTGTTTCGAATGTATCGACAGATAATTCTGTAACATTGTCGATGAGCTTCTTTTTGTGGAGATCAACCAATAATTTGTAGTGACGTAGAAAGTCGGCTCCCAGGATTGAGGTTTTGACGTCAGCCACGACGAACTTCCATAGATAACTGCGTCGTAGACCAAGATTCAGTCTGAGTGTTTTCTCGCCGTAGGTATTTATAGGCGTGTTGTTTGCTGCAAACAGCCTATATGTGCTTGGTGCCTTCATTTTACTCTTGCTTGTGGCGGCTAATACCGAAATATCGGCGCCTGTGTCCACAAGAAAACGTTCTCTGGTATCCCGGTCGAAAATACAAAGGCGGTTGGTAGTACACGGGACACCGACGTTCGCCTCCGTCGATGTCGGAGCTAGTTTAAAGACGACTGGTTTTTCTTTTTCCTGCTACAGGGTGACTCACAACGCTTAGCCTTGTCACCGAAGCGATAGTGAAATCTACACTCCCATGTAGGATCTCCAGGTTTTACTGATTCCTTATTCCCCTGTCGTGACCGTGATTGAGTACGTGAACGAGACCGGAACCGACGTTTGTAACGATGAGTTGTTCGTCCACGGAGTTCAGCTACTTCCAGGCGAATGTTTTCCATTTGTTTTGACAGATTTTCCAGTTGTTTGGACATCAAGGACTCAGCTGTTGTTGTGGAAACTGCGGCGATGGTTGTTGTTGCGGGCTCTGAATACTCGACCATCTTGTCGGCCATCGCGGCTAGAGTGTCCAGCGACGATTCCGTATTGACAGATAGGACGACGCGCACTTGCGTAGGTAGGTGGTTGAGCCATTCAATTCTCAAGCCTTCGTCCGTGATCATGCCGTTTCCCAGCTCCCGCATCTTCCTTAATAACTGTGTAGGCTTCTGATCACCCAGTTCGAGGCCACTGATGAGCTTCTGAAAGTTCTTCACGTCGGATTTGTCATAAACCGTTAACAGACGATTCTTCACAGTAATGTATTTGTCTGTGACTGGTGGATTATATAGGATATCCGTAATTTGCTGAAGATCGGTGGGTTGTAACTGCTGTAACACGTATCGGTACTTTTGATCATCCGAAGTCTTCAGCGGATCCACGACGGCTTCAAATTGTATGAACCAGGCTCGTGGAATCTCTCGCCAGAATGGTAGTAGTCTTGACTGAATAGAAACTGCGGCCAGATCGAATTCGGGCTTTATGCTTCCTTCACCGAGATTCTGTTGCGACTCCATGATTCAGCGTCGGGGTCACCAGTTGTTAGAGCTTATGTTGGTTTGGTGAATGAAAGAAGACTATTGTATTGAATACTATTTTATTTATAATAATTCATGCCTTACATCTACAAATAGGGGGTTGTAAGTGACTGCCAAGCCCTGTAGTTAAAAATTAGATCAACCAATAGGAAGACAGTACAGTTATCTTACTCACTAAACATGGATTATATTATTACATATTTTGGAACGAGCACCCATCTCACTCTGGCACGTATGCGGCGCATAGCGCAGTCTGCTCGCACACTATAAATACGTTCGGCGCCGGCACAGCTCCTCAGTACGAATTTGCACTCCGAGCCGGAATGTCGACTGTGGCCGCGGCGACTGTTTACATGAGCCGCTTGCGCCCGAAGTATGCTGGTCCCATAGTACCATTTTTGTATCTCTTATAGTTAACCAACCAACCCAACCAGCCTACGTGATGCGTACCTAGATCATCTGACCACCTCTCCCTAGGTCAGCTTCCTTCAGCGGTACCGTCCATCATCAAAAGAATCAATCGACTTCAATCATTTCAATTTTTATTGAAGCCGCTATTAGGTTTCTATTGAATCGTAATATTATAAGATACCAATATACCCATTATATGTTCACAACAAAAGTAAAAAATATTAGCCGTTGTTAGACATTCAAGAAGCTGGTTGGTGTTCAATACCGGTGAAATTGAACGACAGAGATTTTCTGCTAAAACTATTTTCCATCACATGTAGGTTATGTGCTATCTCCAATTTTAAAAAGTAAGTTGTGATTGTGAAACTCCTGTTAGCTATTTAAATACATTTATAAATAGTTTTAAGATATTTACAGTAATTTTTATAAATTAGAGAATTGTTTTGTATAAATAAGTTATTTTATTGAGTTGAAATGCTAAAATGGCGCCAACGGTTATTGGAATGACAGTTAACTATTGCAGTCTGTAGTACAGACGGTTATAAAAGATCTAAGGCGCCATTTTAGCGGGACATTCTTGTCTGAACTTCGAAAGTGAGAAGAGCTCTAAAATACCTGTGTAAGTACTGTGAATTTTATAATAAACTTGTAATGTTATGCTGTAGCTATTTATTCTGTACCTACTTAGTTTGAGGTGTTTGATGTGCTGTAGCTATTTATTCTGTACTTATTTTGATGTGTGCTCAGTCTGACCCCTTTGAATTAAAACATGATTGTCTGTTCAAATAGAAGCTTATTATTTATTTCCCTTCTGCTCTGGCTAATCTTACATTCCGGTGCATTCGGGTTGCCTCCTAACTCAGCACATCTGAAATTAGTATCTAAATTATATTGTTCCATAGAATGGAGCTCTTTAGACCGCTTTCATATTAGGACGTTAGCAGCTCGACTGATAAAGAAGAAAGAAAGAAAAAGTGTTTATTGGTTTCCCAACAGGACAAAAACAACGATACGGCTGTCCTTATAAAATACGCGACTGTCGCGCTGCTATCTTCCTAATGTGAAAGCGGCCAGGGGAGTATCAATTTTGTCGGCGTTCGTCCCTTGGGGTATTCGGCTTCGTGTATTTGAGGACGTACACGTTAATTGCTTCCACGCCGTGCTCCGCAAGCGATGCATCACAGCGCTCAGCAGGTTACGCGTCAACACCCACAGGATCCTGGCTGTTATTCCGGATAGGCTGGCCACGTGGTATGGTTGGCAACAGAAGTAGCTGATATAAAGGACTCCAGCTATTATTTTGAATGTTTCAGAAGATTATTCTTTTAAATATGACTTACTAACAATAACTTGTTTACGAGTAATATCGTTTATTAAAAAACAAGCTTTTAAACTTTAAGAATTAAAAGAGCTATTTCTGTTGCTGACCGTAGGTCCGTCCAGCACCCACATTATAAAATAATTTATTTTTGATTTTACTACTAACACTAGTTTCATAAGTTTAACTGTACTAACATAACAGATGGAGTGTTCTGTGGAGTGTAATATAAAATGTTTTTTTTTAGTCGAGAGTGTCTTTCTAAAATCTCCACAAAGAGCACCGTAACGCCTCCCATAACCACCTAATACGTTTGCTTTATCGTTATTTCGTTCAAACCGTGGTTTCTATGCGTTTAAGGTCGCTACGGATTTATACTTTCTTGCAGGCAATAATGATGCTATACTATTTTTGAGAAGGCAACTGCAAAAGCAATTTTATTTTGGTTCCTTAGTCCAGCCAAGGTAACTTTGGTGAGAAATTACTAAACTACTAGAAAACAATTTCATTCATTGTAAAACTGCTTGCAAAAATAGCACGCCACCACGCCATGTTCATTATGTCAAATCTATAGTTTTTTTTGTTGTCTGACTCGTTCCCGGTCATAGCAGTAACAGATTTACTTGTTGGCTATATATGTCCGTAAGGATTGAGGAGCCACATCAGATTGTTAAAATCTGATCTCGCCACTATTTAGCAGCAATGTAGCTGATTTTGCAGCACGAATTCTAGATTTAGCAGCAAAATATATCACTAGTTATATTTAATGCAAAAGTGGCTCCTCAATCTAAACGTCTGAATTGAGGAGCCACCCTGGAACTCGTTAAGTAACAGATGAATATTTTTGAAAAGTTTTCACCATTTAGCAGCAATTTTGTGCCTTTTAAAAATTTAGCTACTGTAGCGCAAAAATTAAACAATTTACAATGCTTTTAAAAAATGCGTTCATCTACAAAATTTACTCTGTTTTAATATTTTATTCCTATACTGCAAAAACAAACACAACACCTGCTAAATGATCATTATGTCGAATATATTAATTGATCGCTCACATCCAATAGAAATTCACCTTTTGAGTATAGATTGAGGAGCCATACTAAAACAATTGTATTTTCTTTAATTTTAGAGCTACAGTAGCTAAATTAGACGGTAATATGCACAATAGGGGATCGGACAAAAAAAACTAATTAGTCCGTCAGATAGATTTCCAAAAATTATTGGACATGTATTTTTTCTTTTTTCACGTAAACTTCAAATGAAGACGATACAGTGCTTCGAAAACTCGTGTGACGTCATAATATGATAGTACATTTTGACGACACAAGTGACGTTTCAAGCCCCACTCCAAGATCTTTGACGCGTTTTATCTTCGTCATCTTTTATTGATTAGATAAAACAAAAAACACGTATTCAATATTTTTCGATAATCTAACTTACGGACTAGGTCAAAATAATAATGATTCTGTTTAGAATCATTATTATTTTGACCTAGTCCGATCCCCTATTGCTGCTAAATGATGCAAAATTTTCAAAAATATTCATCTATAACTTAACGAGTTCCAGGATGGCTCCTCAATTCAGACGTTTAGATTGAGGAGCCACTTTTGCATTAAATATAACTAGTCTAACAAATGAGTCGGATTTTTCAAATACATATAACAATAAAAGTACAACAAATTGGACGATGCTCATTCTTGTTGTAGTTTTGTAATAAAATTATGAGTCGCCATATTTTTTTTGGATGGTATTTGTGCAAAATATTTTAGACATTTTTATGCGTTTGCTTATGTTTTCGAGCGTATGGCACTCGTGGGCAATAAGCATAATGTTGAGCTGAGGCCCTTTTGGCATGGCTGAACATGGGTGGTTCTTAGCCAGTAGAAGTGTGACATTCCCTACCGCTCTGCCCAGAGCGAGAGGAGGCACTTGATGATTTTCCAGACTTCAAAAAAAAGGCCCTTTTGGCATTTTGTTTTGTATATTTTTTAAGGTTTTGTTACTGTCAAATATACACATATTTCTTTCTTTCTTTCATTTGTATGGACTCTGGTCCCCTAATAGCTGCGTTTCATACATCGTTGTATAGGTATTCATTGCTATTGAATTAGAGTTACTAGGTAGCCTAGTTCAAAATCTTAGTCCATTTAGAGTTATGCATTATTACCCTGCACTTTTTATTAATTAATACCAGTATTATTTACCTTCCGTCATCGTTGGAAGCGTTGGGATTTGTTTAGAATAAAACACAAATACGTGTATTTAATTAATTTATTTATTGAATAGAAGACGACGACGCGCGACGGCTGCAGTGGCGAACGCGAGCCGGAAGACGTTGCGTTTGAAGGCCTCCAACTAGGTAGACCGATGACCTGATGAAGGTTGCGGCGACCCGCTGAATGCGAGATGCTCGGGCGGTCAAAGTGCGACACCTGAGGGAAGCATAGACCTCCCCCAATTTGTTGCTGCAATTGTGATGATGATTTATTGAATTAGCCATTTATTCATTAAGAAATCGAACTTTGTTCTGAGTCTATTAAAACTTAAACAGTAACTCGATGATTGCAATGAAAATAATAATAAAAGTTATAAAAAAAAACAATACAAGTTATATAAATATTGCGTTTCTTTCAGTTGGTCAGCAAAAAAAAAACCTCAATCTGGGTGAACTCAGATATTTTGAGGTTGAGTAACTTCTTGGTGAATTGTCTTACGACTTAGGTGTTATAATGCTGCCCACTACATGGTGTAGTTACCCTCATCGTCCCGGTCCTTTGTGACTAATACTATACCAGATACTGAACTTTTCTACAGCGCCAGTCTCTCTAAAATATAATTTAGGCATTAGGGATTTTACCCACTACACTGTACCGTATCATGATCGTGCTATGAAAGTATTAGGCACGAAACGGTAATAACAATTACTACCATTCCCACTAGAACGTGTCAGCAGCATATCACACTTTAGAAGGGTCATCTCATGATAACCATTCCGAAGTACGCTTATGCGTTAAACCTTATATTCTTTGTATTAAAAAGTATGGGACTATATCCAGAAAAACAGCAACTGACTGCCACCGCCGCCGCCGCTGCCGCGCACCGCACCAGCCCCCATCTCGCCTCCCGACACTCGCATCCCGCAAATATAGTACATTTCTAATGAATTTCCATTATCTAACTAATTCAGGGAAGTGCAGCCCAACGTTTCCCATAAGTGACAAGCCCGCCACACTATTCCCAAACCACTGTAACTTCTGTGAGCCAGAATCAACAGTGGCGACCACAAGAAAAGCACCGAGACATTGAAGCTCGACGAAGTCCCAGGGAAACAATTAACTGTCTTGGATCCCGCAACGAAATTAATCAGAAAAGAATAGCGGAGGACCGGAGGAGTAGGAAAAAACATAATTTCCTCTAAGTGACAAATTATGACAAGGGGATAGGAGGGGAGGGGATTTTTTTCTTCTTTTCGAGTCGATGACTGAATTTTGTCCGACCAGTACGTAGCAACCAGGACAGCTCTGTCTTTAGATAAGACCTATTTACATTAACATAAAACCCTTGCCCATGGCGACTTTTTAGAGCAATGCTATCGCGTGTTAGTTAAGAGCGAGCAAAAGAAACGCGACACGACGGCATGGCACCGCGATATTTGTATGGCCTACAAATAGTTACTGCGGGTCTGGGTATTTGTGTATGTGAGTTTAAATGTTTTTAAATGCTCCCACGATACAGGAGATATTCCAAGAGTGGAGCAACGTTTTATTGAAATATATATATATACCACTCCCTCCGGCCGTCATTGCGCGCGGTTTATACTGGCTTTGCTCCTGCTTTTTAATTACGATTGTTGTGTTTTGCGTTTAATTCTCGGCTTGTGATTTGTTTCCAATTGTGTGATTTAGTGTTGAGTGCTCGTGTAGTAAGTTTTTCTGGCATTTTAACGTCGGTTTTATTGGTAATAAGTTAATTTCGTTGGCATTCGGTGAGTACATTTATTTTTTTGGGTGTGTGGGTACCTCGTCATAAATTTGCCGTATTTGTCGCCTGTTATTTCTTTTACTGTTAACGATATAATTACGTTTTAGAGTGAAATCCGTAATTTATAATATGTCGACTACAAACGACGAACCCCCGGATCGCGGAAAAGAAACAATGCGCCGGAATGATGAAACACCTACCTCCGGTAATCCGAAACGATTGTTCAGGGAAATGTCTCCTACGTACATTTCGCCCAACGACAGATCAAAACGGCTTCATACATCCAATTCCATTGAAAAGTCTTCGCCGTTATTAAGTGCCAGTCCAAGTGCGAGCCATGACGACTATTACGATTTAGTTTCTCAAGCGTCTGCATATCTAACTAAAATTAATGAACTTGTTAATGACCAAGGTTCCCGAATTAATGTTGCGAATAAATCTGCCATCATGGACATGACTCAGCGCATAACGTCCATTGTTTCTTTGTTAGCCATAAAATCATCCTCCAATGAAACGAAATTGGCAGTTACGGAACGCGAATTGGATAAAATTAAATCAAATACCAATGTCAATACAAGTAACTGTAATAAAGTTTCATATGCGGATTCATTAAAACTTCGACTGCCTAAAACTAAACTTGCGCCGGTTGTCGACTCGCGCGCACCCCTTCCATGTGTCGTGGCTTATCCCACCGCTGAGCGATTAGCTGATTACTCATCGTCCTCTGCTACTAAACAAGCACTCATGAAGGCGATCAATCCCAGTGACGACGGGTTTCAAATTGTAGGTGTTAGAAAAACTGCAAAATCTGGTGTCGTATTACGTGTCGCTAATGACAGCCAAATTAAAAAATTGCAATCGGTCGACGCTATTAGGTCCGCCGGCCTGCGACTTGAAAAACCGAAAGGCCGAAAGCCACGTATATTAGTTAAGGACGTGCCATCCTCAATGGAAGACAATGCTTTTTTGCACGCATTGTACCGTCAAAACATTCAAAATGAACTGCCAATACAAGAGGACGATTTTATTAAATCAACTAAAATCTATCGTCGGCGTTCCTTAGATAGCGGTCGCAAGTGGATAGGCATTGAAATCGAGTCCAACGTGCGTAAACATTTAGTGTCCACTAAGGAAAAATTATTTATTGATTGGGCGACTTGCCGGTTCAATGACGACGTTGATGTAGTCCGCTGTCTGCACTGTCAACAGTTCGGTCACGTTAAAAAATACTGCGTTAACAAGTCACCTACCTGTGCTAATTGCTCCGAAGCACATGAAACAAACGACTGCCCGCATAAGGACAATTTAAATTTTATACCTACTTGCGTGGCGTGTAAGCGTTATAAAAAACCATTTGACCATCGTTGCGGGTCACCAGAGTGTACTACCTACAAACTTAAGCTCGAACAGTTAATCCTCAACACAAACTACTAAAATAATGGATAGTTTAAATATAGGACAATTAAATCTCCACAACGATAGGGTAGCGACTTCTGAACTAGACAAATTAATTATCGATTACAGCTTGGACATAGTACTTGTTCAAGAGCAATATCAAAACGCGCGCTTACGTCATAAAGTAGTTCAGCTGGATTCAAAGTCACGAGCCGGAATTTACGTAGCGCGTTCTTCTAAGTTTACAGTAACGTCTTTGCGTAACCTCATGACGCCACACTGTGCCGTTGCGGAAGTCTCCTCGGCTTCCTATAAAGTTTACGTTGTGAGCTGTTACTTTCAATATTCAGACCCTGTTGGTCCTCACATACATAACCTCCGTCATGTCTTGCGGTCACTCGCTGGCTGTAAAATTATCGTTGGCGCGGATGTTAACGCGTCCTCGTCTCTGTGGTATGGCAAGGTTCGGTCTACGGATTCCGACCGACGTTCCGCTGTCGAAGATTTCATTGCTGAAATGAACCTATCGATTCATAATACCCCAGATGCACCACCTACTTTTTGCAGCCAAATGGGCGAATCTTGTATTGACGTCACACTTTCTAGTGCAGACGTTCGCTTGGATAGGTGGCGTGTCCTACCTGATGCGTCATGTAGCGATCATCGGCTTATCGTGTACGAATTTGTTCCGATGTTTACTCAAGGTCCGTCACATTCACATATCATTGGTAACTTTAGGTATAAAAGTAAAGGCGCGAATTGGGAATTCTTTAGCTTGCTTTTTGCGTCTAACACCAAAGACTTCACTCGAGACGGGCTATCAGCTGAAGAAAGTGCTGAAATTATGTCAGACGCCTTCACTTACTGTGCTGACATCGCCATTGGTCGCGGATCTATGACCAATATCCGCAGATGTGATTGGTGGTGTGACTACCTAATTGAACAACGTAAAAGTTATCGCCGAGCGCGTAGACATTTAAATAAGCTTAAAAAGCGAAAGGTCACCGGAGACCTCCTAACCTCTGCTTTAAATGCGTTTAGAGTTGCCAAGTCCCGCTACAGAGCATCAGTAGAAAAATCTAAAGGTAATTTACTGCGGAAAATAGTAGAAAAATTAGATAAAGAAGGTCCGTGGTCTCCTTTGTATCACGAGTTCAAAGCAAATCGATCAGTCGATCTTGCGTTCGTCGAAAACATCAAAGTAAACAATAAACACACCACCAGTATTGAGGAGACAACCGAAGTTCTATTAAATACGTTGATACCTGATGATTTGCCTGATAATGATAATGACTACCACAAGCAGATCAGGGCGTGGGCGGCTGTGCCACCTGAATCACCAGCGTCAGACCTTCCATCCATTGACGAATTCATTAAAGTTGTCAGGAAACTCCCACTCAACAAATCGTCAGGTGAAGATAAAATATCTAATCGGATGATAATAGAAGCATGTAAAACAGCGGCCGACGCGATTTTAAGTGTTTACAACCGTTGTATCGCAGAAGGCGTTTTTCCTCGTATATGGCGACGTGGCTTTATACGAATAATTCCGAAAAGTGGCGACAAGCCTCCGGACGATCCTAAGTCTTACCGCCCTATAACACTGCTACCATCTTTGGGGAAACTCCTGGAGCGTCTTATCGTTCCACGTTTACTACCAGACGGACCGAAATTTCACAACAACCAATTCGGTTTTACCGTGGGAAAATCTACCGTAGACGCGGCACTTTCTGTCAGAAAAATTGTCAATACATCCGAACATAAGTACGTAGTTGGGATCTTTCTAGATATTTCTGGGGCTTTTGATAACGCATGGTGGCCGATGCTACTCCTTAAACTGAAAATTCGTGGTTGCCCTAAAAACATATACAATCTTGTTTGCTCGTACTTCTTAAATGGTTCCGCGAAACTCAAACTCGGACATCATTCTATGTCAAAGTCCCTTACCATGGGATGCCCTCAGGGTTCGGTTATGGGTCCGTATGTATGGAACGTAGGCTTCGATGACTTCCTCGCGATTCCACTTCCATGCGGCTGTTCATTAACCGGTTACGCGGACGACGGCCTGCTGCTCATTCAGTCAAGTACTCGGGCTGGACTCGAAAATTTGGCTGACACTTGCCTAAAATTAATATCCCAGTGGGGTGATCGTAACCGTCTGACCTTTGCACCACATAAAACTTATCAACTTCTTTTAAAAGGTAATCTTAAATCATGGCCTAGTATTAAATTTAATAACGTTCCCGTGAAAAAGAAGGAGTCTGTATGCTACCTTGGGTTTGTCTTAGAGAGGAATTTTTCATTCATTGAACACATAAAAACAGTCGGTGAAAAAGCTAAAAAGAACTTTTATGCTTTAACGAGAATATCCAAATCTACATGGGGTTTATCATTTTTAACTCTAAAGACGATCTATGGGGCTACTTACTTGGGGTGTATGTGCTACGGGGCACCAGTTTGGGCCGATAGGGCCACCATTGGAGCGGTACGACGTAAATTACTTCAAAGCCAGCGGTTGGCTTTGATTTTCTTGTGTAAAGCGTATAGGACGGTTAGTACTGAAGCCTTACCGGTACTTGCAGGGGTACTTCCAGTCGATCTTGAAGTACAGCGCCGTGCTTCAATGTACTACTGCGCACGAGAGACCGCGGACACAGACTTTTTAACGCAACGTGACCGTGCTAAAATAGCTAGATTACTTAAACCACAGACTGACGTCTGGGAGGAACTTCTGTCTGAATGGCAATGTAGGTGGGATAATTCCATCAAGGGCCGACATCTTCACCAGTTCTTTCCATCCGTTCGTGAGCGGCTGGCCAGGACATGGCTGGAGGTGGATCACTGTGTCGCCCAATTTCTCACAGGTCATGGTAACTTTAAGAGTAAATTATTTTCCTTCAAGCTTGTTGAGTCGCCTTTTTGTCAATGTTCTACATCTGACTGCGAATTTGAACAAACTGCACATCACATTTTATGGGAGTGTAGTCTTTGGCAGAATGAACGTAATATTATGTTAAATAGTGTACAGGTTACATCCGGAGTTATTTACTATACGGACCTTGTAGAAACTAGAACAAATTTCCGTGCGTTCAAGCAATTTTGTCATACCTATTATTGGAATCAAATATAACAGCTCACAACTTAGGACCCAGTAATATTAATGACAATAATATCCGTGGTGCTAGGCAACTGGGCTTATCTCAGTTGTATACGTCCCTGTGTGCCTATTGGCCTTGTTCTGTTCTGTCTCCTGCTGATATGGAGGGAAGTGGAAACTATGTTTTTTCCGACTCCTCCGCTATTCTTTTCTGATTAATTTCGTTGCGGGATCCAAGACAGTTAAAATCATTTCTCTGGGACTTCGTCGAGCTTCATTGTCTCGGCGCTTTTCTTGTGGTCGCCACTGTTGATTCTGGCTAACAGGAGTTACAGTGGTTTGGGAATAGTGTGGCGGGCTTGTCCCAAAAAAAAAAAAAAAAAAAAAAAAAAAAATATATATATACTACTCAATATATTGGATACTAGCTTTTGCCAGCGGCTTCGCCCGCGTGAAAATGACGATTTTCCATACAAACTTTCATCCCTTTTTTCGAAAGTAACCTCCCATAAAGGTTGAATTTCGAAAAATCCTTCCTTATTCCTTGTCTACATTATAAAGGGAACCTCTGTGCAAAATTTCAGCTTACTAGGTCCAAGGGTTTGAGCTGGGCGTTGATGAGTCAGTCAGTCAGTCAGTCAGGACTTCTCTTTTTATTTATATAGATAGATAGGTAGATCTATACAAAATGAGGACATGCTTTACCGTAAATATATAGCTTGATGTATAGTACGTACATAGATTCGTGATTACGTAAGCAAAGATACACAGACAGACAGAGACATTTGTTTGACACAGACATTTTGTGTTTGTGCTGCTGCAAAAAATCGCAGTGGTCGAAGATGTTATAATTTGCGCAGCAGTTTATGGAAGCACAAGGCAGGTATTGATTCCAAATACCTATTAACCACTTTTCTATCGAATATTAAGTGCAGTATAACCAAAATCTTTGTCAGCAATTAAGGTTCCTAGTTTTTTGGTTATAAAATTTTAGTACCTTCATTAATTTTTGATGTTTGGGACCCATTGCGTGGTTGCTTTGGCTCACAGCTCCTCCGGCATGCGGCAGATATGTGGCCAGCCCAGTTCCATTCGAGCTTGGCAGCCATGTGACCTACATCAGCAATTTCAGTTTTGGAACGCAGTATCGTGTTTCTTACGTGATCATGAGTTTAAAATATACAACGTTTTTTATTTTTACATTATTTGTGTTTACATGTTTTCGCAAAGAAAAACCTACATTTAAAATGAGCCCTCGAGGAGGGCTCCCGGCATCGGTGATACGATTTGAGTGAGCCCTCCAGGAGGGCTTCCGGCACTGAAGGTGTTAACTCCAAGGATACTACACTCCATTGCTCTCTGATAGACCCCGAGTGCCGACTTTGGATCCTGTGAAAAATCATTTTTCTATATAATATTCTCTTTAGCGTTGCTACGAATTTCTCCGTATCGTAAGTTTAAAAAGATTTACACACTGCCACACCCGGAACATGTGCTTGAAGACCGTAGAAATATTTGTTACGTACGGGAATCGAACCCACAACAATCGTGCGTGCAATCTTTGAAACCACATGAGTTGTGCAGACCGTCCGACCCATGAAATTTCAGTCACACAGCGGTCGTACTGCATGAGCCTTGGGAGCTGAAGGTGGTTCCCACGTTTCTGGTATTGGATCACTCACTCGTTCAACCTCCAGTGTCCAACAATCGTCCTCAGTGTGTGCATGGTTAAGTTGAGTCCATGGTTGACTTAGTGCATAGTTGGTTAAGTGTATATTGGTTGCGTGCCTAGTTGCCTGAGTGCAAAG
Source organism: Diarsia mendica (assembly GCA_949316265.1). Taxonomy (NCBI): domain Eukaryota; kingdom Metazoa; phylum Arthropoda; class Insecta; order Lepidoptera; family Noctuidae; genus Diarsia; species Diarsia mendica. Next base: position 19,295,246 of record OX438899.1, read on the forward strand.
TTCGCTGGGTGCCAGGTTGTTTTAGGTACGCATAGGTTGTCCAGTAAATAGTACAACATAGTATTAGAGGTTGGTATGTTAGGTCGGAAAAGGCTTTTTTGCGTACCCCTTACACTAAGTCGTACTATTTACTGGACACCTTGTATAGGTGGTTGTAGTAGAATGAGGGTACACGAGAACGTTGCGGTTGGGCTTGAGTTTATGCATGTAAGAACAATGTCGTTGGCCAACAGCATGCTCCAGGGTGCCCCTTCCTGTATGTCCAACGTCAATGAATCCTTAATCATCAGGAAGAGGTACGGACTCAAAACCAGCCCTTGATTCAAGCCTACAGCCACATTGAAATTGTCAGTGTTGCTAGTAGCTGACCGGACGTATAGGTACAAGATTGACTGCACTACACATAGCACGTATGAACTCTACAAACTTTCTAGGTAAAACCTTTCTCTTTCAAGGCTCTCCACATCACAGAGAGAAAGCGTATGATAGGGTACCTTGGGATGCCCGAGGTACCCTATCATACGCTTTCTCTAGATCAATGCTCACCATGTACAAGTTCTTGTGCCGTTATGATCTGATCTTGTGATTATTTCGCATTAGCATAACTTTCGCGGCACTTGCCAATATCTATTATAACAGCACAGTTGCTTTGCTTACACAGCTCACGCAAAGCACTTAAGTCTCATCATCATCATTATCATCAGCCTATAATGTTCCCACTGCAGGGACTCAGGACTCCTCTCTAGGACAGGGATGAGCCACGCGGATCACGCGGATCACGCGGATCCACCACGCGGGCCCAGTGCAGTTTGGCAGATGTCACATGTCTTCGAATTTTTTGCTTCTAAGACATGCCGGTTTCCTCACGATATTTTCCTTCACCGTTTTGAGAGCAGCAGGGATGATATAAATTAAAAAAAGAAATGCCTGCCTGGGTTCGAGCCCACGACTTACTGTTCGTAAGTCGGGGCCGCCACCAATGGCTATCAAAAAATAAAATAATTTCTTTTTCAAACACAGTTTCACACTATTGGTAGTGAGGCTTGTTTTCTAATTAGGGATTTCAAAAAATAAAACAAAGGTATTACACAACATCAAGATTTTTGGGTTATATTTTGTTGGTTTTTAAACTTTTTTTGTATTTTATAATTTTTTTGGTTCTTAAAACTATAATTACAACTAATTAAAAGAACTATTTACAAGGACATCATTTAACATCAAGTCTTGGTTAAACCTATTATTAAAACTATGTTCTACTACTAATTTAAAAATTAAAACAAAGACATATTTTTGGTTTGTATTTTGGAGGTTTTTAAACTTCTTTTGGATTTTGTATTTTATACGCATTTATTTTCGTTCTTAAAACTATAATTACAAGAATGTGCTACTAAATACAAAAATAAAACAAAGGTTATAGTAAATAATTAGATGCCTTTGTTTTATTTTTGAAATTAGTAGACACAATCTATTATTACACATTATGACAAGTATATTCTAGAATTTCTTAAATCTATTATGACAATTATATTATTCTAGAATTTCTTACATCTATTATTACAAGTACGATGTTCTAGAATTTCTTAAAACTATTATTACAAGTATTTTCCACTACTACTTTAAAAATTAAAACAAAGGTACAACATCAAAATTTTTGTTTATATTTTGTAGGTTTTTAAACTTTTTTTGTATTTTGTCATTTTTATGGTTCTTAAAACTATTTTTACAAGTATGTTCTACCACTACTTTGAAATTAATGAAAATACATGTAATGACAAATATCGACTTTTATGAATACATTTAAAATTGCTATCTATCTATTTTATGATAATTATGTTAATTACAATTCTAGAGATAAAGCTGACATGTCTCATGTGCCTGTAATCACACCGGCAACCACACCCTTCAAACCAGCTCACAGCAAAGCCGTTTGGCGTCAGAAATAGGTGTGGTGGTAGTTCTTCCCCGGGCGAACTCGTTCACATAGAATTCTACTACTCTTTGATGTTATTTTACATAACTATATGAACGGCTTTTTTTCGATTCATAGTAATTTAAAAATTACAGTTACAAACATTAACTAAGATTTATGATAACAATAGAAATACTAATTTCTATCTTACACAAATATTTACAAAAGTATTGAAATTGTAATGCCTATCTAATTAAAATATACGATAATAGCATGCATCATATTCATTTCTGGAATTATATATGTACAAATTACGATCAAGTTCAGCTCTAAGCTCGTCAATGTGTACGATAGTAATACAACGAAGTATGTACATAGTTAAATGTAAAAATAAAATTATAACGCTTTCAGTGTAATAATTTTATTTAGAATGCAATATAGTTATGGTACATCAAAATTGAAAAAACTTTTTTACAATATTGCAAATGTAGGGTAGACAATGTCGACATTATTACTGATTTCTTTTAGAAAAGCATTTTATGAACTGTTCGGACGTGCTTTACTGCTTATACTACACATTTTTTTAAATAGCACAAATATAGTTATGTACAACATAAATATAAAATTAAAACATATTTAAAAGTACAAAAAAAAACATTTTTACCCGACTGCAGCGAAGCCCAAAAGGAGGGTTATTGTCTTAATGAAATTACGGAAATAGAAAATATTTACAACTATAATCTTTCAAAAGCAACGAGTGACTAAGCTTGTCATACTGACACCGGCAATTCGTTCTACAAACGAACAGTCTAGAGTTCTAGACCTAATGCCTACTTATAAAACTACTACTTAAATAAAATCTGAGTTTAAAGGTAGTTGTCCCGTTAAATACTCTGCCATCAAAAATATCGTCCCTTGGGACCCGCAATACTCAACAAGACAACGCCACAACCTAAAGAAAATACTTTATTACTGTTATTCCTCAATATTATGTTATGTCAAAATTATTAATATATGTGATCATTTTGGGAAGGGGTTTAGACAAAATTAACCTACCACATTTGCCAAATGAGGGTTGGTGGGTGCGCAGTAAACCGCCTAACTGCGGGTCTTTGGGCGCCACCGTTGACGTACGTGACGTTCATCCGCCACCGCCCTAAGTCGTCATCCTGCACTGATGCCGCCTGTTCCATCCAGACCCCTGAGAAATCCTTCTCCGAGCCCAAAGATGGTCAGTGGGACACAAATGGCTAATAATATATATGTGATGCCAGTGGCATCATAGATATGTTGCCATCCCAGAGACATAGCTGACATGTCTCGTGCGCCATGCAATTTGCAAATAGGTGCATACCTATTTGCAAATGTGACTAGAGCTTATCCTGGTTCACAGCCAGGCCCAGATCAGAGCTGTACATGGAAGCAGTAAATTATGATTAACCAAATAATTTACATTTTGTCATCATTTATACCCCTATAAATTGTGAGTTAAGATTTGTGTTATTAACAGCCTAAACCGAGTCTTAATTGTAAGTTGCTTTGAAAGGTGAATTGCTAGCTTTGTTTTAATTTTAGTGTGTTAATGTAGCTTATAAATAAAGATATTTGAAAATGAAAATAAATTATCAGAGTTCAATTGTTTATCTAAAAGATAATATTATAATATTATCCTTACCTACCTATTTATGTACATTATTTTTTATATAATACAATATAATTGATGTAGAGAATTTAAAAATGTACAATTCCTTATAGTATACCAGTGGCATACTTAGTTGAACTATTTACATCACTAAAGCTAATGCTTATATAAGATTTGAGCTTAAAGGTACTGGTTGAGTTAAATATTCTGCCATAAAAAAGATCATACCTTAGGAGTTAGGACCCTCTATATTTAACTCAGAAACGCCACGAGCTAAAGAAAATCCTGTTATTCCTCAATATGTAAGGCGCGGGGCACACATAAATGGCGTCAGGCGAGGACACGGCGCGGCGCTTTGTGGGCACACGCCTCGTAACCTCGGATGTCTAAATTGACCGGACTACAAACCTATCCTGCAAGTATGTAATGGGTACAAAACAGTCATTATCATTTCAGCCAAAAGACGTCCACTGCTGGACATAGACCTCCCTCAGGTGTCGCCACATTGACGCCACATTTAGCGGGTCCCCGCAACCTTGAACAGGTCATCGGTCCACCTAGTGGGAGGCCTTCCAACGCAACGTCTTCCGGTTCGCGGTCGCCATTCCAGAACTTATCTGCCCCATTGGCCATCAGTTCTGCGAGCAATGAGCCCTGGCCATTGTCACTGTAATTTGGACGAGAAGATACCGCGGAGCTTCCCGAACGCTGCCTAGCCGAGTCGGATTCGACGATTGACCTCTTTCTCGAAGTTAGATCTACCCAACTGGACCGTTTGTCCCAGGTAGACATAATCGTCCACAACTTCGAGTGTAGAGTCTCCGATCTTGATAGGAGTGTGTGTTACATGAACATTCAACATAACCTTGGTTTTGTCCATATTCATTTTAACACCCACTCTTTCGGAATGTCCAATGTGCCTCTTACCATGCGGTGATCGCTTCCGGTTTTCACCGAATAGATCACGAAGACATCATTGAACATTTGCTTGTTGGTAGACATGAAGAAGTCAATCTCATTTTTAGTCACACCGTCGGGGCTCTGCCAGGTCCACTTCCTGTGCTCACGTTTTTGAAGAAGGAGCTCATCATAAAGAGAACACCCTCCTTCTCCATAAAACTAGCCAGTTAGTATGACGACACGGTTGGCGCAGTGGCTCAAGCAATGGACTGCTGTGCTGCGTGTCGCGGGTTTGATCCCCGCACGGAACAAATATTTGTATGATCTACAGATAGTTGTTTCGGGTCTGGGTATTTGTGTATGTGAGTCTAAATGTTTGTGAACGCACCCACGATACAGGAGAAATTCGTAGCGTGGGGCAACGTTTTTTTAAAAAAAAAAAAAAGAAAAAAAAAAGTTGGTGACCCCGGTGGTTACGATGTCCAACCTCAAATTGCCCCACTTGCAGCTCATCCTCGCTTCGTTTGCCCAGTTGCGCGTTAAAGTCCCCCATGACAACGGTGGAGTAAGTTCTGAAATCATGCATGGGTTTAGAAATATACTCATACGGTTTCTACTTCATCGTCGGGGTGCGCCGAGGTCAGGGCGTAGACCTGTATGACCTCCAGCGAATATCTTGCAGATATGCTGAGTATAACGTACGCCACCCTGTTCGACACACTCTCGATCTTCCCCACGTTATTCACGAGGGACTTGTGGACGATAAACCCAACACCACCCTGTGACAGCCGGTCGCCCTCTCAGAAGTAGAGCAGGTTGCCGGATTTCAGGATTATCGAGCCCTCCCCCTCCCTTCGGACTTGAGATAATCCGAAAATACTCCATCGCAGTCTGCTTAATTCTTCTTCGAGTTCGGTTATTAGCTTCTCGTCGGCCCGGAGTGTGCGCGTGTTGAATGTTGCCAGGTCCAGTTATCGGTAAGCCGGATCCCGTCCGGGGATTCTTAGCACTCCTTGCCATGTCGTTGCCTCGACCGCTACCGTAGCCGAGGGTAGACGGGCTGCCGGGTACTATGGGCCTACTTTGTATTGCGCTCATTTTTTAGGACCATATTTGTTTACCGTAATCGCCACGCTTGGCAGGCGGGTTGGCGATCGCAGTATGGTTGTTACAACGGCACAGAGAACGCTGCTGCCCATTCTCTGGTAAGTCCCTTAGTCGCCTCTTACGACACCCACGGGAAGATATGGGATGGTGCTATTCTTAACGTCCGACACCATACGGAACAAAACAGTAACAACCCACAACCACTCCCAAAGCTTGTCTGCAACTACGGAATGGGTACGAAACATTAAGTAACATCGCACAACCACCCCCAAGGCTTGCCTGCAACTACGGAAAGGATACAAAACACCAAGTACCATCGCACAATCACCCTCAAGCATTGATATAATAAAACCTTAACCTTACCTTAGGTTCCTTCGGACCTTAGGTTTTATTATATCAATGCCCTCAAGGCTTGCCTGCAACTATGGAATGGGTACAAAACATTAACATCCCACAACCACTCCCAATTCACCCCTCGATATTACATTTTTTTTTCTTTATTTATTTAGGGACATTTATAATCGCAATGCGTATGTCAGTCCCATCGTATCCTAAATATACATTTGTCAAATGTGAGCCATGAACCTAAACAGACTCTTATTCATTGGAACAAAACAGATAACAGTTGTCAATGAGAAATTATTTTTAAATTGTTAACCAAGCACTATCTATATTTAATTACAAATTATGAGTCGCGGACTTTACCTTCTCTGACCGGTTGAAGCGAGATCATAAAACTAATGAACTCAAACGATACGTTTAATAAAAGTGTATGATGAGAGTGAAATCTAAATAAAGTAATAATTTTAGTTGGATTTAACCCTTGTTTTGTAAAGATTTAGTTTGTCTAAATATTTAGGGTTGTTTATTTGTTACTGACAGCGTAAAATTAAATTGTTTTAAAAAGTTTACGAATTTATAATTCTTTGTAAATAATATTAAGCTTTTTAAGTAAAAACAAATATCTATATTATTATTTAATAAATGTCAGTACACTCATTTTTTCAGTTTTTTTTCCAGTGAATTAATAATACAATTGAAACAGAACGCTACAAATAAATTTATTTTATTGGTATTGTTGTTTGGCTAAATATTAGCTACCTCATCGGCAAGTAGGTGTGGTAGACCTTTTTAGGGTTCCGTAGTCAACTAGGAACCCTTATAGTTTTTTTTAGGGTTCCGTACCTCAAAAGGAAAAAACGGAACCCTTATAGGATCACTTTGTTGTCCGTCTGTCTGTCTGTCTGTCTGTCTGTCTGTCAAGACCTTTTTTCTCAGGAACGCGTGGAGGTATCAAGCTGAAATTCATATCAAATACTCAAGTCTATGGTCTCTTGGAGCTGTGAAAAAATCAAACTTCTAAGTCAACGCGATCAAAAGATACTCCCGTTTATGCCGCAAATTTTCGACACTCGCAAGGGAGGAATCAAAACCTACAGGGTACTTCCCGTGAACTCAGAATCTTGAAATTTGGTACGAAGCAACGTCTTATAGCATAGATAAAGAAATAATTACGAAAACCATAAATTTTTAGTTACATCAAGATACTCCCGTTTATGCCGCAAATTTTCGACACTCGCAAGGGAATCAAAACCTACAGGGTACTTCCCGTGAACTCAGAATCTTGAAATTTGGTACGAAGCAACGTCTTATAGCATAGATAAAGGAATAATTACGAAAACCATAAATTTTTAGTTACATCACATAATATATTTTTTTTACGGAACCCTCGGTGCGCGAGTCCGACTCGCACTTGGCCGGTTTTTTTTTTTTGAAGTGTGTGAAATCATCAAATGACTCTCTACCGACTTCTACTGACTAAAAACCAGCTATGTTCATTCGTAGCCCTTTGTGTCGAGGCCGCATTATCTCTGTCGAACAACCCGCAGCCCCTACGGGAGGTGTGGTAGACCTCTTATAATGTAATGTTATTTTTGATCAAAACAGACGGACAAAGCTAAGAGCTTTAAGCACAATATCCGATCAAAAGTTAGACGTAACAAGATGAACAAAGCGATATGCGAGTTTTTCAGTGCTGAAAATATAACAAATTAACAGCATTCCAATATTAAATTAAGTAAAACAGAAGGTAGCATAAATATTATATAAACATTAGGTAGCATAAATATTATACAAACTACATTGGGTACAGCATGTTTAGTGGCATAGTTTCATACTATCTTAAATTAAACTATCTTAAATTATGTACTTAACTATGTTTTTTTTTTATATTTTGTTTTTTTTTGTTTATGTACAACTACTTTTGCGTGAAGCATAATATAAAAATTTTACCTTCAAATAAAATTTGTATTATGTTTCCTAAGACGTCCGAAGTCCATTATGAGAGAGTACACGTTTCCTTCCATGAACAGCTGCTAGTTGTCGTAACTTCCGCCTCGTAATCGCGCCACTAGCGCCCCCAAACGTCATATCTGTGAACTACTTTCAAAAACCGCATACAAGCCGCCATGATGAAGTCTTATGTCATTGTTCGGCTCATAATGATACAAAGGTAGGAAAGGTATGCACCAGGAAGACCTTACCTGGACTTCGGACGTCTTAGGAAACATAATACAAATTTTATTTGAAGGTAAAATTTTTATATTATGTGTTCCGTTTGACGTCCGAAGTCCATTATGAGAGATTTGTTTGTTATCTCCTGGTGGATTGTATGAATGAAAAGCAACAATGTGAATTATAATTCAAATAATATTGGTTCAACCAGTATTATTTTTAATCACCATTTTATAACTTCATATCCTCAAGTTTTAAATATGAACAAAAATCTAGCCATTTAAGCACTGGCAGAAGAATTAGATAAACCAATTAAAAGACAACGCGAGAGTAATCTTGCCTTTCTGTAAATTTAAACGGAATCGTTTGATTTGAAAAATCAGTTAATTTAGAATCAAGAACTAGAAGCGAACTTGATAACGAATGTACCGAAGACATTTCGTTCGACAAATCAGATCTATTTCTACGTGGTAAAATTTTCTGAAAGTGGATTCATGCCTCCACTTTTCCTTGGATAACATGTCATTTAACCACCGATTTGTTGGTGTGGCAGTTCTAACAGGAGGGTGAATTTCAACAAATGCCATTTTTTTTATCATATCGGTGAACTTTTTCATTTAGGTTATTTTTTTATATTTTTCAGGTTTTATGTAATCTTTAGGATATCAAATATCCCCAAATTTAATATCATCAACGTAACATTTAAGACTAAAGAGAAAATTCAGTTTGAATTCTGGTTTCCACCGATATGATAAACCGGCACCGATTATTTTTCTGTACACCGATATGATAAGTTTATCCACCGAAATGATGTACATATCCAGCGATATGATAATCTATCCTAATACGAGTTTAAAAAAAAGGTACTTTATTTTTTGATTTTATCGCTACAAATCGATAGTGTTCCATGTACCAGATCGACCAGCCATGGGATTAAAACGACCGAAATTTAACGGTGTATATGTATGTATATAATGTATGTGTTTGGATGTATGTTTGTATGTTCCATTGTTTCTTTGTATACTTAACGAAATGACACGGGATCTACCGATATGATAAAACGACTCACCGAGATGATAAAATATCTACCGATATGATAAAGCAATCCACCGATGTGACAAAACTGTGCGTTGATCATGAATCAAAACACCGATATTAGATATAAGACACCGATTGATTTTTTCTCATCATTTCGGTGTAAATTATCACATCGGTGGTAATAAAGACCACCGAATACAGCGATATGAGAACAGCGACGTGAGAAATAACACAATTTTTAGAAAATTAGAAAAAATGCATAATATCTAGGATAAATTCAATAACAGTCAATGAATCTAATTCACTTACTACCTCTGTTAGAACCAAACAACAATAATGAAACTACTCATTACACTAGAAAAATGCAATCACCGATAATATAAAATAATTGTCCGGGAGCAACTGAAATGGCGTACTTACGTTATTGGCGGGAATATGCAGCGATTTGACACACGTCCGTCTTGACTGCGCACTAGCACACACTAACGAGAGAAATAAAATTGGGGTGGGGACGCTGTCGGACTCGTCGATGTAAAGTTAGGTTTAAATTACTTTTGTCCAGCGATATGAGAACATTTCGCAGGACAAGTACGTTTGTGCCTCTCAGTAATAATAATCGTTAATTATGTAATAAAATATGTTACATATTAATAATATAACTAATATTCTATGAAATAGAATAAGTTATATCCTTAACTTACTTATTTTTATTAGTGTATTAAGCTTTTTGTTTGTAAAAAAAGTAGAGGGACAGCACCGATTTGAAAAAAATAGAGGTTTATGTATATATTTCTACCTTTGTAAATAGTCCTAGGTAAATTATATTTTTGCCACAACGCAATAACTGTCTATTGAATACTAAAAAAAATAATTCAGAACAATATTCCTTTTTTCAAATACTAATTTCACCGAAGACAAAAAAATAAGTCATTTGGGAAATTCACCCAGGAACTCAAGTAGTTATGAACAAGTTTGTTAAGGAACCCTTATTTGCGGAGCCAATATAATGGATTCGTATTTTGATTTTGGGATGCCAACAAAAACCCAACTGGATTGCTGGAAAGTTGTGCTATCTGTCTTTGACCTGAATACTGGATGTAAAGTTATGGATTCCCCATTATCTACAAAATGATAAGAGTCTATAATTATGCAAAAGTAAAAGGTCGTGTACACGACGCCCCGAGCATAATAATAAATAAAATAGTCACCGTTCGCTTAGACACCTCATACAAACTTCTGGTGCCACGAGTATTATCTTTTAAATATATTATTATAAAGAATTCCCGGGGGCCCCATGTGGGCATCTTAGGTGGCAACGGTTTTGCAAATTGCAATTGCTTACAAAATGTGCTTAACAATATGACTAGAAGAAATTCTAATATTTGAGGTGGTTTCACAAATATATAGATACGATAACAGACCTGTGCACAAGAATACTTATGTAAGTTAACTTTTATAATTTGTCGGATTTGGTGTGCGGAAATTTAAATTATTATGGCTTCACCACAAAGACCCCAAATCGGAGTGAAAGTTTTAAGAGTTGAAGATCGCCGGCAAGATAAAAGATCTTTCTCTTGGGACCAATCGCTTGTCATGGTGTCCCAGCCGAAATGAGCCCGGCTTCCCATTGCAGGTAGTTATCATGAGTTGGTGGTAGGCCGGTCACTGTGTCCAACAAAGTCTTCTTCAGGTCTCTGATCTTCAGTGGCCGTGACAGGGTTAGATTCTTCAGGTCTGGTCGCCAAAAAGGGTCTCTTGCACTTGTGTGTTACTATTATGTACCGACCTGATGCCGAGTTGAGGAGGTGAAGAACTCGTGGAAGCAACGCTGACGGTGGGAACACCCATGTGAGGTTGTATCGCCAGTATCTGCTGAATGCGTCGTGATAATAGGCGTTGGAGCCTGAGGAATTTAGAGAAACGTAACTTATCACAACGTGTGCGGTTTGTGACGCGAACAAGTATATGTCCGGTTTTCCCCAAGTCTGAAATATATTTAAAGTTGCTGTCACCTGCAAGTGCCACTCGCTGCAGGCTCGATTTCGCGTAGGTGGTGAGGGATCAGTACAACATTGAGGCCGTCGACCAGAGTCAACAATGCCCGTGTCAATTCCGAATGTACGGAACCACTGTATTGTTGTCGGTCTGTAGATTGATCCTGGAGTCCTGGAGGGATACATATCTTTGAGATTGCAATGCAATTTTTTCTGGTCGGGTTTCCATGTACCTTGTACTTTTGACCAGAGCACCCCACACAATATCGGAAGCGTCCGTGATGACAAAGTTTTTGGTTAGCATATCTGTGTGTTCTCCATCCAACACTAGAGTTCTTGGCGAACTTCTTGTGTCAGCTGTACCTACTGCTTGGAGAGGATTTTGACGTTGTACCTTGATGTAACATTGCAGCGCTCGGCAATGCATCCTTCCCCGGTGGGTGATGAAGGAATGCAAAGCTGAGTAACCCTTAGAGGCGTTGTGCCTGCTTGAGAGTCAACTGCCCTCTACGAGTGTGTGGCAAAAGTTTTGTGTCAGCTGTACTGCTTGGAGAGAATTTTGACGCAGTACCTTGATGTGACATTGCAGCGCTCGGCAATGCATCCTTCCCCGGTGGGTGATGAAGGAATGCAAAGCTGAGTAACCCTTAGAGGCGTTGTGCCTGCTTGAGAGTCAACTGCCCTCTACGAGTGTGTGGCAAAAGTTTTGTGTCAGCTGTACTGCTTGGAGAGAATTTTGACGCAGTACCTTGATGTGACATTGCAGCGCTCGGCAATGCATCCTTCCCCGGTGGGTGATGAAGGAATGCAAAGTCGAGTAATCCTTAGAGGCGTTGCGCCTGCTTGAGGGTCAACTGCCCGCTACGAGTGTGTGGCAAAAGTTTTGTGTCAGCTGTACTGCTTGGAGAGAATTTTGACGCAGTACCTTGATGTGACATTGCAGCGCTCGGCAATGCATCCTTCCCCGGTGGGTGATGAAGGAATGCAAAGTCGAGTAACCCTTAGAGGCGTTGCGCCTGCTTGAGGGTCAACTGCCCGCTACGAGTGTGTGGCGATAGTCTTGTGTCAGCTGTACTGCTTAGAGATAATTTTGACGCAGTAGATGTGACATTCTAGCGCTCGGCAATGCATCCTTCTCCGGTGGGTGATGAAGGAATGCAAAGTTGAGTATCCCTAAGAGGCGTTGCGCCTGCTTGTGGGTCCAACTGCCCGCTACGGGTGTGATCGTGGTAGGGACTTGTGGTTTGTTTGGTTATCCCAATCGATCGACCTCGTTGTTGACACACCAGTCCAGGCTGGACAAGTAGCGTACAGCTATGTTTAGATGTATACTGAGTACTTCCTTGTTCTAGTGGACGTCTAGATACACGACGATGCGCAGACGTATTGTGCGAAGGTATTCTGCAGTTCAGTTTGTTATAGTAGCAAACATTCTGGGAGCAGCAGCCATGCCCTGAGGTCCAGCTTAATTATCCAGTCGCCTTGTTGCAGAAACGAAGGCATTTGTTTTATAACCATGTATCTATTTAGTGCTTTGAAGATGAATATCACTCGAGTTTTGCGATTGCTCTTTGTGATCATGAACAAAAGGGGAGCTATGGTTGAAGGAGCAGGCTCTAACGCTCGTTCTTGAATCATCTTGCGAATTTCTAGTGCCATTTTTTCGAAAACAGGCGTTTGAAATTTTAACAGGTTGTCTAAATTAGGTAGGATTAAGAGCGGTGCCTGATTGAAGGGGATACGAGCTTTAAAAAGTTTTTGTAGGGCCGAAACCATTCCATATTATAGTTATATAATTTTTTATATAATGCTGAAGACAGCAGCCCCAAAAAACTCGGTATTAAATAGTCATTATTTATAATGCTTATGTCCCGCTCGCCTACCACTCTTATCTTTCCCCCCTCCCTCCTTTTTTGAAGAGAAATCGAAATTTCGTTGGTTGTCTCTGTTAGCGTTTCGCTTCGGTTAGTTTTGTCGCGAACGAAAAGTATTATTTTGAATAGACGTCGATGGCTCCACAGACACCGGACGACTACTATACCTGCAATTGTTTGTAGGCAGCGCGGACCGAACATACATTCCATTGAAGGTGTAATCGTTTCCATGTCGTCGATTATGCAATTAATTTCAATGTTTTATAACAGAGATCGGCGCGCCGCCGCGCCTACATGACCGCAGCTCGTTTACCGCAAATAATTTGCAGAATATCATGAATTATACCGTTATAAAAGATGACTTGGCACCAAACAGCTCTTTTAGTTTGTCAAAGAGTTTAGTTGAAGATAATTGGTTATCCAATGGTACCAATCAATTAGTTTCTGTAATGCCGCGTTTACGTGCTCGTTTTGAGTTAGGAAAGCATTAGATAACGCCGCGAAACTGTGTTCCATTTAAAAACATCTTAGTATTGAAAATGGATCTTTAAAACATTGCATACTTTTTTGTACTCTGTGTAACATACAGCATTCCAATCCGAGGAGTCGAACCTCTGCATTTCTGCTATTTTCGTTACACGTTCTGGATTTACTTTATACTGGGTTCCATAACTGAAACCTCTGGATTTGCATTTTTCAAAGCAAGGGTAAGCTTCGGCAGATGTAAGAAATTTTCTTGTAAATTGAGGGTAGGACCAGTCGATGTTGAAAATAAAGCGGTACCAATATAACTTTGCATGGTGGGTAGGCTTTGTGCTAATGGAGCACTATTGCCTGTCATATAATTTGTTATAACATTATTAACATGACTCACCAACTGCTGGAAGTAGATCAAACCTGCGATCCAGTACGGAATCCTGCCAGACGGAGCACTCGCGTACCTGCCGGGGGCGTTAGCGCGGCGCTGGATCACCCCCATCACTCGATGACGCCGTATCACTTCCCTTCGATGACGATGAAGAAACTCGAACACCGCGTCCTTTTTCGCGAAGTCACGTTTGGCGCGATAGTTTCACCGTCCATTTTGTTTAAAATAAACACAGTTCACGAGACGGAAAATTAATTTAAGTTATTCAAATACCAAACTAATGAACTTTCTACTTTAATCTCGAAAGTTCTAAAAATAAAAAATATCGTTTAAAATTCGAAATAACTGACAATCTAACAAAGCTGCGCTCGGTTCGGAAAACGACGCAACAATGTCATAAGACTTCATCATGGCGGCTTGTATGCGGTTTTTGAAAGTAGTTCACAGATATGACGTTTGGGGGCGCTAGTGGCGCGATTACGAGGCGGAAGTTACGACAACTAGCAGCTGTTCATGGAAGGAAACGTGTACTCTCTCATAATGGACTTCGGACGTCAAACGGAACACATAATAAACGTGACTTTTTGGCATACATTACGTATTCTAGAAATACTTATCTTATAAGATAGAGTTCCTAGTGATGTACCTGCGCTACATTATTTTGAGTGAAACAGAAGCAAATACCTAACTAAGTTGATTGCTTTAGTGAACGAAAAAAACATAAATGAAAGATTAATAACTAGAAAATGATTATTGTATTGGTGGTTATTGTTTCTTTTTAATTTGGAAACTAATTAAATTAAATAAAACCACAATTTTTTTTTTACAGAAACTATGTCACATTGTTTTTATTTTTTGTCTTTTTTACAGTTCTAACTAGGTGTTTAAGATATTGTAAAGTCACACATACACACATTTATACATACAACATACACACAAAAACACATACACACACACACCCATACATTTCAAATTATAAACGATTAATATTGGTATAAATACACACACATGTCATGTACACAGTGGGCCAGACGACTTCAAAAAATGTACCGGAAGAAACTGGATAGCCATGATACAAAACCACCAAAAGTGAAGAAATCTTTAAGAGACCTAGACTCAGCATTAGGTGGCCAAAGGTTAAAGAAGAGATGACTCTACAGGACATTCAAGTACGACAATTTGGTTTTTTGTTGTATGCTTTGCTTGCATATAGACACACTAGACCTTACCCTGGCTCACAGCCTTGATCATTCCTAAATTCAATTTAAGCGAGTTCAACTCGTCTTCTAATCTACGAGATAATATTTTGAATATTACGAGTACCCCACCAACCTATTCTTGTTACGTATGTACATTATTTTTATATAATAGGTACAACCTAACGGATGCCGAGAAATTTATGTACACTATTCCTTATAGTATACCTGTGGCATACTTAGTTAAACTAACTTATAACTAACGTCACTACAGCTAATGCTTAAGAGGGTGGCATCAGAAAGATGGCAACGCGTCAAATAACTGTGAAACATTTTTTATTGATCTAAAATGTGGAGTGAAATTTACATAATCTTATATTATATGTAGGTATATACAGTATCTTAGGAGAGGAGCTCGTGGCTTAATAAGAACTGCCACTCGGGTCGATCTTTAGGTAAAGCTGTGCTTGCCTAGGTCGGTCTGTGGATGGGTGACCGCCCGACATACCGAGTTTCCTCCGTGCCTCGGAAAGCACGTTAAGCTGTTGGTCCCGGCTGCCATATATAGATCTTTAGCAGTCGTTACAGATAGTCAGTGACCTGAAATTTCTGACATTCAGTCTTACCAAAGGGTATCATATTACCTAGTATTAACTGGGTTGTGGAGGTCAGATAGGCAGTCGCTCCACTGGTACATACTGGTATTCAGCTGCATCCGGTTAGACTGGAAGCCGACCCCAATATAGTTGGGAAAAGGCTAGGCAGATGATGATACAGTACCGTATGTTAAACGAGGGACATATAGAGGGAAGGTATTCAGTATTCGATTCTCGTCCCAAATATGTACAGAAAAACCGGCCAAGAGCGTGTCGGGCCACGCTCAGTGTAGGGTTCCGTAGTTTCCCGTCCGTCACAATAAGTGTTCCCACAAGAGTTTAAAAGTTATTTATTTTTATTTATTTTTTATACTTATAATATATATATATATATTTTTTTTTTCACTTTCAAAATGATTTTCCTAGAAAGTCCTTATAAAGTTCTACTTTTCAGATTTTTTTCATATTTTCTAAACTTATGGTTCAAAAGTTAGAGGGGGTAGGACACATTGTTTTTTACTTTTGAAGCGATTATTTCCGAAATTATTGACATTATCAAAAAATTATTTCAGTAAACCTCTATTCATTTTTAAATACCTTTCGAAAAATATATCACACGTTAGTGTTGAAATTAAAAAAAAAATCACTTCCCTCTTTACATATAGGGGGGCTACCCTAATTTTCCAATTTTTATTTTACCACTTTGTCGGCGTGATTGATACACATATTGGTCCAAATTTCAGCTTTCTAGTGCTAACGGTCACAGAGATTAAGCGATGACGGACGGACGGACGGACGGACGGACAGACATGGCGAAACTGTAAGGGTTCCTAGTTGACTACGGAACCCTAAAAACTATATACCCCATACAATTCAAAATACAAGTGCCGTGTGAACTTATTTTGGCCTCGCTCCAACATGATACCGACTATATTTCGCTTCATGTGGAGCCCAAATGACGGCACTGTGTTCAAGGTGGCTTCTGACTAGAGATAACCTTTTTTATCGAATTAACACCAAAAATGTGGTTCGTACATAGGAAAAATACGAATTGTTTTATCAAAAATACTAACTTGCACTCTAAATCGTTCAGGTTAGGTTAGGTAATATTAGGTTTTTTTTTTCCTGTCATGTGAGTCCTTAATAATTATTTTTTTGGTTAGATTACGTTCGGTTAGGTTGTTATCAGTTCAGTCAAACAGTTCTGCTAATACCATTACATAGTATATTGAATTTGATTTATTTAGTGTGCATAATTTGTGCGCAAGCCAGTATTTTAGGTTTAACTTCGTAATATTTTGTTCGAAAAAGGGAATATTCAGATATCGATTTAAATACATGCCGTTTTAACTAGTTGCAGACCAGTCTTACTAGTCTTACCTTTGATAAAACTGCTTGCAGACCAGTCTTCCTAGTCTTACCGTATGACTGTTTGCAGACCAGTCTTACTAGTCTTACCTTTGATAAAACTGCTTGCAGACCAGTCTTCCTAGTCTTACCTTTGATGAAACTGGTAGCAGACTAGTCTTACTAGTCTTAATCTTGGTAAGACTGGTTGCAGATCAGTCTTACTAGTTTTATCTTTGATGAAACTGGTAGCAGACTAGTCTTACTAGTCTTACTTTTGGTAAGACTGGTTGCAGACCAGTCTTACTAGTCTTACCTTTGATAAAACTGCTTGCAGACCAGTCTTCCTAGTCTTACCTTTAATGAAACTGGTAGCAGACTAGTCTTACTAGTCTTAATTTTGGTAAGACTGGTTGCAGATCAGTCTTACTAGTCTTATCTTTGATGAAACTGGTAGCAGACTAGTCTTACTAGTCTTACTTTTGGTAAGACTGGTTGCAGACCAGTCTTACTAGTCTTACCTTTGATAAAACTGCTTGCAGACCAGTCTTCCTAGTCTTACCTTTGATGAAACTGGTAGCAGACTAGTCTTACTAGTCTTAATTTTGGTAAGAGTGGTTGCAGATCAGTCTAACTAGTCTTATCTTTGATGAAACTGGTAGCAGACTAGTCTTACTAGTCTTACTTTTGGTAAGATTGGTTGCAGACCAGTCTTACTAGTCTTACCTTTGATAAAACTTCTTGCAGACCAGTCTTCCTAGTCTTAGCTTTGATGAAACTGGTAGCAGACTAGTCTTACTAATCTTAATTTTGGTAAGACTGGTTACAGATCAGTCTTACTAGTCTTATCTTTGATGAAACTGGTAGCAGACTAGTCTTACTAGTCTTACTTTTGATAATACTGGTTGCAGGCCAGTCTTACTAGTCTTACCTTTGATAAAACTGCTTGCAGACCAGTCTTCCTAGTCTTACCTTTGATGAAACTGGTAGCAGACTAGTCTTACTAGTCTTAATTTTGGTAAGACTGGTTGCAGATCAGTCTTACTAGTCTTATCTTTGATGAAACTGGTAGCAGACTAGTCTTACTAGTCTTACTTTTGGTAGGGCTGTTTGCAGACCAGTCTTACTAGTCGTACCTTTGATAAAACTGCTTGCAGACCAGTCTTCCTAGTCTTACCTTTGATGAAACTGGTAGCAGACTAGTCTTACTAGTCTTAATTTTGGTAAGACTGGTTGCAGATCAGTCTTACTACTCTTACTTTTCGTAAGATTGGTTGCAAACCACTCTTACTAGTCTTATCCTTGGTAAGACTTGTTGCTGACCAGTTGTCAGACTTGACAGGTTGATCGTATCACCCAGTATATACTAACTGGATTGTGAAGGTCAGATTTTTCCGTTTTATCATTTTTTTTTTTCGTTTCTAGTGAAAAAAAAACATGGAATAATATATTACATACTGGCCAATTTTCTTGAAACATTGAAAAAATTCTATAAATAAATATTTTTTATTATTGAAAATCGTACCAATGGTTTTCCACCTCTGAAATAGAACCTATCACGTGGGCTCTCGGCGTCTAGGAAGAGGTAAAAAAATAATTATAAATAAAAGTGCTTGTAATTTAAAACCACGGCGTATTCTTATAAATCTTGTTAAAATATACAACTTTTTTTTTATTTTTACATTATTTCATGCTGTATTCGCACAGAAAAACCTACATTTAAAATGAGCCCTCGAGGAGGGCTCCCGGCATCGGTGATACGATTTAAGTGAGCCCTCCAGGAGGGCTCCCGGCACTGAAGGTGGTGTGCTATGCTATCACATTCGTGACAACTCACCATAAATAAAGTGCCGCAGCCGGCTACGTAAGTACATCTGTGATACCAGTGGCATGACAGACGCGTTGCCATCTCAGAGACAAAGCTGACATGTCTCATGTGCCTGTAATCACACCGGCAACCACATCCTTCAAACCAGCTCACAGCAAAGCCGTTTGGCGGCAGAAATAGGTGTGGTGGTAGTACTTCCCCGGGCAAGCTCGTTCACAAAGAACTCTAATACTCTTTGGTGTTATGTTGTGATGGGTTCATAACACACTGTGTTTTACCCGTACTCTGTATTTCTGGAGGTTTCTTGAGTCAAATGGGTAAATAATGAAGTTAATATCATTAAATACCTACTCACTAATCACTGCTGGGATCTACGCAGGGTGGCTGGTAAGTAGTAAATGGATGACAGTAATTTCTGTTGCTATAATCGTGGTAAGTGGCCTACTATGGAAAGACTTATGTCCTGTAGCGGACTACTATACGGTGAGTGATGTTTATGATTTTCAAATAAATTGAAACTACGAAATATGGCAGCTATTTGCGACGTCCTCAATTTTCTGATTGTGCTGTCTACCGTCTATCTGGCAGAAACTTGATGCTCCGAAATTTATTTGGCATAACACACTTGGGCATATTCTTCTTTGAACGAATATGTTTAAGGCAAAAAGTATATTTAATATAATTATTGTTTGGCCGAATGTTTATATGTACGAATTGACAATGTTTGTGAGAATTTTATGTGGTATTATTTCGCATCTTTTCTTTTCCCATAACATTAATTAGAGCGCCGACTATTTGGTAGAATTGTACATTGCATACTATGAAGGTGGTAGAATTTCATTTGGAACAATTTTATAAGGCATATTGCCAATTTTATTACAATATTTTTGACCTCATTTAAAATTAAAAGCGGAGGGACGGGCGGCCCGTCTCTCCGCGCCATTGTGAACTTTCGGCCATATGATATAATTATGGTTCTACTTTTTAATGATTATGGAAATGAAGTTTATGCTCAAAGATGATTCTGACTTACAAAATTATACGTTTTGAATGTATGGTAAATGAGTGTATGTCAAATGAATTTCTGCGAAATGAAGCTTATGCCATCCACTGCTATGCAAAATAAAATTTGGAAATAAAATGTTCTACGACAAAAGGTAGACTCCCTTCTGAAGCACTTACCCTACACTAAAGTTACCTACAAACTTAATCTATTCACAAATCTCGTCATGTTAGTATATGAGTTGTTTTTTAAAGTGTTTCGTAAAGTTAATTTTTACCTATTTATTATTTACAAAATTTGTTTTTGGCCATTTTTAGAGCGTTAAAATGACCCATGCTCATTTACTCAGTTTTTTTTTTGTTTTTTTTTTAGTTTTTTTTTTGTTTATTATTCCGTTCATTCATATTTATACCCACTAGATATTATATTTTATGGCTTTACATATTTTTTTAAAAATATTTAAAAAAAAACACAGTAGCTCACCGGTATCAGGAACAGGGTTAAATCTAATATATAAAAAGAGACGTCCTGACTGACTGACTGACTGACTGACTGACTGACTCATCAACGCCCAGCCCAAACCCTTGGACCTAGAAAGCTGAAATTTTGCACAGAGGTTCCCTTTATAATGTAGACAAGGAATAAGGAAGGATTTTTCGAAATTCAACCCCTAAGGGATTTAAATAGGGGATGAAAGTTTGTATGGAAAATCGACACTTTCTCGCGGGCGAAGCCGCTGGCAAAAGCTAGTGTTTAAATATTTTTGTTTTATTAAAAAACTTTTTTTGATAAATCTTTGGAAAATATCCGATTCCTGCTGTCAAAACGCAAGCTGTTAACAAAGCATAAGCAACAACAACCGGTGGAAGAAAGTTACATCGTTCATAAAATTAGTGAGCCCAGACAATTTACATAAAATTAAATATAATGCTAAATAATCATCTTCATTCTCTTGCCCTTATCCCAATTCATTTGGGGTCGGCACCAAATATTATGTATGTGATAAACGTTTAATTAAAAACATAAATATTAGTAAGATAGCCTTTTTTAAACAGTTATTTTTTTAGGGTTGTTTAAATAAGTTACTGACATCGTGAAATACATGTTACTTTCATTGGCGTAAGAGAAACTTTCAGTATTTCGCCACAACGTCCGTCCGTCTGCCATTCACAATGTTCTCTAAACATAATTTGTGAGTTTTTTTTTTGTACTAACAGTTTAGTAAATTAACAGCATTTCAAAGGTTCATTATAATAATTATATTGATTTGCGTGTTTTTAAGGGCTGCTGCGCCTTTTGAAAATTAACACGAAAATGACTCAAATCAGAAAATCGAGTCGGTCTATTTTTTTTCAGTAAGCAAATCATAATTATTTGTTGCAAACTATAGATATATTGGTTGATTTAGGATGGGTACTATACATAATAGGAATATAACTACTTAGTGGAAGGTCTAAATTTTAAATAAACTCCTCAACGCCAAATCTAAAAAAACGATTGGGATTTTTTTTATTTTGAGTTTCATTAAATAATTATGTACTCGAGAAAACCGTGACTGATCCTAACTACGACTATTTACTACAATTGAAACTAAACTAAGTGCCTGTTTTCACTTACACTACACAACATCTAAATGTAAAGTAACATCTAAAGTATCATGGCACTGTTGATTTTCAACACTCGGTGCAAAGCCGAGCTTTTAAAATGTAACCGTTCGTTATTCAGACATACATGAAGGAGTTGCCTCGTGTCAACCAATACGGACAATAAACTGTCTAAGGATATTTTTAAATATAACACAGCTCTTTGACTAACTTGACATTTGCGTTGCAGCTGTCACTTTGGAAACTATTTCGTTACATTAATAAATATTTACAACTTTTTTACCAAATATAAAAAAAAAACAAAATTAATCATGGATGGGTGTGAGGAATGATGTAAATGAGAAAGAAGTAAATGCCACCTTTACGTCTAGTTAAGGTGGAAGAAGGGAAGAATGGAAGACAAAATTGTGTTGCGCCGACCCCAAATAGAATGGGATAAGGGCAGGAAGGTGATGATGATGATGATAGAACAAAACAAAAGTGTTTTTATTTTGAAAAAAAAAAAAGTAATAATAATATAATAATAATATTCACCCCAAATTAGGTAAAGCCTATAGCCTGGGCACCAATGCAGAGCGAAGATAGCAAAAGCATAAAGCTGAAGGTAGGCTAGGTTATATACAACTACTTTTGGGAACAGCATCCATTGTGGCATAAATTCATACTACTTATCACTATCTTAAATACTTAGGTATGTTTTTTTTTATGTACAACTACTTTTAAGTGAAGCATATGTGCTAAAATCTTGTGTGGTTTTGAACCCATTAAGTATTATATAATAAGTTATCTTATAAGATAATCCCTAATAATGTACCCACATCAAATTATTTTAAATAAAACCGAAATAAGAATCTAACCTAGTAAATTGCGTTACCGCACGCGTGCATCCGAGACGGCTTACAATATAAATATACTATCGAGTTTTACTCGTTTTATTCTAGAGGATAATATTTTAAATATTACCCTTACCTACTTAGGTACTTATGTACATTATTTTAATATAATATAGCATAACTGATGCAGAGAATTAAGTACTGTACATTTTTTATAGTATACCTGTGGCATACTTAGCTAAGCTATCCCATAACGTCACTATAGCTAATGCTTAAGGGGGTGCCATCACCAAGTTGGCAACGCGACAAATAACTGTAAAATATTCTTTATATAAGACAACTTATGCTGACGTAACGCCCGGGGCGTTACGTCAGCATAAGTTGTCTTTTATGATATTTCTCCTATTAATGCAGCTAGCACTAAATTATTATAAGTGAAACCGAAACAAGCCAATAAGTGAATGTGCGATATGAATCTATCTATATAAATAAAAAGATAAGTCCTGACTGACTGACTGACTCATCAACGCCCAGCCCAAACCCTTGGACTTAGAAAGCTGAAATTTTGCACAGAGGTTCCCTTTATAATGTAGACAAGGAATAAGGAAGGATTTTTCGAAATTCAACCCCTAAGGCAGTTAAATAGGGGATGAAAGTTTGTATGGAAAATCGTCATTTTCACGCGGGCGAAGCCGCTGGCAAAATCTAGTAAATAATAAACACGTTGAAATAACATTCCGCCTGTAATCCCCGAAGGGTTAGGCAGCGGTGTACACACGGCTACACATCAAGCTATACATTTCCAGTTTACGCTGATCTCGCACTGTACGGAAATCCTATACAATGCGATACCAGCTTATACTGGAAATGTATAGCTTGATGTGTAGCCGTGTGTACCCATTAGTACACCCACATTAAATAATAATTATTAAATAAAAGAATATTTAACATCTGACTCTAGAATCAATGTTAATGCTACTACTGTTCTTCTGAAATTTTTGCAGGGTGGCTGGTAGCAACTGGATGAGAGTTGCTGAGAAAATGGGTAAGTACCGGTTGGATTAGGCTTATATCTGAATATAAGCCTATCCCATTGCCGTCATCATCAGCCACAGCCAGCAGCAAATAAATGGAAACAGCGAAATATTATGTAACAACTATTTGTGACGCTCCAAATTTTCTGATTGCGCCCACTAAAGCACGTACCCTGTCATACGTATCTACTCACAAGCTCGATCTATTTACAAATCTCGTCACAAATAAGTATGTGTATGTGTTTCATAAGGTTTAGTCTTGATTATTAATTTACATTACATTTAATTTTTATTTACATTGACACAGCCAGACATAACAAGTTTTATATGCACAAATACTTATCAGTTTCTAACAGAACACTACTACCTACCTACCTCATAGGCAGGTAGGTGTGATATATCTCTAATAATGAATTGATCGAAACAGACAGACTAAGCAAATAGAAACTTTAAGTATCACTTTACAATGTCCGTCCGCTTGTCACGTGCAATATTCTCTAAAACGTTTGACGTAATAAGATGATCAAAGCGATTTGTAATTTTCTTAGCGCTAAAAGTTTAAGCAAATTAACAACATTTTTTTTTTTTTCATTCATTTTGTTTTTGCATTCCAAAGGTAAATATGTTTTTATTAATATACGCCTACTATGGGCGTTTGCGTCTGCGCTTCGAAAATGACTCAAATCTGAAAAACTTTTAAATATTTAAATCATAATTATTTGTTGCAAGCTATAATATTTATATATTTGGTTATTTTAGAATTGATACTATACATCATATGAATATACCATCGGTGGCCAAATTAATAGGGACAGTAATACGATTTTTGAATTTTCGAGTTTAAGTTGATTTGTGTAATAAATAATGGGTTGTAGGTTTCATATATATTTTTATTAGTATCTATGTTCTATTGGGATCACAAAAAATCCAAAATTTATACAAAACTGTTTATTATTAATCAGGTAAAAAAAAATATATTTGGTGAAGCTCTTATTTCAGCAAAGGGTGATTTACCACCCTTTGCTGAAATAAGAGCTTCTATGTGTCGGGGCATGCTCTAAATAGAATGTTTTGCATTTTCCTTTAGTTTGGCATTATGATGCCATTCTCTGGTGAGGGTTTCTATAAGTTGCCTTTCGGTGGTAGACACTTCTTTGGCAATGGCCCCTTTGGTGAGTTCCCAAATTTTTTCAATGGGATTCATGGCAGTTGAATTCTCTGGCCAAGGCAAAACAGTGTCATTCTTTCAGCCAAAAATGCAGTAACGCTTCTGGCTTTGTGGCAGCGTACTGAGTCATGCATAAAAATGTATTCGACACACCTGTAAATTAACAGAATGAATAGTAGAAAGTAGTAGAAAAGTTATTGACTAATTGCATTATTAAAACAAGTTATTTTTCTTCGACTCCAACCTGCGACAGTCATATTTCGATGTAATCTGGCCCATTGGAGTCGTTTCTTTTTCATACTGTCGGTTAGGCGTGGTTTTTTTGAAGGCCGCCGTCCCATCAAGTTCTATTCGACCAACCACCTACGCATTGTTCTTTCCGAAATCTTTACACCCTCATCGTTCATCATCGTGGTCAAATGAGCAACACTCTTTTTATGAATTTCGAGGCAGATGCTCCTAACTCTTCGATCAGTACGAAGTGTGGTGATCCTTTTTCTGCCACATTTGCCAACCCGAATTGCCTCAAGAGGCTTTTTATTGTCAATTTTAATTGTTATTCGATTTACGAAAGAGTTTGAAACCTCAGCCATAGCAGCTATGACTCTCTGGGAATGAGTGGAGTGCAGTAACAATGTTAGTATCTCTCTACATTTTCTTGGAGAGGTGTCCAAAGCCTTGTCTATCCTAAAAAAAGAGGATACTGCGTCTAACTATTAATAAAATGTAAATTCATAGACAAAACATAGCAAAACTATTTTACTACGGGGCATTACTTACCTTTTGATTATTTTAAACAAAAAAAGTAGGATAAATCAAATGAAAAAACAGTTTCAGAAAATTCAAAAATATGTACTGCGAACCGCGCTTTTTAACAGACAATGACCGAATTAGAAGAAACGTCCCAAAATCGACAAATGATGCACGGATTCACTGTGTTGCCACTTGGCAAAAACAATAATAGTAGCAGTAGCTATATCAGATAAAATAACCCTTTAAATTCAACATATTTTTTCAAATATACATAATAAACTATAAACTCCATAAAATCAAGCACTGTCCCTAATAATTTGGCCACCTACTGTACCTACTTAGTGGAAGCGGTTTCTCTAATAGGTAGTCCTAGAGTGTCCTAGCTCTGGGACTACCTATTAGAGAAACCGCTCTTACTTTAATTCACACTACAACGCTAATGCTAACAGAATGGTAAGCCTTTTTTTTTGTTTTTTTTTTTACTTTTTCATATTTTTTTTTACTTTTTTGTTTTACATCTGGGGCTCGTATAACGCAGACTGTATATTTAGCATAAATTCATATAATTATGTGGGTATTTTTTTAATATAATATTTATTTATGTACAACTACTTTTGTGTTAAGAATGTAACGTTTTCAATGGCCTTGATGAACTTATTTATCTTAGAAGAGAAGGTTCCTATGGTAATGTTGCACTAATTTATTTTGTGTCAAACCGAAATAAGTACCTAAATGAGTTAACGCGCGGGTACATTGGAGACGACTCACCGAATGAAGTGCAACCGCCTACGGACATCTGTGATACCAGTGGCATCACAGATTCGTTGCCATCTCAGAGACAAAGCTGATATGTCTCATGTGCCTGTAATCACACCGGCAACCACACCCTTCAAACCAGCTCACAGCAAAGCCGTTTGGCGGCAGAAATAGGTGTGGTGGTAGTACTTCCCCGGGCGAGCTCGTTCACATCTTAGAACTCTACTACTCTTTGATGTTATGTTCGGATGGACGGATGTACCCATGCACACACTGTGTTTTACCCTTACACGACGGACACAAAATGCGACGCTCCAAGCTAATTCGCCTTGTGCTGCAAGCGTCAAAAACAAAATGCGTCTCGGCCACATTGAGGTATAATGTACTACGAAAATAACGCTGCGCTCGTGGCGTCAATTTGCTACAACTTGTGGCCTTGTAGATAATAGACATACATTTGTTTTTGGCGCTCGACGCTCCCGCTTGCAGCACAAGGCGAATTCGCTTGGAGCGTCGCATATCGTGGATTCGTGGCCCTCGGGTAACTCTGTATTCCTGAAGGTTTCTATTGTCAAATTGAAAATTAACGAAATATACTGTCGTGCTGGCGGCACGAAGATGAACAAGAAAGAAAGTGTTAAGCACCTTATGTTTGATCATAAAATACGAATCAAATGAAAGTTATTCTTATTAACTACCTACCTACCTACCTACCTATTAAAAGACATAGAACTTAAAGTTATTAATGATTGTTTGTTATGCAGAAAAAAGATCCGTCACGTCTGATTTTGGAAATACATATTTATTTACATGAAAACTATGGTCTTAGTCAACAAAAATAAGATAATGAGAAGCAAATGTTCGTCTATTTTTAAGTTTTGTGAATAACTATCTCATTGGGCCAACAGTCAGCCTCTAACATTTTCGAAAGTTTTTGACCACCGCAGTAACACGTTTCAACAAAACTTTCACAAAACACTTGGGAGACCAGTTTCTAGATAGATTTGGGACAGTTAATCCGGAAATCCGGATTAATATCAAAATCAAAAGTCATTTATTCAAACTAGGCTGATAATCAGCACTTTTCGAACGTCAAAATTTATTTACAAGAGACAGTCCCCCAAAACGCCTACCCTACGACACTTCCTAGTGTTTTAGCTGGAAAGAAGAAGTGGCGGAAAAACTAATCGGCAACACATCCGTCTGTTAGGTTAGAAGAACCAGACTCAATACAATGGTAAGGTGTAAGTCAATGTAGAGATGCATTACATTTGAAATGATGTACTGTCCACCAATGTAGGTGAAGAGATCAGAATTTACCAAACACTTTCTGCTATAAGTTATTATAACATTTGAAACAAGTTATTGATTGTTTGAACGAATATGAAACTGTAACCCATAATTAAGATTGTAACAGTAAATTATCTGATCTTTCAGTTTTTTTTTTTTTTTTATAGCCTGTACTGTCCCACTGCAGGGCAAAGGCCTCCCCCAAATCCTTCCAAGTGCTCTTATCCTGAGCCACCTCGAACCAGCCCTCATGGTACGCGTCCAGATCGTCTCGCCACCTCTTTCTGGGCCGGCCTCGGCGGCGCCGTCCGTCTTCCGGCAACCATCGTGTTGCGGCTTTTGCCCAGCGGTCATCGTGCATGCGACTGACGTGACCCGCCCAATCCCATTTTAGCCTAGCAGCCTTCTTGCCAACGTCCACTATGCCCGTTTTGGAGCGCAGCGTGGTGTTTCGAATTCGGTCTTGTCTTTTGACACCCAAAATGCTACGTTCCATTGCTCTTTGGCAAACTCCAAGGCGGAACTTTTGATTCTCGGGATCTTTCAGATTATACAAAAAAATTGTTTAGACTAGTGTAATACAGGTACCTTTATATTTTTTATCGAAACCGACAGACAAAGCGAAATTAAACTTTCAGTATCACTCCACAATGTCCGTCCGCTTGTCACGCGCAATGATCTTAAGATAATAAAACGATGTGGGAATAATTTTAGCACTAAAAAGTTAAGCAAATATACAGCATTTTAAAGGTAAATTATTAATCATTTTTGCGTCTTTGTGGGGCGTAAGCACAATGAAACAAAAATGACTCAAATCAAAAAATCGTTTTTTTTTTGTATGCAAATCATAATTATTCGGCGCACACTATAGCGAATGCAAGGGACAGTTCTTCGCAGACTGATGGGGTGAATTCGGTATATTATACTAAGATCATCATCATCAGCCTATAATGTTCCCACTACAGGGACTCAAGCCTCCTCTCTAGGAGAGGGACGGGCTATATTCCGCCACGCCGGCCCAGTGCGGGTTGGTAGATGTCACATGTCTTCGAATTTTTTGGTTCTAAGACATGCCAATTTCCTACGACGTTTTCCTTCACTGTTCTGAGAGCAGCGGTGATGAAATAAATTACACAAAGTAATGCGCCTGCCTGGGTTCGAATCCACGACTTACTGTTCGTAAGTCGAGGCCGCCACGTCTGGGCCACCGCTGTTCTTTGATGATTAGCCACAAACCTCAGAACGCCTGACCTTGCATACTCCCATTGGCTAAGCGCGCCAAAATGCAAAATAATAATCTTTTAAATTCATCAAAAAGAAGCACTAGGTGCAGCTGTCACTATTTAATTACCATTATAATTATATATACAATATATATTTAGCTGTCATTATATACTAGGTATTTTTTTTCAGTTTTAATTTTTTTTTATTCTCTTAACTACCAACTATATTAATTACTACATGCATTAAAATTAAAATAAATCTATGAACGTTAATATTGGTATATAATATATGACATGTACACAGTTGGATAGACAATATTATAAAAGTGACCAGAAGAACACGAGTTGTTCCGGTCACTTATATAGAGATTCGGACAATATTTAGCAGTGTGTGGTCAAAAGCTAAAGAAGAGATACTAGTACGACTTCAATTTGGTTTCTTATTTTTTTGTATGCAATTTACTTTGAAAATACATGGGTACATTACTAGGGTTACCCTGGCTCACAGCCTTGATTACTTCTAAGTTATGTTATCGAGTTTTACTCCTTATGTAATATTTATAATATTATCCTTACCTACCTATTTATGTTACAATTGTACATTATTTTGATATAATACAGTCTAACGGATGCACAGACACTGAAATACTGAAGTTACAATTCCTTATAGTAGGTATACCAGTGGCATACCTACTTAGTTTAGCTAACTACATATTTACGTCACTACAGCGAATGCCTAATAGTCCAGTCAAATTAGACAAAAATTAGGTAAGGGTCTCGGAATTTGAGATACCCAGTTACAAACTCGTACTAACTTGTATTTTGACATCCTGAAAGTTGTCCTTCAAATCAATAGTAGGAGATCATATCTCCGATTACTCATTTGAAGCTAATTTAAACATTATTTACGCTGCGACTGTACTAAAATTTTAGTTGTTATTATAGGTGATACCCGTAGCAGACCTTTCTTAATAATTAACATCCGTATATAGAGTCAAGTTAAAGTAATTACTTGAACTTAAGTAATTACTTAGGCAAATATTTTTATGCAATGGGCAAGAATTTAAACGAAGTTAGAACCGTCAATGAAAGCAAACCTAAGAATTCTAAAATTTGATAGTTCTAACATTAAGGAAATACTATAATAAAGAGAAAAAATTCAGATCTTAAACAATGACTTTAACTCAACTTTAATTCTTTTTTGTAATTTTTGCCATTAAAATCATTGTTGTATTGGATTCAAATGATTTAATCTGGAATTTTCCCTTCCCTCTTCATTTTTGGGAAGGAGTTTAGGCAAGTTAACCCACCACGCTTATCTAACGCGGGTAGGTGGGTGTGCAGAAGACCACCTGACTGGGTCTTGTCCTGGGTCGTGACGTGCATCCGCCACCGCCCTGAGCCGTCATCCTGCACTGATACCGACTGTTTCATCCAGACCTCTAGGAAATACGTATCCGAGCCCAAAAATGGCGTAGTGTGGTGTGGGATGTGCCATTGTGCCGTTGCCGGCAATATTGCCCGAAGTGGGAATATTGCCAATGCTGCTGGCAATTTTGGTATTTTACCGGCAGTGGCAATATTGCCACCAGGCACATCACTAGTGTGGAGTCATCAGTTCAAATACTCACACAGGTATATATGTGGATTTAGGATGTCATTTACCAACCACCTGCACCAATTAGTCGGTAGAGGAGAGGGGTGGTCTATTCTAGGCCACAACCACACGGCATTTTTCGACAGATTTTTCACAATCTATACTATGTCTATAATCTATACTAATATTATAAAGCTGAAGAGTTTGTTTGTTTGTTTGTTTGTTTGTTTGTTTGTTTGTTTGAACGCGATAAACTCTGGAACTACTGGTTGGATTTGAAAAATTCTTTTTGTGTTGGATAGTTCATTTATCGAGGAAGGTTATAGGCTATATAACATCACGCTACTACCAATAGGAGCGGAGCATAAATGAGAAATGTTGCAAAAACGGGAAAAGAAAATTCCTTTCTGAGAGCTTCCGTTGCGTGCGCTGCGAAAACGGTTTAAGTTACGAGAATATCATGTATGAAGTAATTATTCGTCTTTAAAAGTTCTAAAAAAAAGTCCGCGACAGCATCTGTCTATCTTTTAAGATTGACTCACTGTAACCATTTTTTACTATTAAAATGTTAGGTTAAAAAGAATTATTTTTTGCGAAGCTTATTTAACCCATATGGTATTAATCTATATCTAAATAAATGTGTTCGTTAGAACGGAAATTTAATATAGAATATTTGTGCTCTTAACTCTATACAGTTTAAACAAATATCTTAGAAGATATCGCAATGTGAAAATACCCGCGCGGAAAAATAATTACGCGGGTTGCGTCGCAATGTAGGTACGGGGGATTCTGGCTGGCCTCCGGGAAATTCAAATTCAAAATATTAACTGCATCATAATGTTTACAAGTACAGAGTGTTATAGTATATTTAACAGTAAGAGATAGATTTTATAGTAATTCACACTATAATATAATCTAAGCTAATCTAAACCATCTAAACTATTGTAATAAAGAGGAAAGATAAGATTTTTTGTTTGTTACGATTTAGTCGATATATCGAGAAAGGTTATAGCTATATTTATGTGACGCAGACGAAGTTGCGCGGGTCAGCTAGTAATATTATAAAGAGGTAAAGTTTGTTTGTATATTTGTTAAATTGTAAGGGGTAATCTCGGGATCTACTGAACCGATTTTAAAAATTCTTTCACCAATAGAAAGCTACATTATTGCTGAGTGTCATAGGGTATATAAAAAACCGAAAAATAAAAAGGCTTTTACGTGGTAGTCCGTTTTGCAAAGTGAATCGGAGAAAAAAGCAAAAGCTGCGGCGGGCGCGGGATGGTTTCGGGTTTAATTCGGTTCGCGTTCGTGCCCACTTCAGGAGAAAGGGGCGTGGCCTTTTACATCTGATCTGAGAGGTAGGTACCCGCGCGGCTCAGTCGCGTGGTCGGCTCCTTACGCAGCGGACGTCCCCGAAATTGAATTTTTCGAAACGTAATTAGCACACTTTCGACTAATTATGCCCAACGAAGTGGGCACGGGTCAGCTAGTGTATTATAAAGAAGTAAAGTTTGTATATTTGTTAAATTGTAAGGGGTAGGTAATCTCGGGATCTACTGAACCGATTTTAAAAAAAAATCACCAATATAAAGCCACATTATTGCTGAGTGTCATGGGCTACTTGTTATCTCTGTATTCCCTCGGGAACGGGATCTACGCGGGTGAAACCGCGGGACGTCCGCTAGTATTCTATAAATCCAATTAGCTCTAAAACTACTAAATTTTGATAGCACATTAAGTGGTTTAATTTGTAGTATTTTAACCCTTACTATGCCCCTGTGTATACACACCGCAACGCTTATCCTCGTACTTATATTACTTGAGATAACTACTCCTAATTATGACTACTACAATTAAAACGCAACGCTAATCCTAAAAGAAAGGTAAACAATATATTATTTGTTTTTTTGCATTTTTTTTTCTTAATTTGCTACTTACATTACTTGAAATAATCGAACTACCCCTAACTACGACTACTATAATTAAAACCGTGTTAAGTGCCTGTTTTGACTAACACTCCACAATATCTAAATGTAGTCTGTCACGGTAACGTTTTGAACTCGGCGCTAAGCCGAGCTTTTATTAAAATGTAACTGTGTGTTATTCAGACATTACATTTAGGAATTGCCTCGTGTTAGCCAATACAGACAAAAGACTTCTAGTCTCAGAATATTTTAAAATTAAGCTCAGCTCTACAATTACAATGGCCCAAGTCTTTGACTGCGGTACGTTTTATTTAACTAGACTTTTTAAATTTATTTTTTTTGCTACATAAAAAGTTACCAACCTCAGAACGCAATATTCTTAAGTATATCCTTATAATCCTTTTGGCTAAACGCGCAAAAAATTAAAAGATATTTTTTATTGATTCATCAAAAAGAAGCACACAGTGCAGCTGTACCTTTGAAACTATGTCGTTAAATTAATAAATAATAAATACTTTTTTGTTGAAAATAGTATCAAAAATGTCTTATATTGGTCCCAAACTAGGCAAACCCTGAATACTGAACTGAGCACCAATGCAGATCGAGGACAGCACAAGCATAAAACTTAAATGTGTACGTATTATACAACTAATAACATACTATTATTTAAACTGTATTTGGATACAGTATGCATGAAGATCATCGTCACCTATACTATATATTTTTTGTTTTTTTTTTATTATTATTTTATGAATTTATGCTTTTTGTGTTTTTTTTTTTAGTTTTTAATATTTTTTACACTCTTAACTACCAACTATATACATTAAAAAAAAAAACAAAATCGGTTTATGCGTTCGGAGCTACGATGCCACTGACAGACACACATCACACACACACAGACAGACACGTCAAACTTATAACACCACGTCGTTTTTGCGTCGGGGGTTAGAAATGGGGACTATATTTCTTGTCACCAAAAAATTATATTTGTCACCAAGTTGACCAAGTTGAGTTGTTGTTGAAGTACCTAATAAATAGATCTATCACCACGAAATATTTTCGTTCTCAGATTAACAAAAAGTGTTCCCAGATATGAATTATCAAATTAATGTTAACATAATATTATGTGTAAAATAAGAGATGGATTACCAATAATAAAATTGTAGTATTGTAGTAGATGAATATAAACTTTGTTCTTATAATAATAGTTTTATTACTTAAATAATAGCTTTGTACCCAGAATAGTAGATCTGTCGCCAAATATGTAAATCGATTATTTATTGATCCCTGACTGCGACTCCTGTTTATTTGTTATTTTGTCACCAATACAGTAGTTACATTTTATATCGTTCAGTTATTGAAATAATAGTATTCGTTACCGATTTAATAGATCAATTTATAATTTTAATGAAAATATGTTCAAAGAGGCGGAGACAAACTCAACGATGGGTCGTAGCTATTGGTTTACGATCATACGATGCACGTACAATTCATTATTTTTAATTTTATTCTATAAATAACGGTTGGAATAAAGAAATTACACAAATTGACTTAAAAATGCTGACAAAAACCCTAACCCTAGACGTTCGACGTCAGGGGCACCCCGAGGTTCGGTTAGTTAGTGTCTTAAACCCTGCAGACAGAAATAGGAGCCCCGCGCAGCGGGGCTTCGTCGACCTGCTGACGGAAAGTTAATATTTTTTGGAACTTTATGAAATTTTCTGGTGACATAATTTATTATTTAGTTTATTTAGTGATCTCTTTAAATTAGTTTGCTTAAATACTTATAAGGACAAACCTATTATAATACATACAAAACCATTTATTTGGTACTAGCCCCTATATCGCAATGATTTTAGATGATTTATTGTGGAATTGATTTTATATTGTTTGGCGACTGCATTTTGGCGACAACTCGACTATTTTAGGGACACACCCTTATTTAAGAAACACAAAACGAATTAAATTGGCGATAGCTGAAATGATACCCGTTAGAAATAGGAATTGTTAACGGTATCAATCAATCAATCAATAATTTATTTTGTAAAACATAGGTATGATTACAGATGTTGATAAGTCGAAATATGAGCACTATGTTTTGCCAATATTTGGCGTACAAATTTTCACAAACATATTCAATTAAAATTAAAGTCAACAAATTACAATAAAAAATAATAAAATAATTTAAAATATGCAAGTTACAATAAGAAATAAAAATTTAAAATATGTCAGTAAACAGGTCATTATAATTTGAAATAAAAAACACAGTCACACTTAAGCAGTCAATAAACATAAATGGCTAATTAGAAGTCGGAATCGTCATACTTCCGTTTATCAGTAGTAAACTCTGTGATGGAGTAGTAACACCTATCTAAGAGGAATTTAAATAAAGATCTCTTAAAAGATCCCAGGCACTCTTTATTTCTAATAGCTGCTGGAATAGTATTATATATTTTTGGGGCCATTCCTAGCACACTTTTTCCGAAAAATGCAGTTTTATGAGAGGTAACATGAATGGTATTCTGATAACGTCGAGAGCGTAGTTTTTCATAAAAATGTAGGTTACAGCGAACAAACACTCCCATTTCATATATGTACATACACGGTAGAGTGAGCAAATTAAGTTCATGAAACAATGGCTTGCAACTATCAATCGATTGTAACTTGGTAAACGAACGCAAGCATTTCTTCTGAGCCTTAAAAGCAATGTCTCTGTCAGTGGAGTTGCCCCAGAAAATGATTCCATACCTAATGCTAGAAGCAACATACGCATTATAAGCTATTTGCACTGTAAGGCGGTTTACCGTTTTCGATAGTTTGTACAAAGCAAACGCAAATTGACTTAGCTTCTTTGATAAAGCGTCGATATGATGTTTCCAGGTCAAATGATTGTCTATGTAAAGACCCAGAAATTTTGTGATGTCACTTTCAGAGATGTCAACGTTTCCATATTTTACATTCAGTTTGGGTTTATTAGTTCGTTGATTAAATGTCATTATTTTAGTTTTGTCAAAATTTATTTTAAGATTATTACTAACTAACCAATTTATTATATTTTTAAGATCATTATTTATGTCATTTTCAAGAATATTTATGTCATTATTAAAGTATAAAATAGTACTGTCATCAGCAAATAAGACCATTTGGTGCTTACTGGCTTTAGGCATATCATTAATGTAAATGTTAAATAATGGAGGGCCAAGAATGCTACCTTGGGGAACACCGTAAGTAGTTTTCCTAGGACACGACATGTATGTCCTTTCAACTTTCGACCTTGCACATAACCTATTTATCGCTGTGATTTGAGTGCGATTGGATAGATAAGATTGGAATAAGTTTAATGCCGTTCCTCTGATGCCGTAACGCTCTAATTTGTTTAAGAGGATACCATGATCTACATGGTCAAACGCTTTGGACATATCCATGAACAAGGCCGCCACTGGAGTTCTAGCATCAACATTAGACACGATTGTCTGGATCACATCGTAAATCGCCATATTAATGGATTTACCTTTCCTGAATCCAAATTGTTCTCTGGCTATGAGATCATGCTTTTCAAAAAATGATGAAAGGCTATTATAAATCACCTTTTCCATAATTTTAGAAAAAATTGGAATAAGCGCTATCGGTCTGTAATTGCCCATGATACTTTTGTCATCTTTTGGTAATATTGGTATATTAACACGTTGGATAGACGAACTCATAAAAGTGACCGGAAGAACATGGGTTGTTTCGGCCCCTTTAATGAGATCTTCATGACGACACAAAACCACCAAAATGAGACTCACATGCTACAAATGCAGCGTCACAGTTTTACACCATGTCGGGGGCGGGGAATTTTCTTATAGAGATAATTAATATTTTATATTTTATCCTTACCTAACTATTTTGTTACTCATGTACATTATTTTTATATAATACAACCTAACGGATGCAAAGCATTAAATATATGACAATTTGTTATGGTACAGGTACATGTGGCATACTTAGTTGAGCTAACCTAAAAAAAAAACAACTAAACAGTTATAGGATGTTTTTATTGTGTTTGATTCGTAGAAAGCACGTATTAAAAAAAAACGTTTTACATATTATTATTAATTGACATTTCGATCTAGATATTTCGGGCATGCGATACACGATTACCTACACGTGCACCCAATAAAATTGCAAAGACAACTCTAAATTATTGTCGATTTGAGTAATATTAGGACTTGAGCAATAAAACTTAACTTGGTCATAAAAAATGTGACAAAAACGGCCACCACAATATGATCTATGAACCATACTATACCACTAATTCCAAAATCAAGTATTTTCATCGTTTCATGCGCTTGCAACATGTCATTTAGTCCCGAGTTGGAGGTCGGACGTGTGTCATTGATTTAATGTTTTTCGAACCCGCCACTACCACTGTTTCAGGCGTGTCGCCTCTCCTTGCGGGGGCTGGGTAGCGTTTTTCCAATATTTCAAGAAAATTGGCCAGTATATATTTCATGTTTTTTTTTTAAATTAAACCGAAAAAAAAAGAAACGGGATTTTTTTCATGTTTTACTACGATACTTAGGTTATTTACCTTAGGATATTTTTTTCCCAACTTTAGACGTGAGCCTTTCCCCAACTATGTACTACATTAATAGTTAACTTATTAACACTAACAATACTAATCTAATTACTAAAGCACCATTGTAACTAACACTCTAATACTAATAAAACTATGGACAGTTGTCTGATAATAAAGATTTATTTATTTTAGTTTATAATTATTGGAGATAAATGAAATGAACTGATTTTAGAATAATTATTTTTGAGTTAAAATTAAAAATAATTATTCCTGATTCTGCTACTTTGCGTCTTCCCACTGCTGGGATCCTTATCTTCAGTTTTTTTCTATTCAGGGAGGATTTAAGGTGGAGCACTGGTCGTTAGTTTTGTTCTCTTACTATGAAGAGGAGAAGGGAGACCGTGGAGATATTTTTTACAATATTGCATGAAAAAAAAACGAAAATTGATGTTTCAGTTAATGTAAATAAATCTTAATGTTTTTTGGAGAAAACTTTAAAGGTTTTTTTATTATTTTTTTTTTTTTTGGATTTTTTTGCCTAACTAATTATACATTAATAATTAAACAAATTTTTAACGATATTGGTACCTACTATGTACACGAAATGAAAGTACGACTTCAATTTGCTTATTTATATTGTATGCTATTTGTATTTGCTGTTATGTTATGTTATAATAAAAGTATTTGTTCCTGATACAACATCAGTTTTGCTTTTATTTGATGCCGACCACTATGTACTTCGTTTCACCATTTTGTCTAATTGCACTCGACCGACAAATATTTTCATAACCCTTTTACACGTTGAGTGAAGCGATCTGTTAGTTAAAGTAAATTAAATGAGCAAACGTCTAGATTTTGTTTTTATTTTACTTTTAAGTTACGTATAGGCTACATCACAGAACATATATACGGCTACATACTCCAGAACACCGTATCCTACGATACTTCTACATACTCCTATATAGGCGCGGAAAAATGCAAAAAAAAATATTATTAAAAAAAATCTAATAATAGTAATAATTAATTGTGAGACTTATGTCAATAACAATGTAATCATAGAAAGTACCATTTAAGCAAAATATTGCTAGTATTAGTTACGATCGCTCTTCCGATTTACATCAACAATACATAAGTGAGAAAAACAATACGAGTTTATTGTTTTTCTAGAACTAGATTATTATATTCAAAATCATTACGAAAATTAAATATAGATTAAAAACCAAATGATTACCAAAAGTAAATATAAAGTATAATGAAAATTAAATTAAATTATTATTTCATCAAAAAGAAGCGCACGTTGCCGCTGTCTCTTTGAAAACTATTTCGTTAAAAAATAAACAAACTAATTACCGAATAAAAAAAAATAATGAGTGAAAGGCTACTGGCAACGCCGGGAGGAGACGCCCATTAAGACTTACATTGCCCTTATTGGTGAGTCTCTTCAGAAAGTAACCGGCCGCGGCGTGCATATATAACCAGATCTATATACGTCGACGGGGCAAAAGTAGCATGTAAGGATCGTAGCAGATGGTATTCTGTGGTTTCGGCCTAACCTCACGGGAAAAGGCGTGAGTTTATGTATGTATGTCAATCTTATATATTATGTAGCCTATGTAGGTATATACAAACTATAGACCAGGGTCGATAATTTTTGAAAAGAAAAAAAATTACAGTAGGATGAAACCCATTAGAAAAGGAGGGGAATATGATCAAAATGAAAGGAAAAATAAATTACGGTCAATCCGAGTTCGGGAAGTGGGGGTAAGGGGGGTTTTAAGGGGGGAAAGCGGTTTATCTCGATTTCCGGAAAAACTACAAGTCCTATGGAAAAAAGTTAAATGGCAAAGTTGTAGGTAATAAAAAGATCTACAACTTTTGTATTTGCAATTTTTTCACGTATCCTCAAAATTTAGGTGAAAAATTCAAAAAACCAAGTTTTTGGTTTTTAATTTTTATCTTTTACAAAAAACATTTTTTTTTCACGAAATTTAGTGAAAATTTACATTTTTATGCCCTTAATACACTGTAATTTTTTTGATAAAAAATATTTATTTTTCACCTTATTATTGACTTAATATCGAAAAATCAGCCATATTTTCAATCGAAAATTCTGACGTCAAAATATCTGTTTTTTTTTAAAAGTCGGTGAGCGTTGTGTTCCTTATAATCTCTACTTTCTGATGATGTATAAAAAATATACATTGCAAGGTAAATTTTCTCAGAAAATGCAAAATCAGCTGCTACAAAATAACAGGTAGTAAGGGCCAAAACCTCCTAGCCCCTTCCCCACTTCTCTGTGAAATACCTTTTGATGGGCCAAAATTTTCCGTAGGTCTCCACGATATATAAATTATCTTAAAATAACAATAAATAAGCATAAAACAGCAATAAATCTTATAATTTCTTGTCTAGGCCTTATTATTTAATTTTGTAAGTGGGTATTATTTCGCAGCAGCTGATTTTGCATTTTCTGAGAAAATTTACCATTGCAATGTATATTTTTTATACATCATCAGAAAGTAGAGATTATAAGGAACACAACGCCCACCGACTTTTTAAAAAAAGCAGATATTTTGACGTCAGAATTTTCGATTGAAAATATGTCTGATTTTTCGTTATTAAGTCAATAATAAGGTGAAAAATAAATATTTTTTATCAAAAAAATTACAGTGTATTAAGGGCGTAAAAATGTAAATTTTCACTAAATTTCGTGAAAAAAAAAATGTTTTTTGTAAAAGATAAAAATTAAAAACCAAAAACTTGGTTTTTTGAATTTTTCACCGAAATTTTGAGGTTATGTGAAAAAATTGCAAATACAAAAGTTGTAGATCTTTTTATTACCTACAACTTTGCCATTTAACTTTTTTCCATAGGACTTGTAGTTTTGCCGGAAATCGAGATAAACCGCTTTCCCCCCTTAAAACCCCCCCCACCCCCACTTCCCGAACTTGGATCGACCGTAATTTATTTTTCCTTTCATTTTGATCATATTCCCCTCCTTTTCTAATGGGTTTCATCCTACTGTAATTTTTTTTCATTTTTTACCATTTTTGAAAGCATCGGCCCTGGTCTACTACTATTGTGTTCAGCAAGAAAGGTTTGGTACTTCAGCACTTTTTCTTTTATTTATTTATAAAATAATTCGCATTGTGTTCGAATTATTTAATACATTAATTAGTTAATTTTACAGCCAAAAATAATAAATTATGGTATCTTAATAAGGTCCCATTAAAATAGGTGAACAAATTTTTAGGAATTATTCAGACCACCAAAATAAGCACGATGGTAAAAAAAAATAAGAAGAAAAACGCACTAAAGAAAAACCCATAAAGGATGTGTTTACTTTGGGGTACCATCTATCTGGCATAAACTTGATGCTCCGTTTATTTCGCATAACACCCTTGGCATATTCTTCTTTGAACGAATGTGTTTAAGGCAAAAAAGTTATTTAATAGAATCATCGTTTCGCCGAATGTTTAAATGTCCGAGTTTACAATGGCATACTTTTAAGATGGCAGAATTTTATTTGGTAGAATTTCACATGGCATACTATGAAGATGGCTGAATTTTATTTGCAATAATTTTATAAGTCATATTATTGCCAATTTTCTTACAATATTTTTGACCTATTTTAAAATTTAAAGTAAATACCTTGTGCTACAAAAGTTTGTGACAGAAACGAATCACTGCAAAACCGACTCCACGTAGTCTCTTCTGCCCTACCCCGAGAGTGTAATCTAAGCCCGCGTAGGCGCGGAGGGGCTAGGGCAAGCTGAGGAGCAGGTGGCTTAACGCGCGCTTCGGCTTGCTGGCCGGCGCCGGCCAGCCTCAGCCGCGGTGGTGTGTGTTAAAACCATGTGCGACAATAAGCTTGCGTGGGACCGCCGGAGCACCGCAGCGCCGGAGCCGTGACAGAAACCATGCCTGCTGCATGTTGCACGTATGTATGTAATGTTTTTTTTATTTCATTTATTTTGGAAATGAAGTTTATGCGTAAAGATGATTCTGACTTACAAAATTATGCGATTTGAATTTATGGTAAACGCCAAATGATTTTCGGCGAAATGACGATTCTGCCATCCACTACTATGCAAAATAAAATTCGGACATAAAAAGTTCTACTAAAAAAGGTAGACCCTTTACTTTGTTCTAGAGTGCTGGCAATTTATTATTTTAGGTCAAAACAAAATCACTGTATTTAGTGTTTTTTTGTTTAGATATCTTTGGTTAGACGTACTGAACGCTGTGTTAAAATTTGTCCCCCTATTTTAATGGGACCTTATATGTATAATAAATGATTAACTCACTAAAAATAAAATCAGTAACATATTTATGACAAATATTATGTCAGTTGTTTCTATCGAGTCTGTGTAGTGTCGACTTTTTTTTTAAAAGGTTTTGTCTGTGTTTCTAAATTTCTTAAGCGACGTTGTGCATTTTTTTTGGAATGGATAAAAAATGTTAAACTCGCGTCAGGGTAAGATCGAAAATTCGTAAGACGGTGCAAGGTGCTTGCGTTGTTCGTTTCTTACTTTAGCTACCATAAACCTATTGTATCAGTTTTAGAGATTGGCGTTGATGTTGCTGGTAGTGATGATGATGAAAGAGTCGTTGAAATTATGAATGAAAGTTGATTTTACTGAGAGATTTAAATCTTTTTAATGTAAAATAAATTGTAATAGTTCTGAAGTGTTCAATTTTTTATGTAAAATACATTGTGTACGATAGCGTAATAAGTGAATATTGTATTTAACCACATATTATGATAGTACTTTCATGCTGATAAATAAAGCTTCTTGCGAAATTATTTCCTAACCATTCAAAAAATCACAAAGTTAATTTTCAAGTTTTCACTCCCGGAATGCAAACCGTTGTTTTTTTTTTAATCGCTAGATTATTATCCCTAACTCAGAACGTTGAAAATATTATCGAGTTCAACTACCTTTCTTATTTAAGAGACATTTTTCCCCCATTATTATTATTATATGTAACTATTTTGTTACGAATCTACATTATTTTTATTTACAATCTAACGAATGCAAAGAGCCATTGAACAAATTCCTTATAGTATCCCTGTGGCATACTTAGTTTAAAGGGCCCTTCTTTTTGAGTCTTGATTTGACAGTTAAAATACTGCAAATCTAGAAGTTTTAATGTAGGTACAACATAAAATTTGTTTAATTTATGACCTACTTAATGCGCTACTTATTTATTAGTTAATTTGTTTAGTCGACCTCAAACCGACGACTGTTTTGCTAATAATATATTCGTAAATATCAAATATGTGATATTGTAAACCTGTTAGTGGTTTAGCATATCACATATTTACGAATCATTTTGACTTCTAAATGGCATGAACAAATTAAAATGTTTCCTGACCTGTCTTCAAGAAAATTGCAAGAACTTGTAATCCGTTGAGACTTTGTCTCTATTATACACATTTATTGTTTACGTGAGGGGCCATTCTTCCCGTCGGGGCTGTGGTTTGTCGAAAGGTTAACGCGGCTCCGACACAAGGGCGAAGAAGGAACATGGGTTTGGTTTTTAGTCAGTAGAAGTCTGACACTCCCCTTCGCTCTGCCCAAGAGCGGGGGGGGTTATTCGATGATTTTCCACCCACCAAAAAAAAAAAAAAAAACCGGCCAAGTGCGAGTCGGACTCGCGCACCGAGGGTTCCGTAAAAAAAATATATTATGTGATGTAACTAAAAATTTATGGTTTTCGTAATTATTCCTTTATCTATGCTATAAGACGTTGCTTCGTACCAAATTTCAAGATTCTGAGTTCACGGGAAGTACCCTGTAGGTTTTGATTCCCTTGCGAGTGTCGAAAATTTGCGGCATAAACGGGAGTATCTTTTGATCGCGTTGACTTAGAAGTTTGATTTTTTCACAGCTCCAAGAGACCATAGACTTGAGTATTTGATATGAATTTCAGCTTGATACCTCCACGCGTTCCTGAGAAAAAAGGTCTTGACAGACAGACAGACAGACAGACAGACGGACAACAAAGTGATCCTATAAGGGTTCCGTTTTTTCCTTTTGAGGTACGGAACCCTAAAAAAGGGGCCATTCTTCCCGTCGGGGCTGTGGTTTGTCGAAAGGTTAACGCGGCTCCGACACAAGGGCGAAGAAGGAACATGGGTTTGGTTTTTAGTCAGTAGAAGTCTGACACTCCCCTTCGCTCTGCCCAAGAGCGGGGGGGGTTATTCGATGATTTTCCACCCACCAAAAAAAAAAAAAAAAAAGGGGCCATTCTTCCCGTCGGGGCTGTGGTTTGTCGAAAGGTTAACGCGGCTCCGACACAAGGGCGAAGAAGGAACATGGGTTTGGTTTTTAGTCAGTAGAAGTCTGACACTCCCCTTCGCTCTGCCCAAGAGCGGGGGGAGGTTATTCGATGATTTTCCACCCACCAAAAAAAAAAAAAAAAAGGGGCCATTCTTCAATTACATGACTTTTTTGCCAATGTTATACCTCCCTCCCCCCCTTTACCCCTTAGTGATATCTCGTGAGGTTGTACACTACTCCTCTTTCCCTCCCACAACCTTGATCTTATTCTGACTTCCTCCCAGCGCGTTTAAACTTCACATGATTAAAGAATGACACCTAATTATTAAAATTAAAAAACGTAAAAAAGTAAAAAAAACGATTACCTACTTACGTACTAAAAATAATCGTACCGTTTAATTTAATTATTGTAATACAACGTGTAAACTTTGTCAAGCAAGCATTCTGTACATCAAAATAAAGTCTAATATGCTGTTTACTTTAAATACCAACCTTTAAAATGAGTATTAAAAAAACGTGAAAAAGTTGGTACTTCGACCTGCAATATCTTCGTAACTAGAAGGATCCCAGGTACGGTACAGAACAAAAAACTGATTGCAATGATAGAGACAACAGCCTCTCGGTTTC
The DNA here is from genome assembly GCA_949316265.1 of Diarsia mendica. Classification (NCBI taxonomy): domain Eukaryota; kingdom Metazoa; phylum Arthropoda; class Insecta; order Lepidoptera; family Noctuidae; genus Diarsia; species Diarsia mendica. Next base: position 19,338,720 of record OX438899.1, read on the forward strand.
GTTAAGCGTATTTTTAACACCGTATAAATTTCTATTGAATCCAACATCTAAATTATTATTTTTTTGGTATTTTTGTTTGTTTTACTTACTTATTTAGTTCATTAGTATATTTACATTTAATAATATATATATGTTATTAGATGAACAAAATTTAAGCCTACTGGTAAGTTGTTTTTTTTCTTTACTTTAATATTTTCGTTAAAAATAATAAATAAAGATTTACTCATTATTTCATAATTACTAAAATCATTAATTTATTTACATTTATACAAGTATTGAGTAATAACAATATGTACATTATATACAAAAAACAAAAATAGTAATTAAAAATTAAAACTAAGAGTTAATACCTACATTTATACAATATATTAGTTATCATATGAGCACAATTATTATTGAAGCCTACATCTAATTAAGCCTTCACGTAAGTTGTTAATATTTTTTTCCATTTTTTGATTTTGTTTTCTTTTTTTGTCTTTTTTTTTGTTGTCTTAGATATTATGAGCATAATTGAATAATTTTTTTTTTAGTTTTTTTTTTTTGTTTTCTTATATATTATCTTTACATAATTATCTTTAGTTAAACTAAATATGAACAAAATTTTAGCCTACTCGTAAGTTGTTAATATTTTTTTCGTTTTCTTTTTTTGTCTTTTTTTTTTGTTGTCTTAGATATTATGGTTATACTCGTATCGTATATTATATTAGTTATCATATGAGCATAAGTTAAGCCTACGTTGAAAAATAAAATACCCGACTGCCAAGAGAGTATGTTTTTCATTGTTCTTATTTTGTTGACTTAAATATTATCGTTCCATGTAATAATTTATTAGTTATTATATGAGCATAATTAGAGCCTACCTTTAAGTTAAAATATTTTTATTTGATTTTGTGTTTTTGTTTTCTACATGATCGATTAGTTTAATGCAATTATTATTTTCATCCATTCATTAATTTTTACACATATTACTTATTAATTCTATCAAGGGTGTAAAAGAACTCTTAACAAAGCCGAAGCCTCGTTTTCTCCTTCAATTAGTTTTTTTTTGTTCTGTTCCTGAGGACCTTTTCGGTTTAAAGAAACTTTATTCTCAATAAAAACATAAAGTCACTTACTTGAGAACAATACTAAAAATAAAGATTACAATGTTCGTCATCAGTATTACAACTTAATAGTTACCCATCCAATGCATTCATTTCTCCAGAAGTGATCGATCCGCAATTATGTGCTGGCTAAGTTGAGTTTTGAATGCATTGAAAGAGTGTACATTTCTTATACAGGACGGTAATTTGTTATAAAGCTGTGCTCCTTCAAAAGTTAGCATTTTTTTGCCATAGTTAGTTCTTGTTTTCGGTAAAACTAGCAAGCTTGCTCGCCGTGTACTGCGTTGACTAACTTGTTTATATTGAGTGAGTGTTAAGTTTGAGTGAACGCTTTTGTTAAGAATATTTCTGATGAAAATGCATGTGTTGTAAATGTAAAGTTGTTTTATGTTCATTATTTTTGTGTCTTGATAAATTTTGCTAGTAGATGTTAGATATGGGTAGTTAAATAGTATTTTTACGATTTTATTTTGGGTAATTTGAAGTTCAGATAATTTTGTTTTAGCAGCACTGCCCCAAATTTCGATTAAGTTAAGTAGATGTGGCTTTACTAGGGAGTTGTAAATAGTATATCGCAGTTTTGGTGGAATACAACGAACAATGTTACGCAGTGACCCGGAGAGTGCCGAAAGTTTACTCTTTAAGTGATCTATGTGAGCATTCCACGTTAGTGAGCTGTCCATTCTTAGACCGAGGTATTTTTCGCATGGTTTTTGCTGTAGCGGGATATCATTAATTGTTAGAGGGTCATATGGTGGAATCAATTTATTTTTAGCCTTAAATATTATATAACTTGTTTTAGAGATATTTATTGTTAGGAGATTGAACTGAAACCATGCGAATAGGGTATTTAAATCTTCTTGTGCTTGTGAGATAATGTGATGGATGGAAGTTCCGAAGTAAAATAAACAAGTGTCGTCGGCGTATAAGGTAAGGTGACCATGTAGTTTAATTTCGCTTATATTATTTATATATATTAAAAAAAGTAAGGGTCCCAAGATAGATCCCTGTGGGACGCCACATGTAATAGGTAGTGCATCACTTTGGTGATTACCAAGTTTGACCACTTGCGAACGATTTTTTAAGTAAGACTCGAGCATTTTTAGAGCTTTTCCCGTGATTTTTATTGATTCCAGTTTTTTTAGGAGTAGTTTGTGGCTAACTGTATCAAAGGCCTTTTTTAAATCAATAAAAATACCTAGGGCTATGTTTTTTCTGTCTATGTTTTGTTTAATTTTAGTGATGAGATCAATAGTGGCTGTAGTAGTATTACTTCTGGGTCTAAATCCATATTGTCGATCGGTGATGAAGTTAATAGAATTAAGATACTTTTCTAATCGCTTGTGAATAATTTTCTCTAATATTTTTGACATAACAGGCAACACTGAGATAGGTCGATAATTTCCTGGATCTGTGGTAGGGCCTGATTTATAGATTGGTGTTACTTTTGCTATTTTTAGTGTATCAGGGAAGTTCCCGTCATCCAGTAATTTATTCAGACACTTGCTCAGATCGTTTGCGATTAAACTTTTAACGGTTTTAATTACTTTGGTTTTTATTCCGTCTAGGCCAGTGCTGCAATTTGGATCGAGTTTAGCTATAAGGGTTGCTATTTCATTAGCAGAACACGGGCTGAAACTGGAGAGATTTTCAACGTTTTGGGTTAAAGGATTTGGTAAAGCGCAGTCATGATCGTTATGAAATGAACTAGGTATTTCGTTCGCTAGGAGTGGTCCAATTGTAGCAAAGTATTCGTTAAATATTTGGCAAATATGATTTGGCTCGGTAATGTTATCGTTGTTTACTACTAATTTTGGAGGAACACAGCTCTGTTTTATTTTATTACTTGATAAGGTATTGATTAGGCCCCACATTTTCTTAGGTTTACTAATACATTTGTTAAATTCATTATAATAGTAGGAATTTTTTGTTTTTGATATTAATTTAGCTACATAATCTCTTTTCTTCGTGAATTCGGTCTTTAGTGTGTCGTTACTAGGGTTAGTTTTATGTTCTGCCGATAGTATGTTCCTCTGGTTGATTTCAGCGATAATGTCCTTGTTAATCCAGTCTCTTTGTGGAAGATTGAGAATCTTGGTCTTTATAGTTTTAGCTTTGTCTGTAAATAGTTTTATTTGATTTTCAAACACTAGGTATTCGTTGTTAGGATTTTTGAACTTAGCAGTTTCAACAGTATTATATAATTTTGTGTAGTTTATTGCTTCATATTGAGTTTTCATTTTCGGAGGAGTTTTGGTTTTTTTGAGTTCTAGGTACATCTGGTTATGATCAGACATAGAGGATTCAATTATTACCACATGAAAGTAATCGTCTTTTAGGTTGGTGCTGATATGATCGATGATAGTCTTTTTTGTTTCGGAGTTTCTCGTACAATATTTTTTGTTTATTTTATTTAGTAGTGTGTGTCCAGCTTCCTTGACTATTGCTTTGTATTGTTTTGTCTCTTTGTTTTTCTTAGTTAGTAAATCGACGTTGAAGTCTCCAAAAACAATTGTTCTTTTCCTTTGTTGTAGCTGCGAGTCATACTCCTGGAGAAACTCTTTGTAGTTAGTGTTTCCAGGGTAATATATGACTCCTATTTCGAGCGCGTACCGTTCGAGATTTATCCATAGGTAGTTGTTTCCATTTGAATACTTGGACTCTGATAGATTATGTCTCAAATCATTGTGTACATAGGCTGAGACTCCCCCTCCTCTAGAGTCGGTCCTGTAATTATAATAGTGGGTGTAATTGTCTATTTGTAGTGCCAAAGCTTGAGCCTCCGAGCGAATCCAGGTTTCTGTTACAAGTATGACGTGTGCTGTTTTCGGTAATGATCTTAAGACGCATTTTAATTCATCAAACTTTCCCTTTTTACGAATACTTCTAGCATTGAGGTATAAGAACCTGAGGCGTGATTTGGTGGCATTAATATAGCGGTAGTCATTGAGTACTTGATACGTGTTGCAATTTGTTTCGGTGGGCTTAGTGTCTGTCGTTAATTGTAGTTTTTTGAAGGGTTTTTTACTATCGTAGGTGTACCGTGGATGTATTTAATTGTAAGCTCATTCTCGCCATCATTTTGGCGACGTGCTAATTCTTCTTTCAGGCTCTTTAGATATTGCTGCTGCGCAGGAGTTTGATCAGAGAATATTTTAACATTTTCAGGTAATTTGTCTTTGTTGCGTAGGAAATATTTTGCGGTAATGGCAGTATCAAAACAGACCTTAACTCGGCGGTATTTTCCAGGTACGTATTTACCGATTCTGAAGATCTTGATAGGCTTTGGTGGATTTTGGCACACTTGTGAAGTAATATTTAAAATATCCCTTTCGTCTCCAGATATCCTCTCTTCCGCGGTGGTGGAAGTCTGCTCCGGCAATCCAGCGAAAACAATATTTTTTTCTCTGTTGTTACGATCCATTATCTCCTTAATCACTTGCTCGTTCGAAGATGACTGATTGTCTGATTTAGACACAGAGGGCTGGACAGTAGACAGCTTGAGGTTATTCAGGTCTGACTCAAGAGAAATTATCTTTTGTTCCCCTTGAAAGATTTGCTTTTCTAATTGTGACACAGTTAGATTTAATGATTTTTGTTCCATTGCGATGTTAGATGTAGAAGATTTGATCTCGTTAATCTGCGCTGTATTCCCTAGTAGCATTTTTTTGTCGAATCAACTGTACAGTGTGTTCATTAGATGATTTTAACTCGGACATTTGTGATTTAATCTCAGTTATATTTTCTTGCATATTATTCATGATCTGTTCGCTCGAACCAACATATTTTTCAAGTAGTGAGCCGATACGACTCAATTCCGAGCGCATTTCTTTAATTTCATTTGAGCATTCACAATTATTGTCCATCAGTTGTTTACGTTTGCGGAAGGTAATTTGTGACTCTGCCGCAAGCGCGCTTAACTTCGATAAATCGGGGTGTGAACTGTGACCGGTATTTCCAGCGCTGCTCACACCCGTGCCGGTGAGATTCCGTGATGGTGGTGGTGATTTTTGAGTATTCATTTTAATATTTCGCTTTAATAAATAGCACGAGCAGGTAATCGAGCAAAACTTTGTTTTCGTGATATAGTTATTAGTTATTGATACCTTGTTGTTGTATTCAATGTGTTCAATCCGTGAACGCAGAGTCTCTGTGCGAAAGAGGAGTAGATATCCAATGTTCTGTTCTCGCGGGGGTGAAGCACGTTATGCTCGAACGCGGAGTCACTGTGCAAGCGAGACGGAGATAGCCCGTCTTCGTTGAGGCACTGTGAACGCGGAGTGTGCGCAGGAACAAAGCGATGTAATTAACAAACACTGTTTGCACAATTTAAGTTCTGACTGTACTTAGTTATGACTTATTTTTGAAGGACACTGATTTGAATATTTTTTAACAAAAACGATACACGTCTGCTCTGGGTAGTGACGAACGACTACTTTTAATTAACAAGGTAATGGGGGTCAAAGATGTAAAAAGTTTACAAGGTTTTTTTTAATATTAGTTTTTTAATATATAACTTTACATCTGCACAATGTGTTAAGTAAGTTTAACCAAAAAACGTGATTGCTCACCCCCAAAAAAGGCAGTTTCACATAATTTTTTTTTGCGTAGGGTTACCTACTTTAAGTTTAATGATATACATAATGCTTGATTGACGGTTTCATGAAAGGTAGAAAAATGAAGCCAACATTATATTTAAGAAGATCTTTTTTATGGTTTTTTTGTTTTTTACTTAATATTATTACTTATTATCAGAATATTTAAGAATTTTATTAGTTATTACATAAGCATAAATTGAAGCCCACATTAAAGTTGTTTTTTTAGGTTTTGTGTTTTTGTTTACTTAAATATTTCTTATTTCCTTAAATATTATCGCTATAGTAGGTAAATAATAACTTTACATTTAATATTATATTATGAACAAAATTGAAGTTAACTTTTTAATTTGTTTTTTTTTTTGTTTTTGTTGAGAATGGTTAGCTACAAAATTTAAGTCAATATCTAAATTGAAAGTAAGATAAGCCAAATTCACTACTGTACATCAAGAAATTCCTTTGTGATGTTTTAAATAGGTATTCTTGTGCACCTACGATTACCAGCATCACATTTTAGCTTGGAGGCCTGTTTTATGTCCGAGCTCCATTCTTTTATTTACAACTTAGGATTATGTGATGTATGAATCCATGAATTTATATTAAATGGTGCGTGGCTGGACTTAGTACTATTTAAATAAATAATTAAAACCTACGTATTTATATTAAATTCACTGGGCAATGTTGACTAAGGACTAAACCCTAAATTATTAAATACTGATTTAAATGATAAATGAATTATGTGTTTATGTACACTATGGGTTCGAACATGAATTTTATGACGAATCCAGATACTACGTACACTACTGTAAAGACCGCTTTTAAAGCTGTATTCCCTCCCATTTTAAAGTACTGCAACTTTTTTGTACCTAGGCTGTTTACCATTAAAAAAAGACGTTCTACTCATTCAGTTGGGGCCACTTGCTTATCACTAAACGTGTTTAGTGCTAAAGATATTTTATTTACTATCGGTTATCTGTTATCTTCACGAAACAGAACGATGTATAAAACTTGTATATCACTAAATACATTTGATAAGTGGTGCAAATCGGGTCTTAATGTTACAAGGTTGTTCATTCTATTGAGAAAACAGTAAAGTTCCGTAAGACAAGGAGAAACAGTTAAACTTAAGAGCCGAGAATGTAGTCATGTTGTTGTTTTGTAATCGCAGTAGAGATGTAAAAGACTGGAACCCATTACAAAGCTGAAACCTACATTCTGATCTTAAGAGTATTGAGCAGAAACTTATCAATGAGAAACTTACTTTAGACTTTCACGTTCTGACCAGACTGGTGCGATTCCCATGCGGTACACTGGACTACTCTTCGGCTGCGGTTCCACTGCGGTACGGAGCGGGGCTTTAGTGCTGAAGTGGAGAAGAGATGTGGATTTCAAGCCATGTGATTGGTGCTCGCCTCGGCTCTGCTCCACTCCGCCTCAGTGGAACCGCAGCCTTTATTGTCTGGCGCAAATAGTCGCGCGACTTCTTATGCACTACAACAACCGTCGTGCGCATTCTCGTCTCACATCCCGCCGTGGGATTTGCCTCAAAGTGACCAGTTTTTATACCAAAAATGTATGTTAAAGTTTATGTTTTTACAGTGCTACTATTTAATTAAGTTATGCGCCTCTGGTTAAATGATTTTGTTAATTTTTTCCTCGGTCTAGTAATCGAAAGTGCTACTGTTGAACATGATGGGCTGGTTTTTCGTCAGTAATTTCGTAGTAGCATTTTTGAAAGAATATGAGAGGTTCAGCTTTGTGATGGGTTATTTTACTCAGAGGACGCTGCTGCCCATCCTAAGCATCCCTTAGTCGCCTCTTACGACACCCGCGGGAAGATATGGGGTGGTGCTATTCTTTGTGTCCGACACCACACGGAACAACACATTTTGTTAGTTACTTCCGAGACTTACTCGTAAAACGAGATGTATCTTCTATTAATACTTTTAAATATACATAGATTTATTATTAGAAGGTTTGGTCACGTAGAGAGGATGAGTGAAAGTAGATTAACGAAAGGTATTTACAAGGCAGATGTGAGTGGCAACGCCGGGAGGGGACGCCCTAGAAAGACATACACTGACCTTATTGGTGATGTTTTTCAGAAAGGACAGGCGCGTAGTACTCGCAACCGGCGTGCGTGTATGACCAGATGTATGAATGTGGACGAGGCAAAAGGGGTATGTAGAATCGTAGCAGGTGGTGTTCTGTGGTTTCTGCCTACCCCCATGGGAAAAGGGCGTGAGTTTATGTATGTATACCAAGTTATATACATATCACCATCCTTCCGGTCTAACTGGATGCAACTGAATACGTATTTTACGTGGAACGACTAGCTATTTGATCACAACCCAGTTAGTACTGGGTATTACGATACTCTTTGGAAGACTCGTTGTCACACTTTTTGGCCACTGATTATGTGTTTTTATTTTAATAAAATTACTTACCTAAGTATACTGAATAGATATAAAGGTACATAATTATGACATGTTTAATTTACACGATATGGTAATACTCGGCCCAACAAGGCGATTAATGGGAGAAGATAATAAATCGAACTCTCATATTTGAGTTCATTTTATCCATATCCATGCGAAGCTAAAACCTAAAATTGACAATATCCATGTGCACAGAAAAATAAATTTCGAACAGCCAAAAAATTCCTAGGAACAAGTATTCTTAAAACTAATTAAATACCTCCGAGGCAAAAGTGCGATGATGAAATACTGCGGTGTTCAAACGATCTTCGTAAGATGTGAAGACTCTTCTTCATTTTCCTCTTCTTTATTCATGACTTCTTAGAGGACAAACGTAGATTGATGAATGATGAACCTAAGAAAGGATTAAATTTTTATTTTGAGTTCGACTTTAAAAAAACCAAAGTCGTATTTGACCCGTTAGTTTGTTTCAGTGTAAGAGTTGTCCTCTAATGTAAAAAAAATATTGAATGTTTATAAGTCCCGAAAATAATGATGAGGTATCACAATTGAGACGGTGTCGACATTAAGGGGTATTTAACTATTTACGTACCTCTTCGATGGGGAGTATTATGATGTTCTAGATCTTTTATTTTCTTCGCTTCTTCATCATCCAATGTTATGTTTGTCTTCTTAGGGGTTTCTCAATCACAACTTCCTTGAAGTTTGGGACGAATTCAACTGAAGTCTCTGTGATCAGTTCGGTGAAGGAATTGTGGAGGATAGTGGGTATATTGTAGCCATCTGAAAGCAATTTACATTTTATTTTCTATCCAAGTTTAAGCATTAGATTTTGCGTACGTATAGTTTTTTTTTTTTTCAAATTTTTATACTTGTAGAAGACGCGATCATTACTCGAGTAATCAAAAAGTTTGGTAGGTTTATAGGCAGAAGGATACTTTTACGTACCTTGTCATTAGGGAGAGTGTAATTATAATCGGCATAGGGGCAGAATACGTGATGTCGGATGTTCACATCATGGATAGTAGATTGTTAGAAACTTTTTTTCTTTTTGCGCGTTTCGGATCAGAATTTCCATCTCTATATTTAATTTTTGATTCAATTTCTTTTACAAACACAATTTCATTTCATTTTCTGTATCTTTTGCTTGACGAGAGTTTTTCTATTTTCAATCTAGCTTTCACTTTCCATTTAGTCCGATCCCGCAGTATCTTCAACATGATGGTTCAGTTTGGGTCGAATATGGGCCTATTTCCCATAAGATAGTGACGGCATTGCTGTTGAGATGCTTGAGGGGTCCTTTCGTATTGGGGAAAGTAATAGCCGCAATGTTCTGCGTTGGCCATAGGTGGGGGTGATGGCCACTGTTGCGGTAGCGCTGCGTTATAAACTGACGTCGATGCCAAAGGCTGTGAAACCGGAATCGTGTGACCCATTGAGTTGATAAAGCCAGTGGGATTGTTGTACCCTGTGGCATTATTATAGACAATCGTATTGTTGTAGCCATTGGCATTATTGTACCCAATACCGGTATCGTAGCCAGTGGTATTGTTATATACATTGGTCGTGTTGTAGATATTGTTGTTGTTGTAACCATGTGCATTATTGTGGTCAACAGGGTTATTATAGCCAATAGCGGTGTTATAGCCAGTGGTATTGTTAGAGCCATTGCCATAATTGTAGCCCATTGCGTTATTGCAGCCAGCGACGGTATTCTGACCAACCCCTTCGTATCGGTTTTGATTATGAGTGTTATAGTTCAGTTCTTGATGTTCTTTGTTTAATCCAATATTGACTCGGTTTTCTGGGTTTGCGATGTTTTGCTTCCTCCCACGCAGATATTGCTGTTGCCTTGTTTCTTTCTGGTTTTGGCGGATATTTTTGTGCCGATATCTGAAAACATTAGAAATAATGTTATAGTGACCCGAGGCAAGTACCTACCTACCTAAATTGAGGATTCTAAAATAAAAACCAAAGTTTGCAAAAATAAATAATAACGACGCATACGTACCTCATCGGCAAGCGTGAAGTATTTTTTTTCGTATCATTAACGGCACAGTGGTTAGTTTTAGCAACAGGCCAATTTACGGCGTAATGGTCAGACTCATGAATGCTGCTGCCAATCTGTTGAACAACTCTACCATCATGCATGGCACAGCAGCCAGCGTCAACGCCAGCGCTGCTCTGTTCCATAATCTGCTGTGCATTCCTGGTAAAGCAACCAGTATCAACATTGCCGCAGATTTGTCTCCCAATCAGAGGGTTCATGGCATTGCGACCAGGATTATCAGTGCCACTTCGTTGATCTACCTGCTGAGCGTTTTTGGTAAAGAGACCAGAATCAACGCTACCGTTTATTTGGTTTTTCATTTGCGAAGCCTGAGGACCCATCATGGCACAGCCACCAGAATCATTCCTGGTACTTATCTGTTGCAAACCTGGCTGAGCATTCATGGTATAGCGACCAGAGGGGTGGACCACGGTGTACGGTGAGGGCTCTTCGACACTCTTTTCAACAATTGGCAGAGTATCCAAAGTGTCAGATGATTTGTTTAAAAGAATATAATTATCATAAAATTTTAAAAAAGTCTCTTTAAATTTTGTGCTATCCTCTTGTAGCTTATTTAGCTGATCAGGGCTTAGTACTGACGGAGGCCGAAGTTCCGCAACAAATACGACCTCTGCTGCGTCAGATAAGGTTTCGGCCGATAAATTTGAGATGCCTTTTGCTCTTTCTTCACTCATTCTGGTGAATTCAAATACTTTTTGCGGCTGTTTCAAACAGTGTTTTTTTAAATTTTCAACTGGTGTTTCCTTTGTTCAACTTTTATGGTTTTCCTTATTTATAATATGGATTTTCGAAACTGGGTTTTCCTTTGGCAGAGTATTTTATTTAATTTGTTGATGATGAAATAACTGAAGAATTATGTGGAAATTTAGCAAGTGGTTCATTCGATAATGATGAGCATCAGGGCCCTGATTCCACTAACTTAAACGTTTTAGGGAATTTATCGATTGGGTGTTTTTAAAAGATGACAGTAGAACTTAGTACCTAATGTACCTATACAGAAAAACTACGCGGACGAGTGCGAGTCTGACTCGCGCACCGAGGCTTCCGTACAAACTTGTACGTGATGAACGTTCATCACGGAAATCAGATCTGAATTTCTACTCAGAGAAAGATAAGCCGAATTGAACAAGCATGTTTTTACAAAATATGAATGGTGTTCGATTATTTTCCTTAACTTGCACCGTGTGTTTCTTAACAAATTACGTGATTCTAGGACCAACGGGTAGGTTTTCGTTTGTTACCCTATAAGTTTAAATTTATTTGAGACTGAGCGAACGACATAAATGACTTTTTTTATTGCGTTTACTAATAATCTTCATTTTTTTTGGGTGGTTATTAGTCAGTAGAAGTCTGACACTCTCTTCTCCACGGTTGATTTACCACCAACAAATAAAAATGTGACACGATTTAAACACGTAACCGAAGACATTGATTTCCGATCTATAATACTCCGAATTCTAGATCTAAATTATGGTCCGAGAATAGTAAGTTATTTTCTTGTAAGTGTTTAATGCATTTTTTATATTTTTTTACAATTATCCGTACTTTAATGGTCTGAATGATTTATTAAAATTACCCGTCTATTTTATGGGATACATAAAGCAAAAACATTTTACAAGATACATCTGCCAAAACACACAATCGATAGACAGGTGAATCGTTCGTAAACTAGTGGTACCAAGGGCCAGAAGGCCAAGTCAGAACCTCATCAATGTCAAAGATTTTATTTTACATATTTGCTTTTTCAGACACAGATATGTATTTATACGAGTATAATACTACAGTTTGTTTCTTAATTTTTAAACTTTAAGGGAAAAGTTGGCTATACTTTTCCAGACGAGATTTTTTTTTAATGAAATAATATAAAAAGTTTATTTTATATGTAAGTTATTAAAATTCATTATTTTCATTCAGTATTTTTACTTAATTTTATTTTAAGAATTAGAGAACAGTATCTAATTTAAAATTGGCATAGATAAACCGGCGGATACTTCTTTATTTTTAGGTTTCTGATTTAAATTATTTTTTTGTCTGAAACAATAAAGAAAAAAAAAGTGAAATTAATTTAAACCTTGCGTAGTCACGATTATCAGTCTCCTGTCTGAAATGAATATCCTCTTCTTCCATAATTCTATATAACCTACTCATCGTCATCTCAACAGTCACATCCTTTCTAACCTCAGCATTGTGTTGGTAGCTAAATAATAAAAACAAGGTAAATTATATATCGGTTTCGTACGGGACTCGAACCCGTAGCGCAGTACTCGTTCGTTCCACTCCCACACACCACTGCGCCATTGCCAGTCCTACTGAGATCAACAAAAATATTTCAATATTCAACTTACATTTTTCGCACCAAGTCGCTGCGGGGCTGTCGTTTTTCCTCCAACTTTTCACACTTTTTGTCGAGAATTAGCCAATTGTATTTATTTATTTTATCTTGGCTTATTCTACAACTACACGGTTTTTCTAAAACAAGGCGATATTTTGGCTTATTGTTGTGCTTTTAAATTCGCGCTGTATTCTACAATAAAATTTTATATATTGAAAAACCATTTATCAAAACAATAATCACTAACTTCGAATACGAAAACATGAATTTAAACTTAGTTACTAAACAAAATAACGCGAACACCACCGAATTATGTTTAGTTAGAGACTTTGGCAATTTGAGTATAACAGATAGAAATTTCACGAGCACGTATTAGAGAGCAGTTTAGAGTTCCAAGGCGTATTTGCAACCGTGGCTAGTCGAAGACTGACGCAGTTGGACCCTGAAACGCCTTTTATAGTCTCAGAGGAATACGAAGGGGATGGTTGCGACTGCCCCCTAATTCCCTCGACCAATAAGCGAGCACTGCGCGCGCTGCATCCACCAACCCTTTGTCTCCGTGATTATTTTTTACCCCACTAAACATTATATACTCAATGGCGATGCACATAAGGTTTTCAATGCTGCTAACGATGGTATCTAGACGTGTTGTTGTTGCACTGAGTTACATCCCCTTTAGGGGCCTATATACTTATAACTTATACATATAAAACGGGTTATCTCTATTATGTAACTAGATTATTGAATATAAATATTATCGATATATCTTACCTTATAGTAATATGTTCATATATACGCATATATATATGTTCTCGTTGGCATTTCATAAATAAGAATTAATACGACTAAGTATTTTGTAATTCAAGTTACTTCTTCATCGCTACAAATGTCATGCCTATTTAACTGTATTCTGGCTATTAAATTTTGTCACTAAACAGAATTTTGATGGTACTGAACTCTGAGAAACATGCTTGAAATGACCTCATAGTTAAAAAATAATAATATTACTACATCACGGTTCCTCGTTACTACGACCGTGACCAGTTCTGTTCATGTCTTGTCTTGGCTTGGCGTCAATCGCCAGCTGTACTTTCTTCAAAATATAGCCCTAAAAACTGGAAGATTAGCACTGACCCGAAGGCTTGAAAAAAGTGACAATATAACAGAGCTAACGATAAAAAAGTAGTTAAAAAACTAAAAAACCCGACTGAAAAAACGGAAAAGCAAAAAACAAGAACATTTTAAATTAAACAAAACTTGGAAGCAGGCGGGGTCCATTCTATTTGCATTTATCCTTTTCATAATTTAATATTAAAATGAACCCCCCCAAGTAGCACGTTAGTGTATTTTGGAACTTATTCTGCAACTGTAGGTAGCATTTAAGTGATGCAAGAGTGTACGGTATTACTTATAGATGCAAACAGCGCTCGAATTTGCATATGAGTAACTCATATCACTAACAGTTGCTTTTGAGTGATTTTTGTTTCTGCTTTATAACTTATGGTGGCACTAGGCCGAATTTATTAGTTATAGACGCATAAAGGTTTCAATTTTCAATCTTTTAGAACTCAAAGAAACTTAAGACATCTTAAAATCTCCCATTAAGAACCGTACCTTAATAGGTGGTAATTTTTCCTTATTTGGCACCTTTAGTACTAAATAAGTAGTATATATAAGTTACTTATCACCTGTAGTGGCTCAAGAGTTATTATTGCAGCTCATTTGGAACCTAGTGTAATTGCCTTTGTAAGGTCTAATATACTCTATTATGCCACTGTAACGCGTAGATCGATTCCAAAAGATGGTTCTTGAAAACCTTAAGCAACAATTTTCTCTCATTTAGAACCACTTAAGATCTTACAGTTCTAACACTATCGCAGGTTCCGTACATATTAATACATTTAAATAGAGTATGATTTGTATTTAAGTAAATTTCCTACATTTTAGGTAATTGGATAGTTTATGAAACAGTTATGAAATCACTAGTTCACTTTGTAATTTTTTTAATCTACATAAGATAAACAGGGTGTAAATCACAGACTGGTAGGCAAGGCATGATCAGCTCATTTTTATGAGTAACCCTTCTGGATGTCTCTTGTATAAATGAAAAATTGCAAACTATCAGTAGGAAATCAGGCATCGAATTAAAAAGTCGAGAATTCCAGCCAACATTTACAATTTAAGTAAATTTTACTTTATTTAAGTACCTTCCTAAATGGGTTTTGTACCCGTCTTGAGGATCCCCAATTCAACGCAGAGGCAACGAGACCTGTTAAGTGAAAATAATCACTACTAGGTACTAATGAGGGATTTTTGGACCTAGGAGCTCTATTATGGCAACAAATGAGTGTAAAAATGAACTGCAAGTTCTATATTAAATCGCCATTTTTAAAAATGGAGTCCTTGAAAAGTATTTTGTTGAATGGTATTTTATTACACTAACATACAATAAAAATGAGTTTTGATAACTGTTTCTGATGTAGTTTGATGTTATACTTTTTTGTGAAACCATAATGTTAGGTTTTTAACAACCAAATTTTTATGAAGTATTATCTTATTTATTTGATCACCGCATATTTTTTGCTAATTCTTGATTAGATCGAAGGCGCATCAAAATTTACTTAGTAAATATACCATGGTTTCACAATAAAAAACCATTTGCAAGGGCTCCATGATGGTTATCCTGCGTTAAACACATAAGTTTTGAATACTCGCAAAATAGATGCTACAATCCAAATAAAAGCTGTCACAACACACAGCCTTTGTTGTTTATCTCCACCGAAAATAAGAACTTGTGATCTTATTTGTCACTCAACGAATGAACTGTATCGCTTTATCGTTCAATCATTCATTTACGGCGCGCATTTGCACCGCTAGTTCCTAGTGCCACTCAGGGTAACAATTCGAACTCTTATGCATCGCTTTTGCATCTATAAATAAGTTGCAATTTTTCTCCCTTTGGTAACATACAGGTTGCTTATCGGTTCTAACCACCTTTATAGAACTTAATTACGGTGGATTTTATTACTAAAGTTTCCAAAAATATTCTATATGCAAGCCTTTTGTCGCAAAATGTGTTACTTGGCCGCCTGCTTCCAAGTTTTGTTTAATTTAAAATGTTCTTGTTTTTTGCTTTTCCGTTTTTTCAGTCGGGTTTTTTAGTTTTTTAACTACTTTTTTTATTTCCAACTTTTTAGTTCTTTTGTGTTTGTTCTTTCGTTGGTCGCGTAAAATTATTTGCAGATGATTTAACTTTTGTGCTTGTTTATAGGATTTCTCACTTTGAATTTCTTTTAAACATATAAGTATCATATATTTTTGTGATCTCCTTTAAAAACCCTTTATTTTGATACCCTACTCGATGGTATTGGAAAAAAAATTTTTTTGAACTCCGCGATTTAGCCCCCAAAATCCGCAATTTTTCTTTGTTTTTTTAATTTTAATGTAGCCTATAACACTCGCGCCATCAAGACGAATCTAACGAGCTATATTTCATTTAAATCGGTTCATCCGTTTATGAGTTATGAGGGAACAAAGAAACGGACATACATACATACTTACATACATACACGTCAAACACATAACCCTCCTTTTGGGCTTCGCCGCAGTCGGGTAAAAAGATACCTAAGTCAAAGCCTAAGCTCCCGACAAACCGTTCTCCTAGTCTTTAGGTACTGTTGTAAATCGTTGCATTGCAGGAGTATTCCTGCAACTGCAACTGACAGTCTGGAGATAATCCAGGCAAGTGGTAAACACATACGTGTTTACCACTTGCCTGGACTATCTCCAGACTGTCAGTTATCATGTGTCTGTAAAAAATTAAATTATAGAGATGAAGTTTTATTCTGTATTCCCGAACGCTAGGCAACGCCGACCTGCCGACGGCTACTAACGAATGGTTAGGTACCGACGGCAAAGTTAGTAGACCTACCTACGTAGTGGACTGAAAGAACTTCTCATTATCTTACTTAAGAAATAAAGAACTGGTGTTTTACGCGACTCACGAACACCTCCTTTTTAAGTAGAGACAATAATTGTCCATTTAGTGCAACATATTATATTAACCAGAACAAAGTTACTTTATGTAAGTCTTGTATCTTAAGTTTCACATATCAGAAATGGTAAATATAGGGATGTGAAACTTAAATAGTGTAAAACAAAGTCGCTCCCGCTGTTTGAACGCCTAGATGTTTTAAAGTACGCGACAGATTTTATAGACCAGGGTCGATAATTTTTGAAACCAAAAAAAATTACAGTAGGATGAAACCCATTAGAAAAGGAGGGGAATATGATCAAAATGAAAGGAAAAATAAATTACGGTCGATCCGAGTTCGGGAAGTGGGGGTGGGGGGGGTTTTAAGGGGGGGAAGCGGTTTATCTCGATTTCCGGCAAAACTACAAGTCCTATGGAAAAAAGTTAAATAGCAAAGTTGTAGGTAATAAAAAGATCTACAACTTTTGTTTTTGCAATTTTTTCACATAACCTCAAAATTTAGGTGATAAATTCAAAAAACCAAGTTTTTGTTTTTGAATTTTTATCATTTACAAAAAACATTTTTTTTCCACGAAATTTTGTGAAAACTTACAGTTTTATGCCCTTAATACACTGTAATTTTTTTGATTAAAAATATTTATTTTTCACCTTATTATTGACTTAATATCGAAAAATCAGCCATATTTTCAATCGAAAATTCTGATGTCAAAATATCTGTTTTTTTTAAAAAGTCGGTTGGCGTTGTGTTCCATAAAATCTCTACTCTCTGATGATGTATAAAAAATATACATTGCAAGGTAAATTTTCTCAGAAAATGCAAAATCAGCTGCTGCGAAATAATACCCACTACCAAATAATAAGGCCTAGACAAGAAATTACCTTGCAACGTTAAACGCCAGAACGCTAATGACAGACAATAGATTAGAAGAATTAGAAGAAGCAATTAGAGTTATAAAATGGGATGTCATTGGTATTTGTGAAGTGAGGCGAATAGGAGAAGAGATACGAGAATATAACGAATACATTTTTTACTCCTACGGTGAAAAACAAGGTATATACGGAATGGGTTTCTTAATAAAAAAATACCTGAAAGACAAAATAATCAGTTTCCAAGGTATATCAGATAGAGTTGCAGTAATCAATATAAATTTGCGTAATTATAAACAAACTTCGTCGATTATCCAAGTCCATGCACCCACAGAACAGGATACGAAAATAGCAAAAGACAAATTTTACAAAGATCTGACAGAATTAATGCAAAAGGTGAATAAGAACATTATATTGATGGGAGACTTTAATGCCAAGATAGGCAGCAAAACAAATAAAAATGAGTTTGTCATAGGTGACTTCAGTAGTGGAGAAAGAAATGACAACGGACAGAGGCTCATAGATTTCTCCTTTGCAAACAATTTTAGAATAATGAATAGCTTCTTCAAAAAAGGAAAAACAAAAAAGTGGACTTGGATGTCGCCGAACGGCAGAGACAGAAATGAAATCGATTTCATTTTGACAAGAGACGAAAGGTTATTGAGCGATGTTCATGTGGTGAAAAATCTTAATTTCAACACCGATCATAGAATGGTAAGAGGAGTCATACAATGTGATAATCATAAATCAAGAAAACATATTATCTCGTCAACTGAAAACACAATGATAACATTGCCTATACCAGAAAATGTACTAAGTGAACTAGGAAATTCATTAGAAGAAATCGGAAGACACAGAACATTGCAAGAAAATTACGACTTTCTGGAAAAGACACTGCTAAATGTAAATAAATCGCGTACTAAAAAAGAAAAGAAAGATAAATTAGGAAAAGAAACGATAACATTGATGAACCAGAGGAGTATTATGTTAGAGAAACGAAAAGACAACTTCCTACTTAGGTATATACAAATCCTTACATTACAGGTAAATGTTAGTTTTTTTTTTTTTAAACGTTGCCCCACACTAGGAATTTCTCCTGTATCGTGGGTGCGTTCACAAACATTTAAACTCACATACACAAATACCCAGACCCGGAACAACTATCTGTAGGTCTTACAAATATTTGTTCCGTGCGGGGATCGAACCCGCGACACGCAGCGCGGCAGTCCATTGCTTGAGCAACTGCGCCAACCGTGCCGTAGTGTTGTTCTAATTGCAATAAATCGCGTTTGACACTAAGTAGAAGGTTTAACCACAGTAACTACCTATAGACTGTGTGTTTTGAACCACATCCGACAATAAAGATGAGACAAGAAAGAGAAAAAAAAAAAGTTCATGTAAGTCAAATTGCTAAGTGGAATGATATAAGTAAGAAAGAGACGTCTGTCTAATGTTACTTTTAGATTTTCCAATTATTGTCATTTTCTAAAACTTATTAATTTATTAATAAGTAGGTCCTACTCTGGAGAGTGGAGGAAGGCCAAAGAAAATATGGATGGATTGTGTGAGGATTGTTAGGAATGAGAAAGGTGTAAATGCCACCTTAGAAGACGACATGTTGCGCCGACCCCAAATAGAATGGGATAAGGGCACGAAGATGATTGATGATGAAGTAGGTTCTACTCTTACCTTATTAGTGAGGACGTGAAGTTCTTTAGAGAGGTTGGGTGCGTACTTAATTGCAACCGAGCGGCGTACCTACGTACCTATATGAAGCCAAAAATGAATTAAAACAAAATACAAATTAAACAATTGATATAGTTTTTCTATGAAACTTTACATATATGAGTCAAAATGCACGTCAATAAGATCACTGCAGCTATTCAACATTTTACACAACAGTTTGCACCAAGCCAAGTGTTGTTCTGCGGAGTGGAGGGGGTAAGGGGGTAATAGGAGCACAACATGAGGTAGCATAGCAGGAGCACGAAACTGAAACTTTGGTAGTACCTAGAGTAGAGGACAATCAATTTTGCATCGGCGTAGCTTAAACGAAGGTGGAGTCAATGATAATTCTACATTTCTCCAGTAAGACCATCTTAAAATAAGGATAATAGTACATTATGGTATAAGTGTGTAACGTTGGTGATTACCGCCGAGGCGGCATTGAGACCCGAGCCGTCAGGTGAGGGTCTTAAGAAAGCCGAGGATGGTAATCATCAATACACACGTGTATCATACGACGTTTTTCAACACACTTGCGAATAAAAAAAAACGTGTGGCACTCGGAGACTGCCGCGGTAAAGCTATTGCATAGCATTTTTTTCAATTATTTAATTTGACAACCTCAGTTGACAACCTTGTTATTTTCCGTAACCATAGCAACCTGGTTGAAATATTTTCACTATGGAATTTCTGGATTCGCTCTACACGCTCAAGGCCCGCGATAGAAGCTATGCAATAGCTTAATAATACAAGAAAAAACATTTTATTTAGTAGATAAAAAGTTTATTTAGAGAAACAATTAGTAATGGACCGTGTATGGTGAATGACCTTGGTATTTTATTCTTCGTGATAGGTATCTTCACTAAAAGCATCTGGCCATGGTTCTGTATGTCTTTTACAGTTATATTTGTTAATTCTTGTATCCTACATGCATCAGTTACACCAAATATTAAGGAACCTGAAAAAAAATAAAAATTATTAAGTTTAACACACAACACGCTGAAGCTGAAGTCACGTAGATAGATATTTAAAATTAGTTTAACTAACCTTAGTAACCAGATATTGGTTATCTGGAGAATCTTTTATAAATTTTTCAACATCGTTAGACGATAAAACCTTTGATTTCTTGCTTCTAAATCCATCTGACAGTCTTTTTATTAGATAAGCCTTCGTTCGGACTGTACTTTTTAACATTGAGTATTTAAGTTATGGACCAGGTGATTAATGCGGGCATTATTAATAATGCACGAGCATTATGAATAATGTCTAGCTTTATCGGGCTAAGTGATTAATTACTATCTTAACGTCATTATTTATCACATTGCACGGTCATTATTATATTGCTACATGACAATTGGGCAATTTGATAATAAAGCTATATTTGACGCGGTGCGAGGGCGGGGAGGGAACTACGCGTGGCGTGACCATGAAGTTATAGATAAATATGGAGACCACACTTCGAATACCTACTTGAAGCAAAACTTATGCATCGCTATCTCGCTCTCTGTGGGTTGACCCTCTCTTTCTAAGTAGGGTAACCTTTATTTTATTTTACCTAGGACATTACGTAGTTCCTTTTCATAACTTGTGTTTGATTAAATTAATATATCCACATCTCTGTTCACTTCTAGATTGATGAAAGATGCCAATGATAAATTACGAAAGAAGCTGTTTGCTTACAGTGTGAAAGTTCCTGATTTTTTTTGGCAGTTTGTCATTTTCAATCACGCAAAAAAGTCTTACGAATTTCGCACAGAAATAGACTAAAGACCATGGCCAGTATAAAACTTTAGTTCCTGTAGCAATACGAAATTAATGATCTTCTATCTATCTATATAAATAAAAAGAGAAGTCCTGACAGACTGACTCATCAACGCCCAGCCCAAACCCTTGGACCTAGAAAGCTGAAATTTTGTGCACAGACGTTCCCTTTATAATCTAGACAAGGAATAAGGAAGGATTTTTTGAAATTCAACCCCTAAGGGAGTTAAATAGGGGATGAAAGTTTGTATGGAAAATCGCCATTTTCACGTGGGCGAAGCCGCTGGCAAAAGCTAGTAAATCATAATGACAGAAGAGGTGGTGACACGACCACGGTGGTTGCCTACCGCAAGGGCTGGTGGGGTGGCTCAAGATAATGAATCTGGAAGGATTTGGGAGAGATTTTTGCCCAGTACAACTCTTACTATAAAATCATGAAATCACAAAAAAGAAATTAGATGTTTCTTTTATTTTGTAGACTAATGAAAATTTTTTTTTTTAAAGATTTCTGGGTAAGTCAGTGTTAAGGTTTTTTACCACTGTGGAATTTTTAATATTATGTATTTTCATCTAAATACGGGGCTATAATAGGAACGGTAATACATATGTATAAAACCTCAAAAAGAAACAAAAACACTTTCTAAATTAAAATCATTTTATTATATTACGAAGACATGTCCTGATTTTTTTAGTCTGTCGTAAAACTCTTTGCTTATGAATCTTAGATTTCTTCTGCAGTATTTTTTCTTCAGTTGATTTTATTTACACCTGTACGCCCCTATCAATCTTCGTAGAGACCTGGGCTTCGCTGTTGACCTAAAACCAGAAGAGTGTGAAATCAGAACATAATTTTTTATTATTCATTACATTTACTGTATAATTTAAATAGTAATTGGCTATTTGACTACTGTTAAAAATTCACGAAAATGTTATGTTATTTCAAAGAACTAACAGAAATAACACGGTGTGTGAAAAAAGTAATAAAATGTAATAAAGCGAGTATGATAATGACTATTATAATTAATGAAGGTCCCACGGAAAGTCCCAGATATATCCCCAATATGGTCACACTACTTCAGTATGACTCCTTAAAAACAAAAACAAATAAAATTGCAGAAAGTCCATGAAATTCAATGTAAAACTGTTTGGTCTTTACATAGTTATCTAAGTTATCATTGACTAAATCATAGGTCAAGCTTTTATGAAGTAATTAATTGAAAATACAAAGAAATATGCAGAAATATGTGTACAATTATTCAGTGTCAAAAATCCCGATTTAAACACTTACGCGTGAAATCTTATATCACCTCCTGGACACCACGTAGGTACTACCACAACCACGCACTACACAAGTTTGCACCATTTTCTCAATTATAACTTTGATTACAGGCAAATATCTCAAACGAAACTGTGAACCGCAAAGTAAACAACCGCCATATTGGTACGATTTATGTTGACATGTGGGGCCAATGTTGCCACATTACCACATCCTTAGGAAATGGGAAAATAATTCACTGATTCGCCAACCTTGTCAAGCATTCGTGACATACTATTTTGGAATTTTAATTTCAGTAATCTTAGTTTAGCTTTTTATTTATTAGCACATTATTTGACAGTATTTAACTTCTGATTACATTTATTTATTTATTTAAACTTCATGCACAATAGTGGTACATAGGCGGACTTAATGCCACAAGGCATTCTCTACCAGTCAACCTTAGGGTTAAATAAGACAACATTGTGGTAGGGTACACACGGCTACACATCAAGCTATACATTTCCAGTTTACGCTGATCTCGCATTGTACGGAAATCCTATACAATGCGAGACCAGCTTATACTGGAAATGTATAGCTTGATGTGTAGCCGTGTGTACAAAACATCCAAAAAACAACATCAACTATAAAAACTAAACTATATACTTATATAATTATACTAATACATAAATATAAAAAAAAAATAGAATAAACTAATAAAAATATTTTACAAATACCAAAATAAAAAACGAAAATCTGAACAATAGGCAATAACATGACTCGACCTATATTAATTGAGATCTATTTGGTCTGACTTAGATAGTGGCTACGTACTTTCCTCTTAAAAGTAAATTTGCTTTCAGCTTTTTTAATGCCAAGGGGTAGCGCATTCCAGAGTTTAATAGATGACACAGCGTAAGAGTTTGACAAAAAACAGGTGCGATGTGAAGGAATTTGGAGAATGAGATTTTTGGAAGCTCGAAGGCTACGACTATGACAACTGCCCAACACTTTGAAATAAGTTTTTAAATAATCGGGAGCACGTGGATCGTTCATAATTGAGAAGAGCATGCAGAGAGATCTGAGGGACCTCCTGAGTCGGATAGGCAGCCATTTAAGCTGAGAACGGAAGGAAGAAATATGATCGTATTTACGAAGGCCAAAAATAAAACGAATACAATTATTGAGAAGTCTACTCTTACTCTTACTCGTACTCTTTTTAAAAATGAATAAGGAGATTTTAATAACGAGATAGCAATACTATCGTCCACCTTAGAAAGAGAGGTAAGCCCACAGAGAGTGAGATAGAGAATCGTAGGTATTTGACTCAAACTTTTGTTCTAAGTGTGGCCTCCATATTTATCTATTTCTTCATGGGCGTGACACGCTTTGACCAATCAGAGACCGCCATTCAGCGTGCGGCTCGTGCGGCGGACTTCAAGCGCTATTGTTTTTGTGGTTTTTAAAAAAAATAACCACGAAGGGGATGGCGGGGTCTATTCGCTCGCTTCGCTCGCTCAATCGACCCCGCCATCCCCTTCTAACCTAACCTGTCCGTGTCGGGGTGCCCCAAGTCCCGAGCTCGCTTCGCTCGCTCTTGCATCCAAGTTTTCCTAGTTACGTGTTCGGTACCCTACAAACCGATTATTTAAGTTGTTTAATATTTAGTTTATTTTAAGTTAAATGACAATAACAATAAAAAAATAGTACCTAATTAAATGTGTTTGTATTACTCTGCCCAAAAGGTGATGGGCAATATGTATAATGCCCAGTCAATTTGATTATTTGAATAATTATTATCAAATTGCACTTTCATATTGGGCATTTTTCATAATGACCGGGCATTATGTATACTGCCCAATTTATCACTTGGTCCATAACATATACACCACAAAGAGCTAGGTTTGTACTTAGAAGATAATTCTTTAAAGTACGCCAAGAACACATTTTCAGAAAATGACTGCGATTTCTTGGTGTTTTGCCACTGCTTGAAATTTTGGTACGCTAATAGATATTTCTCCTTGGAGTTTTCGGGTAGCAAATTTTCCTTATCGTTAAGGGCTTCAAATCTTACATCGGGCGGCGTACAACATGAATCATTTTCTTCAAAACTAGACATTTTAACTAATAAAATAACTATAATAACAGTGAAAACGAGTTGTGTATTTTTGTCGCAGTAGCGGGAAAATATTATGTTTTTTTTTATAAGCGATCAGTCATAGACTAAAAGAGGTTTTTTTTTTTTGTTTGTCGTGGATAGTGTTTGAGCCACGTACAAAATGGGGAATTCAAATTTTTATTTATCACAGAGAAAACAAAAATTATATTTGAGTGAAAGTTTTATTTAATAAAAACGTACTAAGTTTAAATTATCTATTTAAATACAAAGTTTCATGAAATGAGCAAGCACTAGGTACATTAATAAATTTTTACTATTGAACACGATCTTTTTTGTATCGAAACTTTTTTAAGAACATAGCAACTCAACCAATTAAATTAAAAAAAAAATCCTATAACTCACTAGTGAATAATAGTAATGAAAAATTCACAGTTTGATTATAGGTGTCATTATGTGCCTAATTGCGGTGAAATTTTAGCCACTTTTTTTTTTTTTTTTTTTTTTTTTTATTTAATATGGGCTTACTCTTGACCTCAATCTTGCCCTAAGGGCAGAGATGAACTTTATGAGCAAGTGTGTTGAAAAAATATTTTAATTGTCTTATCAATATTCACCATAGGTAATTATCCCTTTCCGAAAACTGAATTCCCGCCGGAAAAAGATTATCAGCTGCCTAGCCTTTTTCCAACTGTGTTCCACCAAAATAAGGGCAATGACACAAAAATAAATAAGAAAAACGCATAAGATACTTACAAATCTGCTAACGACAACAATACAACATACTAAAAATGATGGCAATTTATTATTTTTTTGAAGCTAGACTTGTATACAAACCAACATCTTATAATAATTCATAATTACATACGTATACGTGCGAAAGACACTTGTAGCGACATCTATCTTACTACTTAAAAAACTACTACCAAGAAAACTGGCAACAGATGGCGCGCTCTAACGTTTATTACGAGCCAGTCCTGTATTTCCTTGCTGAAACTGCCGCCAGATGGCGCTATATATTTTGACTTGTCGCCGAACTTGCTTTCTATTAGAGATCATGACGTGAAGTTACAACCCCTCTCGTGGCGCAGGTTCTAGCAAACTACTCTATTATTCTAAAGATGGCACTGTGCCAATGACTTCATTTACTGAATATTTCACTGAGATATTCTTTCAGCTTCATATGAAGTTCGGGACTTAATAGTAAATGCCGCTCGGGTCGATCTTCAGGTTAAGCCGCAGTTGCCTAAGTTGGTCTGACAGTACTTACACATAATGAGTTACATTAATTTTTACATACCGAGTTTCTTATTAATTTTTACATACCGTGTTCCGTGTGGTGTCGGACGTAAAGAATAGCACCATCCCATATCTTCCCGTGGGTGTCGTAAGAGGCGACTAAGGGACTTACCAGAGAATGGGCAGCAGCGTTCTCTGTGTCTTTGTCAACCATACTGCGATCGCCAACCCGCCTGCCAAGCGTGGCGATTATGGCAAACCCCCCCCAAAAATGATGAGCGTTAAACCAAACAGGCCCCTAGTACCCGGCAGCCCGTCTACCCTCGGCTACGGTAGCGGTCGAGGCAACGGCGTGGCAAGGGGTGCTAAGAATCTCCGGACGGGATCCGGCTACCAAACATACCGACGACTGGACCTGGTAACATACAATACGCGCACACTCCGGGGCGACGAGAAGCTGGCGGAACTCGAGGAAGAATTAAGCAGGCTGCGATGGAGTATTGTCGGATTATCTGAAGTCCGAAGAGAGGGAGAGGACACGATAATCCTGAAATCCGGCAACCTGCTCTACTTCCGAGAGGGAGACCGGCAGTCACAGGGTGGTGTTGGGTTTATCGTCCACAAGTCTCTCGTGAATAACGTGGTGAAGATCGAGAGTGTGTCGAACAGGGTGGCGTACCTTATACTCAGAATATCTGCAAGATATTCGCTGAAGGTCATACAGGTCTACGCGCCGACCTCGGCATACCCCGACGATGAAGTAGAAACCATGTATGAGGATATTTCTAAAGCCATGCATGGTTTCAGAACTTACTTCACCGTTGTCATGGGGGACTTCAACGCGAAACTGGGCAAACGAAGCGAGGATGAGCTGCAAGTGGGGCAATTTGGGATTGGACTTCGGAACCACCGGGGTCACCAACTGGCCAGTTTTATGGAGAAGGAGGGCCTCTTTATGATGAACTCCTTCTTCAAAAAACGTGAGCACAGGAAGTGGACCTGGCAGAGCCCCGATGGTGCGACTAAAAATGAGATTGACTTCATCATGTCTACCAACAAGCAAATGTTCAATGATGTCTCTGTGATCAATTCGGTGAAAACCGGAAGCGATCACCGCATGGTAAGAGGCACATTGAACATCAATATAAAGCTAGAAAGGTCGCGACTGATGAAGTCTACGCTCCGTCCAGCACAGATCCAAATCCAAAACCCCGAGAGCTTTCAACTTGAACTTCAGAATCGCTTCGAATGTCTAGGAAGCTCAGTGGACGATTACAACGACGGGTTCGTGGAAACTGTCCATACGACTGGGTCTAAATATTTTAAGATACGTCGTACAAACAAGATCAAGAAACTCTCAGATCACACTCTCAGGCTCATGAAGGAGCGGCGTGAGATGATCCTGCAGTCTTCAGACGAAGCTCGGCAATACCGGCAGCTCAATAGACAGATCTCCAAATCCTTGAAGAGCGACCTCCGCCGCTTTAATACCGAGCGTATTAAAGACGCAATTGAAAGGAACAAAGGCTCCAAGGTATTTGCAAGAGATCTGGCTATTGGGCAAAGCCAGCTCACGAAACTGAAGACCGACGATGGCAGGATCGTCTCCGCCAAACCGGAAATTCTGAGGGAGATCGAGAGTTTTTATGGGCAGCTATACACGTCAACTAATCAACCCGTCGAAAATCTAGCGAAAGACCCCAGAGCTAGATTGACCCGACACTATACCGAAGACATCCCGGATGTCAGCCTGTACGAGATTAGGATGGCTCTGAAACAGCTTAAAAACAACAAGGCGCCGGGTGATGACGGAATTACGGCCGAACTTCTGAAGGCGGGTGGAAAACCGGTCCTTAAGGCCCTACAGAAGCTGTTTGATTCCGTCATACTCGAGGGGAAAACGCCACAGGCTTGGTGCAGGGGTGTGGTGGTGCTCTTCTTCAAAAAGGGTGACAATGCCCGGTTGAAGAACTATAGGCCCATCTCACTTCTAAGCCATGTCTACAAGTTGTTTTCAAGAGTCATCACGAATCGTCTCGCACGCAGGTTTGACGATTTCCAACCTCCCGAACAAGCCGGATTCCGAAAAGGCTTCAGTACCGTAGACCACATACATACGCTGCGGCAGGTTATACAGAAGACCGAAGAGTATAACCTGCCTCTCTGTTTAGCGTTTGTGGACTACGAGAAAGCCTTCGATTCGATCGAGACTTGGGCTGTGCTGCAGTCTCTCCAACGGTGCCAAATCGACTACCGGTACATCGAGGTGTTGAAGTGTTTGTACAAAAACGCCACCATGTCAGTCCGACTTCAGGACCAGACCTCGGAACCTATCCTTCTGCAGCGCGGTGTGAGACAGGGAGACGTCATATCTCCGAAACTGTTCACCGCTGCATTGGAGGATATCTTCAAGGTTCTGGATTGGAGAGGACTTGGCATCAACGTC
This sequence comes from Diarsia mendica, assembly GCA_949316265.1. Taxonomy (NCBI): domain Eukaryota; kingdom Metazoa; phylum Arthropoda; class Insecta; order Lepidoptera; family Noctuidae; genus Diarsia; species Diarsia mendica. Next base: position 19,366,662 of record OX438899.1, read on the forward strand.
AACGGCGAGTACATCACTCACCTTCGGTTTGCCGACGATATAGTGGTCATGGCTGAGACCATGGAAGACCTCAGTGCAATGCTCGATGACCTCAGTAGAGCTTCCGAAAGAGTGGGTCTTAAAATGAACATGGACAAAACCAAGGTTATGTTGAATGTTCATATAACACCCACTCCTATCAAGATCGGAGACTCTACGCTCGAAGTTGTGGACGATTATGTCTACCTGGGACAAACGGTCCAGTTGGGTAGATCTAACTTCGAGAAAGAGGTCAATCGTCGAATCCGACTCGGCTGGGCAGCGTTCGGGAAGTTGCGCGGTATCTTCTCGTCCAACTTACCCCAGTGTCTCAAGACGAAAGTCTATGACCAATGTGTGTTGCCAGTGATTACATACGGGACCGAAACGTGGTCGCTCACAATGGGCCTCATCAGAAAGCTCAAAGTCACCCAAAGGGCAATGGAGAGGGCTATGCTCGGAGTTTCCTTGCGTGATCGAATCAGAAATGAGGACATCCGCTTGAGAACCAAGGTTACCGACGTAGCCCGAAGAGTCGCCAGACTTAAGTGGCAATGGGCAGGGCACATTGCTCGCAGAACAGATGGCCGATGGGGCCGAAAAGTTCTGGAATGGCGACCGCGAACCGGAAGACGTTGCGCTGGAAGGCCTCCCACTAGGTGGACCGATGACCTGGTCAAGGTTGCAGGAAACCGCTGGATGAGAGACGCACGGGACCGGTCAATGTGGCGACGCCTGGGGGAGGCCTATGTTCAGCAGTGGACGTCTTTTGGCTGAAATGATGAATGATGAATGATGAGTTTCTTAATTCCCTACTTCGGAAAGCACGTTATGGCTTTGGTCCCGGCTGCCATAGATCTTTGGCAGTCGTTACCTACAGGTAGTCAGTGAACTCAAAGTCTGACAACCAATCTTACCAAGGGTATCGTATTGCCTAGTATTAACTGGGTTGTGGAGGTCAGATAGGCAGTCGCTCATGTGAAATACCGGTATTCAGCTACATCCGGTTCGACTGTAAGCCTTCCCCACCAAAGTTTGGAAAAGGCTAGGCAGATGAGATGATTATTTCATCGTCATCGTTCTCCTCCCCTAACCCCAATTTATTACATAAGTACTAGTTTATTATTCTTCTTTCTAGACATAGCATTCTTCACACAATCCATCTACCTACCGTTTCTTTGGTCTTCCTCAAATCTAACAGCCATCTACATTTTAACTCAATTTTCAGATGTTCTTTTCAGCTATGTTTGGGTGTCGCTCTACATCGTCCCGGCTCATCCAGGGCATTGTAGTGCCGCCGGGATCAGCCCGCTTATTAAATAACTAGTGACCCGCCCCAGCTTCGCACAGGTGCCAAAAAGATTCTTAAACCTTCCTCTTGAATCACTCTATCTATTAAAAAACCCGCATCAAAATCCGTTGCGTAGTTTTAAAGATCTAAGCATACATAGGAACAGACAGCGGGAAGCGCCTTTATTTTATACTATGTGGTGATGATAAACCTTCGGGAATATATTCTCGTTTATAAAGGCAGTTTCCTATTATAACGTAGGGGAGCATTAAGAAGGGGTTTTTGGAAATTTAACCTTTAAGGGGGTGAAAAGGGGGATGAAAGTTTGTATGGAAAATCTTATTACTTGTGTTTAGGAATGTGAAATTTTGCACACGGCTTCCTATTATAATGTAGGGGAGCACTAAGAAGGGGTTTTTGGAAATTTAACCTTTAAAGGGGTGAAAAGGGGGATGAAAGTTTGTATGGAAAATCGTCACTTTTGTAGTTGAACCGACATCCACGCGGATACCTCGGTATCTAATCAACTTCTTGCTTCCCGAAAGAATGCTAAAGAAAGAGCAGCACCCGGAGGTCTATAAAAGTGAGAAATAAAATTCAAACCATATTGTAAACAGTGTTATATTATTATTGCTTATTAATAATCTCAAACAACCTTCTAAAAATGTAAAAGTATGTAAGTACCATGGATACCAGCTATCATCACTTTAAATTATTGTAAATGCACTTTGTGCCTTATAAATAAGTTATTATATATTAATTAGTGAAACTATCTAAAGTAATATACCAATTACCTATCTGTATTATGAAAATAAACTATAATAATATTATAGTATCGTACAAAACGTATTCTGTAAAAAGTTTGTTCAATTGTTACCTCACTGGATACACATAGTTATATTTTTATATGTCCACTTTACATTTTGGAAACTACTTTCTGATTTTTCTTAATTATTTTATTTACTATGACGGTTCCCTCGTCGTAGTACGGGTTGAAGTGTTCTCGAACTTTCTTCCACCATACCGCAATATTTTTGAAATTCTCGCTTGGATCGTAACCACTCATTCCTAGAATAAAAAAAAAAATACATTACCTATCAAGTTATACAATCGATTTCGGTAAATATAGACAACACAATAAGGTTGATTGTTGAGAAAGTCCGGATAAAAACCTAATAATACTTTGCCAAAATACTATTTAATAAGACTAGGTATCATGCTAAAATATTATTACCACAATAAAAAGACCTTATTTTTTACAGTGACCGACCCATAGTCACACTAAACTACCACACCAGTGTGACTACGGATAATTTAACCTGATCCGTAGTCACACCAGTGTGACTACGGATCAATAAAATTAATTAGTCGTCCGATTAGCCGGATAAATAACCAAAATTATAGGCTGTTGCTAGTCGTCCGCTAAGTCGATGAATCACCGTCTCGCGACAGTATCCTTTATCCTTTTTTTTTAGTCACACCAGTGTGACTACGGATAATTTAACCTGATCCGTAGTCACACTGGTGTGGTAGTTTAGTGTGACTATGGGTCGGTCATGTTTTTTACAACATTCAAATTCTTGGGCAGTTTAGTATCATGGTCATCGTTTTTCTGCCCATGCCACATATTGCCCTGGGTGGACGCAACAAGTTTTTTTCTTGTATTCTCCCCCCTCAAATGTCACGTACCTAATCATTTTCTCCTTTTTCGTTCATAATTATCATTTCTTATATTATTACTAGTGACCCGCCCCGGCTTCGCACGGGTACAAAAAAGGTATTAAAACCTTCCTCTTGAATCACTCTATCTATTAAAAAAAACCGCATCAAAATCCGTTGCGTAGTTTTAAAGATTTAAGCATACAGACAAACAAACAAACAAACAGACGCGACTTTGTTTTATACTATGTAAGGATTGCACAATTGCATTTAACACAACACAACTCACAAGGATCGTAATATTAGTCGCGATAAAGTATTGGTGAATACCCGGAACTATTAGAATGTGTGGAATTGCCATTCTTTAACACTGATTTTACCAAATAAACCAAAGTTAAAAATCTTTAGGAACATAATATGCCAATTTAGACTACAACAATCTTGTTGTTCTAATTCTCTTTTTCACTAATATTTACCTACAGCACATTTTAACTAATAATCTCATTCTGAGCCCAAAGATCTATGTATTCTACGAAACTTACGAGGCTGTTCCAATTCGCAAGCCGCCAGCAAGTCGGCAACTGTGGGAGTGTTGCCAGTAATAAAATCGGTGCCTCTGCCCAGCCATTTAGTGTCGAAGTCTGTGAGTGCTGCCTCCATACGACTCTCGTATCCTGCCAGAGTTTTAGCATCCACCTTCGTGCCGAACACTATTGGATTTAAATACTGTAATGGAAGAAAATTATAATGAATACAGAGAATAAACACAGTTTGTAACTCCACTCCAGTTAATAAAAGGATGTACAAGTACATGGAGTTTCCTGCTCGTTCTTCTCCTCCATAGATCTACGCTTTGGAAGGGGAACACAGTACTTTCACAGTTATTACACGACTGCCCCAAAAAAAAGTGTTATGTTTTTGCTTTGTGATTGTGACTATGACTGTAGTGTAGGCTGCTTGCAAAAAAAAGGGCTTTAGACTTGCAAAATTTGTATATTATTCATATACTAATTAAAACACTACATTTTTCCATAAAATTGGCTTGCATTGTCCAAATTTCATCATTATAACTGTTGGAATTACTATTCTTGATATTAAACTGAGCATTGAAAATGTAACTGTGGACTTTTATTTAGGCAATAATAAATAATAAGAGCCTGGCCAAAAGGTAGTGAAGACAATCTACCTAGTATGTATTTAGGTTTACTTACTTTTACCCTGAAGTACATAGCACAGTGTAACCTCAGTCCAGCATGTTGCCACTCCAAAAACTCTTCAACTCGAGCTTGGGCTTTTGACTCTTTAGGGTACAAACTATCTGGTATTAAATTCTCTCTAGATAGGTACTTCAGGATGGCAATACTGGAAAAAGTTAAAAATATATATATTAGGTAAATTAGGTACAAGTAGTACTATTGTTACATCTTCCTGCATGGCGGTCAGACGTTTTTCCATGGAAACATACTACTGGAATATGTGGCATAATGTTAGAGTCTAAAATTATGCTGGCTGGATGTTCTTTGTATAGCTCTCTAGACATTGGATTATATTATGCTCATATAATCTAACTAGCTGCTGCCAGCGGATTCACCCGCTGAAACTCGAAAATTATCTCATGGGAAGATAAAATCGGGATTAAAACTATCCTATGCATTAATTCAGGTTATAAACTATCTGTGTACCAAATTTTATCCAAATCCGTTCAGTAGTTTTTATGTGAAAGAGTAACAAACATCCATACATACTTACAAACTTTCGCCATTATAATATTAGTGTGATATTAGTAGGATGTCTAGCTATTACAAAGTATCACAATCATGTTTTATTATTTATTTGCATTTGTCTACTAATAATCGTGAATATCAACTTCAATAAACATACCTTTCAGTTAAAATGAATCCATTATGATCAATAACAGGAACCCTCTGTAGTCTATTTATTGCAGTATACTCCTCGGAATAATGTTCACCTGAAATTTTTTATGAAAGTTGATTTGAAACTAGAAATGTTTTTAATCTGATATTTGATATGGGACTGTTTTATTATTTACCAAGTACAATGACTATCTTCTGGATATAAATGCACTTTTGAGTAAACCATGAGGCATACAGAAATATTATGTTTAAGTGAGGTACCTAAATAACATGCATATTATGGATATGGCAAATAACTTTATTTGGTTAGGTACATCCAAAGAAATACTACTTGTATCAAAATCGGTCCAACCGTTTAACAGATAAGATGCCAAAGAAAGACACAGGTTTCAAGTTTATCTGTTACTAGCAATCTTACCTCCACGTAAATTCACGAATTTTGGCTCAAAATCACATTTTATTGACTTCAATAATATATAAAGAGCCCTTGAGGGCTGCGACATAAGATCACAATACAGTTTTATAGACATTTTATTTGTAATCTTTAGAAATTAATGAATTAGAAACAGGATTATATGAACGAAACGAACTCTGACTGAACTTTGGATTTTTATTGTTATGATTCTGATAAAAAATCTATGACGCACGCACAGCAATTTGACCTTTATCGATTATCAAATACAGTTAAAAATGTTCATCAAAATCACACATTCCAGAAATTCTACTGAAATTTTAACTTTGTGTCACTGTCACTCAAAACTTTTATGAATTTGTTGTTTTCGTTCTGGATCTTACTAAATCCATTTTCAAAACCATTTTATATCAATATCTTCTTAATCTTTTAGAACTTGGCGCCAGCAGCGAAGCAGCTTGAATCTAGCCAAGAGCCACAACAATTATTATTAATCAATGGTGAAATCTTAATGGTATTTTTACTTGCATTTAGTCGATTGTTGACAGATGGAAAAGCCATCTTAATTTTTTCCTGTGTATAATCTATGGTAGTGCATCTGCATTGCACCACATCACTATAGATCGAGTAATATTTTTGGTGTGACGCTGATCTTGTTCGAGAAAAAATATATTTATTAAATTTCTTTTACCATTTAATAACTGCGACATGGCGTCGTTAGATCTTTTAACACCTCATATATCTAAAATCAAAATACCCAACTCTCAGCAACTGATCTACAAGGATGAGTGTGTGTATTCTTTTGACAATCCGGTGAGTTGCACTTTTTATTATAACCTACAAATTTGTATTTTCGCTGTAATAAAATCTATCTTATTTGGCAGTATCTCCACTCGGTTTTGCTTTGAAACTTAAAATATATAAATATTCTTCCATTCTGTGTGATACCTATTGTTTTGTTCATTGATGAATATCTGGTCTGAGAATTCGATTTAATGTTTGTGTAGGTGGTAATCAACGAGTAAAAAACGGATATCGAAAATCCTACACTGTAACAAAACTACTAGAATAGAATTAGAGCATATTAAACTATTCCGAACAAACATCGTTTTTACGAACACCTTATTGGGTGGGTCGCATTGAAACGCATTATTTACTGTTACCTGAAGATATTATTTAACTCTAATTGGCTGCAAATATTTGCTAGTCTGAATCCAGTCCAATTGAATGTAAAAAATCTTCTTGGGATGCAGTGATAGATCCATGTTTTGAGACAGAGTAGTGTGTCTATATACAATAAGTAAAAAACAAGTCTCATTGAAAGGTTTTTTTAATCAGAAAAACAATAATCCAATTGTATTCAAATAGGACTGACAGTATTATCCTTAAAATATTTAGTATTCATAAAGTTCTTTACTGCTTGATACACATTTGCTATGACATTAAAAATAGACGTCCTCATCCCATTCATAGAGTAGGAACATAGTGTGATAGTTAGAAATGTGTCCAACATTACAGGACTCCAGAACAAAATATTGTACAACAGTTCCCTACTCACATAAGTCTTAACATTTTGCTTTTTCAGTTCCATTGCATGTATTTTTGTCAATATTACTGTAGAGATAGTGATGGGTACAAAATAACTCACAAAAGTAATAACAAACATGAATAGAAGTAAATTTTTGTTATCTAAAAAGCATATTTTCATGCAATCATCTTTGTCCACTTTAGGTGTTCTGAATAATGGAGCAGTTATCACATTAATATCAGCATAATGTGTTTCATTTCTTAAATTTGCAATGATTTTGTAAACATTATTGACTACAGAGTCAAACTTCTCTGTATTATTTGGATGGTTCTCATACATTTCAAAATAATTTGGACTGTTGGTGCGTAACTGAAGTGTGTAGTTAAAAGGAAAGATTGTGGAGCAGTTATTCTTACTAACATCCAAGAGAGCCATACAGGACTCACCCAAACTACGAACATAATTCACAGGTATATTCCTTTCCTTCACATCCATTGAATACATGGAAAGTGTTATAAGAACTGGTAAAATCCACTGTATAGCCACAGTTATAAGACTGAAATACTTTTTCCAGAAAGAAAATAGGCTTTTCAGTGTGCCTCTGGTTTCTACTCTAAAATTATCCTCGAGTTCTCGCACTGCACTTTCATCTTCATCCTTCTTCACATCAGCTATCATTTTGTAATGCATGTAGTTGTCAATGACCAAGCTAAGGAAGCTGTTCACCAGGGACACAACAAGAGGGCCGTAGCTCATCAGAACTGATGTAAAATTGCAACTTATGTCTTCATGCTTCATCATTACCGCTGATCTTTTCTCCATATCACCAATTTCCACATTTATTGGACTTAGTTTGTAGACAGCGCGACTTATAAACGCGATTCCAATGCATGTCAAGAGAATATTCTCTGATAAAAGCACAGAGGGAAAGGCAGCTTTACTTTCTTTCACTATTCTTCTTAGATTAAATAAACTTAAAGTAAAACCACATAGTATTAGGAAGCTTCCTAAGTACAAATCTACAGAGTTAAACATGATTTAGGGCTTTAAAAAATACTCTAAGGCAACTGAATACAGTACTAGTTCTGCCAGTGTTGTGAGCAAAATGGGGCATTGCCTGCCCCCATGTTTTTTTGCATGGAAGTGATAACTACTATCAAGTTTATGTAAATTATGGGGGCGCTTTTAAAATGTTGTGTTGTTAACATAAAAGAAAACTTTTATAACATATTAACACTTACCTGCATTTAAGTGCCATACCATTGTTCGTTTTCCATTTATTGCGTCGACAAGCAGTAATAAAATTTGCAGAACTTTCGAACTAGGGTTTTCTGATGTAAAAGCGTAAATTTTTAAACGATGATCCATATTGTATATCGCAAAATAATATATAATATGAAATGAACAATACTTGATTTTGTTTCAGGAGTCTGATACAGGTCTCTACGTATCTCTGGTGAGCTATCTCGGCTTTGGGCGCAACTATGTTGAGCAGTACTTTCAGAAGACTGGCAACAATGTATTCCTGCACATCAAGAGGGATAAGAAACCTGTAAGTTATAGAATATACCATAACTGTCTGTTCATTGGTGTTTAGACAATCATCATCATCAGCCACCTGTAATGTTCCCACTGCTAGGACTCAGGCTTCCTCTCCATATGAGGGAGTGGGCTGTAATCAACCATGCATGCCCAAGACAATACCATAAGAAAATAGGTGCATTAATTTGTGTTTAAAAAAACTGTTGTGAGTAGGAAACAAACCAGGACACCTGGACAATACTTCTTTTTCTTTACATGTTGATTAACTTTAATTGCGTGAGACTAGTATGTAGCCACTGCAAGGCAACAGGAAGATTTGCGATGCCGACCACCCACGAAGGCGATCCCCCAAAATGGGGAACTGGGCGAAATAATCCACAACGAAAGGACTGATCGCCCGCCTGGTGTCTGCCGGCGTCCCCGAAGATAAATAGAATAGAAATAGAATGTGTAACCACTGCACAGCTATAACATTTGCTTCGATTCAATCTTGAAAGATGCTTGTTGTTGTGCAGGATTGGCAGGACTGTAGGTTAAGCATATCCTGAAAAGGAGCTCTTTTTGTTAGTTTCTGCTATTATTACAGAATAGAAGAAACAAACAAAAATATAGGTAAAACATGATGCTTAGTTCTAAAGAAATCTCTTCCACCATAACTACAATGTGTTGAAATGCTAATTTACTACATCATATTTTAACCAGATCCCAGAGCCAGAGCAAACTGGCGATGGTCCCGAGAAGAAGATCACGCGGCTAGCGATTGGCGTGGAGGGAGGGTTTGACCCCGCGTGTGGCAAGCCCAAGTTCACGTACACAGACAACTATAGCATCGTAGTGCTGCCTGGCTTCCACACATATCCATGGCCTAACGCTGCCCTGCCTGATGTTGTAAGTTTTTTTTTCACTATTAGTAACTCTAGGAATTATAGTAACTCGAGATTCCCTAGGAGTATCCACAATTGTAAATAAAAAATAACACCAACATAGATTTTAATTTTTCTTGCAATAAGGAATTAAGAGCAAGTAATTATATCCTAATTTTTAAATTTCTTTATTTTTTTCAAAGAAAAATATGATCCTACTATTTCTCTTACAGTTAGAAATTTTCTCGTTATCCATTTCATATTAAAAAAAAGTATATCTCTATCATCACAGGCTTACCAAAAACAAAAGTGTAAATATAGATCAAGTTATAATAGATTGCAAAACGCAGCCCTTGTGAATACACTAGTACAATTGATAGTAGCTTATTCCCACAAAATGGCACGGAAGTGACAAACATCAAGGGAGTAGAGTTATAGTGCTCTTCTCCAACGGAGACATCATGGCTTGTCTGCGTGGAGAAGCGCACTCTACAGTGAAGAAAAGAGTAGAAAGAAGTCAATCAATCTGCTGTGACACCATAATGAGTAAATAATCATGTCCTATGCAGATTAACAAAGCCGTCCAAGCCGTGATCGACGCAGAATCCCCATTCAAGATTGCTGAAATGGCTGCCATGCAAGGTACCTGGGATGGAGAGAAACGTGAAGTCTCTGTGTGAGTGCAAATACTATACCCGTGCTAGTGAGTCTGCAGACACGAAACTTGCGGCGGCCGAGCGATGGTGGCAGCAAGGCGACGCGATGTGGCGGCGATATCTCACGCCAAACCGTAAAATAAAAGACTAGTACCCGCGCAAGCGACAAAACCAAACTATTTTGTTCACGTCGCCGTCACTCCACGATGATGATGACTATACTGCGCAATACTTTTGTTAACATCGCCGCCGCCGTCGCGTCGCTGCCGCCATCGCTCGGTTTCATGCCCGTAGACTGAAGTGCTTCTAACATCGTATTCGTTTTTAGTTACCTATCAAATGTTATTACTATCAGTGTGTATACATTCAGCTTCGTTAAGGATATTTACTTTATTATAGGTTATGGTATTTATCTATGGGTTTGTTTTACTTGACAATACATTAATTCTATTCTATATTACTCCTAGCCACTCTCTTTTAAGTTTGTTAAAAGCCACAACATGTCTCGTTTCCTACAGCATGTACAGGTATAATTTGACTCTTCTCCCACACACAGTTGAAGTCTCCAATTGAAGACGCCCAGTAGTGTTTTTAAGATTAGCGTGGCGGTGGCCATAGTAATTGAAATACATAGATTTGCTGGGTAGTTTGTGCCGCACGTCTTCCCAATTAAAACACTAGTAAGTGTCGAAGGGCGATTTAGGGGATTGCCTCTTGCAAACTTTGATGAATTAACCTTGAATACCTACTAATGATTTAACGATAAAGTTGAAGGATTGTAATAGCATAATGTGCTGTCGTCTTGTGGCTTCTTTTATATCAGCGATACAGAAACACTGATACCTACAAAAGAAGAACTCACAGTTTGTTATAACCTCCCCCTCTATTCCAGACACGCGGTAGATCTGAAGCAACTAGACAACGGTGTAAAGATCCCGCCGTCGGGCTGGAAGTGCGACAAATGCGATCTCGCTAACAACCTGTGGCTCAACCTAACGGATGGCTCCGTGCTCTGTGGACGCCGGTTCTTCGACGGATCCGGGGGGAATGATCATGCCGTTAGTATTGTTTATATGTACATCTGTGTGGAAATCGGTCGTCGTGGTATGGGCATGCGATGACAATGTAGTGGAGAAGGTTTTGAGTATGACTGTGGTTCGGTATAAGAGTAGAGAAGGACCAAAGAAACGAAAGGACGGACTGTGTTAAGGATGACATGGTTCGAAAGGAGGTGTCTCGTGAAATGACGTGAAACAAAGGAGTATAGAAGAAGAAGACGTGCGACGCTGACCCCACGTGAATTGGGATAAGGGCAAGTGAATGATGATAATAATTTAAGTTAGTTTCATTATTCATTTATTTATTTATTACACACACACTATCATTACAGGCTAGCCTAACATAACAACACAACTGCACCACTGCACCTAGTATTTTCCCAACTATGTTGATTTCGACTTCCAGACTTCGTGCATGTTTACGTACAGGCGGGGCGTCGCGCGGCGCGTGCTGCGTTTTTATTTCAAACACATGATGATAATGTATGAAAAAGTTAACGATTTCAAACTTCGATTTTACGAGAAGCATTTATCGCTCGTTAGTTTAAAATGCAGCGTTTGTTGCGGTGGACTCGTCTCTCAGTAAATTAATAAAAAAGCACGAGACGAGCCATCTGCACGCGCCGCGCGACGCTCCGCGTCTCCGTACTTAAACGAGCCCTTACGGAATTCTGAATGCCAGTATTTTACATGGACCTATCTGACAATACAACCCAGTTAGTACTGGGTAATACAATATCCTAAATACCCAATAACGTGTGTAAAATAAGACTGGATGTCCAGAAGAGCAGCTGTTATTTAGCGACAAACTTCAATTTCAAATGAATGCCAGTTCCACTCTAAAACGCGACAAATGTTGATCACACAACCTTCGCTCATAATTCTAACATGATTATTTCTGATCAACAGGTCGAACACTTCCGTCAGACGGGTTTCCCTCTAGCCGTGAAGCTGGGTACCATCACAGCTGATGGCAAGGGCGATGTGTTCTCCTACGCTGAGGACGATATGGTGGAGGACCCGTTCCTGGCCGACCATCTCAAACACTTCGGCATCAATGTGCAGCAGTTGCAGAAGGTAAGTTGACCATACAATGGCGTCCTTGCCTATTCTTCTCCATACCAAACTGCTCTTGCCTATTTTGAGCCTGGGCCATTTGTAGCAATTTAATTTCTTTTGTTCTTTAGTTTGTCATTCAAAGTTATTAATTAATAAATTAAAAAGGCTTAATAACTGAAATGGTTTGGTTATGGCTGCTGGCCGTGGATTTGTTTGTTGTGTGGTCACAATAGATGTGTCCCAACTAACACACAAAGTAAAGCTATGTACACATGTGTAGCTTGGCTGTGGACTATTGTGAAGTGACGATTCTTTACAGTTAACTTTGACTTGCTTTTGTCCGGATATTATTTAATGGGATAATGTAAATGCTTCTTATTAGTGACATAATTTTCGAACTCAATCGGATCGGTAGTTCAAAAGATTACCCCTAAGTTCAAATATAAAAAATTCAATGATTTCTAATTAAGATATTATTTGTTCCCCCAGCAAACTTTATGAATTTAGCAAATGTATCAACCCATTTCAGACAGACAAATCAATGGTTGAGTTGGAGCTAGAGTTGAACCAACGAAGCGGTGAATGGAACACCCTGCAGGAGTCAGGCAGCGAGCTGCGACCTCTGTGCGGTCCCTCGCTCACGGGACTCAACAACCTCGGCAATACTTGCTATATCAACAGTGTTGTGCAGGTTTGTTCTTAATTGCAGTCCCTTTTTAGGGTTCCGTAGTCAACTAGGAACCCTTATAGTTTCGCCATGTCTGTCTGTCTGTCTGTCCGTCTGTCCGTCCTCGCTTAATCTCTGTGACCGTTAGCACTAGAAAGCTGAAATTTGGTACCAATATGTGTATCAATCACGCCGACAAAGTGCTAAAATAAAAATTGGAAAAAAATGTTTTATTAGGGTAGCCCCCCTATATGTAAAGTGGGAAGTGATTTTTTTTTTAATTTTAACCCTAACGTGTGATATATTGTTGGAAAGGTATTTAAAAATGAATAGGGGTTTACTAAAATCATTTTTTGATAATGTCAATAATTTCGGAAATAATCGCTCCAAAAGTAAAAAACAAAGCGTCCCCCCCCCTCTAACTTTTGAACCATAAGTTTAGAAAATACGAAAAAAATCTGAAAAGTAGAACTTTATAAGGACTTTCTAGGAAAATTATTTTGAACTTGGATGGAAACAACAGATGGAAACTGCAGTTAACCAATATAATTTGGTCCCTGAATCGTATGAGCGCCTATACAATCCAGAGGTCAAGTTTCATTGGCCCGTATTTCAAACAAAAAAAGAATTATTACTACGGAACCCTACACTGAGCGTGGCCCGACACGCTCTTGGCCGGTTTTGTTTCAGGTTACAGAAATGGCTATATTCAAATCAGGGATGTTGCGGATGCCGATTTTTTGACATCCGCGGATGCGGATGCGGAGTTTTGAAGGCTCACATCCGCGGATGCGGATGCGAATGTTTAAGATAATAAATAAATGAAGTAAAAAAAAAATTAAAATTAAGTATAGTCGACCAAGAAATTGGTTTACCACTCTAAGGTTGAATATCATTTGCACGTACAAAACATCAAGTGCTATTTTCGCTACTGCTACGTCAGAATCTGTCAATCTGTCATCCTTAGCGAATAATTATGTTACTGGGAGATGTCATCAAAAGTGGTAAACCAATTTCTTGGTCGACTATACCTACCTAGGCTTATGAATGAAGAATTATTAAAAAAATCTTTAGATTAGGGTTCTTTGTACGTATCGGTGGTGATTCGACATTGTCAATTAACTAGACACTGAAACTAAAGAATTTTGTTTTAAGAACTTTACCTACAATAAAACGTATACCGGTGTAACATAATGGAATTTACCTGACGATTGAAATAAGCTGAGCTAGGACTAAAGTAGTCTTAGATTAGTGTAACTAATATAAAGTTTTCCCATAAACAATTATTTACACACAATGCTCACAATCACAACTCGACAACACTCGAAATATCAATCTAGGTATACGATAAGTAATCAACAGCGCAAACAAACACGTAATGATTTAGGTATTTACAAGAAACAAAAGATGCACCACAACAAACGAGTAGGATCTTACCAATATCTTCGCTCCCATTGGTCATTGTCATTTGTCACAAGGCAACGGCACGCGCCATTCGCCGGCCGGCCTCGCCCAATTTCTTTCTTGCCGCAACTTGTATGACATTCGCATCCGCATGAATATCCGTATTGATTATTGCGGACGCGGATGCGGATGCGGATGTTCAAATCTATGCGAAAGCTCCGCATTTGCGGATGCGGATGCGAATATTCGCAACATCCCTGATTCAAATCAAAACACTACTGCCCGAAAGTTTGACAACCATTCTCACCTTTCTAAACTGGGTTGTGGAGAGTGGAGGCACTGTCTATCTGGGCAGTGGATCCATGTTAAATAATGGTATTTAGCTGCATCCGGTTTGACTGGAAGCCTATTCAAACATAGTTGGGAAAAGGTTATACAGATGATGAGATCAAAACGCCAGTAACGCTTTGCTTAAGACTGGCCATCTTACAGGGCCTATGTAATTTTATAAAACGAACCTTCGATACGAAAAAGAACATCAAAATGGATTTAGTGATTTACCATTGTATCTTACAAGACAAATGGTTATCGTAACGGCAAAGCAGTGTTTTCGGATTGCTACTTCTACTGCTTATAATAACGAGTACATTTCGTTAGGTAATGTTCCGTATGCCAGACTTCGTGCGTCGGTTCGTGGACGGCGCGCCCGAGATCTTCTCTACCTTCCCCGAGGATCCCGTCAATGATTTCAATGTCCAAACGTAAGTACTGGCCATTGCATTTCTTATTTAATACTTTAAACACAAATATACAGAGGTGAATATAATGCCCCCGCTTTGCTCAAAACTTACGAGCAGTAAGTCAAACAAAAGCAGGAGCATTACTTTGTGTAATTTATTTCATCACCAGTGAAATCGAAACAAAGAAGAAAACTGTCTTAGAACCAAAAATTCTAAGTTATGTGACATCTACCAACCCGCAATGGGTCTACGTAGTGGATTATAGCTCATTCCGTCTCATAGAGAGGAGGCCTGTGAAATAGCAGAAAAACTAAATAAACTCTCATTCCGTTACATAGAGAGGAGGCCTATGAAATAGCAGAAAAACTAAATAAACTCTCATTCCGTCTCATAGAGAGGCCTGTGAAATAGTAGAAAAACTAAATAAACTCTCATTCCGTCTCATAAAGAGGCCTGTGGAATAGCAGAAAAACTAAATAAACTCTCATTCCGTCTCATAAAGAGGCCTGTGAAATAGCAGAAAAACTAAATAAACTCTCATTCCGTCTCATAGAGAGGCCTGTGAAATAGCAGAAAAACTAAATAAACTCTCATTCCGTCTCATAGAGAGGCCTGTGAAATAGCAGAAAAACTAAATAAACTCTCATTCTGTCTCATAGAGAGGCCTGTGAAATAGCAGAAAAACTAAATAAACTCTCATTCCGTCTCATAGAGAGGAGGCCTGTGAAATAGCAGAAAAACTAAATAAACTCTCATTCCGTCTCATAGAGAGGAGGCCTGGAAATAGCAGAAAAACTAAATAAACTCTCATTCCGTCTCATAGAGAGGCCTGTGAAAGAGCAGAAAAACTAAATAAACTCTCATTCCGTCTCATAGAGAGGCCTGTGAAATAGCAGAAAAACTAAATAAACTCTCATTCTGTCTCATAGAGAGGCCTGTGAAATAGCAGAAAAACTAAATAAACTCTCATTCCGTCTCATAAAGAGGCCTGTGAAATAGCAGAAAAACTAAATAAACTCTCATTCCGTCTCATAGAGAGGCCTGTGAAATAGCAGAAAAACTAAATAAACTCTCATTCCGTCTCATAGAGAGGCCTGTGAAATAGCAGAAAAACTAAATAAACTCTCATTCTGTCTCATAGAGAGGCCTGTGAAATAGCAGAAAAACTAAATAAACTCTCATTCCGTCTCATAAAGAGGCCTGTGAAATAGCAGAAAAACTAAATAAACTCTCATTCCGTCTCATAGAGAGGCCTGTGAAATAGCAGAAAAACTAAATAAACTCTCATTCCGTCTCATAGAGAGGCCTGTGAAATAGCAGAAAAACTAAATAAACTCTCATTCTGTCTCATAGAGAGGCCTGTGAAATAGCAGAAAAACTAAATAAACTCTCATTCCGTCTCATAGAGAGGAGGCCTGGAAATAGCAGAAAAACTAAATAAACTCTAATTCCGTCTCATAGAGAGGAGGCCTGTGAAATAGCAGAAAAACTAAATAAACTCATTCCTAAAATATTCGTTACGATTGCCTATCCGTAATTATAAAATTTAAAAAATTCAAGACATCTGACATCAAAACCATCACCTTCCACAGTGCCAAACTAGGCGTAGGTCTGGTATCAGGTCGCTACTCGTTCCCGAGCGCGGAGGCCGGGTTCCAGGCCGGTGTGTCCCCGCACATGTACCGCAACTTGGTGGGCAAGGACCATCCCGAGTTCATGACCAAGCGCCAGCAGGACGCGCACGAGTTCTATCTGCATCTACTCACACTATTACAGGTATGTGGGGTTTCTTGTGGATTTCTGACGAGTTTGAAGAAGGTTTCTGAACTGTTTCGTGAGAATTTGAACAACATTTTTGTTGCAGTCTCTGAAAGTATTATAGAATTGAATATTATACGCCTGTCATGTAGTTTATAAAAGATCTTCCACACGGATAGACAGAGAGAGAGCATATTTTTGTAAATTTTTCAGTAGCACCTTGTGACATCATGATTACAGCTAAAGATTTATTTTATTTATTTGGATAATAGCAGCGTTTTACCTGAAATAAAACGCATATTAAAATACTTACCTCACTGGAAGCTTTATTATGAGAGGGCATTTCCGTTTCCCGTCGATTTCTTACCAGTTTTCGTACTTTAGTACCTCCATACTTCCGGCTCAGTGGCGCCACCTGGTGGTTGCGAGTAGTTTTTAGGTTTCGTAAAAGGTGTCGCGCCATTTTTGTTCATTGTCTCATAATAACCAGGCAGAAATAAAAGTAAAGCTTCCAGTGAGGTAAGTATTTTAATATGCGTTTTATTTCAGGTAAAACGCTGCTATTAAACTACTTGACCGTCACTGGAAGCTTTATTATGAGATCTGTTTGTTATCGCCTGGTGACGCCACTTCAATGTATATGCCTGGAAGTATTTTAAAATAGGCCAATGTGATAGATAACGTATAAAAATAAACTTTGTATGAATAATTTTTCATTTATTTAATTAATGTAAAAACAAATCCATTTAATAAAAGTACAAGTAGGTTTGTGTACTTTAGCATATAAATATAATCGGCATAATTATAAGTTTTGGATTGTATTGTACCTATCATCAATTCTAATCATTAATTATAATAACCAATATAGGGTAACCACTTCTCCTTATTTCTCGTCGATAAAACTGCTGGAATGTATTAGCTGCACAGAAGAGATAAAAGAGGTTAGAAAGGCCATGTGGGCGGGGCACGCGCGCCGCCTATATGATCAGACGATCATATGTCGACAAAATTTGATTTACTGACCAACAATCGCGCTCATATTGTGACAGCGAACGGAGCTCCGCGAAAAAAAAAGAATTATGCCGTGTTGCGCGATTATTACGTGTCGGAAAAGAAGCCAGGTGTGCAGTGTGGCTCGAGAAGGGATTTCTCTTCATCGGTAAGTCTAAAAACCTTAAAATACAAGTGATATTTGTAATTATTACAATAGTATTATGTAGTTGCAGACAAAAATGATACAATCGCAAGCAGAAACGAAATTATGTACATTGCTTGCAATACGTGGGTACCATCTTGTACTCTACGTGGGCGATTGCGCAATGCATTTCGTTCACTGCGAACGTCGCGTGCGACGAGCCAAAGCTTAAATTCTGCCTACTCTTTGCGTTTCGATAGTGTTGTACCAAGTTGTAAATAATGTCGATATTTAGTATATGTGAATGCATTCAAATGATTATTATGTTATGATTAAAATAACTTTTGTTTATCCCATACTATCAATACCTTATTATTGTTTATTGATTGTTTTTCATCTAAAATTTGTTTTGAGTTTAGCCATTTATAAATCGAAACATACATTTTAAATTTTATTTTTAGGTTTCCAACAGATCCAGATATGTTACAGACCTGACTAAAGCTATTATAGAAAAATATTAGTGTGAGATTGCATTTTATTCTGAAAAATTCGAATTTGAAAGATAGCAAACGCATGCTATTGCTACTTAATAAATAAGTTTTATTTCAAGACAATAATAAAATCTGAATTGAAATTGAATTTCAATTACTTAATGTTCAATATTTGAAAAAAATCTTTTATGTTTACTTTTTATCTTTAATTTTTTATGTGTGAAGAGACCAATAAATATTTTTGCTTTCTTATTTTCTTTCTTTCTGTCCCGTCCCGAAATTAAAGCAAAAACTGCAAAACTTAAAGTAACAAAACTCAAGTAATTTTATCGATATACATTATCGACCTTTTGGTCACCGTAACATGTATGAGAAATATACGCAAGTGTGAGTGTACGTCAAACGCAATGTTTGCGCTAGTGTGACAACCAGTAGCAAGCTCGCGATCTAAGTGAGTGCGGTTTATTTGTGTGCATAATTCGCGTACTTATTAGCGTCTTGCATGTAGTGGATATAGAGAGTGGGAGACAAGCGGCGACACGCGTTCTAATACAAATCAGGAACTATTTCCTTTCTAACCTCTTTTATCTCTTCTGTGATTAGCTGATCGCCAATTTCCACAAGCCAAGATTTCATCGAAAGATTGATTTTGAAACCAGCTTTGGTGGCTACAGCAGACCGGGTGCTACCTAGAGTAGCTGCAATGCCAGCTTCATTAAACAGGGACTTTACCCATACTGCTATGACTGTACGTGAAGCAGGTTTAGCCACACCTCTTATCGTAATTTAAATAAATTGGTTCATTTTGCCTCATTCCATTGTTATTTAATAATATTTAAAGTTCTTTCAATCCAGTGTATAGGATTAAGGTTAGAACTATCGATATAAGCCAAACCGAGGCAAAAATATAATACTATTATCAGATCTTAAGTATAAGTATAAGTACGACGGGCTGGTTTCCGCAACTCCACGTTCGATGCGCGTATTTTGCGTGCAGGTGGGAACATCACTCGATCCACCCTAGCTCCCCGAGAAAAGCCAGCAGTCCCTTGGTGTTACTGGCAATCTCGCGGAGAGTACCTGGGTCACCGAAGTACTTGGTCCTATACCGGGCAACGCCCGGACAGTGCAGAAGCACGTGGGCGGCCGTTTCTTCCTCCATGCAGGCTCGACACAGAGGACTATCTGTGACACCTATAACAAAGAGGTGCTTATTAAAAGTACCGTGTCCAGTGATGGCAGCCGTCACTGTGCGTAGTTGCAGCTTAGTCAGCCGGAGCGCTTGTTTGGTGAGGCGGGTGTCGATGGCGGGTAGCGCCTCCTTGGCCTGCCTGCACTCGCCGTGGTCTAGCCACAGCTTGGCGTGAAGTTCTTTGGTACGTTTCCTTACCAGCGTGCGTAGATAGCCGAACGGGAGTGGCACGATGGGCTCTGGTCCCACCACCGCCATGCTCGAGCCCCTTCGAGCGAGCTCGTCCGCTGCATCATTGCCTCGGGAGCCGCTATGTCCTTTAATCCATTGAATGGTTACATTATTGAGGTTACCAACCTGGTTCAGGCGTTGATGGCACTCGTGTATTAGCCCGGAATTGACCGTGGGGCTCCTTAATGCCAGCAGCACTGCCATGCTGTCTGAGAGTATACGGATGGAGTGATCCTTTACCTCCCGAGCCAAGATGGCAGATGCCGCCAGGGAGATTCCCAAGCATTCTGCCTGAAAGACAGTGTTGTGGGCCCCCAGAGGTACGGCGATGTGGATATTGAGATCCTCCGAGAAGACCCCTGCTCCTGTACCGGTACCTGTTTTGGATCCGTCCGTGAAGATCCGTAATTCTGCAGGGTTAAGTCCCTCGCAGCGGTGGTCTTCATGGAGTTGGATTTTGTATTTTTTATCGAATACGTACTGTTTGGGTACTCGATCGTTAACAGCTTTCACCAGGGGGAGCTCACTTTGGATTCCCTCTAGTGCCGCAGTGTGTTGCGTGCATTTCTTACCCCAGAGTTGTAGCGTATTGAGGCGCAACGCCGTCATCGTTGCTTCCTGCTGAATGAACAGGTGGAGCGGCGGAATTCCCAGTATGGCTTCGAGAGCTGCGGTCGGAGTTGTCCTCATGCAGCCTGTGATTGCCATGCAGGCGAGCCTTTGCATACGTTGCAGCTTGCTTATTGCTGTGATTAATTTGGTACGGGGCCACCAGACCACTGCCCCGTAGGTGATCATGGGTCTGATTACCGCGCAGTAAAGCCAGAGTATAATTTTAGGGGATAGGCCCCACTTCTTACCTATCATTCTCCTGCACTGCCAAAAGGTAAGGCAGGCCCTGCTTAGCTTATTGTCAAGATGACTGCTCCAATTTAGCTTGCTGTCCAGGATGACCCCCAGGTATTTGACCTCGTTGGTTAACTGGAGCTCAGTATCAAATAGCTTAGGTAGGCGATGAGGGCCTAGCATTCGTTTTTGGGTAAACATGACTAGTTCAGTTTTTGTGGGGTTCACTGAGAGATCGAACTCAGCACACCATCGTTCAACTATACGTAACGCCTGCTGAGTGAGGTTGCAGATTGTCCCTGTCACCTTCCCTGAGATGAGGATGGCGAGATCGTCTGCGTACCCAATAGTGTAGAAGTGGTTAGCATTGAGCTTCGCGATGAGGTCATTAATCACCAGATTCCAGAGGAGGGGCGACAGCACTCCTCCTTGGGGACAGCCCCTGACTATCACTGCTGACTGCTGCTCTTCACCGAGGCGGACGACTCGTTTGCTAAGCATATTGGTAATCCAGTCTATCAGTACCTGTTCCACCCCGTGTCGGGAGAGAGCGGCGCTGATGCTGGAGAAGTTTGTTTTGTCGAAGGCTCCTTCGATATCTATAAAAGTACCCAGGCAGGTGCCCTTCTGATGTATCGCTTCCTCTATCCGGCCAACCACTAGATGAAGAGCGGATTCAGTGGACTTACCCGCACTGTATGCGTGTTGATTTGCGTGAAGAGGTATTGCTTTTAAGACGCCATCCCTCAGCTCTCTCTCGCATATCTTCTCCATGGTTTTCAAGAAAAAGGAGGTCAGGCTGATCGGTCGGTAGGATTTGGCGTTAGTATAGTCACCCTTACCTGGCTTAGGGATGAATATGACTTTCACTTCCCTCCATCCTTTCGGGATGTATCGAAAGGCCAGGCACGCCCGCAATATGGGCACCAGTCTTTCAGCAACGGAGAGCCCACCCCATTGCAGTAATGCAGGGAACACCCCGTCCGGACCGGACGCCTTGAAAGGATGGAAGCACCCGATCGCCCACTGGACTTTCTCCAGCGTGATCATCATGTGAGCATAGTTCCAGTCGTTTCCTGTTGGAGTTTGGTTTACCTCAGTCCAGTCAATTGTGGGTGTGAAAACGCAACCTGGGAAGTGAGTTTCAGTAAGGACGCGCATCGCCTCTTCTGGAGTAGTGGTAAGCGTATTGTCAGGTTTACGGAGCACTGCAGGTCCATCAGAGTTCTGCTGTGCTAGTATTTTCCTTACCCTGTTTGCTTGCTGGCAGGATTCTATTTTCCCGCAGTATTTCCTCCAGCCAGTAGAGCTTCTGTGCCGGATGCATTTCTTGTAGCTGGATTTGGCCGCCCAGTAGACGTCCCAATCCTCGTCAGCATAGGTGTTCATGGCCCTGTTAAGGGCTGACCTTACCTTCCTGCGCTTGCGTTCCAGCTCGGCTCCCCACCATGGTTGCCTGCCTGGTGTTGTGGGCGGAGTGGTTTCTGGACAGGACGCATGATAACTGTCTAATAGTGATTTCGACAGGTAACTTACTCTTTCTTCAATTTGGCCCGAGTTCTCAATGGTCGACCAGTGCTTTGTTGGCGCAAGCTTAGTTTCAAGGATGCGAGTGAAGGCAGCTCGATCCGTGTTGCGTGGGTTGCGACGTGGCAGTATAGGTGTCACACAGACCGGGATGTCGAAGCGGATCCACCTGTGGTCCGAGCAGGAGGCCTCTTTCGAGACCTGCCACCCGGTTGTAATGGCCGCTGCGCCCTCCGATGCCAGAGTTAGATCTATGATCGTTCGGCTGCGTCTGGTGACGAAGGTTGGTTCGGAACCTGTATTTAGTAGGGTTAGGTTAGTCGTAAACAGATAGTCAACTAAGGCCTTACCTCTTTCGTTCTGCGTGTTCATGCCCCACAGAGGGTGATGAGCGTTTGCGTCGGCCCCTATGACCACCTCGAGCCGTGTGCACTCACAGTGCTTTACGAGGCGGGCGAGGTCATGCGGGGGTGGCTCCTCTGCCTCTGGCATATAAGCCGAGACGAAGGCCACCTCTACTTCCGTGTCCCCGCGCTGTAATAGCAGCCTAGCTGCAGAGATATCCCTGCAACAGAATTCCGTAAGTGGCTGTGCTTTTAAGTTACGCGTTGTATAGATGCACGATCTCGGATTATCGTGTTCTGAGCTAAATAGAAGCTTACCTCCAAGATTGGAGAGTCCTTGTATTCTTCCCGCCCTGATCCACGGCTCCTGGATCAGGACTATGGCCGTATGTTGAACCTCCAGCCACTTCCGAAGCTGAGCCGTTGCGGTCTGACTATGGTGGAGGTTTGCCTGCAGGACTTTACAGGTCGCCGAAGGGGACGCCATCACTGGTCGATCCTTCCTCGTCTCCCTCAAGCCGCAGCCCGGCAAACAGAGAGCCGGCGTCGAAACCGCCCTCCTCCAGGTCAGAAGCCGATGACAATAAATTGTCATCAAGCTCCCCACCCGACGAAAGGACGGTCTCCACATCGGCGACTGCTGGGGCCACTGGCGCTGCTCCCGCAGGCTCAACCATGGGTGGCACCGTTGTGCTCGTGGAGGGAGTTGCCGCTTCCACCCTTGTTACCCCTGATGAGGTAGCTTCTTCGGCCGGACATCCTTGAGGGACGTTAACAAACTTGCCGTTTGGAGTTTGGAACATCACGTAGACCCTCCCGGCACAGAAAGAGAGTCTACGTCCGGCGTCCATCAATGTTGGGATCTGGTCTTCTGGGATCCCAACTACCATGAAGCAAGCCTTCTCCTGCCTCTTCGCTTGCAGCATGGTCCATTTTTTAATATCTAGCCACCGATTCTGGTGGCATAGAAGGCGCCCGATGTTCTGCGGGTCCGTAAACACACCCTGGTCGTCCGGGATGAGTATGCCGCAACGAATACAGCGCCTAATGTCCGCCTGCCTCCTGATCACCAGTGAAGCACCAGTGGGACCCGGCATCTCGGCGATGAGCGCTTTGAGCCAATTTAGGGTGACCTCACTGTCACACCACAGCCTGAGGGCCCCTTCGGCAAACGCTGGCCTCGCGTTGAAGACGGGCACCGGTAACTCCTCCGCGTCAGGAGAACAGGCTTCGGCGAGCATCTTCCTCTGAAGAGCTTCGAGGATCTGGTCCGCCACCTCCTTGTTGATCTGGCCTGTCTTGCCGCATGTGACTGCGACGTCAAGGTCAGAACCCGTAGCTTGGGCGTAGCTCCGGTTAGCTACCCGCTTGGACTCACCAAGCCGAGGCCGCTTGCGCTCCCCACGAGGTGATGAAGTCTCGTTGAGAGCCCGCTTGGCCGCGGCCTGATCACTCCGAACAGGTCGCTCCGTAGCCGCCTTAGCTGATCCTTCAGCCGTGCCAGCCGGTGGTTGACTGGGTCCAGGTCGGCTGTTGCCGTCCTCGGCCTGCAACCGCTTGCCTGCGGAGAAGTTGACATTACCTACAGTCGGTTGTACCTGATCTGCGGCATTCGCCAGCGTTGGTTGAAGGGACTCACCCTTCGCTTGAGCTGCTGCTAGCCGTTGTCTCTTGCTCGGCCTGTTCTTCTTCCGGTTACCACTAGCTGAGGGGACCGGAGCAGCTTGCGCTGCGGGGTCCGCACGTTGGCGACGTGGAGCCGGAGCGTTACCTCCCTTCCTGCCCTGGTTCCTGCCCTTCTGCACCTTCCAGTTACGCGTAAACACGTCGTCGGGGGTGCAGAGCTCCGCCGACTGACCAGTGACGGCCACCGGGGGAGGGGCGACTAGAGGAGCTGTAGGCGGGGGAGGAGTTGGTAGCAGACCCCGTCCGCCGGCGTTAACCTTTGCGGGGGGCTGTGCTGAAGGATCGGCACTGGTCCCAAGCAGCTCCGATTTCCTTCCCTTATTGTGGGACTTGTTGGTCTTAGCCGCGGTATTCGCCGTTGCCAGACCGGTGCCCGCACAGGAGCTCGCCGCGTTGGCAGTCGAACTCCCGGGGGCCGAAGAGGTGCTTGGAGCACCCCTCTTCGGAGTTTTGGCTTTCGCCTTGGCTCCGATGTGTGTGTGTGTCATGTGAGTGTTTGTGTTAGTGGTTGTTGTATGTGTGTGAGTGGTTGTTGTGACAGTGTGTGTGTTGGGTGTGTGTGTGTTAGTGGCGTCAGATTGTTCGTTGTCCATAGTGTAATGTGATTGAATTCGTCTCTTTGGCTTCCCACCCTCCTTGGAGCCCGCACCAGGGAACGTCTCGCTACAAGCTAGCTCGAACGTTAGAAATACCATCGAGATATAGGTGTGAGGGGCTAGTTTACAGTGCGACATCGGGTGCTTGATCGGGTTGGCATAGGGGACTGACTGATCCCTTCTGAACTGATCAACCCTCACTTACACCGTCAGCATGACCTTCACCACCGCTTTGGCCATCCTAAGACAACCTCCGCGGACCTCCCACACCTCGCCGTGTCCCTCTGACGGGACACTATGGCCATTTTCCTACCCCCGGCTATTGGGTAGGGCCACCGTTTTGCTTGAAATCCGGACCAAAGAGGGCGTGTTGCCTTGCGGACACATTACCGCCAGCGCCGTTCGGCTCAACCCCCCAGGATTCCTTCATCCCCGCTTACGGCGCTCAACTGCGCAGGTCCTAGCGCAGGTGACTGGTTGTACCTGCCTGATGCCAGTTAAGATTTGAGTGGCAACCAAGCCCACCACCATCCAGTCACAGATGGTCGCGGTGAGGTAGGGTGGAAAGCGCCTGGTGGTTTTTGTTACGTCTATTTCTTATGGAATTAGACCAAGAACAGGGTGGCAACCACGTGAAGGTGAACACACCAGACTTGCCTTGAGGATCTACACGACTGTGGCGCTCTCCCTCAAGACCCCGCCACCTTACCGCCTCTGAAGGAGGCAGTAAGGTAGACTTGCAACTATGCTAAACATGCCCTGTAAAAGCAAAGCGTGTCGTTGTGCAACCGTAAAAGCATACATGCAAGCCAACCCCATTATCAGATCTTATCAATGATCAATATTAAGTAGAGTTAGATCGTGTATTCGTCTACCAGAGCAAATCAACAATAAAATTGCAGTATGAGGTGACGTTTGAAAATGGGTATCTGAGTGGAATTAATTAAAAATGAAATTTATTTGCCAACATCCCACACTATGTGGATGTATAGTGGATTTATATGGAGGATTAGTGACTTTTGGATTTTTTAGCGCAATTGATTTTGAAACATGTCTTACTGAAACGTGCGAACTTAACTGACTTAAAGTTTCAGCGTTGCATAGTATAGATACGACTGATTTATGTAAAAGTATTGAATTATACGACAACTTTTCAATCAAATATAAATCGCATAAAAACTGTGCTAGTTGTGAACCAGGAAGATTCTTTGAATCAAGGATTTATTACGACACCACAAAGTCTAAAATACAATTCAAGTCAAATTCTTTAGCAGCGATACCTGTGGGCCGTTCCATGTATTTATGGCGTCGGACCACCCCCACACTTCCAAACTACGAGGACGTGTCCATTAGGTATCTCTCTGCAGGTTTCTCAAGGTGAATGGAGCCGCGAGCGCTCAGGTTTTGAGAATTGCACACCAGAAAACCTTCTCCCATCAGGAATATTCCTGTCGACTGGTTTAAGTGAGACAGGACTTTGGGGACTAGGAATAGTGTTAGAAATACCCATGCGAGCTGGTAATTCCCTAGGACACTGAAGGCATCGTGAAACAGAGCTTGGGGATCCCTTCGATCTAGCGACACATAATTTTGTACTCATACTCATAATTGTATACGACCGACGTGAGCAGTCGTAGTGGTAAATAGATCTATTCATAGGGGGGGCTCACGCCCAGACCCTTCTGCGCTCTCCGCCGCGCACGTCCTACTCGTTAGGTACGGCTTAATGACGTCACAAAGAACGTCGCACATGCCCGTAACGGTAGTATAATTATAGGCAAAACGCTTCAGCGCCATCCATTTTCAGGGCTGGTTTTGGAAGGACTCAGACATCAAGGCGCGATAAGTGGTGCGGACCACATGATGATTGTGGTATTTCCCCGGAATGTAGTGAATGCTGAAGTGTATCTGATGTTGATCTAACAAATTCAGAATCCGCTAAGTTATTCCCAACAGGGGTCTCGTACCTCCTTTTTGTAGGTAAGTCATAGCAGGTCTGTTGTCGCTTTAAATGAGGAGCGAACTTTGATGAAGACAATGAATTTGGTTCTGAAGAGCGTATAATATTGCTAGCATTTCTTTTGATTGCAATGCAGCGTTTTCTCTTCTTGCGATCAAGTTCCTGACAGAGCCAATTTGTTCAGTTCTGCCCCCTGACGCTTGATCCGATGCAACGGAAGTCAGGAAATTTATTGGAGAAGGGTCCTGAAGAGCTGCCTTTTGACAATTTTGGTACCACCATTTAAGTAGGTTCCCTTAAAACACCTTGTTACAATAGGTAGGTCTTTGATGGTGAACTGAGAACGAATTCATGAACATCAACAACTGTCGATGATTGAGCCGAGTAGTCGACCGCGTAGGACCACAAAACTGGCAAAGTTTAGAAATTCTACCATTTTCTGCAACTCCTTTAGCCGCTTTAGCTGCTTTTGTTCGAGAGCCTATTAATTATCTTGTGATAATAATGACATGAAAAAAGTTTTCCCAAAGTTTTCAAAGAATCCCTAGATAAAGTACCTATGCTCTTTTGAGGACAAAAGGCAGATTTTTTCGAAATTTGTTTGCCACCCCAGTTTTTGTAATACCTACTTGTACAGTTATTTTGACTTGCTCGCGAAGCATGTGAACATTCTGGTGTACAGTAAATAATCGTCCAGGTATACCAGGATCCTTATGTTCCATTTTTCCCGTCATGTTTGGGCCCCCCACCCACTTCGTGAGCGTGGAAAAGGTCCTTGGAACAGTGCTCATAACGAATGGAATACAAGTAATTTCCAGCAAATCCAGGTCGTTTACCAGGCGCAGAAAGCGACTTGTTTAAGATTAGATGAAAATATATGGGACAAATCTATTTTGCACATTAATTCCCGAGATTGCTGAATATCCGGAATGCGGTGCATATCTTTTAAATGAAAGGACTCAGACATCACATATTCGTTAAGTGATTTCAGATTGGGTATGGGACGGGTAGACTATCTGATTTTGGAACCAGAAATATAGGAGAAATAAAGCTTGGCTTTCTCAAAATTCCCTTCTGCTTCATTTTGTCTACAATTAAAGACATTTGTTTTGAAACATGGGTTTAAAAAGATCCCTTCGTTACGTCTGGATAGAAAAGTGGGGGCTTTTGAAAGAAAGGTATGCGATACCCATAAATTAGTTTTAAAAATATTTCTGGTGCTCCTATTTCCGCCCATTGCGATTGGTAGTTAATCAACTGACCCGCCCGAAATGGTGACATGTCCTTGCTTATACTTACCTTTTTCCCCTGAAACTTTTTGAGGAGTTTGCACGTCAACGTGTTCTTTCACTTCGGGCCACGAGCCTCGATTTCGAAATGAACTTCCTGTATTGAAGTGATCACCTTGGTCATTCGAGGAGATACCTCTGGTAGAGTAATGTGTATGCTGGAATTGACCTTGATAGGTATTCCCCCCGCGAGTGTGGGTTATTATGTATGACAGGTGTGCATATGCGACCCTGGTTCATGAAATTGAGTTCCACGCGATGGAACTGTCGGTTTTCGTGGGCCATGCCCCCGCGAGGGGTGGCTAGGTCTGTAAGACTTATGTTAAGACCTTTCCGTTTCATTTCTGAAACTTTTTGAGGAGTTTTCACGTCCTCGTGTACTTCCACGTTCAGGCTGCGAGCCTCGATTTGGAAATGAACTTCTAGTATTGAAGTGACCACCTTGGTCATTCGAGGAGTTACCTCTGGAAGAGTAATGCGTATTCTGGCATTGACCTTGATATTCACCCCGCGAGGGTGGGTTATGACAGGTGTGCATATGTTACCCTGATTCATGAAATTGAGTTCCACGCGATGGAATTCTTGGTTTTTGTGCGCCATGCCCCTGCGAGGGGCGGCTACTAAATCGGTGAAAACCTTAAGTACCTTTTTGGGGGCCAAAAAGCTTTGCGAATCCCACCAGTCTTCCCTAGAGTAGACGTAAAGGGTTCGCATTAAATATATAGGCACTTGAAGGAGGTATTATATTCAGAAATGCTTTCACTAATGGATCTCTAACTTGACTCGTTAGTTTATCTACGTGCATGGCTCTTCGGCGGGGAATGGAACCCCGGTCTCTGATACTTACCACTACACTACCAAAGATTTCTATAGTTTCGGCTCTATGGCCATTGCAAAAAAAGGTCAGAGGATATTTTATGAAATTAGCCCTTCTGAAATAATTCCTCAACCTTATCATTAAAATTAATATAATGAATATTATTCTCTGTATGACAGAAGATTACGTATACCTACCTTCCTGCAATGCTTCTCTTTGTTTTAATACACAGAACGTTATAGCTACGTAGGATTTATCAGCATGCCAGATGCCGTAAAGTGTCATAAGCTTTTACCTCCTCATTTCTTTCCAGGTCTATAAAGCTAGAAGTATAATTATATAGTATTTTATAGTACTTCTGACCAAAAAGTGCTACCAAAACGTTGGATTGAATATCAAACAACTGCTTAAAAAAAATAACAATAATCAGGGAGTTTTAGAAATAATAGTTCTTTTTAGCCATTATTAGCCTAGTATCAATATCAAAATTGAAACTATTATTTAAACTTGCATTTTGATGTTCTTGATTAGAACAATCCTCGTCACTAATTAGTTCATAAAGTTGATCACTAATTCCAGAACAAAAGAAGCTATAAAATAACATTTTACACGGTTACAACTACGAAAATTTACTGGTAAATATTCAAAAGTAAAAAATAACAGTAGTGATCCGAACGGAAAAACCGTTAAAAATTTTTGATCACGTACGAAAAGTGTTACCTCTAAAAGAGGGTACTTACGGTTTAAGTCTTATCCTATTACAAGAACACTTTTCACTTTTTTACTTGACTTATAAAATATGTAGTATTCACTTAATATTCACTTTCACTTTAGCAACTTGTACACGTGCGCAGAGCCTGCGCCCGTGACGGGCGCAGGCTCTGCGCACAAGTTGCTTCGACGGAATATAAAAAGCCAATGAACAAAAATGGCGCGACACCTTTTACGAAACCTAAAAACTACTCGCAACCACCAGGTGGCGCCACTGAGCCGGAAGTATGGAGGTACTAAAGTACGAAAACTGGTAAGAAATCGACGGGAAACGGAAATGCCCTCTCATAATAAAGCTTCCAGTGACGGTCAAGTAGTTTAATAAATTATTCTTGTTTTTGTTCCACCCTTGAAACTTTAGTTAGCAATACTGTGAAACAAACGTGTTTCCATTTTCGTGTACATTTTACATACGTGTTTCCATTTTCGTTTATACGTTGCGGGAATCCACTGGATGCGTGACGCACGGGACCGGTCAATGTAGCGATACTTGGGGGATGTCTAGTAGTGGACGTCTTTTGGCTAAAATGATAATGATACTTGGTAGAAAATATGAAATCAGTCTCGATAATGTTTGTATGTTGATCCCCAGCGCCACAGCCGTCACGCAGCGAACCCGGCGGACTGCCTGCGGTTCTGTGTGGAGGAGCGAGTGCGGTGCGGCGCGTCCGGTGCCGTGCGGTACTCGCGCCGGGCTGAGCATCACCTGCCGCTACCTACTGCACTGCACCACGCCACCAACACGCAGCAGTTGGCGGAGTACGAGCAGCGGAGGGCGCAGGCCGAGGCGTCCGGACAGAGACTGTAAGTACTCACATGTTGTGACTAGCCGATACATACAAAGCACTCCATTGACCATTAAGCTCACATCACCTGCCGCTGCCCACTGCACTGCACCACGCCACCAACACGCAGCAGTTGGCGGAGTACGAGCAGCGGAGGGCGCAGGCCGAGGCGTCCGGACAGAGACTGTAAGTACTCACATGTTGTGACTAGCCGATACATACAAAGCACTCCATTGACCATTAAGCTCACATCACCTGCCGCTGCCCACTGCACTGCACCACGCCACCAACACGCAGCAGTTGGCGGAGTACGAGCAGCGGAGGGCGCAGGCCGAGGCGTCCGGACAGAGACTGTAAGTACTCACATGTTGTGACTAGCCGATACATACAAAGCACTCCATTGACCATTAAGCTCACATCACCTGCCGCTGCCCACTGCACTGCACCACGCCACCAACACGCAGCAGTTGGCGGAGTACGAGCAGCGGAGGGCGCAGGCCGAGGCGTCCGGACAGAGACTGTAAGTACTCACATGTTGTGACTAGCCGATACATACAAAGCACTCCATTGACCATTAAGCTCACATCACCTGCCGCTGCCCACTGCACTGCACCACGCCACCAACACGCAGCAGTTGGCGGAGTACGAGCAGCGGAGGGCGCAGGCCGAGGCGTCCGGACAGAGACTGTAAGTACTCACATGTTGTGACTAGCCGATACATACAAAGCACTCCATTGACCATTAAGCTCACATCACCTGCCGCTGCCCACTGCACTGCACCACGCCACCAACACGCAGCAGTTGGCGGAGTACGAGCAGCGGAGGGCGCAGGCCGAGGCGTCCGGACAGAGACTGTAAGTACTCACATGTTGTGACTAGCCGATACATACAAAGCACTCCATTGACCATTAAGCTCACATCACCTGCCGCTGCCCACTGCACTGCACCACGCCACCAACACGCAGCAGTTGGCGGAGTACGAGCAGCGGAGGGCGCAGGCCGAGGCGTCCGGACAGAGACTGTAAGTACTCACATGTTGTGACTAGCCGATACATACAAAGCACTCCATTGACCATTAAGCTCACATCACCTGCCGCTGCCCACTGCACTGCACCACGCCACCAACACGCAGCAGTTGGCGGAGTACGAGCAGCGGAGGGCGCAGGCCGAGGCGTCCGGACAGAGACTGTAAGTACTCACATGTTGTGACTAGCCGATACATACAAAGCACTCCATTGACCATTAAGCTCACATCACCTGCCGCTACCTACTGCACTGCACCACGCCACCAACACGCAGCAGTTGGCGGAGTACGAGCAGCGGAGGGCGCAGGCCGAGGCGTCCGGACAGAGACTGTAAGTACTCACATGTTGTGACTAGCCGATACATACAAAGCACTCCATTGACCATTAAGCTCACATCACCTGCCGCTGCCCACTGCACTGCACCACGCCACCAACACGCAGCAGTTGGCGGAGTACGAGCAGCGGAGGGCGCAGGCCGAGGCGTCCGGACAGAGACTGTAAGTACTCACATGTTGTGACTAGCCGATACATACAAAGCACTCCATTGACCATTAAGCTCACATCACCTGCCGCTGCCCACTGCACTGCACCACGCCACCAACACGCAGCAGTTGGCGGAGTACGAGCAGCGGAGGGCGCAGGCCGAGGCGTCCGGACAGAGACTGTAAGTACTCACATGTTGTGACTAGCCGATACATACAAAGCACTCCATTGACCATTAAGCTCACATCACCTGCCGCTGCCCACTGCACTGCACCACGCCACCAACACGCAGCAGTTGGCGGAGTACGAGCAGCGGAGGGCGCAGGCCGAGGCGTCCGGACAGAGACTGTAAGTACTCACATGTTGTGACTAGCCGATACATACAAAGCACTCCATTGACCATTAAGCTCACATCACCTGCCGCTGCCCACTGCACTGCACCACGCCACCAACACGCAGCAGTTGGCGGAGTACGAGCAGCGGAGGGCGCAGGCCGAGGCGTCCGGACAGAGACTGTAAGTACTCACATGTTGTGACTAGCCGATACATACAAAGCACTCCATTGACCATTAAGCTCACATCACCTGCCGCTGCCCACTGCACTGCACCACGCCACCAACACGCAGCAGTTGGCGGAGTACGAGCAGCGGAGGGCGCAGGCCGAGGCGTCCGGACAGAGACTGTAAGTACTCACATGTTGTGACTAGCCGATACATACAAAGCACTCCATTGACCATTAAGCTCACATCACCTGCCGCTGCCCACTGCACTGCACCACGCCACCAACACGCAGCAGTTGGCGGAGTACGAGCAGCGGAGGGCGCAGGCCGAGGCGTCCGGACAGAGACTGTAAGTACTCACATGTTGTGACTAGCCGATACATACAAAGCACTCCATTGACCATTAAGCTCCTTAGTTCACTGACAAATGCTTGCTACTGACTGGACAGATCCACTTAAATCTGTGTGGTTCTTTCTTAAAAAGACTCTCAGACTCTGAAGAGCCAGTGACCTCTGAATTGGTTTCAGCTGTTTCTTCTCGAGAGTAGGTAGGTAAGGTATACAGTCTAGTTTACAGAAATAAATATGATTTATAAGTACCTAATGCCAAAGGGACCTAGCAAGAGGTTCTAAATTCGATTCACAGTGCTTTTCAAATATGCAATATGATTGACCATCTAGGACTCTAATATTAGCATCATATGGATTGATTGTTGACTGGTCAAAGACTCGCTATCTATTCTTAACATTTCTGCCTACCACTAAGAAATACTGGCGTGATGTTATAATGTAACGTTTACTTCCAGGGACCCGTCACAGGTGGTCCGGCCACACATCCCATTCCAGGCATGTCTGGACAGCTTCATGAAAGAGGAGACCATTGAGCAGTTCTTTAGCAGCGCTGTCAACAAGAAGGTCACTGCTCACAAGTCAGTATATCTTTTATCATATGATAGTCTTTTTTGGGGTAAACGTGGGATTGTAGTTTTTTATTTTATAGCCCATTTCTTTGTCACAATAAGTTTTATTTTTGGGTGTGCCACATCTATACTAATATTATAAAGAAGTAAAGTTTGTGTGTTTGTATATTTGTTAAATTGTAAGGGGTAATCTCGGGATCTACTGAACCGATTTTAAAAATTCTTTCACCAATAGAATGCCACATTATTGCTGAGTGTCATAGGCTACTTTTTATCCCTGTATTCCCACGGGAACGGGATCTACGCGGGTGAAACCGCGGGACGTCCGCTAGTCATAAATAAACTGGTTATGATATTGTCCAGACGTGAGTTTTTTTAAGATGGTGAATCAACCTGTTACGAGAGAAATATTAGCGGCGTAGGTACAAGGGTACCTCTTAACAAATGAGACAACAATCTGACACGACTGGGGTGAGATCAGTCGCAAGACGATCATTTTTAAATGCTCTTCGAGACGTATACACCCGAAACTTTTAACCCATAATAAAGTCCTCAACAGGCTAGCTATGTTAAACAACACGTCTCGATTTAACTATCAAGTCTCCAAACTTTTAAATTAAAAGATTATTGTAATATTTCAGAATCACCCGCCTGGGGACGTTCCCTGACTTCCTGCTCATTCAGCTCAAAAAGTTCACCATCAAGGAGGACTGGACACCTGCCAAACTAGACGTAGCTGTAGATATGCCCTGGGAGGTACGTACACACTTAGCTTATTACCTAAGTTGGTCTTACTGTATTACGTACTGCCGCGGCCGGAAATAGGTGGCGCACCTACAGAATGTTCTTATTTCTCTGATCTTTATGATCTGAGAGAAGCGATTTCTCCTTTGCAAGCATTCTCCACTCTCGCATTATTGTTTCATAAGTTGCGCCCAAACGGAATCATAACTTTACAAATAAATGTTCAAAAAATAATCTTTCCAGTCACAATAGACGTATCTAGTCATCATCTTCCTGATTTCGATATCACCCTTTTACGGTGACAGCGCTCGAACAACTCTATTTTATATTGACTGCACTAACGAACGCTACTTAGCGATAGCGTTCTGCCAGTATTTTTGGTAGTGCTCGAGTAGTCGATCTCATCGCTTTAGCGGCAGATTTTCCAAGAATTATTTGTGATACGATGATATCTAACTGGGTGTTTGCAAATACAAAAAAAAAAGTTTTTTTTAACTGTATAAAACACCACTACATTATACCATTTACGAGTTAGAGATCACGAAATCACGTCTCGTATCCTGCACAATATTGCTAAATGCTAATTATAGTATGTTTATTTTCCAGATGGATCTGAGTTGTCTGCGCGGGCGCGGCCTGCAGCCCGACGAGACACAGCTCCCAGAGGCGGCGCCCGAGACTCCCGCGCCGGTCTACGACGAGGGACTGCTCGCACAACTTGTAAGTTTCATTTAAACTGACATCATTATTATTCTCTTGCCCTTACAATTTATTTGGAGACGGCGCAGCATGTCTTCCTAGTCCATCCATACACCTCCTTTTTTGCCATATTATTAATTACACAGTCCATCCATCTTTCTTCAACTTTATCTTATCTTTCTTCAATTACTTGTCGTCTCAATAGCTGCCCCATTTTGAAGGGTATGCCTACTCATCTTTGCCATATTCTTCGGGTGGCATTATGTCAACAATCCTGCTCTAGCTAGGTCTTTTTATCGTGTAATTAGTGCATAACCTAGTATCAGGGTTTTTATGCCCCATGGGCCTCTACCTTGGACTTCTAGCCCGGTAATATCACAGCAACTAATCATAATTTCTCCCACACGTTACAGCTGGACATGGGTTTCCCGCTCGAGGCGTGCAAGCGAGCGCTGTACTACACAAACAACGGCGGCATGGAGGCCGCGTCCAACTGGCTCATGGAGCACATGACAGACTGGGACTTCGACAACAAGTTCACGCCACCTGGTAGCACAGGCACAGGTACATATCCAAAAAATCATTTTTAAAACTTTTTTTCAGTTACTAGGAAATTTTGATACGTAGTCTTATCCCTTATAGCAGAATTAAAGTTTTTTCCCAGAATAAAGCCGCTTTTGTGTTTGGTAGTGGCCATTGGAACGTCGAATTTTTGGACTGAGACTTATTCCAGAGTCAATTGCTATGATTATTATTTAGCCCGGATTGTCCCACTCCTGAGCAAAGGCCTCCCCCCATTCCTTCCACTTTTTACGATGGTGAGCTTCTTCTCGCCAGTTGGTGAGGAAGCCATCCAAGGCGTCCCGCCATCTTCTCCTGGTTCTACCGCGACCCTGTCTAGCTGTGTCAGGGCTCCAGTCTCGCGATATTCGGGCCCACAGCTGCGGCGGCATCCGGCTGACATGGCCTGCCCAGTCCCATTTCAGTCTGGCAGCTTTATAAGCTGTGATTAGCTAAATTAATTATTTACAGTCAATAACTTGGTGGGTTTCATTTTAACGTGTCGAGAAGATATCGACACGTGTCGTTCCAGTAACCGTGCATGACCATATTAAAAATTTGATACAAGCTAAGAAGCAAGTACTGCCGGTGAAGACATTGGCTAAAACAAGAATCGTAGATTTTATCTCACATTAATTTTTTATTTTATTTTAAATGGGCTTGCTCTGACTTCAATCTTGCTCTAAGGGCAGAGATGATGTCGACGATGGAACGAGCTTACCCAGTAGAAGCCTGTTTACTCGCGACATAAACAGATTAGGGTTATATGAACTCTGAAAAACCGACGCAGGCAGGGAGTTCCACACCTTGGCTGTGCGCACAATAAAGGACTTCGCATAGCGCTTCGTTCGAAAATCCCGAAAACGCTGTACTATCATCATTTGTAATAAGTATTCCCAATTCCAGGCGCAGACAGCGCTGAGGCAGTCGTAGACGAGGCCAGCGTGGAGCAGATCATGGGCATGGGCTTCACTCGCGCGCAGGCAGGCCGCGCGCTCGGGGCCACGCGCGGGGATGTGGCGCGGGCTCTCGACTGGATCTTCTCGCGCGCTGACGAGCTGGATGCTGAGGTGGCTGTGCCGGCGCAGCCTGCTGCTGACAGGACACTGGGCTGCCGGGACGGACCTGAGAGTGAGTGTCGTGACTTGTATATCTAGCAATAGAGCCCTTTATAAAATACTAGCTTTTGCCAATTTTTCAAATCGGTTCAGTAGATCAGAGATTACACCCTGCAACCTCACAAAGTTTACCTCTTTTTATAATATTAGTATTAGAAAGAAAGAAAATTGTGTTTATTTATTTGACAAAACCCTTAAAAATTAACTAATAATGCCAAAAGGTAATAAAATTGATGACAAAAAGCTAAGTGCATGTTTACGTACGCGCGGCGCGGCCGGCGACGCGATCCGCACTAAATTCAAACGTATGGCGGTGTATGAGTGCGTTCACGGAGAAGCGAATTTATACGCGATTGCTTGAATTTGAGGCGGCGGCCGCGGCGGCGAACGCGGCGGCGGCCGCGGCGACGGACGCGGCGATGCACGCGGCGGTTTATTCTCGATGAAGCGATGCCCGCGACGGAACTTGGCCTTGAAAATTCGCGGCGGCCGCCGCCGCGGCCGCCGCGCCGCGTCTCTATGTACACCGTCGTACATTGCCATACGTTTGTGTTTGCGCGAACGATGATATCTGCCGCTGCACGCATCGCCTGTCCGTGAACACAAAATTCGCTCGCGCCGCACGCCGCGCCGCGCGTACGTAAACATGCACTAAGAAAGAACATGGATGGTTTTTAGTTACTCCTTTCGACTCCGCTCAGAGCGGGAGGGGTCATTTGATATTATCAAAACGCCAAAAATAAAAATGGAAAAGAAATCATCAGTCTTCGACTACTAAGAACATAATTCTTATTACAATAATGTTGTATTTCCAGAGTACAGGCTGTGCGCGTTCATCTCACACATGGGCACGTCGTCCATGGTGGGCCACTACGTGTGCCACGTGCTGCACGAGGGCCGGTGGGTCATATTCAACGATAACAAGGTGCGTATACAAAGCTGTGAAGTACTTGTGTAGCTGGTCGATCAGTAATTGAGGCTCTCAATTACTGATCTCTCTTTTCAACTCGTTACCTGTAACGAGTTGAAAAGTAAAAGAGCTACCGCGGCCTCGGACACAAAGGGCTAAGAAGGAACATGGGTGGTTTTTAGACAGTAGAAGTCTGGCGCTCCCTACCGCTCATTCATGATATCCCACACTCCAAAAAAAAAGGGCAAGTAACACTGTTCTACAGTTTGAGAAGTGATAAGCCTTTTGCTTGTTTGTAATAAATTGTTAAACATTATTCATCTTGTGGACCAAAGTGATATAGGTTTATCCATCAGGGATTTCTCAGGAGCAGCTATGGAGTCCGGATTTGTGCCCGGTTAATGACTTAAACATAACGCGATGTGGGTGTACTAATCGATACACCTCTGCCTAAGCCTTCTAGGGTTACCGGCCTGATGTTATGTTACTTGTCATTTACACAAATTTTCAAAATAATAATACTATGAAGTACTAATAATTAGAAACAATCCTTGTGTGACCGACTCTAGATACTGGCTGATTGGTTTAATTTCTGTAAAATTCAATCTATTTTTTTCTAAAACTGAATAATTAACGTCTTGTTCCTTTTCGTTTCAGGTGGCCCTATCAGAAAATCCGCCCAAAGATCTCGGTTACTTATATCTATACGAGAGGCTGTGATTATCATGTTAAATATGACTTGTTTGTACCAAAAATCGCTGGCACGGTTGTATGGAATACGGACACTGTGTTAGACTGCGTTTGTATTATCTAAACGATAAGAGATTTTAATAAAAAACAACTTTTAGGCGATATTTATTTTATAGAAAGAAACAAATTGTTAAGAAATTAAATTAGGTTAATAAAATTTATTATATAATTATTTTGCATAGAAAATGCTTTTGTGTTGCAATTTTTACGTAAGACTTTTATCTGTTTTGTAGTTGGACAGAGATGTGTAGTTAACGAATTAGTAATATTCCATGTAACCGCTTAGGTCAAGACATGAAAGCATTTGCGTGTGAGTATTGCACAGGAGTCTCATGATCTTATGACATTTTACTTTTGTAAACGTTTATGATAACTAAGCTGTACATTATTTTCCTGATCACTATATTATTATTCTGTACTAGAAGTACAATGTTCTCATTACCTAAATAATTGCCGTACCACATAACAAATGCATTTATTGAAGAAGCAGCTTAGTGTTGGATAATTTTATTGTATATCATTGAACATCACTAAAAACTAAAACAACGAAAACTGAAAGTAAATTATTACTGAAAATGCTCTCTTATTTATTTGTTTGTTTATAAATCCTATCCTAATCCCAATAATTATATTAGCAGTCAGCGGAGCGACATTTCGTTCATAAAAATGGTTTCATTACAATAACCGCTAAAAAATAATCCGACGACGATTTGTCAAAGTCGAGACAAGTTCACTACCAAGTTATTGTTGACCTGCAACTATTGCGCAACGGTTTCCCAAATGTAGTTTTCTCCCATTTTGCTTTTTTTTTTTTTTTATAAGTTGTGTCTGGCCCAGAGCCGCCAGACACAACTTATTTTCTAAAGGAGAAAATGTGGGGCTCTTCGTGGCGGCTCTGGGCTCTTGGAAAATAACTACTTACAGCACCTGCACTAAACTGAAGTTTAGGACTTGTCTAATAGCGGTTTCGCCCTACGTCCAATCCGAACCCTTGAAAATACGGTCCGGAGTAGTCGGACATAATTCTTTACGCACTAGAACGGAAATGATATGCTAGAGCTAGACAAAGACAGCGCTACAAAAAAGTGACGTCATATTTCATACCGCCATAGATACGTAATATGGCCGCCTTTCACCCGAAAAGGATAGAAAGTGCCCCCACCAAAAACTTCAACACAAAAAACATGACGGTAGCCTACTCTCCGTTCCGTACCTCAAAAGGAAAAACCGGAACCCTATGATCACTCGTGTCAACTCGTGTCTGTCTGTCAGTCCGACCCTGTGGTCAGACCATTAAAACCACAGACAGGGGGGGCGCCCCTTATCTCCGAAACTACTGAGCCTAAAATTCTGAAAAAAATACAGAATAGTTCAACCTTTATAAGAAGTCATGATACGGAACTTCAACCTTCAACTACAGTACTTTCAGAAGATACCTATGAATGGAATGACTTATTGCACTCCTGGTTTCGTTTTTTTTTTAAATGAATAAAATTGTTCTTCGACATTCAAAAGTGCCTGTAATGGCTTAATTGAAATAAATGGTTTGAGTTTTCATGTGTAAGTCCAACTTGCACTTGGCCAGTTCTATGTCGATCTCTACTTTTTCCACACCACATTGTGTTATTTCTGTTAGTTCTTTGAAATTATGTAACACTAGCTGACCCGCGCAACTTCGTCTGCGTCACATAAATATAGCTATAACCTTTCTCGATATATCGACTATCCGACATTAATTAAGCTAAATCGTAACAAACAAAAAATCTTATCTTTCCTCTTTATTACAATAGTTTAGATGGTTTAGATTAGCTTAGATTATATTAAAGTGTGAATTATTTTAAAATCTATCTCTTACTGTTATACTATAACACTCTGTACTTGTAAACATTATGATGCAGTGAATATTTTGAATTTGAATTTCCCGGAGGCCAGCCAGAATCCCCCGTACCTAATTGCGACGCAACCCGCGTAATTATTTTTCCGCGCGGGTATTTTTACATTGCGATATCTTCTAAGATATTTGTTTAAACTGTATAGAGTAAAGAGCACAAATATTCTATATTAAATTTCCGTTCTAACGAACACATTTATTTAGATATAGATTAATACCATATGGGTTAAATAAGCTTCGCAAAAAATAATTCTTTTTAACCTAACATTTTAATAATAAAAAATGGTTACAGTGAGTCAATCTTAAAAGATAGACAGATGCTGTCGCGGACTTTTTTTTAGAACTTTTAAAGACGAATAATTACTTCACATGATATTCTCGTAACTTAAACCGTTTTCGCAGCGCACGCAACGGAAGCTCTCAGGAAGGAATTTTCTTTTCCCGTTTTTGCAACATTTCTCATTTATGCTCCGCTCCTATTGGTAGTAGCGTGATGTTATATAGCCTATAACCTTCCTCGATAAATGAACTATCCAACACAAAAAGAATTTTTCAAATCCAACCAGTAGTTCCAGAGTTTATCGCGTTCAAACAAACAAACTCTTCAGCTTTATAATATTAGTATAGATTTTCGTGAATTTTTAACAGTAGTCGTCAAATAGCCAATTCCCAACAACAGACAATGTCATAATATTTGGTAGACAAAAACTCACTTTGCCCATGGGGGTAGCCGGGGTAGGCAGAAACCCCAGAACACAGCCTGCTACGATCCATAAACACACTCCTTTTGCCTCGTCCACATTCATTCACCTGGTCATACATGCACGCCGGTTACGACATTAGGACACCCATTATTATAAATACACATGTACAAAGCCAGGAAATGTGCCACAGAAAAAAAAACAATATTATTACAACTAATTTACATCTTTTATATTTAACAGGGCAATGTACATCTAAAATAAAAACAGTTAGCGCTTGAATCTGTCTACTGGCTTGGGTATTTTCTTCATAAAAATGGTGCGCTCATCAAAGTATGTGTTGAACTTCTTGTAATCTTTCCTTTTCTTGGGATCTTTATTGCAATTCTCTGGAGTCAAGTTGATCATCAGACCTGGAATGTGAAAATCAGGATGGAATAGCCATTTTCAATTTATGAAGATGATGCCTGTCATTTTTCAATTATTGATAACAGAATCTGTGAATAAAAAAATTCCAAGTTTTTTTATACAACCTGCAATAGCACCTAAGCAACATAATAATAATAGGATTGTGGTTTTGTGGAGCTCCGATAGGCATTTGCTCCATGTAAAAAAATACTGATATTCAGATCCATTTGGTTAAAGTGGAAGCTGTGCCCAATATAGTTAGGGAAAGCCTAGGCAAATGTGAGGAGTGGGGTGTATTTCACCACATAGGACATACATTGACTTATTGCCATACACTACACACAGTGAAGTGGCATTGCTTGAGGTGGTACCTAGTCAGGTTGTGTGCTTTACTCATGAAAAGACTAGAATTGAAGAATTCTACTTATTCTATACAAACCAGCTTTTTGCGCCATAGTCACCAACTTGCCCATTTTCTTCTGCTGTCGTCGGCATAGGCCAGTGATTCTTCGTGGTAACATACAACCATCTGACCTCACAAACTGACTAAGGATCAGCACATCAGTATGTTTTACGTCTATAGCTAGTGCGCACATATAGCAAGGAGGCTTTTCTGATGTGCTGACAGCAGTGTCTTGGGATGGAAGGTTCTCCGCCCGAATCAAGAGCTCAGTGCGGGGCGAAGGCACTGTAACCCCTTCTACGATCACTCTTGAGCCTTCAGTGCGTTCGCGAACTGAAAATAGCAGGAATCATTTATTTTGACTGATGGTTTTAATCATATCTGTAGGAAATGTCAAAAAACGTGTTGCGCCGACCCTAAATGGCTAGGATAAGGGCAGGACACTTCAGGACAGGAAGAAGAAGGGCATGTAAAAGCAAAATATTTTGAGGTTATGTTATGAAATTCAAAATGATGAGTTAGGTACTTACTCTCTTTTAAATTTAATGGTTTTGTTGTCGCTATTGAGCGCACAGATGTAGAGAGAATTGCACTTTTTGCAAAAGAAAACCCTGCTCGAACTAGCCCCGCCATGTTTATTTCTTCTTAATCTGTCACTGTCACTTTAACAGACTGCAAAAAATAACAAGAACTATCGACCGAGTGTCAATAAAATAAACGTTTTGTGAGTGCTGTGTTTTTGGTAGAAATAACAATTTGTATATGGCAAGTATTGTCTTACTATAAATTTACTTCCGGTCAAATCAGCGCGTAATTTGAAATATCTCAAACAAAATTCTAACTAAAATATCAGGATGTGGGGCAAGAGTATTATGGCGTTTGAAATGTAGGTTTCCTTTAATTTCTCTTTTAAGTTCCGACTTAGTTCTATTACTTTAACTTGTTTA
The DNA here is from genome assembly GCA_949316265.1 of Diarsia mendica. Lineage (NCBI taxonomy): Eukaryota > Metazoa > Arthropoda > Insecta > Lepidoptera > Noctuidae > Diarsia > Diarsia mendica. The sequence continues at coordinate 19,408,921 of OX438899.1, forward strand.
GCTACTCATAAGTAGCTAAACAATCAATTAATTGCTAATTGGTTTGGCCCATATATTAATTATTTCAAGAAGGGTAGTTACCGGTAGGCACCTCCAAAACGAAAGTTCCAAAGCGTAACCTCTATTTATTTCTGTTTTTTCTATAGACAACAACAGGCAGGAATCTCCTTGGACTCGTGGAGATTTGGGTAGGTTTCACAATAATACACGGGTAACGTATGGGTCGCATGTATTTATTGAACAACACATAGTACATAAGTATATAAGTAATAATATGATAAATTTAACAGGTATAGAAAATAAACAAGATTATTTAAATGAATAATAATTTGATAAAAACATGTAATTACAACGGATAAAACACATTAAATTTTTCATAATTTAAGCAACAATTTTTAAGCGCCATTTTAAAAATATGACTGATCCTATGATTTAAATATATATACCTACTATATTTTTTAACATCCGTATAATAATATTTGTGTCATAAAATAGACTGCTAAGCAGTCATCATCTGCCTAGCCTTTTCCCAACTATATTGGGGTCGGCTTCCAGTTTAACCGGATGCAGCTGAATACCAGTATTTTACATGGAGCGACTGCTAAGCAGTAATGTAACAAATATTTTATCATATTTTAGGCTTCGTATATGCATCACATAATAACTATGCGAGACGGTTAAATCCTGTAATGCTGTGTAAAAGGTACTACTGTAGGAACGAGGTGAAACAGTTTCTTATTTTAATCTGTAAAAGGCTCTTCATGGACGGTTTAAGCCAAGTGGAGAAATTCGAGACGTGTTTGCGAAATGCATTTCAAATGCAAAATATAAAACGAGTTTAAAATAGCTTAAACTTATCTTAAGAAATAATATAGACGCCTACACACGAGATTGCAATTTTGTGACTTAAACATAAAATATTGTATGCAAATTCATATTTTATACATAATAATAAAATTTGCGAAGCATAAAATGCATAATCACCAATAGCATCGTGTAAAAGTATTGTTAAGTTATACAATATTTGATTTTGTTCTTCACAATGTCAATTTAGAAGTATAACATTTATTTTAGTAAAACTTACAAAGTACAATACAATATTGTACACACGGCTACACATCAAGCTATACATTTCCAGTTTACGCTGATCTCGCACTGTACGGAATCGGAAATCCTATACAATGCAAGACCAGCTTAGACTAGAAATGTATAGCTTGATGTGTAGCCGTGTTAATTAAAACAAAACTTACGAACAATGTGCATGTTTATAAACAAAATGTGATGGACTATTCAAAAATATATTGCAAGGAAAAATAACAGGTTTCATTGACGTGGAATATCATTGTAACTTAGATATTCTATGTTACAGGTAGGTAATTGAAAAGTTAGCCAAGTTCTCAAAGCTAAAGTTTAGTAGACTGTTTTATTATTTCTATCAAGTATACCTTCTGTAGCATTGTACGATACAAAACTATAAAGATACATTAGGTACATATCAAAATAATAAAAACAACAACTCCTTACATAGAAAGCTTAACATTTAGGCCTAACACACAACACTTTAGTAATAACCCCTCTAATTGAAGCCTGTTATGTTCCCGCTCAACTCGTGAAGGTAGCGATGATGAGAGGCTTGTGCTGGACGTCTACTTAGGGAAGGCAGCCAGACCCTTGTTGAGCAGGCTACTGGCGCCTGTTGATGCGTCGTTGACAGCAGACGACAGGCCAGTCAGCAGCTGGAACAATGTAAAAGTATTTTAATATTTCACATAAATATGGTAACTAGGAAAATGGTGTAGTTGTAGTAGGTCCTCCTTAATACATTGAGATATGTGTTAAAGCCTTCTTCATAACATAACTCATAAGAACTTCTTATTTAATTAAGCACAATTATTTAATATTTTTAGATATTGTTTCATAATTAGAGCCGAACAAATGTCATGAAAAAAAAAATCGTTGATAAAGTTCCGATCACGAGATTTAAGAGATATAGAAGCTATCAGAAGAAATGTCATAGAACAAAAATATAATCCCATATCTGACACTTTAAAGTAAACACTTTATAGGAATAACAAGTAGGTAAACGTCTTTTTCGCGTCGTCTCGCCTAACGAAAGTACTTATAACTAAATGTTTTTGAACATACATGGTCACTCTTCTCGTTGAGGTATTTGTCAGCACCCTTGATCTTGGAGTCCACGACGTTGCCGGCGTTCTTGAGGCCCTCATCAGTGGCATTGTCCACCCTCTTCAGAGTGTTGTCCACAGTGCTGTTGATGGCATTGCCTGCGTCCGATGCCGCCTTCGCTGCTGCCTTCTTTGACTCTTCTACGGCTGCGTCTGTGGAAGTTTGATTTTGAGTACGGACTTGGCTGGAGTGCACTACCGTGAATACAGTCGAATAAAATAACAAAATACAGGCAATTCAGTATATTTTTGTTGCCCTATATTCGACTAAATCATTATTAGTCTAGACTCTAGTGAAACATTAGTTTAAATAAAATTAGTGCATTTGAAAATTCGATCAAATGATTTTATTTCAATTATATAAATATGCTAAATAAAAATCTAACAATTAATTATTCGGTCAAATGAATAATTATACGAAATGACTTTATTGTAACTAAAATTAGTCGGGAGTGATTTTCGACGAAACGTTGTTATACCAAACAATGGTAAACCGTTTAAAACCCAGGCGGGTTTCAAATGGTTTACCCTGGCTTCCAAGTTTTGCTTAGGTTATTTAAAATGTGCTTGTTTTTTGCTTTTGAGTTTTTTCAGTCGGGTTTTTTAGTTTTTTAACAACTTTTTTTCATCATCATCATCATCAGCCTATAATGTTCCCACTGCAGGGACTCAGGCCTCCTCTCTAGGAGAGGGATGGGCTATAATCCACCACGCGAGCCCAGTGCGTATTGGCAGATGTCACATGTCTTCGAATTTTTTGGTTCTAAGATATGCCGGTTTCCTCACGATGTTTTCCTTCACCGTTTTGAGAGCAGCGGTGATGAAATAAATTACACAAAGTAATGCGCCTGCTTGGGTTCGAACCCACGACCTACTGTTCGTAATCGTAAGTCGGGGCCGACACCACTGGGCCACCGCTGCTCCACAACTTTTTTTATTTCCTTCTTTTTTAGTTCTTTTGTGTTTGTTCATTCGTTGGTCGCGTAAAATTCTTGGCAGATGATTTAACTATTGTGTTTGTTTAAAGGATTTGCCACTTTGAATTTCTTTTAAACATATGAGTGTTTTATATTATGAGTGAGATAATTATGAGTGTTTAATTTTACATTTTTTTTTGTATTGTGTCTTATAGCATCGTATTGGATGTACTGTCTGTGATGTTGCTATAACTAGTGGTAAATAAATAAATATTTTTGCAATCTCATATTTTTACTTTTAGTATGATTTTTATTTATTGATATTTTGATGATTTTATAATGTGTTTTATTATAATTTTGGACTGTTATTGTGATTTTTATTTATTATTGACCTTTTATGGATTTTTAATGTGTGTGTGCTTTTTGATGATGTTTTAATGATTTCTGTGCTATTTTTATTTGAATTATTCTCTCATTTGGCAGAAATAAAACACATTTTTTTATATATATTTTTTGTAATCTCCTTTCAAAACCCTTCATTTTGATAGGTCCCACACGACAGTAATGGAATTCGCAAGTTTTCTTTGTTTTTTTAATTTTAATGTAGCCAGTGACACTCGCGCCATCAAGACGAATCTAACGACGTATATTTTATTCAAATCCCTTCATCCATTTAGGAGTTTTTTTTTTTTTTTTTTTTTTTTATTTGTTCAAAACATGAGTATACACAACACATGGCATGCAAGATGTTACATCAATAATATGAGACAGTCATGTTTTGCCTGAATGGCGTACAAATATTGGATGTAGGACGCTAGACAGCATCAATTAATTTTAAAATTGTCCATTTATACACATTTATCAATAATTCAATATAAAGCATAATTTGAAATTAGACAGGTACAATAAAATAATGTCAAGCTCGAATCATATTAACACAACAAAAAATAAAAAATCTAATGTCAAATCAGGTATTAATAAAAATTAGGATGTCAATTACTAGTCAAATTAAATTGTCGGTTAAGAATTCGTCAGTGCTATAGTAGACTTTCTCTAGCAAAAGGCTTTTTAATGTATGTTTTAATTTTTCCGTACTATATTCCCTCCAATGTTTTGGCAACTTATTAAATAAAATTGGCGCCATACAGAATATACTTTTCCGCATTAGTGTCGTCTTGGATCTCGGAATACATAACTTCGTATTGTCGCGTCTATTTCGAACAACTTTATCTGACACTAAGGGGAATAAGTGTGGATTCGATTTGACGAACATAATGGTCTCCAAAATGTACATTGACGGAAGAGTTAATATTTTATATTCTTTAAAGAATGGTTTGCAGCTCTCTGTAACATGAAGTCCAAACATATAAGTTATGTCAGTCTCTTTGTTCCCACAAAGAGACAGACATACATACATTGTCATACATACGCGTCAAACACATAACCCTACTTTTGGGCTTCGCCGCAGTCGGGTAAAACCCAAATTAAGTACATTTATAAATATTTCTCACAAAATACAATTAAAAAAAAACTTTTTTTTTTCAAAAAAAAATTGTAGCCCACCGTTATTGGGAAAATACCCATTTAATTTAATTTTAATTGCATGATAGAAGGTAGTTTGATCATAACTTTGTTTATGTAGTTTATAAGTCTCTTACATCCATCAGAAGCCATCACTTTCAATTCGTAAGAAGAACGCGATAAATAAAAAACCACTTTGGAAATCTATTGTAAGAAAAGCGCCCGAGAACAGATACGTACACTCGGTGAAACCGTTAAATTTCGACTGACACCACGGGTGAGGGGTGCGCAGTAGCAGGTAGATATAGCATGTCACGCATGTTCGTTATCTACTCGTGGAAGTCGTGGAATTTTACAAATGTTATTATTAGGTACTTTGTTATTGCGACTTTTGGCCGCGTAGATCGTGCAAAAACCTGTATGTGTGTAATTTTGACATCCAATATGAATAACATTGTAACTTTAGTTATACGTCTGTACAACTTTATGCCATATCGACATTTCGACACCTAATATCCTAACATGAATAAAGTTACAATGTATTTCATATTGGGTGTCGATTTTTAAATTTACAATGGGATTTTATACAGCTAAACTGACAAAGAAAACACCTTGTTTTCTTTACAACCTTTTAGAAGTGTCCTAGATAGACGAGCCGAAAAATATCATTAATATAAATAAAAACCATTTTCACTTCTCATGCTCTGAAAGTGCTTATTTGTGCAGGATATAGGCTGCACAAAATCGAATTTTGTGCACAAGGGCATTAATGTATCTACTCGTAAATGTATTTTTATTAAGGCAAAGAAAATGAGCCATACAGCCAACTGCCAAACACAATAAGAAGTTCATAGATAGAATTTGTTATTTTATGATATTAACTTTAATTTATTTGCCTTATGTGTTTTTTAAGACAAAAGATATTAAAATTAAAATTCAAGTACGTAATACGTTATGTTATTTAATTAATTAATGAAAATTATTGTTACAAAATTAATTAAATAGTAGGCTGTATAGGTCTGCAAGCCTAATATCAATTTCGTAAGATTAAAAAAAAAACAATTTTCTTCAGTATTCAAAACTGTACAAATTTTACTTTGAATTTTAATTAAAGAAATATGAACTACTGTTTTATTTCCTCGCATTCGAAGTGAAAAGCAGAGTTTATAACTCGTCCACAAAACCATTTTTATCCGTGACTTTTATCAGCTCGAGCCGAAGGCGAGGGCTGATAGTAATGTCGAGGATGGTTCGTTTTGTGCACTTGTAGTAAAATCTACTATTCCTATGTTATTCCACTTACTAGCAACTCTCTTGGCCTCATTTTCAGCGGCCTTAGCAGCTTGCCTAGCCTTTTCCTTGGCATCCTCAGCGGCCTTAGTAGCCTGTGCCTTGGCGTCTTCCGCGGCCTTCTTGGTGGCGTCCACCGTGGTGTTGAATGTGTCTGTGGAACAAAGTCACTTGTTCAGTGAAGGATAAGACATCGCGTGATGTGTCACACATATGCTTCGGAAGAACCTTTTGTTGAGTCAAATAATGTACCTAAGTTGGGAAACCTATTAATATTTTAAATTATTGATTGGGAAGAATGATATTCTGATCAGGGGGTCTAAAACGGCCACTTTGGCAGATCATAATATGAATTGCGTTAAAAAGCGTAAAATGGACCTTTCATTATAATAACTGAGTCTGTAACAATTTAGTAAAATACATCATAATATGAAAATAATATGAATTGCGTTAACATTCGTAAAATAGTCACAGACGCAGTTTTTATTATGAAAGGTCCATTTTACGCTTTTAAACGCAATTCACATTATGATCTGCAAAAGTGGCCATTTTAAACCCCCTGTTCAGAGTTCACAGTACAGTTCCAACAAAATTTTAGAGGCTAGATATGACGTCATTTTACCAACAAATGAATGATGGACTTCGATCTAAGTGCAGTGTCATAATTTGTCATCAGCAGCAGTATGCCATCACCGGTGACTTGTATTGTTTTGATTAACTGAATAATTTTTCCTCAATCCAAAGGTTTTTGTGATTATAAACGCGAGAAACTCACATAGTCCACAGCGATAAAAAATCTCATATTTATTATTTATAGATTTCTTAAGTTGTATAAATAAGTGGTCCAACCCCATAAATAGAAGAAATAGGTTAGCTATTGCCTTTTATGTAATGCAAGTAATATAAAGAGAAGTGGTATTTTATTGATCTATCACAATAAGACAAAGAAAAAGTGGCTATAACGTTTTATGGCCGAGCACAGTATTAGTTGATGCTAGAAGTTTGATGGTGGCTTCCCAACTTGAGCAAGGATATCATACAAACAGAAAATAACTAAAATTATGTCTCAACTATACCATATTTAGGTGGGATAAACAGGAGCATCTTATATTTTTCATAACTTTTGATTCGTATAAAAAAATTCGGCTTCAGTAGCCCCTTGACTAAACTGCTTAATATTTTTATCGGCATGGACTGTTTTTAGATTAATATTGTTAATGTTCACTCTAAAAGTCGGTCAAAAATAGCTTTCATTAAAAGTTTTACGATTGTATAAAAAGCTGTAATTCAAGCGACACACTAGTACCGGTCGTATCTCCAATTGTCTTTCCAACCATGCCGAATGCCTTTGCTGAGGAATCTTTGGGTCCTTGCAAGTTGGTTTCAAATAGACCTAAAAGAATTATTTTTTTAATTTAAAGTTAACTAAGTTATTTCTATAGTCCTATGTAATACAAGCAAAATTTTCCACACATCACAATGATATTTTGATGCGTAACAAAAGGTTCAATTCTACCTATATGAATGAGTATTATAGTATTCATAAATAGCATGTATATGAGATTATCTGTAAGAATAAACCTGAAAATAGTTAATTTACTATTCACTAGTTTACACATAGTTCGATCCTTACCAGTCACCATTAGTAAAAGATAAGTGGGTAATAAAAGCAAAAGAAAAAGGAAAGTTAATGATGTTTTGTTACCTTCAGCTGATTCTAAGGCATCTTCAGTCTTTTCCGCTTCAGCATCCGCTACGTTAAAGAGTGTGTGTGATACTGTATCTACAGAAAGTTAGCAACAGAGGGTTAAAACAGAAATTAAAAATTATTTAAGTCCAAAAGAGCATGCAACATGCAGCCAAAACCATGCAATTAAGAAAACTGTAAAAATAATTCATATGGAGTAATTATAGGAAACTGAAATGAGTTTAAACACAATGAGGGCGAGAAAATCATCTTTATTTATAATTTGTAGTTTTATATAACTATAATTACAACATCGTTTATACCTTTGGCACCTCCAACAAAAGATACTCCTTTGTCAACAACTGAGGCTGCGGCGTTCTTTGTCGTATCTACAGTGCTGTGAACAGTGTTCGCTACCGTATCTACAATTCAGGCAAAACACGCAATGTTAAATGATGAATCAGATGTAAAAATAAAACGCAAGCTCAAAATAATACCTTTGGCAGATCCTAAATATGAAACGCTTGTGTCTACGGCTCCAGCCGCTACATTCTTTGCGCTATCTACTGTGCTTGCCAATGTATCTACGATGTAAAATAATACAACATAAATAAAAATCTACAAGGTGAGGAGTACTACACAAGAAGTACCCAAAAATATCTACCTTTAGCGCTTCCTACGAAAGATGTGCCCTTGTCTACCGCTGATGATGCTACATTCTTTGTTGCGTCTACAGTGCTATGAACCGTATTTGATATGGTGTCTACGAGAGAAAATAAAAAAATATGATTCAATAACATAAAAGAGAAAACAAATAAATAAGTTAAATAGTGTGCAAAACTACCTTTAGCACTAGCAGCGTAAGATACACCTGTATCTACAGCTGAAACTGCTACATTTTTCGTTGCGTCATAAGTGTGGGCTACGGTATCTACAAAATGTAAGTAAAATAATAATAATATAGTGTCAAAGATAATTCCTACGGAAAATAATCAAATATCTACCTTTAGCGCTTCCTACAAAAGATACGCCTGTGTCTAGGGCTGATGATGCTACATTCTTTGTTGCGTCTACAGTGCTATGAACAGAATTCGCAAGCGTGTCTACGAAAGAAAACAAAAATAAGTACGAAAACTAAATAAAATCATAAAAAATAATAAACTAAAATAAAAGTGAGGTAAGCTACCTTTGGCACTAGTCGCATAAGATACACCAGTACCCACAGCTGCTGCTGCTACATTTTTCGTCGCATCATAAGTACTTCCTACAAAAGATACGCCTTTGTCTACAGCCGATGATGCTACATTCTTTGTTGCGTCTACAGTGCCATGAACAGTATTTGATATGGTGTCTACAAGAGAAAATAAAAAATATGATTCAATAACATAAAAGAGAAAACAAATAAATAAGTTAGATAGTGTGCAAATCTACCTTTGGCACTAGCAGCGTAAGATACACCTGTATCTACAGCTGAAGCTGCTACATTTTTCGTTGCATCATAAGTACTTCCTACAAAAGATACGCTTTTGTCTACAGCCGATGATGCTACATTCTTTGTTGCGTCTACAGTGCCATGTACAGTATTGCTTAGCGTGTCTACGAAAGAAAATAAAAATATATGTAAAAGAACGAAATAAATGTAAAAAAAAAAAACATAAAGAAAATGCGGCAAACTACCTTTGGCACTAGTCGCATAAGATACACCAGTACCCACGGCTGAAGCTGCTACGTTTTTCGTCGCATCATAAGTATTTGCTACAGTATCTTTGGCACTTTCTATTAATGACGAGCCCTTGTCAACAGCTGATGTCGCTACACTTTTTGTTGTGTCTACTGTGCTGTAAACTGTGTTTGCTACTGTGTCTACAAATAATTAAAATAAAATATAAATATAATAAAGCACAAAAACTAAAAAAAAAAGGTAAAAAGATAAAACAAAAGAAGAGCGCGGAAAAGGTAGTCTCAACTGCAGCAAAAGTAACATTCTTCGTAGTTTCGACTGTTGTATTAACAGTGTTTGCGGTATTTATTTATGAATAGCTAGGATTAGCACAAGTGGAAAGTCTTTAGCGATATTTTGCGGAAAAGAACTTATTAATAACACTCGTACAAGACCACCTTTAGCTGTACCAATCGCGGTAGTGCCCTTTTCAATAGCAGCAGCTGCTACGTTTTTAGTTGTGTCTACCGCGTTTGCTGCCGTGTCTACATGGATAAATTACAATTATTAGCGACAGCATAAAGCAAAAACGAATGAAGTGATTCTTTTTTAAGCTAAGCTAGTAAACAGATACTACCTTTTACTGTGCCAAATGCGGAAGTGCCTTTCTCAACAGCGGCTGCAGCTACATTTTTGGTTGTGTCTACTGCAGTATGAACTGTGCTTGATACTGTGTCTACATGAACGAATAACACAAATATTAGCGACACCACAAGGCAAACAAATTAAAGCTTTTTTACAACAAAATGTGATCTTAAACTACCTTTAGCTGATCCAACTAATGAAGTGCCCTTCTCTACTGCAGTGGAAGCTACGTTTTTAGTTGTGTCTACTGCAATATGAACTGTGCTTAATACCGTATCTACACGGAATAATAACAAATATTAGCGGCAACACAAGGCAAACAAATATGGCGTATTAAAAAAAATGTGATGTTAAACTACCTTTAGCTGATCCAACCAATGAAGTGCCCTTCTCTACGGCAGCGGAAGCTACGTTTTTGGTTGTGTCTACTGCAGTATGAACTGTGCTTGATAATGTGTCTACATGAACGAATAACACATATTAGCGACAACACAAGTAAACAAATTATAGCTTTTTAACAGCAAAATGTGATCTTAAACTACCTTTAGCTGATCCAACCAATGAAGTGCCCTTCTCTACGGCAGCGGAAGCTACGTTTTTGGTTGTGTCTACTGCAGTATGAACTGTGCTTGATAATGTGTCTACATGAACGAATAACACATATTAGCGACAACACAAGTAAACAAATTATAGCTTTTTAACAGCAAAATGTGATCTTAAACTACCTTTAGCTGATCCAACCAATGAAGTGCCCTTCTCTACTGCAGCAGAAGCTACGTTTTTAGTTGTGTCTACTGCAGTATGAACTGTGCTTGATACCGTATCTACACGGAATAATTGCAAATATTAGCGACAACACAAGGCAAATCAATTATAGCTATTTACAACAAAATGTCATCTTAATCTACCTTTAGCTGATCCAACCAATGAAGTGCCCTTCTCTACCGCAGCAGAAGCTACATTTTTGGTTGTGTCTACCGCAGTATGAACTGTGCTTGCTACCGTGTCTAAACGGACGAATAACGCATATTAGCAAAAACAAAGAGCGAACAAACAAATATTTATGAATTTACAAGAACACAAAAATGAGCCGCCTACCTTTAGCTGTACCAATAGCGGTAGTGCCTTTTTCAACAGCGGCGGCGGCTACGTTTTTGGTTGTGTCTACTGCAGTATGAACTGTGCTTGCTACCGTGTCTACAGGAACGAATAACATAAATATTAACAACAATACAAAGCAAACAAACAAAAGTATGTTTTATAAACGAATGCTACATGAGCACAAAATTAGGATTAACATTTACATTTGTAATATATAATCATGGAGGTGTACTACCTTTAGCTGAACCAATAAGAGATGTGCTTTTGTCAACCGCAGCGGATGCTGCATTTTTAGTAGAGTCTACTGTTGATTGTACCGTGCTTGATACGTTATCTAACAAAAATAATAAATAATAGTAAAGTATATGGACGAGTGAGTTATTTACAAAAATAAACGTAATATGTGTGCTATCTACCTTTGGCTGTGCCAAAATATGTGGTTCCCTGATCAACAGCGGATGCTGCAGCGTTCTTAGTCGAGTCTACTGTGGTCTGTGCGGTGCTTGCTACTGTATCTGATTATGGAACATAAATAAGATCAAAATGGGCTACTGAGAGTCAACATGAAATTAAACAGATTATTTTGAGAAAGCTACCTTTAGCTGTGCCAATGAACGTAGTACCCTTATCGACTGCGGCGGCAGCGACATTTTTAGTCGTATCTACTGTGCTTGCTACGGTATCTAATGAAAACAAGGATAATTTACTAAAACAGTGTATGTGAATAGCTGGATTTGACAATATGTGGATTAAGGAAAATATAAATTTCATTTTGTTTTTCTAGATAATTATGGATTGGTGAGTTGTGGTTATTAAAAGCAGTAATTTTTGAAGATTTAATTTTGACAACAGAAAAGTTTTCACTTAGGGTCAGATGAATTGTCACTATTTTTAATAAATGAGAATGTATAAAAATTAAAATGGAACTACCTTTAGCTGTGCCAATAAGCGTAGTGCCTTTATCAACTGCAGCGGCCGCTACATTTTTAGTTGTATCTACTGTTGTATTGATAGTGTTTGCTACGGTTTCTAAAATGATCAAAAGAAAAATATGAAAACAATTGAATTGTGATTTGTGATGTATAAGGATGAATTTTACAAATTAAACTGATCAGCTCATCTAAACAAGAGCTGTCAGTATCATAATTGTTATTTAATACTTAAGACTATCAATAGTGATAGCCTTCTGAATGCCGCATCATTGTCTAGATGTGCTGATCGATTTCGGTGAAATGAAATCTATTCTAAATGTGCTATAGGTACCTTTGGCCGAGCCAATGATAGTTGTGCCCTTTTCTACGGCAGCTGCAGCTACATTTTTCGTCGTATCTACAGTGGTATGAACCGTGTTCGCTACAGTATCTATAAAAATGCATTACGATAACGTTTAATGTACATTATAAGTAGAATGTACACGTGGATAGTGTTAATGTAGCGCAGAATAAATTATTGTGCTATTAACCGAGATTTTATAAAACAATAAAAATCTCTATGCATATACTCACTCACTCAATGTACCTACATATAAACCTTTAGCGGTTTTAATGGGACATTTTTTTTAAATACTTTAAGCTACGGTATATTTTGTCGTTTGTACAAATCTGTGGTTCTATTTAGTGTAATTTAGTGTAAGTGTATAATGTATATCATGGAAATATATTATGTGACTAATGCATTATTATATTGAAATGTAATAAAAATAATAAATTATAAAATTAAGTGCTAATATCTCTAGCAATGGATCCATTATTGTAAATGTTACGTACGCTAGTAGCAACCGCAATATCATCGAGTTTTCTCTGTCCCGGTTCTTACTTGCGGTATTTTCTAAACTTGTCAACACAATGTTATTATTAGTTCGACTTTCATCGCCTTTTACGATAGTTATTGGGTCAATAGAATAATATTGGCATTTATAGCTCAAACTCTATCAGCGGTGGATTTTTCAAAACCACTGTTTTTTTTTATTTACCCTAGCGAAATATTATCTAATGATACCTACATGATTCAGTTTTAATTTACCTGTGGCACTGTTAACATATGATTTTCCTGTATCGACGGCGGACTGAGCAACATTTTTAGTCGTATCTACAGTGCTTTGAAATGTGCTCTGAACTGTATCTAAAATTACAATAGTTTATGAAATGTTTAACTCCAAACATGATTATTTCAGTTCAAGCAAAATGCTTTGGGTATTTACCTTTGGCTGAATCGACGTATGTTTTCCCAGTCTCTAGTGTACTCTGTGCAGTTTTCTTTGTGCTATCTACTGTGCTTGCAACTGTATCTACGGCGCAAAAATAACGTAAAATAAGATTTCTGAATAAGTACAGAAAAGTATAAGTAAATAAAATTACAAACAAAATGTGTAATCATCATCATCATCATCAACAGGCTAATAATGTTCCCACTGCTGGGACACAGGCCTCCTCTCTTTTTGAGAGGGAATGGGCTATAATCTACCACGCGGGCCCAGTGCGGATTGGTAGATGTCACATGTCTTCGATTTTTTTTGGTTCTAAGACATGCCGGTTTCCTCACGATGTTTTCCTTCACCGTTTTGAGAGCAGCGGTGATGAAATAAATTACACAAAGTAATGTGCCTGCCTGGGTTCGACTTCGAACCCACGACCACGAACCGTTCGTAAGTCGGGGCCGTTACCACTGGGCCACCGCTGCTCTATGATCAAAATGTGTAAAACCAAACACAAAATATTCAAGAAAAACTTCGCTTTGTAAATAGAAATACATACCTTTAGCACTCTCTAAATAGGATAAGCCCATGTCATAAGCAGAGCTTGCAGCACCCATAGATGCATCATAGGCCATTTGGAAAGAACTTTGTGCGGTATCTAAAGCATTATTAGCAAAAACACACAGTTTTTAATCACAGGGCACCACAACACAAAAACGACAAAAAAAAACAAAATATTAAAAAAATACCTTTGGCACTATCTACATAAGTTTTTGTCGTATCTACGGCAGATTGAGCGGCGTGTTTTGTGTTTTCTACGGTACTATTCACTGTATTAGCGACTGAATCTAAAAATATACAAACAAAATAAACAAAAAAACAGAAAATGAAAAAGACAGCCTAGGTATTTGATCACATGTATAAAATTTACCTCTTGCGGTTGTGGCATACGTTTTGCCGGTATCGATAGCCGATTGGGCCACTCTTGATGTGGTATCTACAGAACTTTGAATAGTGCTTGAAACTGTATCTACAAAACAATTGCAAAATAATAAAAATAAATTAAAAAACAACAAATAAAAAATCTATAGGTACTAAAAAAAAATTGGATGGGTGGGTACCTTTTTATTTCTTAAATTCAATTGTTTTTGTTTAAAAAAAACAAAACACTAGCCAACCAAAGACCTTAAAAATAACTTTAATTATTGTTACAGATTTTAGCAACGGTTGCCAAAAAGTATTACCGTTCCACCCACCATTTTCAAGAAAGGCATGATGACAAGATGGTTTGTTTACCTTTGGCTGAGTCCGCATACGCTTTGCCGGTGTCAACGGCTGAATTAGCCGCATTCTTTGTACTCTCATAAGAACTGCTCACAGTATCTATAATAGTGCAACGTTAGTTCATGCAGATAGTGAGAGAAGAGAAGAAGAAGAGTTTATTGACAATAAAAAACTATTACGTAAGTAATCTTACCTTTAGTTGTGTTGTATGCAGATTCTGCCGCCTTTTTCGTGTTGTCTGCTGTTGTTGCCAATGTGTCTATGGATAGAGGGGTTGCAAAATAAAGGGTTTAGCAAACTACTAAAATAGTAGAAATTATAACAACTACGGGTACTAGAACGATACAGATTTTAAAATATAGTGAACTCATCTAACTTCGTGATAAAGGCATTTGTGCACTCGTACAGCCCTATGATACCGTTAAAACCAAATATCACCGAATTAGGCGAATCACAGAATTAGATGAGTTCACCCTAGTTCTAAAATCTCAACAAAATTGTTAAAAAAATACAAGCAACAAAAACTTTTACTACATTAGATTTAAGTAATAAAAAAAATAACTACATACAATGTAGGTACCTACAAACAAAATTACATAAAATTCCAAAATACTATTTAAAAATCGACTAGGTAATCACATTGATCTGAAAATAAATCGATTAAATTAACACCCTTACCTTTAGTGACATCTACAGCTTTCTTGCCATCAGCGAGAGCCTTGCTGGCCGCATCCTGCGCCTCTCCAGCAGCCAGAGATACCTTCGACAGTTCCTTGTCCAAGGCATCGATGGCTGAGTGCTTCGCGTCATTCGCTGATAAAAATATAACAAATACTGGTTAACGTACAAGGTTTTATAAAATGTGGCAGGAAATCATCCGGTTAATTTGCGAAAGACATTCCAATATTTTGTAAATTCGACACAACACATTATTAAGGTACGTGGATGTTGTAACTCTAAAGAATGACCTTTTGATGAAATACTCATTCTTGACAGTTACATGAACTTGGAGGGTTGTAATGATGATTTTGATGATTATAATTCTGTAACTGCAAACGTCTTACACCCGCAAATCATATTTTCACTAACATACAACCTAGCACTGACCTGCAAATCGCTAAAAACGTAAGAAAATTTGAATTTCGCGGGCTACCCTGGAACATCAACCTTAGGAAGCAATGAAATATTAATTTCCTTCCTTCTGATTTCGATACTAACGCGTAATGCAGTACGTAATGAGGTGTACTCAGGTGTAGATGCTACAGTAGTTAGGCTTATCATTTGGCTGATTCGGCTGGACACAGTCCGCGACCTTCCAAACAGTATCGTGATCAACTGACTCATCAGACTTGAAATAGATTGAATCTTTGCGAATGCCAAAAACTTGCACCGTTACCATTCGTACTCCAGACATGATTTAAGAACAGCTACGGCAAGTGGCCCAAATAGGTAGCTGTGTTTAGGTTGCCTACTTGCCTTATCCAATATTTCCTTTTCCTCATAATTATCATCATAAAAGAAGTCCGTAAATAAATAACAGAGCCACAAATAGATTTAATTGACCATGTTGTTTGTACGTGTTGGATTGGACAAAACGTGTTCTCAGATAAAAAGATAAATAGTGATGTCCTGTGTATTAATTGTTTGATCCAATTTAACTAATTAGTTTATATTATAGTTGCTTTATATCTTTACTTGATTAGAACGACTCTGATGCAACAGGGTATTAGGTACTCAAAAGAGGTTAATTATGTATATCTTAGTCATAATGAAACCATTTAAAACTTCATCAATCGGCCTAATTTTCCACTCTTTTAATGCGCTTAACATTAAAAAATTGTTAAAACACAGAAGTAATTAAATATCGTTTTAATTAACTAACTTGTGTTTCTAGGTAAGTTAAAAATATACATACCTATTTAGAAAACTCTAGAATCTCTGCATGTGGTATGATTTGGTATATTTTAAAAGTCAGTAAGTACAGTTGTACATAGATTTATTGGTGCATAATTGGAACCAATCGGAAATGATATGTAGGTATTGTTTTTCTATACAATTGTAACAAATAACTCCAAAAGTATTTAATTTTACCAACATCGCCTTTCAGTTAATTAATTAATTTCAAGCACCATGCAGCGCAGTAGTATGGACTGATGGACATAATTATATATAGTTCCTTGCATTAAGCTATGCAAGTAGCTATTATGACACAATTTGTCTTCAATCATTGTAGCAAAGTTGAATGCGATAGAAATAAATTAATGCGAGTCATTCTATTGTTTTCTACTAAACTCGAATATATATGTAGCATGAAGTTATGTTAAAGCCACACAATTGAAAAAAAACTGTAAAGTTCGATAATCAAGTAAGTAGTTCTTAAAAGGATTCCTATTTAAATACCTTGGTATATAGATTCCAGGATATCTAGAGGGCACTTATACTTAAACTACGGAAAGAAGCCATTAATACTAACAAGTTATAAGGGTCAACGGACGGAAATGTTATGATGCAAGTAGGCTAGCCTGTTGGATTTATTTATAGAAACTATGATTATTTTCAAACCTACACCACTTTGCTCATGATTCTCATACTGATCATTTAAAGGCGAGTGGATATCAGAAAATATTATAATAACAGGTAGGTATGACTTAATCAGCATTAATTTCCCCACTGTTGAGACAGAAGAACACCATTTCTATGAGAGGGAGTGGGCTGTAACTGTAATGCATCACGTGGGCCCAGTGCGGGTCCACTGGTCATGAAAACAAGGAACGTGACAAACCTGTGCCCGCAGCATCAGTAGCGCTCTTCTGAGCCCCACCAATGAGTTCACCGGCCTTTTTGACCTGGTCTTCAACGACATGGGCAGCTTCTTGTGCCTTCTCTGCGGCGACTTGCTCGGCATCCTTCTTCTTGCGGTCGAAGAGGGAAGCAGTCTTCTCGCCGATGCTTCGGAACGCCCCTGGAATTTTAGTCGATTAGTAAAGGCACAGCACTAGTGTTTGCTTCGATTTTTTATAAAAAAATATAATTTAGTTATTTCTTCATGTGATTCTTGTAGGTTTTTATATCCAATATCCATGTACGATCGAAGACAGTTCCGCCTGATCATTTAAAAATAATTTCGCCTAAATCGTGCCGAGGCGCTGCCACGGGCTAGCGAGCGATTCTATTTCTTGAGTGCAAGCAAAAATGAGCTTAGTGGTGATCAGGCGCATAAGACCGCCAAAAACCGCCAAAAATTTATTTAAAATCTAGTCATCATATTTAATATAATAATAGGCACGTCTAGATCGTTCTCTTTATAGAAGAAGAACTCTTACGTCATTTCCTACTGACAGATTCAGATTCAGAATCATTCATTCACTCGTTCAGAATTTCGAAACTACTTGTCTATGATCTTCAATCCTTTCAAGTTCGCGGTGGTTTTGAGAAACTAGAGTACCCGACTAACCGCTATATCGTAAAATATTTGTTTATCAACTTCCAGTAGGTACCGCTTTGTGATAATATATTCAAATGAGAATCGGATGGGCCATAAACTTTAACGACAGAAAGGGACCTTACTCGTAAACAAACACTGTTCTTAGAACAACATTGAATGAATATTTAATCATGTTTCAGCTGATTAATTTTGTCAAGTACAGACACTTCACAAATTGGGTTTTCGTGGTTCCTTAAAGAACCTACATAATGCTCTTAACAATAATAATGGAAGTACTTATCTACCTAATTTATTTTCCTAGAAAATAAAAAGAATAGATAATGAATAGATAGGTATGTGTTTAATAGCTGTTTATATTTTGATTACGGTCACAAAAAAGAGCTGTACTAAAATTAGTCTACTCTTGAATTCTTCTGATTTCTTGATGCTATAGCTATCCAAAGATATACTAACTCTATATAAAATCCACAATAAGCTTTACGCGTGACACAGTGAAAGCTCACTTATCGATTTCTTTTTAAAAGCCATAGTGTTCCATTTAACTCGCGCGACAGAGCGCCGCCTTGTTATTGATTTTCATAGCAGAACTTTTGCGCGGTCAAGGTGGCTGAGTCAGCCTTTACATAGAGCATATCACACAACATGTTATGTCAACTAAAGTATAGTTACTCACTTCCTATAACCAGTTTATCTAGTAAGCTTGAAATAATTTGCAGTACGCAGGAGGCCCGAGTCTGCCTGACAGTAAGTCTATAGTGGGCAGAGACACAAATTACCCGCGTTACACGAGGCACACCCACGAGTAACAACAGGCACACACACTTGACATGTTCATGGGGCTCGTGGGTTTGAATATCAGCATATTTCCTGCTAATATTTTGCTTCCTTTGTTAGCCTAAGAAGGTAAATCCATCATAAATGTTAGCCGTAACCAAAAATAACATGTCATTGTTTAAATAGAGTCTAGCTTACAACGTAATCGTTACAACCTGTACAGTAAACAGGAATAATACGAGGCACCATGGATACAAAATAACATTTTTACAATAATTTTATTAAACGTGAAATATGGGAAAAATTTCATAATATAATACAATAAAAGAACTCACCAAGGTTCTTGTCTATCGGAAAGCGTGGAAACATTTAAGAATTATTTATATTGAAATAAATTGTTCAAAGATTAATAGAATTAACTAAATCCATGCTTTACTTTTAGTTCTACGAGTACCTAGCTAGAATGGTGATGTGAACTGTGGTATTTTCATAGTCACTAAATACCTGTTAATTGATAAGTACAAAATTAGGACGAACATAACATGGTGATAGTGTAGTGACACGGGTGACCAGACATAACTTGATTACGTGCATCTACAAAATACTAGTTAGGTATACAAAAATACTAGGTTCATTTATCTTGTTGTTTCATGAAGATTCATGATTTCTAATTTCTACAGCATGAGCACGTTATGATACAACATTATCTCAAGGTGAACATAGGATTGGTTATGTTTACGACTTCTAATTTCTAAGATAAGACGAATGTAGGAAAAAAAAAATCAAATGTTTTCGAACTTGAAAATATTTGATTGTTAATTAGATAGGTATTGATATTTTTTCGATTTGTATCTTTATTGGAATGAAGATTTAGTTTAAGTATCCAGAATTTAATAAATAACTCCAGTGTTCCATAACAAAACTATTTGGCCGTTATCAAGATTGTTTTCTTTACATCTGCAGTGAGATGAAATAAAGATAAGATTTAATGAGAAAAACATTCTTGACCAGACCGGATCTTGTTCATTTAATTCTTGCAATGGATTCCACTCAAGCTATTAATATATTTTAACACAATCTTGTCTCTCGGCGGACTGACAAATCGGAATCAATCGATACTGTCGGCCGATGCCACGACCGATTGACCGAACGAAAATAGAGTAGTGCGTAGCGAGTCGGTCAACTCGGGATCATCGCTCGCTCGCCTTCCCGGCTGTTTCGTAACTCGTGCTGATTGATATGCCAAATAGCTTTCAAGTGGTAATAATATAGCTATGTGTCAAATAGAATAGGCCATACTTATTGGTTTTTATTCATAAAGTGCATATTTCGTTGAATAAAACTATAATTGGTTTTTCATCAAGGGAAAAAAACTGAAGAAATAAAATTTACGATCCCTGCCATGACGCGAAACGATCGGCCGCGAACGCTACTATATTTACCGAGATTAAAAATACCCTATGAGATAACAGGCCGCGCGAAATTCTTAACACATAGGCACACTGAATAGTACGAAACGAATACACTCATAGTGCACTTGATCCAAATGTTCGGATTATTTACGGATTACTTATATGTATTAAATACACGGGCAGTCCCAGAAGTACAAAATTGAATAGTTATGAGGTTTTAGTAATAAAGTCAAGTTTTGAAAAAGTATATCGAATTAAAAGGACTAAGTACAGCAATAAATAAAAAACAACTTGAAGTTTGTGTTTGCTTTGGGTCTATTATACTGTTTGGCTGCCCTCATAAGAAAAAAATATGTTATTGATTCATCATACCTCAAGGGCATCTTCTTACAACATCATGTACCATTACATAATATGATTACCGTACATAAATGTAGGTCTAATAGTATCTATAAAAGTTGTATTAGATCTAGAAGCAATTCGACGGGAAATAACAGATTACGAAGTTGACGTTGCAATCGATATCATATTGCTTTGAATCGCCTACGTTATTGATTCTAAGGACAGTCTGAAACATAACACATGGAGTCATGGACTGATTGAAAAGTTAGCGCATGTGTTTGTTCGCTTATGAAAAATTCACCTTACGCACAACTGACTCAATTAACAATTTCCTAGTATAAAGCAATAAAATGTCATTGGTCGCCTGCTAGTCTAGGTCTCGGCCTCGCAAGCCCAGAAAGTCTAGATCCAGGTATCGATCGGCCTGCGTCAGACTGGTTTTATGAGCACTGCGGCAGCATTTGTGACCTAGGACGCGACCCACCCACGTGAAGCGTTCACAACGTTTTTAAAATGCTCGTTCTCACATATTTTATACCTTTATGGCCAGAACCAGATGTTATCAGTCGAAACGAATATTGCTAACGTGTTTTATAAATATAATAGAATGACACACTCTAAACATTGTAAAGCACTTTATACGGCAAATTGTGTTTATATCACCGTTATGCACCATGATTACCCCTGAATGTTTTAGACGTAATCTCTGGAGCGTCCTATCTAATTTAGCTGTCATTATCGCAGAACTGTTTATGTACAAATTACAGATTCCTTCCCCGATACAAGCTTGTAAGTAACCAATTGAGATAAATATCCGGTCTGAAGCAAAGTGACATCACATTCATATCCATTTGCTGCCTGTGATGTCATTTCAAGATTTAGAACTCTCAGAAAACGTACTTTAAATTTTAAATCTATTTTATTATGAGATTGTTTATTTCCTTTTCATTACTCATACTCTGAAAGTAGGTCATAACATGCCTGCGAAGCGGGTTGAAAGTACTACTTTTCAGCCCTAGGGAGAATCGCTTTCTACTGACAACTGTCAAATTATTTGATGTAATTGGGAGCAAGCCTATTGCCATCAACCAATGTAATTCGGAGCAAGCCTATTGCCATCAACCGATGTGAATAGGTGAAAGCCTATTACCACCAACCAATGTAATTAGGAGCAAGCCCATTGTTATCCACTGATGTAATTGGGGGCAAGCCTATTGCAATCAACTGATGTAATTAGGAGCAAGCCTATTGCCGTCAACCTATGTAATTAGGAGCAAGCCTATTGCGATCAACCAATGTAATTAGGAGCAAACTTATTGCCATCAACTGATGTAATTGGGGGCAAGCCTATTGCCGTAATTAGGAGCAAGCCCATTGCCATCAACCGATATAATTAGGAGGAAGCCTATTGTCATCCACCGATTTGGGTAATTGGGAGCAAGCCTATTGCCATCAACTGATGTAATTAGGGAAAAGCCTATTGCCTCCAACCGATGTAATTAGGAGCAAGCCTATTGCCATCAACCGATGTAATTAGGAGCAAAGCCTATAGCTATCCACCGATTTAGGTAATTGGGGGCAAGCCTATTCCCATCAACTTTCCTTGTATTCGTAATGCAGTGTTTACCTCGGGATAAAGACTTATTTAGTCCCTCGAACCTGTGCTCGAACTATTAGCGCCCTCACTACGATCGGGCGCCAAACCCCGTCTCGGGACTAAATAAGTTCCTTTCACCCCTAAGGTAATAATGTACTATTTTGAAAACATGACGCTAATAGGTACGAATTGAACGATTGAAACAAAAAAACAGTAATTTTATTTTCAAACTAAAATATCAGTTATTTAATAGATCAAACACAAGATTAGCCTGAAATGTGTTAAAAACACGCAGTATATCACATGTTTTATTAATTAATTAAAGGGCGGTCACTGTACTAAATAATTGTAACTGGGTAGTTCTGTTATACTCAAACTCATATATTTTATAGTACAGTCGTCGGCCACAGACCGACCGCAAGGTCACTTGAAACAAAGGATTACTTTACACCTGAGAAATACGCATCAGTGTAACAGCTACGAAATACGCCCCAAGAGAACGAATGAAAATTTTTGTCATTCGTTCAATATGATGTATACAGTCTCTTCAGTCTTCACTATAATAATGATTAATTTAAATTATTTTTTATCTGAATTACGTGACTGCGTAAAAATAAGATGAAACAGTTGTTCCAGATCTTATTAGAATCTCTTTAATCAAGACTGAGGGCGACATCTCGGGATCAAGAATTAAACTAACGACTACGTCATAACACGTCATACGCCTTTCACTCGCGCAATTACTTGTATCCGTATAGTTCTACTGTTCAGTTCAACTAGTAGGACTAAACGGAGAAAAAATCCATTTAGTTCTACTATCTGCTGTATGAATTTTAATTGAACTAAACGGACAAAAAAGTTCTTTTAGTACTACTAATTTCCATTGTATTAGAACTATACGGATACAATGGGTTGTACTACGGAGAAGTAAATTTACCCATGGTTCAACTGGGTTCAACTGGTTGTTCTATGGGGAAATATCTTTACCAATGGTTCAATTACAGTGAGTTGTTCTTTCCTTGGTCCAACTAGTTGTACTTCTGGGAATTGAATGTATGATCTATGGAACAACTACTGGTAATAAACAGGAAAAGGTTATCTATTAATGCTGAAGTGCAATGCAATTACTACCTCC
Organism: Diarsia mendica; assembly: GCA_949316265.1. Classification (NCBI taxonomy): domain Eukaryota; kingdom Metazoa; phylum Arthropoda; class Insecta; order Lepidoptera; family Noctuidae; genus Diarsia; species Diarsia mendica. The sequence continues at coordinate 19,432,111 of OX438899.1, forward strand.
TCTTTTAACCAAAATTATAATACGACCGTCTCGCGACAGTATCCTTTATGGGCGGCATGGGCACCGGGCCGTAGGCCGACGAAGGAGGCCGGCGGAGGCCCGGCACTTCGGGGACAGAAGACAATAGTGTTATGTAATATGCGAGCGAAGCGAGCGCGCGTCATGGAGTACAACATGCGTTGCATGTATGTTTGTTTTACACGATCATCCTATCCCCGTGGTCCAACCAGTTGGACATAATTCCGGAAATTAGTAGTACTAAATGTTGTATTGTAATGATACAATGTGATAGCGGATAATCTCCATTTATTATTTAATATAAAAAGACTTACATCGGATGGATACAATCTTGTTCATGTTCCAGTTGACCAGAGAGAGTCGAGTGGGATGTGTTCACAGACAATCATCTACAATTAAGGCATTGACACATGAACCTGTTTCTACTATAAGGCTATGCCTACACAATATACAACATCCTCCCCTTCTTATAAACAAAGTTTTAATTCTACTTTACTATTCAACATTAATTTTTTACTTAACATAATCACTTAAATAAGCAGGGCGTTTTACAATTCTACTACTTCTAGTTTTTACAATCTCTTTGTCCGTTACAACATTATTTGGGTTTACATTTCTACTCCCACCTTCGCTTTCAATATTATTGGGATTTACATTTATCTTTTCTCTTTCTGTTACATTATTATTTGGATTAAACTCTATGTTCCTATCAATTAGCTCTTCATCAATCACATAATCACTGTCATTTTTCTCCTTATATTTACCTCCTTCTATTAACATCTTTCTATTTCTCATTATTACCTCTCCATTTTCCTTTTTTACATAGTAGGATCTTGGATTACAACTTTTTCTTATTACTATACCACTTTCATGCGGTTTTCTATTCGACTCATCCTGTATTTTAACTACCTGACCTTCCTTTAATTCTGACAACTTTCTTTGTTTCATTCTTCAATTGACTCATTTTTGCATCTGTAATATGGTAACTATTCACAACTGTACCAACATGAGTTTCAAGATCTAATTCATAAGACTTCTCTGTATTATTTAGATAGGATCTACTTAAATGATCGGCTATTAGTAACTCCTTTCCTGGCTTATACTCTAAATCAAACTGATAGTGTTGTAAAGCAGTTCTAATCCGTTGTAATCTAATTGGGCTTTTGTTCAGAGGCTTTGAAAAAATGGATACCAGCGGTTTATGATCTGTTTCAACTTGAAACCGTTGACCATACAAAAATTGATTGAATTTAGTGCATCCATACAAAATAGCTAAGCTTTCTTTTTCTATTTGACTGTAATCTTTCTCTGTATCTGTCATTGCTCTAGATCCATACGCTATTGGTTGACCTTCTTGCATAATAACAGCACCTAATCCTTCTTTGCTTGCATCCACGCTTAAAGTTATTTTCTTATTTATGTCAAAATATGCTAATACAGGAGGTTCACTAATTAATTTAAGTATCAAGTTGTAAGCTTCTTTTTGCCTAACCTCCCATACAAATAACACATTCTTTTTAATTAATTCTCTAAGTGGAGCAGTTATTTCAGATATGTTAGGAATAAACTTTGAAATATAGTTTATCATACCTAGAAACCTTAGTACTTCTTTTTGATTTTTTGGTTCTGGCATCTTCTTTATTGCTTCTGCTCTCTCTCTATCTATTTTTAAACCATCTTTAGTCAAAACATATCCTAAGTACTTCACTTCTTTTTGATTTATTTTACATTTTTCAACATTAAATTTTACACCGTGTTCTCTAGCTCTTTGTAGTACTTTTTCCAATATTCTGTTACTTTCCTCTTCTGTTTTAGCGTAAATCAACAAATCGTCAATAAATGTACAGACTCCCTCCATATTAAAAATATTTGCATAAATTCTTTGAAACACTTCTGGACTCGAACACAGACCAAACGGTAATCTATTGAAACAAAACCTACCATAGGGTGTATTAAATGTAGTCAGTTGTTTACTGTTTTCACTTAATTTGACCATATAAAAACCTTTATTTGCATCTAACGTGCTAAATACTTTACTTCCTTTTAATTTGCAAGTAATTTCTTCTAATTTAGGTAACATTATTTGTTCTCTCATAATCTGAGTATTTAAGTATTGAGGATCCAGACATACTCTAAGTGAACCATTTGGTTTAATTGCAATTACCAAAGAACTTACAAAATCTGTAGGTGTATCAATTTTAGAAATAATCCCTTGTTGTTCCAAGCTATCCAACTCACTTTTTAACTTAGGCATTAACTTAAACGGTATATGCCTACATGGTTCTATTTTTCCTATCCAGTTATCTTTTAGTTTTATATCATATTCATAGTCTTTTATCAGCCCTATTCCTTGGAACACATCTTTGTATTTTTCATATAATGTATTATTACTCTGAATGTTATCAACAATGTTTCTTTGCACTATCTCAAATTCCAATAAAGTAGATAACCCTAAAATAGGCATTAAATTCTGTTCACACACTTGAAACACCACATTTTTAATTTTAGTTCCTATTTGACACTCTAAGGTTACTTGTCCTACAGTTTGGATTAAATTACCATTATAGTTTTTTAAAATTAAATTACTCACATTAAATTTATTCACATTCATGGACCTGCAACAATTTTTTGACAAAATGTTACACTGTGCACCGGTATCTATTTTAAAATTTATTATGTTATTACTTTTCACAAAAGTTACCTTTTGAAACCAGTCATTATTAATATTGTTAACATATACCTCTTGTTTATCCTCAGTTTGTACGGCTCTTATTTCTTCCGACTTAGATCTGCACATTCTTGCAAAGTGGTTGATGCGCTGACACTTCATGCATCTCTTGCCATAGGCCGGACAACTTCTGGGTTGATGTTGAAAACCACAACGAGTACAGTTTTGTTTCCTCTTGTCTGTAGTCTTACTTCCATTCTTCTCTATTTTCTCATTTCTTATAAAATTTCTTCTATTATTATATCTTTGTTCTTCTGTTTTATCATTACTCTTGAAATTATTTTTCTTTTTTATATCTATCCCTTGTATTTTTGAGCAGCTAGCCTCTTTATGTTCAGCAAACTCCTTTACTTGTTTCTCTACCAATTCTGCAGCTCTGCATATTTTTATAGCTTTTTCCAAAGTCAACTCGCTCTCTCTCAATAATCTATCTTTTATTTTGCTCTCTCTAATTCCAGCTATAATTCTATCTTTAATTAGTCTCTCCCTCATTTGACCAAAGTTACAATCCTGACTTAGCCTATTTAAGTCTGCTAAAAAGTCTTCAAAACTTTCTTCTTTCTGCTGTCTGCTGAAAAATTTGTGTGCATTGACGCTTTCATTACTTTTAGGTATGAAATACTCATTGAATTTTTCTATCATCTTTGCGTAATTATACTCATTCTCTGCTATTCCAAAGCTTTCATAGATTTCAATTCCTTGGTCACCCATGGTGTGTAGGAACACTGCAACCTGTACCTCCTGGCTTTTATCTTTTAAACCTGCTGCAATTCTATACAGCTCAAATCTTTTCATCCACTTTTTATACTCTTCTGTGGTGCAATTTTTAATGGAATTTGGGGGTTTTAAGCCCAAAGCGTCCCTGGACACGCCTTCCGCCATTTTCGATAATCTTAGTTTTACAATTACTAATTACTTTCTTCACACTGTATCTAGTCTCTTATTTTATTTATATTCCGCAGCGCCATGTTGTATTGTAATGATACAATGTGATAGCGGATAATCTCCATTTATTATTTAATATAAAAAGACTTACATCGGATGGATACAATCTTGTTCATGTTCCAGTTGACCAGAGAGAGCAGTGTTGCCAGTCGGGTCTTGTCAGAAATAACCTAAAATATTTAAAATGTAACCTTTTTGTATAAAAAATAACCTTTCCTATTTTTTTATTGGAAAGGTATTAAAATTTGATAGAATAGAATATTAGTTGCTGTACTTACAGAAACATCGATGAGTATTTAAGAAAGATACATACTAAATATTAATCTTAATTTCTTTATTATTTGTTATAATTCCAAAATTTATAATTATTTAATATAATTATTAATAATCACAAACAAAATACAAACACTAAACTTTAAACTTTCGGTGACAAGTTGACAACAAATAATTAAAGTGGCGGCAGGCGGTAACGGGCAGGCACGATACGACGGCAAACGAACAACAACGAACGAATGAATCCGATCAGATCCGACCGATCGAGCGAGCGAGCGAGATACAAGTAGTGTACGTGTAACCAGGTGTAACCGTGTACAAGTGTAAAAGAGTACGTACGTGTTGTTCTAATAGAGATGGCTATGATTGTTCGTATCCACTCTAACGTCCCGGTCTCTTTTGACCAACTTTTGACACGTTTTTAATTAGTTAGAGGTCTGTGGTTTTAGTTCTACTGCCAACGAAGCTTACCAACATGAAAAATTCTAAAACGAGCATTCCATTACACGTTACATATAAATAAGAAATAGTTAATTCTACAAATTCCGAAAAAGCACCTAAAAGTAACCTTTTCATTAGTGTAACCTAAAAGTAACCAATGCAGTTCAAAAATCACCTAAAAGGTTACAAAAGTAACCTTCTGGCAACACTGAGAGAGAGTCGAGTGGGATGTGTTCACAGACAATCATCTACAATTAAGGCATTGACACATGAACCTGTTTCTACTATAAGGCTATGCCTACACAATATACAACACTAAAAGAACTTTTTTGTCCGTTTAGTTCAATTAAAATTCATACAGCAGATAGTAGAACTAAATGGATTTTTTTCTCCGTTTAGTCCTACTAGTTGAACTGAACAGTAGAACTATACGGATACAATGGCGCAATTGGTTAAAATATTGTTCCCTATGACCCCTCTCCTCGAATCTTGTACATGACATCTCCATTACAATCAATTTTGCTTTTGAACTACACGCATCTTTTATTTTATCCAAAAATCCTTCGATAATTCTTCGCATCTCATCAATCAGCTTGCTTGCCTGAAAAAGCCTTCACCGCTGCTGCACCACAGTCTTGTTTCTGTTACTATCAATGTCTACTTATGAGTCATGACGATTAAAGCCCGTTGTATAGCAAGAATAAACAATTCTAGATGGAAACTTAATGACTCCATTAAAGTTGAAAAACGTGTCCCAATTGATATTCAAATTAGCAGATGCACTAGATAGCTAGCTTGCATTCTTCTTTTCTATCCTTTATGGAGTTAAAAAACACACAACATTTAACCCACATTGCTAGTGCTAAAATAAGAATATTGCTCCAACCGGTTTGCCTGGCCATTTTAAGATAATCAAGTTTTATTTTAATAAAAACATGTCGAATACAGAATTAGGTTATTACCTGAGAAGAGATGAAAGTAACAAATCAAATTTTGCCAAGCTGAACTAATTTACCTCCTTCGTATTCTTCATTTTCATTTACCCTTTATAATATAGTTTTTCTTTAGCTTACAGTCATATCGTTCGTAACTTCGTACCAACATTCCTGTTGATGCCCAAAGGCTTAATTACTGCAAACGCCAAGAAAGAATTCCCCTGCGCAGCTTGCGTAAGAACCATCTCGGCATATGTCTGTCCTCTTTGCGCTTGTTTACGTTGCGGTTTGTTAGGACGAGATCGAGGCACGAGGAGCCTCGGATATTAATATAATGGCGGGCCCCGGTACTGGCTGACCTTGGTGATGTCATCGTGCAACCGGCGAGATTTGTTTTCGTTGCTCTGTTACGATGAATTTTATTTGTTGATATTGTTTACTAGGCGAGCCGATGCATATTCAACGCTATTTGAACTACGTGACCCACTGATAATGTTTTGTCGAAGGGGAATACGCTATCTTGGTCGGACGCGAACGCAATGAGCTCGAGTCTCGACGGAACTACGACAGGTTGTCGATATTATGCAGGAATGTGATTTGTAAACGGAAACTATTACCACAACTAAATACGACTGGTTACGTGACTTTGAACGGTGTTGACCCACCCGGGTCCCGGGTACTTCTTGGTATAACCCCCACCCCACACCGTGGTAGGTAGGTACTATTTTTTTTAAGTGACAATAAAATTAGGAAGTTTCTTAATTTTTTTGCAAAAGCCTCATAAATGGAAACTGTGCCGATTTAATTTGTCATACTAGCTTGTTTACCGGTGTTGAATAGTCAGCAATTATTCAGCATCTACTATTGTAAAAAAATTAGTGTTTAGTTATAGATAATGTTTAGCATTGTGTAAAGTACTCATCATCAGCCTATTGCAATCCCCTGCTGGATATAGGCCTCTTTAATCTTGCGCCACTCAACTCTCATCCAGTTGTTACCAGCCACTCTGCGAAGATCATCGCTCCACCGAGCCTGAGGGCGTCCCACCTTACGCTTGCCGATTCGCGGTCTCTACTCAGGAATACGTCTGCTTCAACGGTCATCGGTTCTGCGGCTAAATGGCCGGCCCACTGCCACTTCAGCTTACCTACTTATTCTGTGAGCTATGTCGAAAACTCTGGTCCTCTGTCGGATCACCTCATTTCGGACGCGATCCCTGAGAGAGATTCCTAGCATAGCTCGCTGAGCGACTTTAAATTTATGGACCAACCGTACCGTGAGTGTCCACGTTTCAGCCCCGTATGTCATACCAGGCAGGACGCAATGGTTGTAGACCTTAGTCGACGAAGCTTCCCAAAAGCTGCCAAGCCCAGCTGGATTCTTCTATTGTCTATTGGCCTCTCTCTCAAAGTTGTTTTTATCATAGTCCACACGTGTAAAGTACTCTACCTTCGAATAATGGAAAAGTACATTCATAAATAAATTAGGAGCTGCCAAAAAACTGATACAGTTTCAGTTTGGCAGAACTAGGTTTTTTTTTTGTACCTAAATTGATTTCACCACAAATAAACACGATTTCCTTTTTATTTTTTATTATTTTAAGTGGAAAATTATAATAGTCCGGGTAACAAGGAAAATGTGTCTCTATCATTCGCTTTGTCATTCATACAACATGTACCTACCTTCGTTTTAAAATTACAATTTCAAACAAAAACACGATTACAGTGGTAACCTATTCTGAATATCAGCAAACAAATAGAGCAATTCTACTTTTCATCAAATTCGCTTCCTAGTTGGTTGTTTCTACCACTTAGATCAATAAACAAACCATTGAGGATTGCTTAGCGTTGCTCTAATTTTACACGGCTTCAGAATTTGGTACTCACATAAGTAGCATGGTATGTTACATCATTTAACCCTAACGCTGATCAGTTGATCACTATCAAGACCTAATTCGTGCACGGAAGAGCAACTTTCTGGTAAGTTTAAGGAACGCAGACTAACGCAGTTTACCCTTGTAAGTAAAATATGTCGAATCACGAAGAACATAGAAATGTGCACAACAAGGAATTTGAATGTACGCTAAACTAAATCATTCAAATTGTAGGTATAAAATATGCTTGTTCGACAAAATTTGGAATATTTTCTAAGCAGGGTACTGGATCTATTTTATATGGAATACAATAGTTCCGACTGGTTTCGACACAGGATATCTTAAATATTTACATATTGTAGAGTGTGGAGGAGTGCATCGAACTCCAAACAAATCCTTATATTCTATTTAAAAAAGATTAGGTGCCTGCTAGCATAGCAAAATGCCGAGAACAGCACGAAATTGTGGAGAGATTACTGTAATGACCACGACCACTCTATGTGTGCCCAATTGATCATTCACTCATCGTGGTCATATTCCAGCCTTATCGATTGACTATCCAGTTTAAAAGATAAGCTTAGTTTATCTTATCACACAATAACTTTGGGCTCTCAACGGAAAGTTTTCTCTAAATCTCTCTAAATATAATTTAGTGCTGTCACTATTTGGAATTTTGGATGGTCCGCGGGCTCGCCAGGCCCAGGATGCAAATACTATTTGAGGGGACTATGAGTCCTCGGGGCTGTGGATTATTGAAAGGATAACGCGGCTCCGACACAAGGGCGAAGAAGGAACATGGGTTTGGTTTTTAGTCAGATGAAGTCTGACACTCCCCTTCGCTCTGCCCAAGAGCGGGGGGAGTTATTCGATGATTTTCCACCGACCAAAAAAAAAAAGGGGACTATGAGCGATTTAGTTAGTGTAGTCTTAACTTTTGTGCTGAACTATTGAAGTAGTGTGGAAGAAGCTCCAAGGTTAAAATTTTAACAATGGTACTTGAACACCTAAAAATATTGACCAAAATCAACGTTGTTTATCACACTTAGCATGTTATGATAGTCCTCTCTAAATTGGGCATATTACTCGCACACTGGGTTCACGTGTAGTTTTATCCGTTCTGATTCAGATTGTGCTCTCATAAAGCGACCAATAGCGTCCATGATAGCTCGGTAGGAGCCAAAACTAACTGATTAACACAATTGAGGAGCACGACAGAGTGGCAGCATGTTGCGCGACACCTAGGTACCTACTTGCTGAGAATAATTCGTTCCTCGAATAAACATAATTCATGTTGCTATTGCTACCCACGTCGTCTGCGTTCTATGAACTTTGACTGCGGCATGCATTCATTGTCCGTAGGGATGCCAGTCTGAGCGTGAGCGGTATTAACGGTATTATAATCAACCGTATCACTTTCAGAGTTCAATAGACTTTTATGGTTTATTGGTTATCTGATTGGACTTTAATACCAGATAAGAAAACATTTATGTAATTCTCATTATCAAGCTTAAGCTCTCTTCAGTACTTTGTACTAATATTATAGTTTCTTTTCTTACACGTGTTTCTCAAACAACACTTTTTTTAACATCTGACTCAGCTACTACGACACATTTTCAATCTAAAATAATTTTTCCACTTCTGGTAAATTTTCTAAATTTGAACAAAGTGAACAACAAGGTTTATAAGATAAGTATAGGAGACTGTTATGCGAGTAAAATACCGATCTTTGTCTTACTTAACTAGCCCCTCGTTAGTCTAGACTCTACTAGAGAGACTGGTTGCCAGCGCGACTCTTGGGCATAAGATGAGATCTTAGGTTAGATTGAACATGGCGAAATTGTAAGAAATTCCTTCGTATAACGGTTGTTCCTGGATTGAAATTATGTCCGGCATTTGGACTTGGAATCTACTTCTAATAATTAGGTACACACGTTTTTTTGCAGAACAGGTCATGCATGGCATGGATCGTGTTAATTTCTATGTAATCTTCAATTACCCTTTTTTCGATAACCACTTTTCTAAAGTAAGTCCGATTACGAAAATTCTTTCACTGATGGGAAACTACATTATCCTCGAGTTCCATAGGATGTTCCCTTGGGATAGTTCCAGGGACACACACACACACACACACTACACACACAGGGGTTCTAGGGTTACACTAGCGACGACACGGGTAAAAGTTAGTTGTTCAGTATTTTCTTTGGAGAGTAGGCTGTGCCCTGAGTGCCCTGACTTATTTTCGAATCCTCTCGACTGCTTGTAATGAGTTGCTAGTTGCAAGACCGTAACTTGCAAGTCATTGTTAAACCAAAACATTGCACCAAGCGTACTAGCAGACGCTAAATACTCCGATACCAAGTAACGTAATATCTGGCACGTAAACAAAGCACATTCCGAGCAAACCATTCCGCAGTTCGTACGAGTGAATCATCAATTTTATTTAATAACTAGGTACTTCGATTCGTCCTACTGACCCTGAAATTAAATCTCAGAGCGTGCTTTTATTCATTAGGTTTATAGTGCAGACGGTGTTTTATAAGACTGCACTTTCTGCACGTCTAATTTGTGGCAATGCAGCAACTGCGGCCAATAGGACTCAGTGTATCGCTTTGGAAACTTGAGGAAAACCAGGATGTTTAATCACGAATCAATCACTCCTCTATAACACTGACATTTTGTTTATATAAAAAGTGCAAGTGTTTGTGCACATATAGCTCTGTTATTCCACAGCAATGTAATTTAATTAACGTCAGCCGATACTTAATCAGTATCACGTAGAGTTTACTCGGTGCACTTGCCCTCGGTCAATCCGCTCCTTGTTGACTAGACATTGTTCTCCGTTTCATCCACAATTGATTAGAAGGCTTCATTCATAATTGCTTTGAATAAACCCATTAAATTATGTTCTGCTTCAGTCAATACTGCTCACTCTACCATTTTTTAAACATTTATTTTATCAAACCCTTAACCCCTTTCCACATACGAAGCCGTTCATGGCTTCGTAAGTTTCTAATTTTTTTACAGATAAACAAAAGATCAATGACTAAATAACTAAATTGTATATTAATAAGCATTTATTCTTAAAACGCTAGGTATTTTTTTCATCTATGGTGAATGCTGAACTGGGAAGGACGGGGCATTAACATCAACGGCGAGTATATATCGCACTTGAGGTTCGCAGATGACATCGTCATACTGGCTGAATCGCTGCACGACTTGCAAGTGCAACAGATGCTGGATGGCCTAGAGGATTCTTCAGTGCGCATTGGTCTCAGGGTGAACTTGGACAAAACCCAGGTTATGTTCAACGAACACGTCACCCCAGGACCTATTGTTGTCAATGGCGATCCTCTCGAGGTTGTTCGAGAATATATTTACCTAGGGCAAACTCTGCAGTTTGGTAAAAACAACTATGAGAGAGAGCCTAATAGAAGAATCCAGCTGGGCTGGACAGCTTTTGGGAAGCTTCGTCGGGTCTTCTCGTCACGCATTCCACAGAGCCTAAAGACTAAGGTCTTCAACCAGTGCGTCTTGCCTGTTATGACATACGGGGCTGAAACGTGGACACTAACGATACGGTTGGTCCATAAATTTAAAGTCGCTCAGCGAGCTATGGAGCGAGCTATGCTAGGGGTCTCTCTCAGGGATCGCATCCGAAATGAGGTGATCCGACAGAGGACCAGAGTTGTCGACATAGCTCACAGAATAAGTAAGCTGAACTGGCAGTGGGCCGGCCATATTAGCCGCAGAACCGATGACCGTTGGAGTAGACGAGTTCATGAGTGGAGACCGCGAATCGGCAAGCGTAAGGTGGGACGCCCGCAGGCTCGGTGGAGCGATGATCTTCGCAGAGTGGCTGGTAACAACTGGATGAGAGTTGCTGAAAATCGAGTTGAGTGGCGTAAGATTAAAGAGGCCTATATCCAGCAGTGGATTGCAATAGGCTGATGGTGATGATGATGGTGAATGCAATCAGTCAAAAGTATTGGAGGTTTTGTGCAGCGTGTCTGGTCAGTGAACAGAAATAATTTTATGCTACTTTTGCAATGGAAAAAAAAACATATTAAACGATGAGTAATAACTTCAAATAAAGTCAATTTGAACTCTTTGAATCATACCTACCAAGCAGGGAAAGGGCATTTTTTTTTACTTTTGTTCGAGTTTTGAACCGTTTTTATCCAAATCCATATATGGATTCGTATGCATTTTATCCTACATACTGTTTGTCATATTTGGATTCGTATGCATTGCTTGCTTTCTACTAACGCTTTCATTTATTTTCTGGAATGGACGTTTCACGGTTCTATGGTGCTTCCAGGTATGTCAATTCTATCCCAGGTGATGGGTACTTGAGTGGTGATGACCTTAATTGGAACTCCGACCCTGAATACGAACTATGGGCGTCCAGCAATTTTTTTTGGAATCCCGGAATCAAGCCGAGTTAGTTACCCAACAAGCCGAGTTGGAATTGGAACTCCGACAAGCAGAATTGGTACTCCAAAAAGCCAAGTCGGAACCCTGACAAGCCGAGGCGGCATTTGATCCAGCTTGCCCGATTCGCCAATACCCACTAGAAAGTCTCGAAAAACCCTAGAAAGACGTAAAAACGTGCTATTGAGTTCTGTACGAATTGATAACATCAATCTTTTCCCCACGTGGATGAAAAATCGACAGTTATGCCAAAACTGCTCAAAGTTCTGTTCTACACCAAGTATGAATCATGAGAAATATATTTTGTACTATAATGACAACCAAAACTATTTCAAGAACTTCAAACAGAATAAAATGCGTAACGCATGCGAAGCCACATATGCATGAACGATACATACGACAGTGCATACGACGCCATAAATGGCTTCGTGCTGAAATTTCAGCAATAACCATAGTAATATTTTTTTTATTGATTTGTACTTCTTAGTTTAGCTTATTAAAACAAAATTACGCAAAAAGATTTTTTTTTTTTGCAACTCCTTCATAATTCATGCAGAAAGGGGTTAAAAGTCTGATTACGTCACAAACAAAAGATTTCTTCATAGGATTTCGCAACAGGGTGAAATGACGCAATGCAGAATATTGAGTAAAAAAATTTGTCGTAATTCTCAGGACCACGGCTATTACTTAGATGTTTTCCGCTAGTCACATTTTGCACAGTGTTGGCTCATCGATCAAATTATAAACATTTCATGATGTTCACATTGATGTATCATGCTTTTGGCAAGACTTTATAACTTCATTTTAATGATTTAAAATAACAATATTTTTAGCAAGGACACGATCGATCGTAATATTTTACACGTTTTAAATAGCAAACGGAACGAATGATGAATGGTGAATGAATTATGTAAGAGTAACCTATTACCTTGAGTCAGAATACACGCGTATTCGTTTTACATAAACTAGTATTTTTTCATTTAGAAGAGCAGCACTATTTTATTTTTAGGTTAGTAGGTGTACTGCATGGTGTACAGTCCGTGTACTGCAATCAATTTTATTGTTTTGGCGCGAATGCAGAGTGAGAACGTGACTTGGGGTGTTAATTATTTAAAACGCTATAACGCCATTAGCGACTTTGTGCAAGGAATGGAGAACGCGTATTACTGCGTAGTTTTCATTCCTTATTGCTTCATGAGTTCATTACTTCAGATTTTGCGTCTTACCAAGATTTTGTTTGATTCTGCGCGCTGCGTAACAAAACTGGTCGTTGTACTAATATTAGGAATATCCAATAATTAAATATTCGTTGTTATTCTTAAGCTTTTAATTAACGTGTAAGAGACAAAAGAATTTTGGATTCTACACACAGACATCAAGGTCTAACGAACGGTAGTGATTTCCTTATTTAAGTAGGTACCTAAGTCAAGTTCATTTTCCGTTTTATTTTTTTAGTTTGGTGAGAAAATAAGAGAATAAGTCTTTTCAAAAGATAATATTTGCAACACGTAATCCACCGTCTTTGTTTAAATTGCGAAGATTGCTCTTTGCATTATTTCGTGGCTAACAAAGCTTGAAATCTGACCGAACAATCGGATAGTAGCTAAGTATCGATTTCCTCATTGATAGAGACCTCCCGCCAGACATCCACGATAGAACACAATGAAAATCGGAGATATAAACAAACAAAGCTACATTCAGTGCAGCCTGAAGAGACCCTAACATCGACCTTACCAAGCCAAGGTGATGACGAGCGAAAACAAAAAAAAACCACGTAAATAAACAAATGATCGTCTAATCACAGATTACATCGCAGTGACACGAGAATGACGAGTGATTCATCCCGTCACCCGTGCCGCTGCTGGAGCGTGACAGCCGTGGGTCTGCGGGTCACACAGTCACGCTCCATAGTACCTTAAGTAGCGTGTTATCATGAACACGGCTATGTCACGTACCAGAGCCATGCGAGACATTCAACACATTTCTTTCATTGCCGTTTATTATCTGTGCAGTGACAGATACAGACTAAAAATAGACTGAATGATTTTTTCGTTTAAAAAGCCCAGTAAATTCTTTGCAAACTTGCAGGTTGCAAAAAAATGCATGCAGGTATTTGGCTGCTTGCTCTAGTGCTCATGCATTAGGTTGTATGTTGATACAAAAATCACGATGTCTTCCGGTGTTCACTACCGGCTTATCCACAAGTGGTAGACAGTGAAACAATTTGTAAATAAAAATAATTCTCACTGTCCACCACGGGGTCCAAGTATCACAAAAATCATAGATGCAATAGGCTTGCTATACAATATCGTTAAGGACCGACCGAAGGTTCGGTTTCGGTTTCGGTTTCGGCTAGTTTCGGCCAAAAATACTAGTTTCGGCCATAGTTTCGGTTTCGGCCAATATTTGGCCGAACCTTTCGGCCTCGCCGAAACAAGATATACGTGAATTGTCGCGCATCATTCAGCTAACTTCGAGTGCCAGTTGAGTTCGCTAGCCGGCGCGATCGTGATGATTTGAGGTAATGTGATTTTTCTCGCGCAAAAATTAGGTATTTATTTTTACTTATGATTAATGATGATGTATTTTTATGGCATTCATTAGGGTCTTGTGCTACAGTGTAAAATAAATAGGTTGTAAGTAGGTGTGTATAGAAAAGAATTCATTAGATATTTTACTTGGTTCTGTTTAGTTATTCCCTAGAACTTATAAAATATGAATTTATGTTGATATTAATTTAACACTTAAAAAAGACACTTAAAGATGTGTGAAGATACCTGTGATGTTTGATTCAAACATTATTATATTTGTTTGTAATTGTTGATGGATTAAATTTTGTACCCGTATTCGAACCGCCCCGTAGTTCTGATACGTCTCCGGTGATTTAGGCGCTTTGCACATGGAGCAACTTAAGTTGAGGCAACTTAAGCAACTTTAAAAGTTTCCTGTAACTAGTTGATAGTTGCTACAACGTTTACGGTTGCAGCAATTTTATGGCAATCTGTGAGCAACTTTCATAACCGAGTTGCTCAATCTTCGCAGCGAACAGCGTTCACTGTAATGATGAATATCGAAGAAGCAGCAATTGCTCTAATTTTATTACGTCGTCGCCGTCTACGCTAACTTTAAATATCGGTATAATATTTAACAGTTGCTAGTTGCGGCAATTAGCAACTAACTCAGTCATCGATTGCAGCAACTGAAAACTGTTGACGATTGCCAGAACTCGAAACTCGAGTTGCTATGTGTGCGCAATCCAATTGAATATGTAAACAGCTAGTTGCCAGTTGCTGCAATAGTTGCTCCATGTGCAAAGCGCCTAAAACCTTAACTAATTATTATAATTTAAAAAGTTCGTAATGAAAATTATTTCTTAAAACACCATCTTTGAAAATAATATGCTGTACTTCTTTTATTAAATAATTAGAAAAAAAAGGTATATCGACCAATAGATTTTTTGTACCAAAAAGTTTCCTATACATATTTTCTATTAGCGTGAATGACCTTCGACATCGCATCAGTCATGTCGCATTTTTTCCCTTTAGTATGCGAGGGGCTTAGTTTTTTATTTTTTGGAAATTACTAACAAATATAGTAATGTTAAAAATGTAGTGCTTATTTTTTTTAAAAATTGACAAATATGTTGATTGCATTTTTTATTTTTTTAATTCACATTTTTAATTTTACAAATACCTATTTTTGTTACCTACCTACTTTAATTGTTGCATTTTTGGCAACAATTAAAGTAGTATATTTTACACGTGTAAACTGTGTACCTATCTACGCGTAAAAATACAATAGATTTTACATTCCATAAATATTTCATAAGTTTCGGTTTCGGTTTCGGTTTCGGCCGAAACTGGGACCAAGGCCGAAGGTTCGGTTACGGTTTCGGTTTCGGCTGAAAATCGTGTTTCGGTCGGACACTAAATATCGTATTGCAGTCAGTACCAAAAATTTACTTCCATGAATACCTATGTTAAATTAAAACTTTCTCTCCTCATCATTTTGTTTCCACATTGCATTCGAATTAGAATCACTCTCGGGCTGCTAAATGCTAAATGATCGACAATGACATCAGTCCATGCATGCACGTAACGAGTGCCACAATGACTCAATAAGAATTCATTAAGGAAGTATTAATCCTCATTCTTCGTGTTTAGGTATTTCGGTGATTCATCTCGTATGCTCTGTCTGAGTAAGAGTCTAAGAGACGAATATGGAACGCAGGATTTCTCAGTTTGGAATCGACAGGCAGTCAGATGTTGATCAAGTCGAAAGTTCTTATTTTCTCGGTAAGAAACACGCAACAAAGTAGTTTTGTTCTGGTGCTATGGATTTGATCGTACAAATGGTCATCAAGGTTAAAACAAAACAAATCAATACTCCAACATTACGCTAAGCGAGTAAGTAAACAAAGGGTAGTTTAATAAATGAAATCATCTTCAGGTTCATATTTTTGGGACTAACTACTCAAAGGCTTTTTCATAGACTTCCAGTCGCCATCTTTATTGTTTTCGACTGCGCACTGCAGTCTGCAACGCTTTAGCGCTCTTCCGAGATGTGGGACCATGGCCGCAATGCCTTGTACTGTAGCATTACTTAGCGAAGTCTTCTCCAGTAATTTTATTATTGGCAGTTTGATGCTATCGGTTTAAGCAGCTTTTCCCGATCGCAAGAAATGACGTGATCCTTCTTCCGTGCAGATGGCGGGCTACTGCAGACTTTTAAATAACCTTTACCAAGCGTTTGCTCAATCTTAATAGATTTCGTCGTACTTATTCAAACTGAAATCTGAAGCCAATAGGTATATCGCAACTTCGACAACGACAACGTGCGTGGTGCAAAGAGTGGGTTTAAAAAGTTTACCACGTTATAACGAGTGGGATGTGAACTCCCGACCGAGCCCGACCATACTCGTCTCTCAAGGTCTTCTGCACCTGACGTCTTAGCGCTGTGTATTTTTGTTTTTTTTACATTACTGTGAATATTTTTAATCGTGCATCGTGCACATAATATATTATACCATCTCAACATGAATGATACTCGTTTACCCAAGGTTTTGTAACAATATTCTGAATTAAAATGTCCATGGAGTTTCTTGCCCGTTCTTCTGCGATAGGGATCTACAGTCTACAATAAGGAATGGGTAACTACCAACGACCATAACTACAGTACACTCACAGTTATTATGCATTGTGACTGGCACTGTAGCTTCTTTTATTTTGTTTATTAGATGTTCGAGTATTCAAAAGCTCCTGTAACTGGAACTATTTGAAATAAATGTTTTGATTTTGCAAAAAAAACCATTCACAATAAATATGTAGGAACTAGGCCTAGTAATTATGTAAATATAATAATAAAGATGAATGACTGATGTAACAAACATTGGGTAAAGTTTTGAACTAAATACCTTAGCTTGAAATAACTACGCATTACATTTGGTTGGCATGTTGATAGCTACTCGACCATTGTTGTTCAGTTAGTGTAAACTCATGGGTACTAGTAGTACGAATTACGATAATATGCTAGGATCTTACAATGAAATTATAAAAGATAATGTATGGTACCCTGATGTTTGACTCTACGGCGTAGGTCATCTTTGCGGCCGGTAATCGCTACAATCATGGTCTCTCTCTACTAACTTAGTAATAATAATGTATTAAACTAAGCTATGTCTATGCTAAGAAATATATTTATACATAGCTATTCTATTGTTAGGTAAGAATATATTATCCAGTATTTTTATATAGCATGCAGTGCTAAAAATAATTCTACATAAAAAGTGCTAATTTGGAACTAAAATTAGTGGCCAATCTATATTCTACAGTTGCATTTTTCTCTAATTACAATGAAAAAACCGGGAAAAGTATTTATTCATTATATTTTTTCATAAACATGGTAGGTATAAAGTTATATCCAAATAAAACAAAAAAGGTCAAAACTTATACACACCTGCGATTCCGCTGAACATTTTGTTTGATTTTTTATATTTTAATCACAATTTAAAAACACTGAAGTGCGTAAGTATTCACGATCAATATTTTTGAACAATTTGCACCAAATATTTTTCACGGAACGCGTTTACGAAGTGCGGTGCGATTGCAACAATGCCTTTCAATTCAAGGTTCTACTCACAGAGTACTTGGTTCTACTCAACAAAAATCGACTTGACCGCCCGAACTCAAAGATTCATTTTCCATGCGGATGATGTATGAACCGACTGTATTTTTATCGATGACGTCAATGCATTACGCGTTTAGTTTAGTTAGCCCGATTCTGTATTATAACGAAATTCATTACTTCGTATTTATTTTATTTTTACACAATTACTTCTACTTTCAAAATACTTTTCGTTATTTGATAATAACAATAAAATATTGAATTTGAATCTGCACAAGTAATATGCTCTTTAGTTTTTACCAATTACTACCAAATGGTAGAAAGTGTTGTTTGACTTATAACACTGCTGTCAGACTAACAACTACTTCCGGTAGAGTCGATTTATCTGACGTGAAGATATAGAAATAAGTTCTAAACTACAAAACACGATTTTGGCAATAGAAATTAAGAATTTATTTATTATATAAAAAAATTACTTACCGATTGGGGAAATATTATTAAAAGGTAATCAGTTGGTTTATGCTAAACAACGTACAATTCAACGAGAAATGTAGATGGAACGTGGCGGTTGCCTAGCAACAATCTCCTTGACAATTAATAATAAACAACACAACAGATTGTTTTAATTTAATCGTGCATTCATGGAGCGATAAATTATATTATTTGTTGCTGATGTGTGTGAAATGTCGAAAGAAAACAATAATTTGCGGCTGCTAGGCTCGCCTGTAAACTTATCGTATAGAGGCAAGAAAAAAGACGATAAAAGAAACGTTAGGAATCGACCGCGATCTGCACTTCAGAACACTGTTTCCATTACATTGGTATTTATAATTTATCAGTCTGTATATTTACTTATAATTTAAATAACCGATAGTTATATAGTTCTATTTCAGCGATTTTACAGAGAAAATCTCTGAATTATTATTAAAATGGGCGCCAATTATTTTTGCCTAATCATCTTGTATGATTAAACAAATGTTGTAGCCATGGTGACCTGCCGTGACCTTTCTTCTGTCTCCCCTTTCAAATTCTGGCGTATAGCTTATTGTCACGTATACCAAATTACCAATAGATTGGAAAAGAATAATGTTATGATATGTTTTTTTTGTAAGAATAATAAATGAAATTTTATATAGGTAGTGTTTTAATTGATTTGAGGATATTTTTGCTCTGATAGAAAAGTGATTAAGTATAATGTAGGAGAACAGGTAAATCTGAAGTAGATATTTAATAAAATTCTAGGTTTTGCATCATCATATTATTTTAAGCCCATGGACCATGTTACACGTTATGCTTGAAAAATGTATTTTGTTATGACATCTTTTTATCTACCTTGGCATTATCCAACAGTTGCCCATTTGATCGAAAATTGCAACAGCATGGTTCTAAGTGATAACTTGCTGCTAATATAAAATCATGACCGGCTAAAAAGTTTAAGCGTGGTACTTTTACACTGCAATATTCCAGCATAATATACTCACTCAATTATGTTTACACTACCTATAGTCCTCTTCTTTGCACATATTGTTGCGATTTCTATTCTGCAAATATTTCATTTTAGGATCATCCGGAAAGATACAAGAGACCGTTTTCAGCTGATACAAAAGACCGAGCTCCATCAACCAGAAACTTTCTAAAAGCATTCAGTGCGGAATTGCTACAGTCTTATAATAGTAAACATGTTTTTTATGATGATTTATTTAATCTGCATAATTATACAATTAAGTACATAGCCTTTACTTGGGTGCTATATTAATAATAATAACTTTATATATGCAACTTACCTTAGAATGATTAATTTTATTTTTGCAACCTAGAAGTGTCAATTATATTAAACCAATTTTATTTCCAGATACTCCAGCTACTATTAAAATAGTTGCTCCAACAACAAACCTACTCAGAGATACTAAAGCCATTGAATCATATTCTCATAAGAACAAAGAAATATGTAGCAACGCATCAGACTATGGTTCTGAGGACACCTTCATTAGCTTAGGAACTAAAATCAAAGCCAAAGCTCAACTAGGCACAAAGAAAAACAATAATTCAAAGAACTTTGCTAAGTACAGGAACATAGCTAAAAAAGCACGGAAACCTATGGAGAACTCAATAAGCGAAGATAATATAACTAGCCAAGAATATGGGTTAGAAGTGAAAATTATTGAAAGGACTCATTCTCCCACTAGAAACAAAAATATCTTTCAAGGGAGAAGTTTGTCGCCTTCATTCAAAACTAGAGCATACGAGTCATATTTTATTCCTCTTGACGCTGAAAGGAGAGCAGCCGAGATCGGACATGGGTCGTACAGTGATACTAGTATACAGTCAGAAGTGGAGAAAGCTATAGATACGTATTCCCGCCGACTGAATGTATCTAAACAGCAACTATCCTTAGTGGAAGAAGAGTCTACACAGGACTGTGAAAGTGTTCCTTCCCAGCGCATGCCAAGTTTATCACCAGAAATGTCCTTAGAAGACAAACTTAATAAAGGTGATCACGAGGAAAATCTGACTGGAAGGAATACTTATGTGGTTGACTTGAAACAAGATGATTATAAGAAAGTTTCTCAAAACTACATGTGCGACCCACGCACTTACACAAGCTTTTACGACGATTTCCGTAAGAACCCTATTGATCTATACAAGAATAAATTATCTAGTACCATAGTTCATACAGATTCGTCATCTAAAGACTCTGGTTATCCTGACAGTGGAGCAAACGATGATAGGTTTTATGGACAGAATTATTCACTGCCAAATCCGTCGGTACTTAAAACTTCAGGTTCGCACGATAAAATGGAAGAGCAACCCAAGAGTTTGGATAGTGTATCAACGAACAGCAATGATAAAAAGTACGACAAAACGTTTCCATCAAACAAGAAGGATCAATGGGCTGAACCATTAAACCACAGCCGCTTGCTGTACAAAGATTTCTTTCTGAAGAAGGAGGGACACATTGCTTTGCCTCCACAAAATTCTCCTATCAAGAGCAACGTACCAATACCTGGAAGTAGTGAAGGCACAGATGAGATCAAATCTGAAAACACAGATAGCAATACTGATTACCCGCCGTATCTTATAAATAGTACAACTAAAGCGTATACGTCTAAAGTTATTGAAGACTACAAAAAAGAATTGGAAGCTATAAACAATTTGCACGATCTCACCATCAAGGATATAAAGACTGACGCAGTATCTCCCACTCCACTGAACATAGACAAAATGTTCGAAGATGCTTCTAATTTTGAAGATAACAAGGACGCAAGCGAAAGCTCGCAGGATAGCAATATAACGGACCTATCGGCAGGAACAAACAATAATTCATTAGACACCAAACGAGACGTTTCGAAGATTTCGACAAAAGAGCTGATACAAAATTATTTAAAAGTCAAGGAAGGGGATTACACTAATGCACATAAAACTTTAAAGAAAACTGATAAGAAAATGAGCAACGGGGGTTCAGGAGAAAATTCTTTTGGGTTTAAGCAGGAATGGAACAATAAAACCACTAAAAGTGGCAGCAAAAGTCCAATTCCGGTGAACATACGGAACCAAACTCAGAAGAATATGTACACGGTTAAAACTCCAATGAGTGCTAGGATCGACAGCGTTCAGAATGACAAAGATGTAGATTCTTGGATGTCGCTATCTGCACCTTCTCCTAGGATCCTGGAAATTGAAGAAGAAGAAGAGGAGCCACCTAGACCTAAAGAGAAGGTGGAACCGGTAAGACCTCCGACGCCTGGCCGTTCTGAAGAGAAAGTGTCGACACCGCCCAAGGAACTGAGTTCGCAATCTACAGTGATGGATATTTACTCTATGCTAAAAGAAATTGAGAGTTACGGAGAGAATCCCGTAACAGAAGTAGCTAATAAGATTCTATCAGAATCTGAAAGTAAGAATGAAGAAGAAAGTTTCTCGCCCAAAGATAATTTTATGTGAGTTGAAATTTTGATCCTAGTGTCATTTCCCTAGCTGCAATAGTGGTCTCTATAAACTTGATTTAAAATTTAACTATATCATTCTAATCGTAAAACTAAAACTTTCAGGGAAATATTTGAGTTCCTGGAGAAAGTGGAACAAAGCGCGAACGATGCTCTATCCGTTGTTACCAACACTACTCCCCAGACTATGCCCAAGTAAGTACCTACCTATAGTATTAACAAAACAAAATAAGTAGATATAATAGTTTTTCGGCCACGGCGGCCAATCCCAATAATTTAATTATGACTTAGAAAAAAATTGGTTCATGCTTTTCGTAAAGGAATCTTGGCCCTACCATTTTAATTTGTAGGGCCCTTATCCCATTCTATTGGGGTCGGCGCAACACGTCTTCTTCTTCCATTCTCCTCTGTCAGTCATCACGGTGGCATTTAGTCCTTTCTCCTTCATATCATTCCTCACACAATCCATCCATCTTTTCGTTGGCTTCCTCTCCCTCTCCATCCATCAACATTAATATCCATCACTTTTTAGTCACATAATGTGAGTTACTGCACATGGTTCAAATTGGTTTGTCATTTCTGTTATTTTTTTATATCTTGGGATATCATCAAATGACTCCTCCCGCTCTGGGCAGAGCGGTGCGAGTGTCAGACTTCTACTGACTAAAAACCACCTATGTTCCTTATTAGCCCTTGTGTCGAGGCCGCGGTATCTCTTTCGAACAACCCGCAACCTCGTCAGACTCTGTGTTTACCTGACAATTACTTTCTCTGTAGTATGTTATGATATCCTTATATCTTTGATACGTGTCAGGCTAGAGATGCTACTCAAGCTGCCACAGACGGAGTTGGCACAGAGACTGGTGACAGCTTCCTTGCAGCTGGAGGAACGATCCTGCTGCATCGCGTTGCTGCAGGAGAGTCTTGCCAATCATAAGGAGCAGGTATGAAGGGCATATAAATATTATAAACGCGAAAGTTTGTAAGTCTGGATGGATAGATGGATGGATGGATGTAAAACGTTACGATGCGAGAACGGTCGCGTAGAGAGATTCTTTCGCGCATTTTTTAAAACATTTTTTCCTCGAAATTTCAAATTACACGTAGTGATTCGTTGTTGGGGAGCGATTCAGTATTGCGTTACGTACCTAATACTATATAATACTTAAACGCTTCCCTACTCAAAATGCTTTGTTTCCAGATGATCCATAAAGTGAGCAACTTAGAGAAGCAGTCCATCCGCAACATAAACAAAGTGAAGCAAGAGTGCGAGGACACTATCAAGAGACACCAGAATTTCATTGATCAGGTATGAACTTATTATGAGTATGTAAGTGAACCATGCGTCATGTGAGGCACTCGCGGTGGGTGTAGGATTAGCAGGATACGAAAGTGGTTTTTTTTTAAAGTCATCGTTCGTCAACTGAAACTTTTTCAGATAGATGACATCATCATTATATTTTCAATATGCCACCAATATGAAAGCTCATTGTAGATGTTATTTCCAAAGGTGGGTCCAAATCTGACCAACGAAGTCAAGCTATTTTGAAATTTAACTAGCTAGCGACATTATTTTCCCAACTACCCGATGCAATAAAATACGTTTTCAACTATTTTATTCCGACTTAGCTCATCCATCATACCCCATTTCTGCTCACAGCTGATAAACGACAAGAAGACGCTGAACCACCGCATCGAGCAGTTGGTGGACGAACGGCGAGCGCTCGAGGAGCGATGGAAGCGCTCGGCGCAGGCGCTGGAAGAGCGGTACAAGCTGGAGTTACGCAACCAGCATGATAAGATGCAAGCTGCACAACAGGTAAGCGGGAATGTCTTAGATAGGTACCTACCTAATGTAAAAAAAATACAAGTTAAACTGATTATATATCGAAACTGCGCTAAGTGATGTGTATATTGAACTATCGATATCTAAATTCTAAACACGATAAAATAAATTAAAAGAATATTCATGGGCCACTGTAATGTAATTACACGATACGATATTTAATGAAACACGATGAAGCATCATAAAAAACTGACTTTCCTGCGAATTTCGCTAGCTTGACCCTGTATTCGTTGTAAATATAAAACAGTCCTTATACCTCCCAACTCTCCGTTGACCAAGATTTCGTCTGGACATTAAGAGAGACTATGACCTGACTACTCTGAGAACTCTCTACTTCTCTTGTTTCTTCTCAGGGTACGAAACACCGGCCTTATACACTTTAAACCTAATTTAAAAATGTAAACCCAATTTGCAAAATACATCATTTAAGAAAATTATGTAAATAGCGGTGTAGACAAGAGTAAGGTGCTTGGCTTTATTAAATTTAATTATTCTTTCCTTAGCGTGTTATGTTTGTATTTTGATACCCTAAAGGGTTTGGCACTATTTGTAAAAGGCGTCTCGGCGTAACTAAGAACACCAACTTTGCATGGAAGAAGAAAAACGACCCGTATAATCATTCTCTTCTTTTTTCATTTAAATAACTAATAATTAATTATATTATTCTTATAATTTTAATAAAAAAAAATCTTTTTTCTTTGTTCATAGAAACTGTAAATAAAAGCTTCACTTTTGTAAGTTAGCTATTTAATTTTGCTTTATCAGTATTGCACTCATTCATTGTCTGCTTGCACTTATTCATAATTCTCTATACATACAGGTTGCAAGACAGCGATGGGTCAGGCAGAAAGCTGAAAAAATCAAGGTATGACTACACATTAAGTTTTACTTATATTTCAGAATGACCTTGGATGTTCTACCAGGTCTTACCATCGACCTTGTATGGTCAAGATTCAAGATTCTTTATTTGCATGAAATATGGCATAATATTGTCGATGCCGATGCGATGGTCTGAATTTTACTAAAAAGATAAGACACGACAGCAATATGCAGTCTGAATGGACCCAGAGTGAGCAGGATCAAACCGTATATAATTATTATAAGCAGTATTTTATTTTATAATAGGTAAACATAATTATATCCCACACCATGTCCACGGTTTAATAAAGTAAGGCCAAACAGCATACAGTTCGATTCAGAAATTAATCATAACTTTATCGTAATTCATGTAAATAAACTACCTGTCTATATTTCAGACCAGTAATGTATAAAACCTAGGAATGTGAGGAAGTTTAAAAGTTGCGCCAATTACAGAAAAGCTAAAAGGGAATCGACTGTTGTGGTATGGGCATGTGATGAGGAGGGATGAATCGCATGTGACTAAAAAAGTTATGAATATAAATGTGGATGGATGGAGAGGGAGAGGAAGACCAAAGAAAAGATGGATGGAGTGTGTGAGGGGTGATATGAAGGAAAAAGGAATAAATGATAACGTGACGACTAACAGGGCAGAATGGAAGGAAAAAACGAGTTGCGCCGACCCCAAATGACATGGGATAAGGGCAGGAAGATGATGAGATGATGAATGTATAAAACCTAGATCATATTATACTTCTCCTTTCAAACATGCAGGAATTAACAGTAAAAGGCTTGGAAGGCGAGCTCCGTGAGATGGCAGAGCGCCAACAGAAGGAGATATCGGACCTGAAGATGTCGCACGCGGAGCAGAGCGGTCGGATACAGGCCAAGCACGCCCAGGAGTTGGAGGAGCTGAGGAGAATGTTGGAAGATGAGAAGGAGGCCGCGCTGGTCAAGGAGAGGCATATTGCTAGTTCTAGGTAAGCAGTTTTATTATATTAGGTACTTCGATACCGTAAGGTATTATACTGTCTAATGTAGACTGGTAGAAAATGCCCAAGGCATTAAGTCCGCCTTTGTACGGTTTTATTACTTGTGCATAAAGTTTTAATAAATAAATACCGCGGCCCCGGAACACAAAGGGTTAAGAAGAAACATGGGTGGGTTTTAGTCAGTAGAAGTCTGACACTACCTTCCGTTCCGCCCAGAGTGGGAGGAGTCATTTGCTATTTTCCCATCCACAAAAAAGGTACTCAAAGCCCGACAAAATACTATTGTTTTCTTCCATCAGAAATTCCTTTCGATGAATTCCATCATCAGCTTGCCTGAGAGAGATTTCTCGAGGGCCGTGTAAAGCCAAGTCAGAACCCTAGGGCATAACTCTGAGACCAGTAGGGCTATTGCGTATAATACCCGGCACGGTTCTTGAGCGCTCGGCGGAAGAGTGGGGATCGCTGTGCGCATCGTACACTTTATGACAAATAAAACGCACACCCGTTTATTATTTATTGGTCGTGAGGTAAGTGCAGCAGGAGTAAAGAACAAATCCCGAGTGACGGCTATGACGCGATGCGCTACGGGCCAATCACTGCACTTTCCCCGCGACTCACTTCATACCACCAAAGGGACCTAATAACTCACTTTTGCGTCAGCGCTCAAGAATCGTGCCGATGATAATATCTTTGTTATGACAGTGGCTATCATAAGTGTCCATAGATTAACTGTAAATTGGTTATGGTTTGGTACATTTTTTTCTTAAAAACTCACCATTTGACAGTTATTTGATAGACATTATAAGTTATCCACTGTCATTAAAAGATACGCAATAGCCCTGCAGGTCAGGAACAACACGATAAAGAAGAAGAAAGATCAACAAATCCAAATCATTTTCCTGTCCTTGTCCAATCCAAGTCCCAGTTAGCCAAGTTTCACTGTAGTAAAGTAAAGTAAAGTAAATTTTGACCTTCGAAAAGTGCTGATTATCAGCCTAGTTTGAATAAATGAATTTTGACTTTGACTTTGTCCCATTCTACTTTGGGTCTAACACACTTTTTTCTTCCATTTCCCCCTGTCAAATGTTAAGGCATTATTTACTCCTTTCTGTTCCATATCATTCCTCACACATCTTTTCTTTAGCCTTCCTCTCCCTCTCCATCCATCAACATTAAAATCCATCAGTTTTTTAATCACATGCGTCTTATCCCTCCTCATTACATGTCCATACCAATACCCGACTTCCTTTTAACCCCAGCCACAAATCTTAGCAGCTATTTAAAAAAATGTCTACTTGGACGCTCGCCATGTTTCTGCGACAAATAAATATTGTTCTTCCTTTCGTTGTTTATTTGTCAGGCTAGAGAAGCAGATCCTGGAGATAGAACTGACTTACCAAGAGCAGCGAACACGCTTGGTGACAGAGATGAGAGCTGAGAACGAGAGGGTCGCGGCTGAACTCGCCGCTAAGGAGAGGACGCAGATGGAAGAGTTAGGTGAGTAGGACGGATGTGAACAGGCATTTTTTTGGCAGAGAAAGAGAGGGCAGACCCATTTCGCAATTTAAAAAAGGGTTTAATAATGATATTAGTTTACTGTGTTGAAAGTAGAATGAGAAAGAGTACATATAAAATCAATTCAGAAATTCTGTTAAGGGGGAAGCTCACACCCTGCCCGCGAAATTCAAATTTTCTTACGTTTTTTGCAATTTGCAGGCCAGTGCTTGGTTGCATGTTGATGAACATTTGATTCGCGACTGTAAGACGTATTTAGTTACAGAATTATAATCATCAAAATCACCAACACAACCCTCCAAGTTCATATAGATCGAGAAACAATTTTTTCAAGGTCAAAGTTATTCCTCGATCTATATGAACTTGGAGGGTTGTATTGATGATTTTGATGATTATAATTCTGTAACTAAATACGTCTTACAGTCGCGAATCAAATGTTCATCAACATACAACCAAGCACTGGCCTGCAAATTGCAAAAAACGTAAGAAAATTTGAATTTCGCGGGCAGTATGTGAGCATTCGCCTTAAAGCAAAATATTAGTAGAAAGAAGCTTATAATTTCTAACAAAAACAAGTTATGAAAGTGAGATAAGTTACGGTTTCAGTTTTAAAACAAACTGTTTCGTTCAATGGTGTGATCAATATTTATTTTGTTGTTATTTAGAAAAATGGAGAAAAGAACAAGAGTTGGAGATGAAAGAGAAACGCAAGCAAATGGAGCAAGAGATGGCGAAGGAAAGGGAAAAAATGGAGGTAAAACATTTAAATAGCATATTATTGTCACATGCCTTGCCTTTCCCAACTATGTGGGTGTAGAGTTCCATTCTAACCT
The DNA here is from genome assembly GCA_949316265.1 of Diarsia mendica. NCBI lineage: Eukaryota > Metazoa > Arthropoda > Insecta > Lepidoptera > Noctuidae > Diarsia > Diarsia mendica. Next base: position 19,459,866 of record OX438899.1, read on the forward strand.
GATTCTGCTGTACATTATTATATTATTATTAAACATGGAGGTGTAGCGCATGGTAGTTATTCAAATGAAACTCCAGATAGTCGTAATGCTAAAATTCTATCTCGTCAATGTATGGTACAAAACTTGCTTTACTAAACTAATCAATAGAACACCAGAAATAAATCTATATATTATTATTACTTATACTAATATTATAAAGAGGAAACTACTGGACCGATTTGAAAAATTCTTTCACTGTTGGGAAGCTACACTATCCTCGGGTGACATAGGCTTTTTACCCCTGTATTCACACGGGAACGGGAACTACGCGGGTGAAGCCGCGGGCATCAGCTAGTATTAGATCATCATCATCATCATCCTATTAATGTTCCCACTGCTGGGACACAGGCCTCCTCTCTTTTTAAGAGGGAGGGGATGGGGGGGAGTATTAGATATAAATAATAATTTGTACATAAAAAAACTCCTATCTTTTCCTCCTCAGGAACAACTAAAGCAAAAAGAAGTAGAAATGAGCCAACAACTAGAAGAATACAAGAAGAAGTTAGAAGCAGAGCAGCAGCTAGCCATAAAGCGTAGAACTGCAGAGATAGCGGCGCAACACAAGCAGGAGAGGGACAGGGAGATTGAGATGGCTATCGAGAGCATGGAGGCAGAGGCACAGGTTGGGAGGAGAGAGCTGCAGGACGCACTCAGGTCAGTCGTGAGGCATTTCATCATTTGTCCGTCGGGGCTGCGCGTTGTTTGAAAGAGATACCGCGGCCTCGACACAAAGGGCTAAGTAGGAACATGGGTGGTTTTTAGTCAGTAGAAGTCTGACACTCCCTACCGCTCTGCCCAGAGCGAGAGGAGTCATTTGATGATTTCCAAACCTCCAAAAAAAAAGGTACAATGAATAGTTGTAATAATAAAAATGACAAGCGCGCTAAGTTATAATATGCAAGAACCGAAACACGAAGGTGTACAAATATTAGGTTGGGGAAAAAGTCTTTTCGCATTATAGCATGTATAAACTTGTAATAACATCTCTTTGACTATACTATTTGTATCTGGCTGGTTTTGGTATCATTAAAGTTTACATTTTAAAGAACATAATTCCAAATTCAAATTAGAAAAATGTATGATTTTCATTTTTTTTTCGTACCGTCAAGATGAGTGAATCTAATGAAGAAATTTAAATTATAATAATTACTAGCTGACCCACGCAACTTTGTCTGCGTCTCTATATATAACTTATAACTTTCCTCAATAAATCAACTATCCAACCAAAATTATTAAGTTAAATCGTAACAAACAAAAATTTTTATCTTTCCTCTTTATAATATTAGTTAAGATTATACTAAAACTAGTATTTGCGTGGCTGCGCTCGCTGCGCGCAGCTCGCGGGTCTGCCTACCCAACCAGCAATTTTGCGCTATAACCAAACCTTATATCTCAAAACAGCTGGGTGAACGATGTATAAAGGTTTTGGCGGTGACTGATTGTTGTGTAAAAGCGTTTGACAATACAATTTGGCTCTATAAGTTTATACAGCAAAAAGGACCTATTAGGAATTGATGTAAAGGTTTACTTCGTGACTTTGTATAGCTGTTATAGTCAGGCGTTATAGCAACCTCCAATGTGACTAGTACACAACGATAGAACTTTATAACAGTGTTTACTGTCGCCCCAATGCGCCTGATTTACGCAATAAAAGTTCTGAACGAACTATAATGACTCTTTCGTTAAAGTGGAGATGAAAACTCAAGAATAGGGCGATATTGTGATATTGTGGATTTTTAGATCGTCGTTACAGTGCATAGTACTATAGTGGGTACAAAAAGTCTACAACAGAGTGATTTGGTGATATAGCTGAGTTTCGAATTACATTTATAGAACTTAAATTGTCATATAAAGGTTTTTTAACGCTCGTTATAGTCGTAGTGATAAACTTATCACAAAGACACTTTTTTAAAACAGGATTGTTTTTTTATAACTGTTATAGTCCCTCTATTACAATAGTACTATATCGGAGATTATTTCTCTTTTAAAACATAATAACTGTGTATAACGGTAGGTTAGTAATGCTTTTAAATGTTAATTCAGTTTTGTAAAGGCATTTCTATCGCTCTTTTACAACAATATTGACATTTTGATTCAGCGTAATTAATGCGACATGTAATGGTGGTTGTAATCTGTCATAACGAATGCTATAGTAGTGTTCAGGAAGCTGGAAGTATGTTTATGACTTAAAATTCGTAATTGTTTTAGTAAAAGCTCAATAATTCGAGGGGGGCATTCAAATATAGTCGGTAACCAGTACATATTTTATCAGTAAAATTACAGTCGCACGTCATTTTCCCCGTAAGGGACGAATAATTTAATTACAAAATAATATATAACTCGCCACAATATGGCTCCTCGTATTCTTTTATTATCCAATTCTCTTCAAAAACACTGCACGTGAACGAATGTAAAATGAATGAACGATGAATATTATAGTGAAGTAATGGAATCATGAACTGTTTTACAGTACCTAAAAGAACTTTAGTAGCGTTGCGGTGGCTTGTATGTCATCAAATAGAGATTGCGTTACTGTTACATCAACTGTAATAGGCCAAAATTGTCATGCCTGACACCACTACAGTTGTACTTTAACACTGAATGGAGATATAATTGCGCCACTTTCTTTGTAGGTGCACCTTCTTTGGCCTTTTATGTGACCATCGATTAGTTTTTACAAAACGTTCTATGGACTTCTATACAACTAACTTTTGCTAGTTGGGTACCTACACCTACCCACTACCTACCTACACCTACCTACTACCTACCTACACCTACCTACTACCTACCTACACCTACCTACCTACACCTACCTACACCTACCTACACCTACCTACACCTACCTACACCTACCTACACCTACCTACACCTACCTACACCTACCTACACCTACCTACACCTACCTACACCTACCTACACCTACCTACACCTACCTACACCTACCTACACCTACCTACACCTACCTACACCTACCTACTACCTACCTACACCTACCTACTACCTACCTACACCTACCTACCTTCACCTACCTACACCTACCTACACATACCTACTACCTACCACCTGCCTACCTACTACCTCCTACTACCACTAAAAGAACATTACCCTAAAGTTTGCTTGTCGTCGCCCCTGAGTTACGCTTCACCCACTCGACCTTCGTTACGCTAAGGAGGTCGCCGGCTCGCTTCGCTCGCCACCTCCCCCCTTCGCTCCACTCGGTCTCGCAGGTTCGCTCCACTCAGGACCTACCTACCACCGGAAAGCTATCATGACAATATTATCCCTACGCTACGGGGGTCGCCGGCTCGCTTCGCTCGCCCGCTCCCCCCTTCGCTTTGCCGCTGTACCACCACCGGACAGGTTTCGACGCCTACTATAATATTTGTTCAAACACCTAATGACTATCTCTAAGCGTTATGAAGTTACAGCCCTTTTAATTTTAGGGGAGGTTGGGGAGGGGAGAGGAGGGTATACAAATTTCAACGCCCCTCAATAGTTTTATGTAAGAAAAAAAAAAAAAAAAAAAATGTGAAAAAGGGGGGGGGGGTTGAAGGGGGGGGTGAGGGGGGGAGTTTCGAAAAATTATTTCGATTAACGCAAAGGCCCCTCTAAATGAATCGGAAAAAAAAATCGTTCCAAGTCTCTTAACTTTCGAGATTCGCCTAAAGGGGGGGAGAAGGGGGAAAAGGGGGGCCACTTTGAAAAATGATTTTTACTTTACCGAGCCTCCTCTATACGAATCCGTAAAAAAAAAAAAATACGGGTCTTTTAGTTTCCGAGATACTATAGGGAGGGGGGAAAAGGGGGGGTTTCGGACTTTTCCCATACTCACCAGAGTTACTTGTTTACGAATCTGTCAAAATATACCCACCTCCCCATCCACCATCTAGGAGAACAATTATGTCAGTGAGTCAGTCAGTGGTAGTTTAGCTTTATATAATAGAACTAGTATTTGCGTGGCTGCGCTCGCTGCGCGCAGCTCGCGGGTCTGCCTACCTACACCTACCTACTACCTACCTACACCTGCCTACACCTACCTTCACCTACCTACACCTACCTACACCTACCTACACCTACCTACACCTACCTACTACCTACCTACACCTACCTACACCTACCTACACCTACCTACTACCTCCTACTACCACATTAACCTAAAGTTTGCCTGTCGTCGCCCCTGAGTTACGATTCACCCACTCAACCTTCGTTACGCTAAGGAGGTCGCCGGCTCGCTTCGCTCGCCACCTCCCCCCTTCGCTCCACTCAGAACCTACCTACCACCGGAAAGCTATCGTGACATTATCCCTACGCTACGGGGGTCGCCGGCTCGCTTCGCTCGCCCGCTCCCCCCTTCGCTTTACCGCTGTACCACCACCGGACAGGTTTCGACGCCCACTATAATATTTGTTCAAACACCTAATGGCTATTTCTAACCGTTATGAAGTTACAGCCCTTTTAATTTTAGGGGAGGTTGGGGAGGGGAGGGGAGGGGAGGCTATACAAATTTCAACGCCCCTCAATAGTTTTATGTAAGAAAAAGAAAAAAAAAAAAAAAGGTGAAAGGGGGGGGGGGGGGTTGGAGGGGGGGTGAGGGGGGGAGTCTCGAAAAATGATTTCGATTAACGCAAAGGCCCCTCTAAATGAATCTGAAAAAAAAATCGTTCCAAGTCTCTTAACTTTCGAGATTCGCCTAAAGGGGGGGAGAAGGGGGGCAAGGGGGGCCACTTTGAAAAATGATTTTTACTTTACCGAGCCTCTTCTATACGAATCCCTAAAAAAAAACACTTCAAGTCTCTTTGTTTCCGAGATACGATAGGGAGGGGGGAAAAGGGGGGGTTTGGGACTTTTCCCATAGGATTGAGAGTTAGTTGTTTACGAATCTGTCAAAATATACCCACCTCCCCATCCACCATCTGGGAGAACAATTCTGTCAATAAGTCAGTCAGTGGTAGTTTAGCTTTATATAGTATAACTAGTATTTGCGTGGGTGCGCGAGCTGCGCGCAGCTCGCGGGGCGTGAAGGGGGGGGGAGGGGCAGCTTTGAAAAAAAAATCGACTAACGCATTGCTCCTTTCAATAAATCTGAAAAAAAAAATGTTTCAGTCTCTTAACTTCCGAGATCCGCCTTACTACCTACCTACACCTACTTACACCTACCTACACCTACCTACACCTACCTACACCTACCTACACCTACCTACACCTACCTACACCTACCTACACCTACCTACACCTACCTACACCTACCTACACCTACCTACACCTACCTACACCTACCTACACCTACCTACACCTACCTACACCTACCTACACCTACCTACACCTACCTACACCTACCTACACCTACCTACACCTACCTACACCTACCTACACCTACCTACACCTACCTACACCTACCTACACCTACCTACACCTACCTACACCTACCTACACCTACCTACACCTACCTACACCTACCTACACCTACCTACACCTACCTACACCTACCTACACCTACCTACACCTACCTACACCTACCTACACCTACCTACACCTACCTACACCTACCTACACCTACCTACACCTACCTACACCTACCTACACCTACCTACACCTACCTACACCTACCTACACCTACCTACACCTACCTACACCTACCTACACCTACCTACACCTACCTACACCTACCTACACCTACCTACACCTACCTACACCTACCTACACCTACCTACACCTACCTACACCTACCTACACCTACCTACACCTACCTACACCTACCTACACCTACCTACACCTACCTACACCTACCTACACCTACCTACACCTACCTACACCTACCTACACCTACCTACACCTACCTACACCTACCTACACCTACCTACACCTACCTACACCTACCTACACCTACCTACACCTACCTACACCTACTTACACCTACCTACTACCTACCTACACCTACCTACCTACTACCTACCTACACCTACCTACCTACACCTACCTACACATACCTACTACCTACCACCTACCTACGACCTCCTACTACCACTAAAAGAACATTACCCTAAAGTTTGCTTGTCGTCGCCCCTGAGTTACGCTTCACCCACTCAACCTTCGTTACGCTAAGGAGGTCGCCGGCTCGCTTCGCTCGCCACCTCCCCCCTTCGCTCCACTCAGGACCTACCTACCACCGGAAAGCTATCATGACATTATCCCTACGCTACGGGGGTCGCCGGCTCGCTTCGCTCGCCCGCTCCCCCCTTCGCTTTGCCGCTGTACCACCACCGGACAGGTTTCGACGCCTACTATAATATTTGTTAAAACACCTAATGGCTATCTCTAACCGTTATGAAGTTACAGCCCTTTTAATTTTAGGGGAGGTTGGGGAGGGGAGGGTATACAAATTTCAATGCCCCTCAATAGTTTTATGTAAGAAAAAAAAAAAAAAAAAAAGTGGAAAAGGGGGGGGGGGGGTTGAAGGGGGGGTAAGGGGGGGAGTCTCGAAAAATGATTTCGATTAACGCAAAGGCCCCTCTAAATGAATCTGAAAAAAAAATCGTTCCAAGTCTCTTAACTTTCGAGATTCGCCTAATGGGGGGGAGAAGGGGGGCAAGGGGGGCCACTTTGAAAAATGATTTTTACTTTACCGAGCCTCCTCTATACGAATCCGTAAAAAAAAAAAAAAACGGGTCTTTTAGTTTCCGAGATACGATAGGGAGGGGGGAAAAGGGGGGGTTTCGGACTTTTCCCATACTCACCAGAGTTACTTGTTTACGAATCTGTCAAAATATACCCACCTCCCCATCCAACATCTGGGAGAACAATGATGTCAGTGAGTGAGTGAGTCAGTGAGTGGTAGTTTAGCTTTATATAATAGAATTAAGCTTTATATAGTATAATTAGCTTTATATAGTATAATAATGAGAATTACTATAAATATCTCTTACTGTTAAATATACGATGTCGATAACACCCTGTACTTGTAAACATTATTTTGTTTGAATTTGAATTTCCCGGAGGCCAGCCAGAATCCCCCGTACCTACATTGCGACGCAACCCGCGTAATTATTTTTCCGCGCGGGTATTTTTACATTGCGATATCTTCTAAGATATTTGTTTAAACTGTATAGAGTAAAGAGCACAAATATTCTATATTAAATTTCCGTTCTAACGAACACATTTATTTAGATACTAGCTGACCCGCGCAACTTCGTCTGCGTCACATAAATATAGCTATAACCTTTCTCGATATATCGATTATCGACTATCCGACATAAATTAAGCTAAATCGTAACAAACAAAAAATCTTATCTTTCCTCTTTATTAAAATAGTTTAGATGGTTTAGATTAGCTTAGATTATATTAAAGTGTGAATTACTATAGGTATCTCTTACTGTTAAAAATATACTATAACACTCTGTACTTGTAAACATAATGATGCAGTAAATATTTTGAATTTGAATCCCCCGTACCTACATGGAGATTGCGCCGCGCGGATATTTTTACATTGCGATATCTTCTAAGATATTTATTTAAACTGTATAGAGTAAAGGTCACAAATATTCTACATTAAATTTCCGTTCAACCAAACAACTTTATTTAGATATAGATTAATACCATATGGGTTAAATAAGCTTCGCAAAAAATAATTCATTTTAACCTAAAATTTTAATAGTAAAAAATGGTTACAGTGAGACAATCTTAAAAGATAGACATATGCTGTCGCGGACTTTTTTTTAGAACTTTTAAGGAGAAACAATTCCTTCATACATGATATTTACGTAACTTTAACCGTTTTCGCAGCGCACGCAGCGGAAGCTCTCAAAAAGGAAATACCTTTTCCCGTTCTTGTAACATTTTTCATTTATGCTCCGCTCCTATTAGCCATAGCGTGATGTTATATAGCCTAAAGCCTTCCTCGATAAATGGACTATCTAACACAAAAAGATTTTTTCAAATCCAACCAGTAGTTCCTGAGTTTACCGCGTTCAAACAAACAAACAAACAAACAAACTCTTCAGCTTTATAATATTAGTATAGATAGATTAATACCATAAATATGGGTTAAATAAGCTTCGCAAAAAATAATTCTTTATAACCTAACATTTTAATAGTAAAAAATGGTTACAGTGAGTCAATCTTAAAAGATAGACAGATGCTGTCGCGGACTTTTTTTTAGAACTTTTAAAGACGAATAATTACTTCATACATGATATTCTCGTAACTTAAACCGTTTTTGCAGCGCACGCAACGGAAACTCTCAGAAAGGAATTTTCTTTTCCGTTTTTGCAACATTTCTCATTTATGCTCCGCTCCTATTAGTAGTAGCGTGATGTTATATAGCCTATAACCTTCCTCGATAAATGAACTATCCAACACAAAAAGAATTTTTCAAACCCAACCAGTAGTTCCAGAGTTTATCGCGTTCAAACAAACAAACAAACAAACAAACTCTTCAGCTTTATAATATTAGTATAGATTTAAATTATTTATAGAGGTCATGGACATTCAAACTCACGGTTGACAAGGAAATCTGACCCTTAATCATCATCTTACTACCCTTTTCCCGAGTTAGTTGGGGTCGGCGCAACACGTGTTTGTCCCGAGTTAGTTGTGGTCGGCGCAACACGTGTTTGTCCCGAGTTAGTTGGGGTCGGCGCAACACGTGTTTGTCCCGAGTTAGTTGTGGTCGGCGCAACACGTGTTTATCCGAGTTAGTTGTGGTCGGCGCAACACGTGTTTATCCGAGTTAGTTGTGGTCGGCGCAACACGTGTTTATCCGAGTTAGTTGTGGTCGGCGCAACACGTGTTTATCCGAGTTAGTTGGGGTCGGCGCAACACGTGTTTATCCGAGTTAGTTGGGGTCGGCGCAACACGTGTTTGTCCCGAGTTAGTTGGGGTCGGCGCAACACGTGTTTTTCTCGAGTTAGTTGGGGTCGGCGCAACACGTGTTTGTCCCGAGTTAGTTGGGGTCGGCGCAACACGTGTTTTTCTCGAGTTAGTTGGGGTCGGCGCAACACGTGTTTGTCCCGAGTTAGTTGTGGTCGGCGCAACACGTGTTTATCCGAGTTAGTTGTGGTCGGCGCAACACGTGTTTATCCGAGTTAGTTGTGGTCGGCGCAACACGTGTTTATCCGAGTTAGTTGTGGTCGGCGCAACACGTGTTTATCCGAGTTAGTTGGGGTCGGCGCAACACGTGTTTATCCGAGTTAGTTGGGGTCGGCGCAACACGTGTTTGTCCCGAGTTAGTTGGGGTCGGCGCAACACGTGTTTTTCTCGAGTTAGTTGGGGTCGGCGCAACACGTGTTTGTCCCGAGTTAGTTGGGGTCGGCGCAACACGTGTTTATCCGAGTTAGTTGGGGTCGGCGCAACACGTGTTTGTCCCGAGTTAGTTGGGGTCGGCGCAACACGTGTTTTTCTCGAGTTAGTTGGGGTCGGCGCAACACGTGTTTGTCCCGAGTTAGTTGGGGTCGGCGCAACACGTGTTTATCCGAGTTAGTTGGGGTCGGCGCAACACGTGTTTGTCCCGAGTTAGTTGGGGTCGGCGCAACACGTGTTTTTCTCGAGTTAGTTGGGGTCGGCGCAACACGTGTTTTTCCCGAGTTAGTTGGGGTCGGCGCAACACGTGTTTATCCGAGTTAGTTGGGGTCGGCGCAACACGTGTTTTTCCCGAGTTAGTTGGGGTCGGCGCAACACGTGTTTTTAGTCCATTCTCCCCTGTCGATTGTTACGCTATCATTTACTCCTATTTCCTTAACATCATTCTTCACACAACATGCATATTTTCTTTGGTTTTTCTCACCTTTTCCATTCATCAAATATGATTGGTTTAACCTTTTGTATGCCGAGTATTTAGACACAATTAAAAAGCCATTATGTCTCGCGTGGATCTACGTTCCGGCAGACGAAAGGTTAATTAAAGTCCCTGAAACGTCATGTGAATTTTATAGTCCTGTGCTTCGCCAGAGGCCGCGGGAGGGGGGGGGGGGGGGGGCGAGTTCTCTGGATTTTTCAAAGTCATATTTTATCCTGCCTGATGCCACAGAATACTAAAAAGGCTAAAAATCTCTGAAGGTCTGAGTACTACTGCTATAAACTTACTTCTTTTTACACAAGTTGGTTATTTTTTGCAAAAAATATTTGTAATACAACTCGTTCCGAATAAGATCAGTTTGAATTAGTGTCCTATTAACTACTGACATTCTTTTTGTTTTGAATTAAACAAAAGCTTTTGCCATCATAATATGAATAAATACTAGCACAAAGTAATAAAATAATCCCCGCGTTATTTACAGGCGAACCAAGGAGCAGTACGAAGCTGAGTTAAAGGAGCTGGCACAGACCGAACAAGCCACGCTCAAGAGATACCAGGACGCGCAGGCCAGGATACGACAGACCGAAGATAAATGTATGATCAATTCACTTTAATATCATACAATCTGATCAATAAAAGAGGTGGACAAAAAGTGCCCCCAAATGGTACAATAAATAATGTATGAGCACCTGGTTTCGATTCCCGGGTCGGGCAAAGTGTTTTTGGGTTTTTTCAACAGGATTTTTTTAGTAGCAGCTACGGACTCTCGATTTGTACCTGTGGCGACTAGCGACATCTATCGCAACACCTGCGTACTAACAACGATCGACAGAAATTCCTACATCGAGCTATCAACATTATCCGCGACATGAGCCTATATAGGAGTTCCCGAGTATTCCCGACACAACACCCGTCCGGTCGGAGGATCCTACCTTTTCTATGGGGGATGAGGAACTTTACACCCTGTTCCTCATACCCCCAAATACCCTATCTATTACATGGGACTGAAACACAACTGGTATAAAATGTAGATGTACTATTAGGTATACCAACTGCCTCCGTGATCGAGTGGTTTAGGCGTTGCCTTGTGATCCGGTGGTCGTGGGTTCGATTCCCACGGGAAGCATACTTTGTGAAGTTGTTTCCAGTTTGGTTAGGACATTGCAGGCTTGAATCACCTGATTGTCTGTGATCGCGCCAGGACTCAGCCGAACCTTATCTCGGGCCCATGGGAGACAGGTCTCAGAACAGCTGCCGTCCTAACGGGATCAAATAGACGCGATACGCGCCTCCGAACAATATTACAATTTCTGAACTTACAGCTACCCTTACCTCATTTCTTCGAGCCGGTCTCACTTCCTTGACCCCTCGCAAGTTGTGTAACTGTGTATGTGTATAATGAGTGTATATGACCTTGCGATGGTTTGCTGGTAGTTCCGGACGATTCTTCCACGTCGCTGCAAGCCACGCCGTTAACGCGAGCCACCACACTCACTCCGTATTAGTCTAACCACAAAAGCCTCGGTGCTTTCCCAATAGCACTCCCGTGACAAGGCAAACCAATGATATTATCAATAACCCGTTCGACATTCACAGCGTCGCTAACCGTACTGCTTAACTAGTATAATTGGGTGCCGCGAAATGACTCCACAAGTCGATTTAATCAATGCGCGTGCGCTTTCACCCGTGATTCTATGGCTACTATAATATTCGTTCGACGCCCAGCACGTCTCAATACGAACTACTATTCACGCCGAGCCCAGCGCTCGACCTCTACCTCCGCCCCTTCGCCCCTGTCGCACCGAGGCGGAGAAAATCAAAAATCTGAAGGTAGATTATAAACAATCACCCCCCCCGGACCGACCCGTTGTCGGTCCGCTCAAACTCCCGGGAGTCGAGATAAAGTTGAAACTGCCCGTCTAAGGATCGAGTCCCTCACCTGGACGTCTGCGATCCTTGGAAACCCATCCTTGCCCGTAATCAGGTTAACAATGCGCCCCCGTCGCCAACACAACGGTGATAGGTTAGCATCCTTAACCAGAACGAGGTCTCCAACGCAGGGTGGGGTCGTCCTGTCCGTCCACTTAACGCGTTGCTGTAGAATATGCAAATACTCCAGCGACCATCGCTTCCAAAAATTTTGGCTCATTTGCCGTAACATCTGATACCGTGACAACCGGTACAACTTGACATCAGTATACGGATATTCCGGCAAGGCGCTAAGTGGTTGGCCAATCAAAAAATGACCTGGGGTCATGGCCTCAAGGTCATTCGGGTCAGCGCTCAACGGGCACAAAGGTCGCGAGTTTAAGACCGCCTCAATTCTGCAAAACACCGTTGACAACTCCTCAAAGGTGAGAATCGTTGAGCCGATGACCCGATACAAGTGAGTCTTGGAAGACTTGACTACTGCCTCGAAAATTCCACCCCAGTGGGGGCACCCAGGTGGACTAAAATACCACGAAATGCCCCGACTGGCGAGGCCCGTGCCAATCTCTCGCTCATTCTGACTTAAAAACAATACAATTTCCTTTAAGCACCGGTCGGCGCCCTTGAAGTTGGTACCACAGTCCGACCGAATCAGTGACGGTACTCCCCGTCTAGAAACAAATCGATCTAACGCCGCCAGAAAGGCCTCCGTAGAGAGATCGGCCACCAATTCCAAATGAACGGCCTTGGTCGCCAGACACACGAAGACACACAGATATGCCTTAACCGACTTCGCGTTGCGAAGGTGCGATGTCTTGACCATGAAAGGCCCCGCGAAATCTGTCCCTACGCCAGCAAATGGCCGAGCCTCCGTGACTCGATCGGCCGGGAGATCTCCCATTTGTGGCTGCATTGTGGCTGCCTTGAGTCGGTAACAAGGCAAGCAACGAAACACAACGCTCCGTATGATTCTGCGGGCCGATAAAATCCAAAATTCACGCTGCAAAATGCCCAGAAGGGTGTTACAGCCTGCGTGTGAATTCTTGGTGTGACGGTCCCTAACCAACAACTCCACCAAAGCTCCCTTCTTGGGGAGAATTAGAGGATGTCGCGCTGCATAGGGCAAGTCGGCATTCCGTAATCGTCCTCCCACCCGGAGCATTCCATGCTCATCAATGAACGGGTTGAGGCGGACAAGACCTTTTTTCAATCGACCTGCGCCAGTCTTCAAGACCCTAATTTCGTCCTGGAACTCATTCCTCTGAACGACTCTCACCCAGAGTGAGAGAGCCTTTCGCTGTTCTTCAGGTCCCATTATAGGCGACATGTTTCGCTGCGCGACAGGACAACGACAATTTTGACAAAATCTCATTACCCATCCCGTTACTCTAAGTAACTTCCCTAACGAACTATATCGTTCCAAGAGGGTGTGGTCTACGGTGGCGGGTTCCACTGTAGTCACATTCAGCCTCAAGCCTTGGTCTGGGGGTAATGAATGTCGACCGCACTCATTAAATGGCCACTCCGCATGTGGCTGTTCCAGCCATTGTGGCCCCCACCAAAGAGAATGTTCAACCAAAGCAGGCGCCGGACAGCCGCGTGAAGCGCAGTCAGCCGGATTAATCTCACCTGGAACATGTCTCCAGACCAGAGGAGTCTCTGAGCTATTTATTTGTGAGACTCGGTTGGCCACAAATACCTCGAGCGTGTGGACCGAAGTCTGCAACCAGCATAACACGATTCGGCTGTCAGTCCATGCATAGACCGTCTCGTTCAGAGCCACCGTACCACGCAAATTCCGCACCACATGGTTCAAGAGCCGCGTCAGAAGGGCTGCACCTGCCAGTTCCATCTTCGGAATCGTCCAACGAGTCCGAACAGGTGCAACCTTGCTCTTGGCCAGTACCAAGCGTACCGTTCCCCTACCAGCGGTCTCACCTGTTCTCAGGTAGACTGCGGCCGCGTACCCCTTCTCCGACGCATCACAAAACCCGTGCAGGGTGACCTTGACTCCTGCCTGCGGGAGCAGTTTACGCGGGATCTCAATCTCTGAGATCTGTGGTAAGGTGGTGACGAATGCCGACCACTCCCGAGCCAGCTCCTCCGTGAGCTGATCATCCCAACCTAGTTGAGCCAACCAAAGCTTCTGAATGAAGCACTTTCCCATGAACGTGACCGGCGCGATCCAACCGGTTGGGTCGAACGTTCGTGCGATAGTCGAAAGGACCGATCGCTTGGTCCAGGTCTTCGACAGCAACTCGGCCTCACAACTGTATGTGAAGGCATCCTGACTCGGTCGATACTGGACCCCTAAAATGGCCAACGCATGAAGATTCTCCGAATCCTCAAACAAATGCGGGTCTTGTTGATACTCAGTTGGCAGTCCTGCCAGTACCTCTGGGCAGTTCGACAGCCATTTCCTGAGTTCATAGCCACCGGAGGCCATGAGCGCCACCAATTCATCCCTTAAGATGAGCGCCTGCTCAATACTGTCTGAGCCCGTACAAATGTCGTCTACATAGACGTCCCTATCAATGACAGCAGCCGCGCGGGGAAAGCGGAGCCGTTCTTGATCAGCCAGTTCTCGTAGCGTACGCATGGCTACATATGGGCTGGGCTTTAATCCGTACGTGTTTGTGTTGAGCTCGTACGTGACCATCGGTTCTTCTGGGCTCTCTCGCCACAATATCAGCTGGAACCGACGGTCGTCTGGATGAATCTCAGTTTGACGAAACATCATCCGTACGTCCGTAACGAAGACAACCTGGTGTCTCCTGAAGTCCGTGAGAATGTCTGCAATGTCTCTGGTCAGCTTAGGACCAGCATGGAGACATTGATTCAGGGACACCCCGCTAGACGTCTCCGCGCTCCCGTCGAACACGACCCTAATCTTTGAGTCAGGTGTCTTCAAAACAGCATGATGAGGCAACACATAATGCTCCTCATGACGATAGTCAACCCTGGACACCGACATGTGACCCAACGTCAGGTATTCGCGCATGAACTCCACATACTTCTGTCGGAAGTTGGAGTCCCGCTTCATGCGCCTTTCCATTGCCACTAACCGCTTTTCTGCCAGACTCCATGAGCTCCCCAGCGGAGGTCGAATTGACAGAAATGGCAACCTTGTCATAAATCTACCCGATGGGAGGCGCACCGTGTTAAATCGATAGAATGTTTCGCACTCCTCATCACGTGGGTTATTTCTAAGAGCGGTGGGTGGCTCTTCCGTTGCCCAGAACCGTTGCAGGACGTCGGATAACACGCTGCCATAATATATGGAGCTATAATCCGTTGAGTGCTGTGGTTCCCGTACTGGGCCCAATAACGCGTAACCACCTGCGGTACGCATGGCCACAACCCCGTTTGGTTGCAGCTCCCGTTTGCCGCTTCGGAGTAGCTTCCCGAGGACGTCAGACCCAAGCAAGACGTCCACCCGTCCGGGGATCGCGAAGTGGGGATCGGCTAACTCCAATCCATTGGTCAACCCTTTTACCGCAGACGGTAACCGAGTCTGAGGGAGGACCCCAACCACTTCGTCCAAAACGATCGCCGTGGCATTCACCCGCGTGACCGATGCCGTGTCACCCATCTCGAACAGGAATGTCGTCTGACCCCTGAGGTGAGGCACCCGATTGCCACCTATACCTACGGCGCCATCCCGTGATGGCTCTAATGTAAGGCCCAGCTTTTTCACTAAACAGCTGGACACAATACAACCTTGTGCCCCTGAATCTAACAGTGCTCGCACGTGCACCGGCTGTCCGTCAGTACCCCTGACAGTAATCCTAGCCGTCGGTAATAATACCGTTACTGTCGGGGTGGGCACCACTGACGAACAGGCTGCTAGTTGCTAATAGGAGGCACCTCCCTCCTCCCCTGCCGGAGGGGGAGTAAATACTGTCCCAGTATACGGGTCCCAACCCGGGTAGTAACCCTCCCGACCCATCGGTGACATCCGTGCCGGTCGGAAGTAGCCTACTGGCATCCTTCCGAACGGTGGCGGGCGCGCCGTCAGCCGAGGGCGTTCTGCGAGAGGCGGGGAGAAGCGACTACTCGGGGGTGGCAACATGCCCCCCAACGCATTCGAGTACGCCGCGTAACCCGTCTGTACTACCTCCGGGCCCCTGCCCGAGTCTCGGTGCCTATCCCCCCCCCGCGGGGAAGACGACGGTATCGGGTTGTGCTCTGGATCAGCCCTTGGCCCACCCCCCCGAGGGGGCGGCGACCGCTGATTCCTGGCCGACCCACCCCCCCTAGGGGGGGGTGACCGACCACCCGAATCTGGCTTAGGAGAGGGGGGGTGACCTCCCGGCGAGGCTCCGTGCACCTCCCTACTCTCCGCCAGGCATAGCAACTCGTGATGGGCTCCTCCGCAGGTTCCACAGTTAGTGGTCCTGTGGCACTCACGTACAAAGTGAGTCCCCAAGCAGCGGAAGCACAAATAGCGCTGCTTGACCACCCCTCTTCGTCTATGCACCCGCTGCGCCTTAAAGTCCGCGCATGCGGCGAGACCGTGCCCTTCCTTCCGACAGAAGGCGCACACTTCCGATTGGAGGGCGTGGTATTTCTTCCCCCCCCGACGGGGCTCAACCGGCTTGGGCCCGCTCGTACGTCGGGTTGACGGAGGAGGGTGCGACGTGGATGCCCCTTGGCAATCCGCCCGCCGGCACTCGCCTTCTAAAAACACCCTCAAGTCATCGTAACTTGGGAGGTGGTCCGTCGATTCGCCACCATGTGACTGCTCAAAGCGCGCCACCACGTCGATCGGCAACTTCCGTAAAACCCTATTGACGATGATATATTTATTGTCCCCTAACGACAACTTAAGTCGATCTAACGTGTTCACCGCAACCGTGACCGGATTAAGGATTTTCGCCCTTATTTCGTACACGTTAGACACCTTCGGGATTTCAAAAATCTTATCGATGAGGCCATCAACTATTAATCGCCGATTATCATATCGGTCGATTAATAGGCCCCATGCCGTCTCATAACTGGCGTCCGTAATCTCCAGGTGGGTCAAGATGTCGTGCGGCTCACCGTTAAGCCTACCCATTAATTGAGCCATCTTGTAGGCGGGCGAGAGATCCGTACGCGAATGCACGACACTATTAAAAATATCGCGGAATCGCGGCCAATCGGCATACTCGCCGCTAAACTCGGGTACATGTACTGGTGGCAACGGCGCCTGAATTCCTACGCCTGCTGGCCGACATGATTCCCTGACGTCACCCATGCGCGAACGCTCAATGTCGGCCGCCGCCTGGATTATGCTCATGGACATTTCCCCACACTGGTCCACATTGCCCCGTACCACCTGAGCATCCTTGTCCACCGACGACAGATCCGTCGATTCGAGACATGCTAAATACTCAGCGTGACACTTTAACACGGCGTCATATCGTTCGTCAACTTGCCGAGCGCGTGACAATAACGCATCTTCACGATCGGTGCGACCTACCAACGTAACAACCGATGAAAACCATCTCAATTCAGCTTCGATTCTGGCTGCGATAGTTTTCGTTACTGACGGAGCCATAGTACCAACTTCAATACGCGATTATGCAATAATAAATAACAATAACCAAAAAAAATAACAATTATTGTATCCGGAATTAACAATAATAATATATTCGTTGAGTGAATAAATCTACGACGCTATGCCAACTCTTGAACTTATTCCTCTACGTGCTCTAGAGGTTATTCCTCTATGTCTCAAATGTTGACAATCATAACACGATTTGTGATGAGGTTATATTTGTGCGTAACCGAACGTAAATAACAAATTATTTTATCAACGAATATTCACATTCCATGTACTTATTATTAATAACGCCAAACTCAACTTGAGGCGTACACTGGTATGTAGGTCAATGTACTACTACCTACAAGTTGAATTTGTACATGAACACAATTTTTACAAAGTAAATTGGTACCAAGTACCTACTAATTTTTACAAAGTGGGTTTAAATAAACCACGCTCTGCTACCAGATTTTGATCGCGCCAGGACTCAGCCGAACCTTATCTCGGGCCCATGGGAGACAGGTCTCAGAACAGCTGCCGTCCTAACGGGATCAAATAGACGCGATACGCGCCTCCGAACAATATTACAATTTCTGAACTTACAGCTACCCTTACCTCATTTCTTCGAGCCGGTCTCACTTCCTTGACCCCTCGCAAGTTGTGTAACTGTGTATGTGTATAATGAGTGTATATGACCTTGCGATGGTTTGCTGGTAGTTCCGGACGATTCTTCCACGTCGCTGCAAGCCACGCCGTTAACGCGAGCCACCACACTCACTCCGTATTAGTCTAACCACAAAAGCCTCGGTGCTTTCCCAATAGCACTCCCGTGACAAGGCAAACCAATGATATTATCAATAACCCGTTCGACATTCACAGCGTCGCTAACCGTACTGCTTAACTAGTATAATTGGGTGCCGCGAAATGACTCCACAAGTCGATTTAATCAATGCGCGTGCGCTTTCACCCGTGATTCTATGGCTACTATAATATTCGTTCGACGCCCAGCACGTCTCAATACGAACTACTATTCACGCCGAGCCCAGCGCTCGACCTCTACCTCCGCCCCTTCGCCCCTGTCGCACCGAGGCGGAGAAAATCAAAAATCTGAAGGTAGATTATAAACAGTCTGATAAAAAGATGGTTCCGTGCTTCGGAAGGCACGTACAAGCCGGTGGTCCCGGCCGCCAAATGGCGGTCGTCAAACCATGTCAGAGGCCCTTACTGCGGTTTAGAAACTCTGACACTAGGGTGTGTGGGGTCGTTAGACCTTACTGCCCACACGATAAGAAGAAGAATTAGGTATACCTCTGCCTAACTCTTCGGGGAAAACAGGCGTGATGTTATGCGACTTGTGAGACTTGTGACACATAACTAATTATTTCAACTATTTTCAGGCGCAGAATTAGAAGTGACAATCTCTCAATTGGAGACTCGAAACAGGGTTTTGACTGAGGTTAGTACTGGCTTTAAAAAATGGTTCTTAGACGGAAGAGTACAAATACTATTTTGTAACATCAGGTTTAGGAAGTTTCATATGCAACCATCTCCACGGTCAAAAATTGTATATTTGAATATACATGGGGAAACTTTGAGGCGGAATTTACAACCGAGCCGCCGGCCAAGTTATGGAGCAGCAAACTGCAGAAATAACTACTTATGTGTTTCAAATGTCATTTTTCAATACATTTTCGAAGAAATAAAATAATAAAACGAAAAGTATCGCCGAGAACGTAATAACAAAATAATGACCCACTTATTTATAAACAAATTTTTGCCCTTAGCTTCGCTCGCGTGAAAATATCGAATTTCCATACCAACTTTGTCCCCCTTTTTCACCCCCTTGTGGGTTGAATTTTGAAAAATCCTTCTTTAGTGGATGCCTATTTCATTAGAGGAATACGTGTGCGAAATTTTAAGTTTCTAGCCCTTAGGCTGCGGTTCCACTGAGGCGGAGCGGAGAGGAGCTGACCAATCACATGGCTTGAAATCCATATCTCTCCAGAGAGATCTCTCGCTTTGTCTTTTATTTAGATAGATGTACTATAACAAAATTATTTGCTTCTATAGAAGAACACGCAACTGGAATCTCGTTCTGAAGAAGTTCGGGCGAGCTGTGAGGAGTCGTGGAAGGGCAAGGTGGACGCGCTAAAGAAAGAGATCGAGGACATGAAGAAGACGCACGAGGAACAGATGCACCAGCTTTATGCAAAGTTAGTATTGCTTCAATACTCTTCTCTCTAGGATATACAAAATTAAGCATTAAGCACCCCGTTTTAAAGAATCACCCGACGTTAGCATAGTCAGCTTAAAGTTTCCCACTGCTGGAACTCAAGCCCTCTTGTCTTGTCTTCCTCTCCTCTGTCAGAGGGAGTAGCCCATAGTGTACATCGATCGCGATCCAAATTCCGGCTGGTGTGTCAACCGTCATATCATGTCACATTTTTTCGAATGTTTGGACGTTTCGCGTCCTCGTCGAATTCAACTCTAATGAGTCTCGACCTGAATAAATAATAAAATGGGTAGGTAATTTTTCCTTATGTACAGAAATCGATGAGGCTTATAACTGCGCTTCCACATACACAAACAAACGCAAACATTTATTTGATTTCGATATTCGAGGTTGAGTTTCAAAAAAATCCTTTGGGACCAGTATATAAAAAAATGTTTATATTTTTCTTTGCCCTACTGTTGGGATAACCTCACCAAAATATAGGTGGCGAAAACATAAAATAAAACTTTGTCCTTTATATCTAGAGTAAAAGTAGCGGTGGCTCGCAAGGACTCGGCGATCCAGGCCCTGACTCGCGAAGCTGGCAAGTACCAGGAGAAGATAACTTTACTGGAGCAGAAACTACAGCAACAGAGAAAGGACTTTCTTAATAAGAAGTAAATACTACGCTAATAAGTATTTTACTTGTAAGTTATCTTATTTAACTTTTGCTATAGCGTGTTCACGCTTTATCGAGGTTGATTTTACTGTCCTGGGACTTTCTTGCTAGGAAAATGATGGTTAATTATATGTAATAACATAAATTTATTATTATGCTTGTGACGGTGTGAGCTATGTCCGTTAGCGCGTGTACCCGCGCTTTTTGGCGCTCGTACAACCGTTGACGCGCGTATGAGTCTCCGTCCGCGCACACTTTACCCGCACGAACACGCCGGGTACCTATACAATATGCGATTTATTGTAAGTAGTCCAAAATATGGCACGTGTGAGCCGATACCTGCTTATGTGGACAGAAAAATACGCTTAACAGGAACCGATCTAAAAGGCATCGCTTTCTGTTGGCATTGTACAATTATACCAAAGAATTGACCTATTGAATTTATCTCTATTATATCTATCGTTGGCAACACGCAAAACATAGACCAAATTATAGTTTTTTTGTCATATTAATTCTTATTTTTCTTAAGTTAGTTTTACTTATTTACCATTTCTCATTAAAAAATACAACTGGTTGGTGAAAAAAACAATTTCACAAACTTTGAAACAAAAGCTGCCCGCGTTATGCCGATTGACGATTTTGAATTAATTATGATGTCAAAATGTCATGTACATTTGTAACTGACCATATCTTTGTGTTTTTTAGTTAAGATCTGTGCTCTATAAGGATCTTTTGACAAACGGAAAAATCGGACTTATTGTTTTTCGATACATTTCACAAATGTATACACAACACAGCGCCGTCTGCCGTTGAAGTATTTAACTTGCGACCTTAGTTGTTGTTGAAATATTCTTACTTACAATATTAAATAATGTAGGTACCTACTTCTTTTTTAGGGTTCCGTACCTCAAAAGGAAAAAACGGAACCCTTATAGGATCACTTTGTTTGTTGTCCGTCTGTCTGTCTGTCAAGACCTTTTTTCTCAGGAACGCGTGGAGGTATCAAGCTGAAATTCATATCAAATACTCAAGTCTATGGTCTCTTGGAGCTGTGAAAAAATCAAACTTCTAAGTCAACGCGATCAAAAGATACTCCCGTTTATGCCGCAAATTTTCGACACTCGCAAGGGAATCAAAACCTACAGGGTACTTCCCGTGAACTCAGAATCTTGAAATTTGGTACGAAGCAACGTCTTATAGCATAGATAAAGGAATAATTACGAAAACCATAAATTTTTAGTTACATCAAGATACTCCCGTTTATGCCGCAAATTTTCGACACTCGCAAGGGAATCAAAACCTACAGGGTACTTCCCGTGAACTCAGAATCTTGAAATTTGGTACGAAGCAACGTCTTATAGCATAGATAAAGGAATAATTACGAAAACCATAAATTTTTAGTTACATCACATAATATATTTTTTTTACGGAACCCTCGGTGCGCGAGTCCGACTCGCACTTGGCCGGTTTTTTATTAACTTACACACTTGTTTTTCCAACACACTGGACATTGGCAGAATAGTCGACATCGGCTTTTATTGCCATTAAACAAAAATAGAATAGAATTAGCGCCCTCTGCCAGTACAGCTTGAGCGCCTATAGATCCTTAAAGCATTTTTTTTTATTTATTTTTTTATTTATATGTAGTTTTATTTATTATATTTTTAAACTATTCAACTAAACGATCACGCACTATGTAAGTTACGTCAATGTTCATTATACAAATTGTTTAAAAGATGTCATTGTGTTAATGGGGAATCCATAAAAGATTATTGTACTATGTAGGTAGTTACCTAGGCTATTAATGAATCCGTCCAAATTATGTGATCTCTATCTACAAGGTTTTTTTCTTTGAAGATTAAATATAATAAAATATGGAGTTGACACACCGTGAAATATCCTGAACAATATTATGTTTTTATTTTTAGAATTTATTTGTTTTTCAAAGAATAACTATATCTGCGTCGCAACTCAACTTATTTTACAGTGTTGCCAAGTTGTTAGTGGGTGGTAATAACATCAATAATAATTAGATGTGTATGATTCTCAGTGTTCCTCCTATGACTAGTCAAAATTTCACGGTGTTAGTGTGAAAATCATGTTTCAACTAATTTATATAGGTTTTTTAAATTATTTGTTTTAGCAATAATGTGTTTTTAAATAATGCGGTTTGGTTGAATATTGCGGCTATGAAAAACGTATTATGTATGAACTGTATAAGTACGGGGAATTTAATTGTTTGGCAAATTAATCTGACCACGAGTTTTTTTGTGCCAAACCCCACGTTTTTGCGTGTAAGCATAGTAATTACTTTTCCTGGCTTCCTACCTTTGTATTATGCAATGTTGCTTGATATTAGTGTTGGCTTTGTGACGTTTCAAAGTTCATAAGTACCTATTTTTAAAGATCATGAATTAATTTATTATTGTACGCGATTTGTGATGTACTTGCCAATAAATATTTTATTTTTAAATTGCATTTTTTTTTGTTGACTATCCTTTAGTAGAGTAAGAAAACCAAATCGGTTTGTAAATGAGTTTCTCATTTCGTGGCGATAAAATAAAACTCAAATCTATATAAATAAAAAGAGAAGTCCTGACTGACTGACTCATCAACGCCCAGCCCAAACCCTTGGACCTAGAAAGCTGAAATTTTGCACAGAGGTTCCCTTTATAATGTAGACAAGGAATAAGGAATGATTTTTCGAAATTCAACCCCTATGGGAGTTAAATAGGGGATGAAAGTTTGTATGTAAAATCGTCATTTTCACGCGGGCGAAGCCGCTGGCAAAAGCTAGTATATTTATATAGCGGCAACACAAAAAGCATTAATGAGCAACATAGTACAAAAAGTGCTACAGCGCCATCTATGTCACAAAGGTATGTAATATCAAAATTGTGGATCGCGATCGCGACCCCACCAGCAACTATCGGGCAGTAGTTTGGTGTAAGTATGCTACTCTTTGGCAGTAGCCCACCAGACACAACACCCGTCTGGTCGGAGGATACTTCATTTTCAGTATTGCACTGTTGTTCTTTAATCATAGGTTTTTAAATCAAACAAGTAATTGCAAAATTTAAAATTGCAAACAAATATTAAAAATATTTAATATCACGTAAAAAACTATACCAACAGGTACATTCTTAAAGCTATATTTAGGCACTTATGCGAGGTTTTAGGTACTCCTAGGTTCCTCTCTAATTATAAAAAACAAAAATTCAAATAACTCTCCCTAAATACTAAAAACTTTCAACCATATTTCTCAGATCAATTTTTGAAAGCAGTGTTCCATAAAAGGAGTATATAAAGCGAATACCTTCTTTATATAAACAATAGGTGCTGGCCACTTGTAATCACATAGTGTCCTGTTCAAAGGCAGAGAACCAGCCTCAGCTTCTGAACTCCTGGTAGGAGGTTCTTGGTTTCTCACAATATAAAATGAATAAATCCTCTTCCTTGATATCAAGCTGTGTTCACCAAGGTCTCCACATTTCAGTACTGGTCGAAGTACCCTGCTTTGGTGATTTGGAACTAGTGTCAGCTTCCGCCTTCACTTCTTTAGGAGGTTCCCTTTGAGATGACTGAGCGAGCGATGCCGCAGTATGGCTTATCACAGTGTGAGGTGCTAGGGGGCGAAAAGGAACTTCCAAGGGCCTCTCACTCACACAAGGTATACTTTCAGGTATCGTCAACTTCTTAAAAGGAAGCGTCGGTATCCTTTCTGAAACCCTCGTAAATGCTGATTTCTCTGGTGTTCTGTAGATTTCAGGAACGATTTTCTCTTCAGTCCTAACAATCTTTGGGACAGGTCCTGTCAGGTCCACGATTGGTCTTTTTAACTTATGTCTGACGGAGTAGTCCACAGCTCGTTTAGGCGATGCGTCGATCCCTATTTTATAGTTTTCCACATCTATCACAATTGATAACGGCTCCATGTATTTCTTGTTCCTCAAATATTCTTGTCTGTTTTCTGGGGATATTGTGGTTGATGAGACTGTTGGTTTCTGTGTTTCTGGGCTGGAGTCTTGATCTGATGCTGATCTGCTGGGAGGGGTGGGGAAAGGGAAAGTTTGGACAGGTCGTGGTGGGGTTTCAAGTTCAGTGGAGGAATCGCAGGCGGAGTCACAGGATAGAGGGCTGAGTGGTGGACTAGTAGGTCGGGTGGACCTGACGAAATGGAACGCGCTGGGTCTTTCATCGTCTAGCCTTAGTGGGTCGGGGACGAGGGGTGCGTAGTCTCTCGGCTGGAGGGTTTCCATACCCCCGACGCAGGACGTCAGATGATTTCCCAGCCGGTGCCTCAGTCCCGTAGGCACGCTTGCTAGTCGTGAGAGGTATCGTCTGACTTCGACGGCGCAGTCGCTGAAGCCGGCCTTGAACCTGTGCAGCACTGCAGGGTCGGCAGCGATGGCGGCTGCAAGCTGCTGACGCTGCAGCTTCTGAAGGTGCTTCACGGTGAGCTCGAGGATATCTGCCTTCTCTAGCTTGGAATGGCGCGCTGGCTGTAAAAAGAGAGAGAAATATTGTTTTAGAATGATTGTTGACTAAGAGGATTCTTATTAGAACTCGGTACTGTATAGGTACAGTTATTCAATTTTAATCTTTAACAAGAGGTTTTTTTTATTTTATTGATCGACTGCCTCGTTGATCTATGAGTCGCAAGCGCCACTGCTGAGCATGAGGTCCCGGGTTTGATTCCCAGGTCCGGAAAGTGTTATTGGGCGAGCATGCACCCTCTTACATGGGACTTAAACATAACTAGCGAAATGTCGTTGTACTAATGGTACACCCCTGCCTAACCCTCCGAGGATTACAGGCGTGATGTTATGTTATGTTTATTATCTTTCAATGGTTACATAGAAACTGCATTTTAATTCATAAACTTTGATGTAAAGGCAGGAAGGAAGACCTAGGTGGGACAAAATAATACAGAGATACAAGAAGAAGGAAGAATGTTGTCTATAAAGTATAGGGTACACCTCAGTCTAGCCCTTCGATATTAAACAGGTGTAATGTTAAGTAATATTATTGTGTAACTTACGTCTTTATCAGTTCCATCGATGAGCAAATCCTTGAGTTCGTTGAGACAGTTGTTGATGCGCGCGCGCCGCTTCTTCTCCATTATTGGTTTGTTTGTCTGGAAATTATTAAGTTTACATTTAATTATCATTGTTGAAGACTTGGTGATGATATTTCTAGTCGATGACACAAGATTTTTCTTTAGATAAATACACTTAAGTTATGAAATTCATATTTTAATTTAATATTTTTAAAGACTGTAAAATATTTCTAGTTGATGAACACTAGGAACATTTTGATAAAAAAAAAAAAAAATCTTATAACACTGTTCGAATTAAATTGGATGTTTGCGAAATTTATTAGTCCATCAAGACAAGACTAAACAACAGACACATTATTGCCAAAGTAAAATAACACTACTTTTAACTATTATCGCACACTATTAAACTTGCTAAAATCGCTCCGAAAATTCACAAAATTCTATTCACCTTTCTTAATTCTGCCTTAGACAGTCCCTGGGTGTTCTCCGAGAACCCAGTCTGAGAGTCATCATCATCACTGCACGGCATGTTTGTCACTTCACGTAAAAATATATCTCACTCCAAGAGTCCAACACACGTCCACACTCGACGGTGGCCGATCACCGAATGAGCCCAGAGGATACTCACACGCAACTGTACAAGCAAATTTTTCAATTGGCCCTGTATCCTGCTATCCCGTTTAGGAATTGAACCGAGAAAATATACCTGTCTCTTTCTCTCCCAGTGGTTGAGGCGATGGGAACTGTGTCGGAATGTTTTGTTTTCGTGCCCTCTCGCTCTAATAGGGTACGTGGTGAATGGAGAGATTGGGTGCAGCGGCTAGTGTGGCGGTGGTTTTGTATTCGATTCCGGGTGGTTATTGTTTTAAGGTGCTTGTTTTTTTTTTGTTGTTTGAGGTGTTTGTTTGGTAATTAAATAAAACGTTATCAAATTTTAATGTCTTATGACTTAGGTAAATTATGTAAATAAAAAAACACGCAAAATACTTTTGACAGGTAGGAAAAAAATAAAAAAACTATTTTATTTCCTGAAAAATATTGATAGATAGGTACCTGTAAAGATTTTTTACTGAAATGCAAACAAAAGTTACTTCTGTGAAAAGGTACACAAAAATTCAATACCTAACAAATCAAATAAAAATATACCTTTCCACCAAAACATGTATTACCTAATTTCACCAATTACTATTGCAAAATTACATACATTAGACTCCAATATAAAACTAAACAATAACCTACCGAGTGAAGCTACACCTGCGCTCCCTTATCCTGTATACTATGGGAATGTGACCGTACGCACACACATCAAGAACCGCAATCATTTCGTCCCAGACCCTCGCAAAAAACCCCGTACTTCATGAACGCACACCTTTCCTTAAAGTCCCATGATTATTTTCACTATCGAATGAACCATTTAACTCGATACTTCATGGGTGTAACGTAGCGTAAAGGGAAGGTAGAGTATGAAGTTTCAAGTTTTTTTGTCGTCGTGTGTTCGCAGGTAATTGTGGTACTTTATGGTAGGGGGTGAATGAGTTTTCCCACGGAGCGTGGGAATGTAAGGTAGGTGCAAAGGGTTCGTTGTGACGCTATGTGCTATTCGTTTGTTTATTAAGCACTTCACTTTTTGCAATTTACCTTTATTTTTGGTGGTCATTTTTTGATGTTTTTTTTCCATGGCACAAATTATAAACACATTGACACAGTTTCTTGTTGTGGAGGAAATCTAGGCTACCAAATAAAAGCCGCTCGGATCAATCATTAGGTTAAACCGCACTTGCCTAGGTTGATCTGTGGATGGGTGACCGCCCATTAGGTACCTACATAGTCATACCGAGTTGCCTCCGTGTCTCGGAGAGCACGTTAAGCCGTTGGTCTAAGCTGTCAGTTATTGACAGTCGTAACAGGTAGTGAGTGAGAGGTCCGAAAGTCTGTCCCTAAAATACTAACTAGGTTGTGGTCGTTGTGGAGGTCAGATAGGCACCATGCAAAATACTGGCATCCAGCTGCATCTGGTTAGACTGGAAGCTGACCCTAACTTAGTTGGAAAAGGGCTAAGTAGATGTTGACGACACCGGTTCTTGTTCTTTTAAATAAGGCCAAAATATGACATCAGCCTCTCTATAGAAATACCAAGTAGGTATCTACTTGTACAACTATTAAATGTGTGCCCCTCTAAATTCAAATAAAAGGAACCCCAAAACTGGCACAAAGTCGGGAACTACTCAGGAAAATCCTTGACCCATATACCTATGGAAGGATCGACCCCTAAGTACTTACATTATACAATACATGCCTTATACACAGCACAGAAACAGATAAAGTAACTTCCTGATATCCTATACAAACATTTTAGAAGTGTGTATATACCTACTTACCAATAGACATCTAATATTCTAAACTAGCTGATGCCCGCGGCTTCGCCCGCGTGAATGTCGGTCGAATTATATGCTAAAACCTTCCTCGAGAACCTCTCTAACCATTGGCATTGGTGAAAACAGCATAAAAATCGATGCAGCAGTTTCTGAGTTTATCACGAACAGATAAGTAGACGCGGCGGAGGACTTGGTTTTAGAATATGTCGTGATGGTGATAATATACTAAAACCTTCCTCGAGAATCACTCTATCCATTGGTGAAAACAGTATGAAAATCGGTGCAGCAGTTTTTGAGTTTATCGCGAACAGACCGACAGTGACAATATGTAGTGATGATAGTTGTTTCCGTAAACAACTATGCAGTTGAGTCATCCAGGTGTTCAAACGACCTTTACTCTATAAGCTCCGAATACTTGATAAATATTTAATTAGACTACCAGCCATTTCTCCCACGGTAGCCTTTCATATTTACAAACTTATCAAAACAGATGCAATTAGAACAAACTGCATAAAAACAAACCTTACTGCCTTGTGATAGTGTTTACAAAAACGCATCTGTAACTTTGACAGGACTTGAAAACAAAATTATGAGGGGGGTTCAGAAAATGACATCCACGACTTTATTTTTTATCAACATAGAGGTGAAATTCCAATAGCAATGCTAGTAATAAACGGTAAATATATCGTGGTGGTGATGGAGACTGCCCAAGTGTGACGATATTCCACGCGATCGCGTGATGAGCTTAATGAATGGTGAATAATTAGAATGTCAGATGTCACCGCCGGCCCTGGACCTCGGGGGTGGCGGTGAGAACTTACAGTTTGTCTGTTATATATTATAATTAATTTATTATCGTGATGAGCTGGGAATTAGGGAACGAGAGGGACCAGATGGTGCAAGTGTTTAGGATAGTTACTATCTGGGCACTTTAGCCGACTTGGTCTAAAGAAAACATTAATTTACATACAGAATTAGGTAGTACTTCGGTTTAAATATAAAATTGTCTATTGACTGCCTTGTTAGTTATGTCTAGTGGTAGCAAGAGCGTGACTGGTAAGCAAAAGGGCATTAGTTCGATTCCGGGGTCGGACAAAGTGATATTGGGTTTTTCCATGAGGAATAATTTCTCAGTAGCTGCTACGGAATCTGTTTCCGGCTATCACTTGCATGCAGATGTTTAACAGTCGTTACGGCAGTCAGTGACCCGACCCGAAATCTGACAACCAGTCTTACGAAGGAGCATCGTAATACCCTGTGATAACGGAGTTGTGGAGGTCAAACAGACAGTCGTTCGATGTAAAATACTGGAATTCAGCTGCGTCCGGCTAGACTGGAAGCCGAGCCAAGGCTAGGTAGGTGATGAAGTAAAGTCCAGTCTTGAAGTTTGCGAAGCGTAGCTAAACTAACCGTACATTTATCTATTTGTGTCAGTCGACAGCGACACATCTCTTTACCCCCACAATGTCAAGTACCACATCCTTCTAAACGTATTAAACAAAAACTGTCATATCCTTTCCGTATTACAATCGCTACCAGTGCGTGTGAACTGCTCCAATAAATTTGGAGTTTATCATAAATCGTAACGGGCCGCTTCCTTCCTTCCCGGGCCTCTCCAAAGGGTCGTTCACTTTGTGTTTTACAAATAACATCTTTGGGACAACTCTACTCTACTTTTTAGGGTTCCGTACCTCAAAAGGAAAAAACGGAACCCTTATAGGATCACTTTGTTGTCCGTCTGTCTGTCTGTCAAGACCTTTTTTCTCAGGAACGCGTGGAGGTATCAAGCTGAAATTCATATCAAATACTCAAGTCTATGGTCTCTTGGAGCTGTGAAAAAATCAAACTTCTAAGTCAACGCGATCAAAAGATACTCCCGTTTATGCCGCAAATTTTCGACACTCGCAAGGGAATCAAAACCTACAGGGTACTTCCCGTGAACTCAGAATCTTGAAATTTGGTACGAAGCAACGTCTTATAGCATAGATAAAGGAATAATTACGAAAACCATAAATTTTTAGTTACATCAAGATACTCCCGTTTATGCCGCAAATTTTCGACACTCGCAAGGGAATCAAAACCTACAGGGTACTTCCCGTGAACTCAGAATCTTGAAATTTGGTACGAAGCAACGTCTTATAGCATAGATAAAGGAATAATTACGAAAACCATAAATTTTTAGTTACATCACATAATATATTTTTTTTACGGAACCCTCGGTGCGCGAGTCCGACTCGCACTTGGCCGGTTTTTTTGCTTAAGGATGCAGCAGGTTTTCTCACGATTCGGTCAATCTGATTTAATGACATATTTGGGGAGATGCTAAATAAATGGAGGGAGGTAAAATGCACTCTTTTTGTCTCACTCATGTCAGTTTTAGCACAAGATTCGGAGAAGCAGAAATGCAAGACAAGACCTCGGAAGGCAGACATTGCCTAGAGTAAGACTGTATGCTAAAATATGGCTATAAGATAGATGATAGTGCTATTTTTTGCTGGCCTTGAACTAACGTGGAGCGGCTATCTATCCTAGAGAAACTGGCTAGTTATAAATTAGGGTCTAACTAGACGTACCTACTGTATAAGTTGTGAGCAGACTCAGAGTACTGAAGAAAGAAAATTGTACTATATAACAAAAATGTGTACCCAACACAACCAAGCCGACAGTAGAAATAAATCTTATCCGCAACTAACGTCCAACTTTGACGATACATTCAAAAGTTTGCTTCCCAAAGAATAAATATTAACAAATTATAACGGACTTGTTTCCTTCCTTCCGACCTTCTCCTCTGAAGAGGGTTCGACCCTCTTACGTATTGTAAAGATTAATCTTTTATAATGTGGGATCAAGCACCCTTCATTTTTTTACCTCACAAGGTTGCGTTTTCTCACGATATGTATGCCGTCTATGGTCGCATGGTGTAGAGGCTGTGGGCTATGAAACATGAAGATTAAATTCATCTTTTCCTTTCATGATGATTTCTAGTAACGTCATGATGATTTATTGTTGTTGATTCCAGATAATTTTCCTGATTTCATGTGATTTACAAGTAAGCATACATGAATGTATTTTTTAAGTTTTGCTGTAATGTTTTACCTGAAAATTAACTTATTTTTAGCCAAAAACATTACATGCAGCAAGCTCACGGAAATCCCTGATAGTGACTCTTTCAAGTCGGTAGGTCAATGTGAAATCGTTGGTTCCTTCCTACTAGACCGCTAGATCTATATAGGCAGAAGTAAATAATCAAACTTAAACAACATAATATTTCTTCCCAGATTTGACAAAACCCATGAATCTCCCCTCTCCGTAGTTGTTTGATACACCTTTTACAAAATAAAACACGACACAGGCTCGCTTCCTTCCGCCGGCCGGACATAAGTTCCAAACAAGGGGCGTGTTGTATTATACACAAATCTTCGGGATGGAGCACCCTCCATTTTTTACCAAAGGAACTTCACTTTCTCACGGCTCAGCCGGTCAGCTTGTCTTCTTAATCGATAATTTATCTGTTTGCAAGATAAATGAGGGGATGATTTTGCTTGAAGCAACATCTTTGTGTGTAAAAATGTTTAAAGGGACGAAAGAAACTTTTATGGAGCCGTAAATTATGTTTGAGGGTGTGGTGATTGGAAAGCAAACTTTGGAGAAAAGATACGATATGAATAGTAGGACTCACAAACCTATGGCTTATACGATGAGAATGGACTTAGGGAAAAAATAGTATAAGTATTTGGGTAATGGCTAAGGTAGAAATGAGGGGAATTTCTTTATTGGTGAGCAGTGATTATGAAAATACTGAAAATTAAATCTGCATATAAACAACACAGCTAGGTATGTTTACTGGCCAAAAAGCAAACTTACTTTCTTTACTCTCTCTACTAGGTAAAGAAAAAAACGCGGATACATTCTCATTAAAATTGCCACCAGCTTCCGCCTAAAATCTGTAGTTATTAATGTTTTTGTATCTCACAAGTTCCCATGAAAACAGGTGTCTACAAAAACTGCTCCTTTTGACTAACAACTCGTTTTTATTGAGTGGAGTTGGAGAAAAAAACCTTCGTATCCTGGCCTGTTTCCGGGTCGCGGGATATCATCACAAAAAAACGTTTATTTTATTATGAACGAGATTGATGGGTCAATGTTTGGAGTTCACCTTACGGCGCGGCGGCGCGGCGTGAGAATTGTTGGAGAAACTTTCAGTTTTTTGAGTTTTTGAAAAATTGGCCCATGTGTCCCTGTCCATCTCCATTTTAGTTGATCTATCTTCATAAGTTACATCCATAATCCTTGTTTTGGCTCATAAATAGGTGTTTCGTTTCCTGTCCTGTTTCTTGATGCCCAACATGCATCGCATCGCTCTTTGACAGTATTGCCGCTTATCTCGGTGGTGTTTTGAAAGAGACCATGTTTCACAGCCATATGTGATGCAAGGTAGAATGCAAGTGTTGTAGACTTTCCGTTTTGTACCGATGCTAAGGTCGCTGGCCTTCATGATTTCTTTGAGTGACCAGTAATTCTTCCAGCCGTTTGCTATTCGCCTTTGGACTTCCTTGTCTGTCTGATCCTTGAACGAGATGATCTGTACCAGGTAGGTATATGTACTCTTCCACGTATTCAAGGGGTTCATTATTTATTGTTATGATTCTGTTATCAGAGTTTGTCAGAAGCTTGGTCTTGGTGATATTTAAGGATAGCCCCCACTCTCGCTTTCCCTGCTTAGGTCTTAGATCATTTTATCTAATTTTCCGGGGTTTTCTTCGACGACGACAATATCGTCTGCGAATCTTAGGTGGTTGAGTCTTCGTCCATCTATACTTAAACCAAGTTGGTCTCATTACATCTTTCTGAATATATTTTCCCGTACTGCAGAGAAAAGTTTAGGGGACAGTGGATCTCCTTGCCTGACACCTCTATTTATATTGAATCTAGGTTACGTACCTAGGCGAGATGGTCTTCTTTGTCTGATCGTTATCGCTCACGACAAAAATCTTGGAGTCCGTCAACTTGTTCGGATTTTAACACCATCGCTGCTTTGTATACAATTTGCAATAAACTACAGATTTACATACCTACCTACCCCGTTTGAGAACAATAGGTCGCCTGCAGGACATTTTTGCTTCTTTGTTATAATGCCCGATCGCCCCCCATATTTTGTATTTTATACAGTACCGATACATAAATTGCAGTTTCAATTCCATCACACAATGTCCTTCCCTATAAACAAATTCCCACGGATGGTGACAGGTGTGCTACGAGGCTCTTATTCCAACCTGCTAAGTCGAAAATGAGCTTTTTCGTGAAGTAAATAAGGTTGTTTTCGCCCCGAGTGATAGTGACCACTATCTTTACTAGCCCCTAGCTATTTAAATGTTCGATATAGTTAACTATTACGTGTTTAAAGAGTTAAATAAAGGTGTTTATTATCAGTTTGAATAGGGGTTGGTATAAAGATACAGTTATCGAAAGTGATAACAAAGGAAAAGGATCGACTGCGAGGTCTTGTTCTCAAAACTTCAAAGTACTTATTTACTTGGACTACTTACCATACATTTAATACTTAGCTAAATAATCGAGCTGCCACCAGTGTTAGCTTTTCACTGATACTGGTGACATCATAGATAATTCTGTTATCTATGGGTGACATCTAAATTTAAGGAATGAGCAGAGCAACCTTACTATCTTAATGAATCGATAACTTTACACGACTTTTCAACTCCACTACCAAAACTTACCTTACAAGAAGATATCAGTAGCCATATTTCTTCTACAAGTTGTTCCTAATCCCACTTCTAATAACGCGTGTCCAAATACAAACAAAAACATAAATCGTTCAAATTCTCAAGTGGCGTTCACACCGATGTTTCCAAATTAATTAAAAACCCAGATAAACATCTCGGTTGCCTCCACAAAAAGTCGTAGACAGAATTATGGTCTCGCCATAACTGACCCTTTTGCAAAAAAATCTTCTTGTGGGAAGTTTTCGCGAGCGTATTTCTCAGTTGGGCACCAATACATCTTTTGTTGCGTGGCACCTTGACAGTCAGTCTTTTGTTAGCACCACAAAGGCAAGATTACCGGTTCCTTTTGTAAGCGGATACTCCCCGATTGATTGTGGGAGTCATTTTTAATGTATTACGTTGTTTTGCTCTTATTTCGTGGGGTGGTAAGTCTAAGCTTGATCGAGAAGATTTTTGTTCCCACAGAACGTTCGGTAACTTAGGTTTGCTTATTAAGAAGTGCATCTGTCATCGCGGTGCAGTTTCAAAACGAAATACGCTGGTGGTTAGAATCCCAGAGGGTTTTTCAGCAACAATTTATATGCAGCATGTAAACTTGTTAACTGAGTCGGTAAGGTGGGATGAGAGAGAGAGAGAGAACCCCACAACTAAACTATATTTGAAAAGTTTCAGACAGGGGGGGGGGCACTTTAATTTTTTTTTTAAGTTTTCTTTTACGTGTCTTTCTCGAAATATGAAGAATCCGACTATTCTGAATATTTTAATTTAAGCTTCTATAGTTCAACTACTGCACTAATTATAAAGCAATTGACTACTTTCCTGAATAAAAAAATGTAGGTACTGCAATGTGACGTCACACTAGTTTTCAAAGCACTGCTGTATCGTCGTCATTTTTTGTTTACGTGAAAATGAAAAAATGTGTCCAATATTTTTAGGAAATCTTAAATCCTCTTTTTTTTGTCAAGTAAGATTCCGAAATATATAAGAAAACCAAAAACTACTTAAACCAAAAACATGTTTTTTTTTGCTGCTCATAGTGCCCCTAAGCGTATCCTCCAACTCCTACAAATCCACCACTAAAGCGACAGTGCTGCTGTATGTCTTCACCCAAATCATTAAATATTATATTTCCAAGCTGTTCGATAGTTATATTTATACAATCATAACGCCTAGGGACTTCGACGAATCATCAATTACACAAGGGTTACTAACTTACTACAAGTATAACTGTTATTTTATCTTTGGACGTTTTTGGTAAAGATTTTTTTTTTGTCATTTTGTGTATTTTTTGCATATTAATTACAAATTTAGACATTATATGCATACCTTCTGTTTAAATTCTTCAAAGGTCTCATTTATGTAACTTCTTGCTGTATTTTAAGTGGCAAAAAAATTAAAAAGGCTTTCAGAAATAAAATATTATATTGGAAGATCTTTTTTTATTGATATACAGAACGATAAGTGACTAAAATTGATACAATAAAACAAAAATAATAATAAACAGTTGTGATCACACTAAATTAAAACTATTTCTCGTGGTAAGGGAAACAGGTAAGGAGCAGCAAAAAGGTACTATTTATTCACAACCACAGACAATATCGCAAGCTCGGCAGAAAGCAAGAAAACTGGCAACATTAAAAACTAAAAATAATTGCAATATTAAGGTGGATGTTTACGGTAGCCCGCGAAATTCAAATTTTCTTACGTTTAAGAAAATTTGAATTTCGCGGGCTACCCTGGAACATCAACCTTATGCAGTGATCGCAGTTTCTCATAACATTGTGACTTTTTCAAGAATTATTATGACAGAGACGGAATGACAAACAAAACCGTTATTGGGTAGTAATTATTGTAACAATACGGGGAAAACAACAACAGGCATCTAATACTTAAAAGCTAAGTATCTGACCAGTTAAACTTATCTCTGGTTTTTTTAGTCTATTTCAAAATGATTTAGACTAGATATATAATAGATTTAGAAGTTGTCGAATCCCGGAATCGCCAAGGCATGCTCACATCAACTTTTATCGGTTCAATGACCATAACTCAATCTACCTACTGCGACCACTGATAATAAGTTTCATTTAATATAATCACAACTAATGATACTCCATAAATAAAATCAATAATACATTCTAAACATATTTTGTACGATAAACGCACTTCCACAAACTTAACTAAAAATAAATGCACTGACTTCCGACTTTTCCGTAAGGGCTCGTTTACGGAGACGCTGGGCGTCGCGCGGCGCGTGCAGATGGCTCGTCTCGTGCTTTTTTATTAATAATTTACTGAGAGACGAGTCCACCGCAACAAACGCTGCATTTTAAACTAACGTGCGAAAACAGCTTCTCGTAAAATCGACGATTGAAATGCACGCGCCGCACGACGCCCCGCCTGTACGTAAACATGCACTAAGACTCGGAAAGTCGGAAAAAGTATCAGTAAATACAGATCAACTAAAAATAAATGCATCGTAAATGCGAAGTTAGTTAAATTATTGATACTTAGGAGAACATTTTAATATCCACAAAATACTTTAATTGGTACATTTTTTACAGTTACGACCTTTTATTATTAAAAATAGATCACTTTTAGTCTACGCGACTTGAGTTTTTGAGTTATAACAACCATGAAGAAGGCAGTGAACATATTATTATCAAAATTGTGATGATAAATGTTTTTTTTATTAATAAAAGGTCCACAAAACTAAGATCTAATCATAAAATTACACTACGCTTCACAAAAAAAAATCTGCAAAGACAAAATAAAATATAATTTTTGGTAAATATTTTTGTTAATTTCAAAATGTCATATATAACTTTAAAACTTATACCAAAATTAGAGAATACCAAATAGTCTTAGGTTGTTATAAATGCTAAATATTCTAATATCTAATTCACTGGCACTGCTCTATCACAGAATTGGTTTGTTTCATGCTTAGATTTACAAATTCTAATTTGAATAGGGATCCGTTTAAAATTGATTTAAAACTAGTAGTGATAAGTAAGTGAGAACTTGGCTCGGACTTTGCCATGCATGTCTACATTATAGCTTCATACCATACTTGAATGATAAAACCTCTATATAATTTTTGATCAGTTTTTTGAGATAAAACATATTATACCCAGACATTATACCTCAATATAAAATTAATTAATTGTTTAATATTCGTAAACTTGTATTTTCAGTAAAAATACTCTTCTACTATTAATTATTTAGGAGTAAAAATTTATCACTCGATATCTCCGCAGTTAAGAGCATTCAATCATGCACCTTAACAGTCGTGAAATAAGGCACAAATTACAGATAAAAGTTTCAATTGAATAATGAGTTAGTTTCATAAAACTATCATGCAAGTTATGAAAACGAAGTAAATTTATTAACGATTGTATATCTAAATAAATGCAGATAAGAAAATAAGTAAAAAAACGAAAGTTAAATAAAAATAATAATTATTAAAATTGCAAATACAGGTTGCACCTTGCTTAAGAGTATGCAAGTTACATTTCTGTATAGCATACTTATAATAATATGATAATTAAATAAGTGATTTTTAGAGCCAATTTCACTAACGAACGTGATCAGCAAATCTGAACGGCGTTCAAGTCATCAGTGTCAATGTCAAATTGCCATAGTAATTAATGACACCGTGAGCTCTATAGTAGTAACAATTTACTTGCCATTAAGTAAGTTTTGAAGCTGAATATGAACAGCATTAAAATAATTATGAAACTCCGTATCAGCCTTATATCGAGTTAAGTCGAATATTTTAAAAACATTAATAATGTTACTTCAAAATAGTTTTAATACCATTAAAATAAAATAAAACATTAGAGCTTGTTTCGGTGTCCTGATCGGCAGTAATAGTACACTATCTGCTAGATATATCGACGGGGAAGTGCTAACAACTCCTAACTTACATTTTTTATGAAAACGCCTTATGAATGCAGTTCGATAGA
Source organism: Diarsia mendica (assembly GCA_949316265.1). NCBI lineage: Eukaryota > Metazoa > Arthropoda > Insecta > Lepidoptera > Noctuidae > Diarsia > Diarsia mendica. The sequence continues at coordinate 19,497,179 of OX438899.1, forward strand.
GAATACAATTGCGCGTCTAGCTGTTATATGAATTAAGTTGAAATTCGCAAAATTGACGTAGATAGGCACCGAAGAAACATCTCATATCCTCCCGTCCGCTAATAAATCTCCAGGAGATTTATAACAATGGCAATTGTATCTATAATAAGGCGCGCGAGGAGCTATGTTAAGGTCTAAAAGGTAATAAAAAAACGTTTTTTTTCGCCTCCTGTAAAATTTGGTTTTTGTAAGTTAGGAGTTGTTAGCACTTCCCCGTCGATATTACAACATTGGAACCAGCATGCCTAAGAAATATTCCTCGAAGGCATGTAAAGTCAAGTCATAGGCCTATGAGCGGCATGAATACTGTGACACCAGGTTATACCCTAAACATACGATGAGGAAGAACATTACATTTACCAGCTTCGTTCAAATTATCTGTCAGATATACATCACTTGGTCCTGCTGTCGTAAAACAGATCATATAACCCTCCTTTTGGGCTTCGCCGTAGTCGGGTAAAAAGTACAAGAATTAAGTCTTTTTAAGCACAACAATATGCCTTAACCCTTCGTATGCCGTAGCGTAGATCTACGCGAGACACAATGGCTTTTTAATTGTGTCTAATTACACGGCATACAAGAAGTTAATATATCCAATACAATGAAGGAACTTAAACGCTTTCAACCAGCAATTCACGTTAAAACTTTGGTTAATATCTTTAAATCACAACTTGTGCTAACTGTTATTGCTTAGGCAGTTAGGCCAGTATCAAACATGAAGCACAAAATCAAAGTACATTTGTTAACTAGTCGATCTCGGAAATTTTAAATTACAAGGACATTGCAGGTGCAGGTGCATTGAGCGTGCTGTACAATTTTGAACTTTCGGCGTTGATGCCAGTGATGCAAATGCAACAGAGAGCTCATGTCCCTTACGGCGTTTTAAATTTCCACAGTCGAATCTGTCTCTATAGATATTTCCATAACATTATAGTCGACGAATAAGTTAGTGAACGTCTTTTACAAAACGCTAGCACTAAAGCTTCCATGTGTTCCTATACAAATTTGTGACGATAATCAATTAGTCGTTCCAAATCACAAGCACGCGTGATATAACTTTTATAAACATTAACACAAGGTTTAAATTACATTGACAATAATGTCGATTGCAAAAACAGTACCCGGGTGTTTTAACGTCAAATTCTAGAAAGATACTGTCAGGTGAGACAAATCTCTACAATGTCGATCTTTTTAAAAATTCTCTGTTCTAATTAGTAAGCGGGTACTGTCTACTAAGTGGAAGGGGCATTAACTCCCAACTATGTTACCATGAGACAAAATCTGCTGTTTCATACAAAAATAGAACAATTACACCGTCAAATGTATAGAATACCTCCTTTTTATTACCTAAAGTTGCAGCGCCTTTGGATCTAGAATTCAAAATGTATGGTAAAACTAGTTTTTCTCTGCGGCTTTGTTTATGTTTTGGTCAGAATTTTTTAAATATAGCCTATGACACTGGGGGATAATAAAGCTTTCCATCAGTACAATAATTTTCAAAATCTTGAGATTACCCCCTACAAACTCACAAACTTTACCTCTGTAAAATATTAAGTCTAGATTTTGCGCACATCGATATCTCAACAATTTTGTATTACAATTGTGTCCACACTTCACAAACACCTCACATAGGCACATCAGCCACATAGTCGATCCTGAGCAGCAGGTCCATGATATCCTGCGCGTCCATCCACCGCCACGGCAGCGGGTCGCGACACGCTTGTGGGCGACGCGACACGCCCGACACGCTGTACAACACGGATATCGCGCACAGGAAGCATACGACCGCGAACACTTGGAACAGGCACTTGAGAGGCTCCCTGCAATTATATACTGTGGAATTATAGGGGGCTGTCAGGTTTTCTGGGAGGGGGAAAGGGTGGGGGAATAAAGGATTAATGGCCATGTAACTTATGTTCTTCTTTTCGAGTCGATGACTAAATGTCCGACAAGTACGTAACAACTTGGACAGCTCTGTCGTTTGCTTCATACAAATTAGCTTCTTATGTTGATTTGATACGAATTTTGTAGTGGTAAAGTGGTAATACTTTGTGGCGGCTGCAGGTTTATAGTTATCTAAGGGGGTTTTCAGGCACGGATTTCAACGAAATCACACCGGCCTATACTGATTGAAATATCGCGGTGTAACTCTATGGTAATAATTGCTAAACCCCCTACTGATTTTAAGAGGGCCCTTCCCGGTCCGTCTATCTCCAACGCGAGCATGGATGAAAAGCTTTTTGTTTCATCCAGCGCAATGTTAGAAAGAGAAGGAAAGTGAAAAGAAAGAGATAGCGCCTTAGCACTCTGTTGGCATTCGGTAACGTTACCGTCATAACACTTGTTCCAGGAAATACGTGTTTTTCAGTAAGATATACAAGTTTTGGGAATAAAAGAGTATCATTCATAATCTCCATTACATTTGCGAGGTTTCCATCAAAATATTTTCTTTACTTTTATAATTTATGAGTACATTATAAACGGCCAAAGTTCGGGTAAAATTTTGCAAAATAGCAGATTTTTTAAGGGTTATACTGAATTTGTTTCTCAAAATTAGATTTTTTGTTTTCATAGAAATCTAGATATAGTGCACAAGATACCTATTCGTTCAAAAGTTTCAAAGAAAGATCTGATACAACGGCATAATCACGTACGAGCGTTTGTGTGAAAAGCAGGACGGGTTGGCCGCTCTTAATAATTCCACTCCACTAACATACTAGAAAAGATTAACGAAGTCGTCAAAAACAAAGAAGGAAATGAATATATTCACTATTCCCACCCAAACCACTGCAACTCCTGAAGGCCAGAATCAACGGTGGCGAATAATAGGAAGTATACAACTGGGATAAGCCTATTCGCCTAGCACCGATGATAAATATTATCATTAATTTGATTAAATAGATATCTATGATTAATATGAAGAAATTAATAATTAAAATAGTACATACCAGAAGAATTTCCTGATACTACGGTGAGGCACGACGGCGTTTCTTTTCTCGCAGTCCACGCAAGGCACGTCCACCTGCGTCGAGACACTCGCCGTGTCTGAAATAAATCGCACATTTTATACTTATGTTGCTTTAAAAAGTAAAAACTATACTACTAATAACTATGTACTATACTTATCTAAGTTAATGATATACCTACATATTACAATATTAGTGTTCTTACTACATAGATTACACAATAATATACCTTTAAATACCACTCTATTATATTCTATATCCGTCCGAATAAACTGTGCACCTGGCGCTGTGACATCACTCTATCGGTACTGTTAGCGAATGGTAACAAAGATGGAAAACGCGGGACGCCGCACGGGAGACAGGTCGAGTTCAAGCGAGGTGTACAGATAATTCGTATGGGTTGTAACTACATTTTTTGTGACATAATTATACTTACAATTCTAATTAAATTACTCTAAACAAATCCTTACTGAAAGACAACACAAAGATGATTCCAACATACAACGACAAAAATAAAACATGTAAACTAAACTAAAACCGCCACCAGAGGACGCCACAAGTTAACAACACACGTATTATGTCACAGATTACATAATATACACAGGTAGTACTTTGCATACACATACATATTTGCCTTCTCGAACCTGGTAAATAATCTTGTACCGCTACACTGAATTGTTGGTACACACGGCTACACATCAAGCTATACATTTCCAGTATAAGCTGGTCTCGCATAGCATAGGATTTCCGTACAGTGCGAGATCAGCGTAAACTGGAAGTGTTTAGCTTGATGTGTAGCCGTCTGTACTTTGTTGTGAAGAGGTATTTAGATGTTAATGTTTGTTTGAAGTTTACCAACTCCGAGTCAAGGCGTTATAAATATCACGACAGTTTATATTTCAGAGACGTGTTTAGAAATTCAGTAACGATGAACTATCATCGATCACTCAAGAATTTAAGCATATTTAAATAACTTAATAATTAATTTGTCAATGTATGCGTGTACCAGACGCAACTAAAACCCTGTACAGTATGTAATCTGTGACCAAAAAACTACCGAACTCAATTGTGAAAGCATACCCCACTGGGTTTGTGTGCAAGCAGAGCAGTCTGGCATCGGCAAACTGTCAAGTCTATCCCTCTGTTTAACACAAGCCACTTCTAGAACAGTAATCTTAGCTTCCAAACTCCTGATAACATTTTGTAGTACACCATTCCTCTGATTTCCATCAGCGACGAACTTTTCAAGCAAATTCAAATTGCCTTCGTAACTTTCTATTGCTACTTCCATCTCTGTCAGTTTATTGTGCGAAGTATTGACGTCTCTTTCTAACTGTTCCGTATATCTGTTTATTTTCTCACATTCCAGACATTTTGAATGCTTGTTGTTATTGTTTATCGACTCGAAGTCTTCTGTTTGAGTTTCTGAGCTACTTGTTGTTTTAAATTCGGCTTTAGCTATGCAATTACTAGGTTTAGATTCATCTGTTTGCGTTCCTACAGTAGTGTAGGAGTAATCAAGGTTTTTGTCGTAAGTTATAGAACTTGTGTTGTTGTGTCGGGACATGTTACAGAAACTGTAACGTATTTCGTCAAATAGTGACATGTTTGTTCCTCTCCCTTGGTCCACGTCCTTCAAAGCGTTTATAAAAGATTCTTCGTCTAGGATACGGTTTTCTAGGAAAGTGCAGGGATAAAGGTACAATGAGTATGTTAGGCGGACAGTGCGACATGAATCTCAGTGTTCACGGTGAAATAGAGAACTAAATGAAATTGACTGGATTTCAAAAGTTTTTGACGCAATGCCATCGAGTTTATAGAGATCCATGTCAGACTGCTTATTAGAAATTAATTGGCGAAAAGCTGAAGAGATTAGCATGAAATAAATTAAGCACTTAATTATTTATGCAGTTTCCAAAACGTTCGACTATGGTTTCAGGGTCGACTGTAAATGAAAAATTAAGATGAACGGGAGAACAGCTGCCCTGTTGGTCTCGTGGTTGCTACCGCTACTGCTAAGCATTGGGTCCTGGGTTTGGTTGCCGGGTCGGGCAAAGAGTGCTATAAGGTTTTCTATTACCCAATTCGCAGTAGTAGCCGGAGTTAGGAAGTAAAGGAACAGAGAGTACACCAGTGCCTGTGCACAAGCTTGTGCACTATAATAATCTCCTACGCCGATGGCTGATCCCCGCTAAGATTGGCCGCCCTGACCGAAAACGCTTAAGAGGACTATAAACGAAAGATAATTTTGTCTAAAATGTTACAGAAATCTTTAAAGCAATCATTCTATTTGATTCTATGACCAATATCATACAAAATCATTTCTTGCTGATAGGCACTGCCCTCTCGGTAGCTTTAGCAGCTTCAAAAATCCACAAATTGAGCGGACGGAGTTAAGAAAAAGTTCCCAGCAGTATAAAGTCTAGATACTAACCTGAAGAGAACCTGGTATCAGCGTTGAGAGTGTCGAGCGCGGTGAGCATCTGTTCCTCCGTGTAGCTGATGTCGATGCTGCGGTCCATGCGCAGCTGCGTCTGGTTCGACTTGTTTAGTACGTCTTTTAGTTCCATTTCTAGGAGGACCTGGAAATTAAAAGATAGGAAATAATTTGTCTGTAAGCTAAACTTAGGTTTATACCTGGATTCGGTAAATATTAAAGATGAAACAGCTACTAGGCCGGAGCGCCGGATATCCGGCTGCCGGATATTCGGCCCTTTATTGCGTTGACGCGATCAGTTTGATTTGAATATTGGCGCGGTGAACGAGATCGGGTCGACTCGGGGGCGTTCGAGTGTTATCGCGTGTGTCAGTTTGTGTTTGTTTCTCAGTTCGTTTGTTGTTTATTTCATTGTTTATCACTTATCGTCGTGATTTTATGTTTGAATTCTGATAGATTAACAAGAAATGTCATCATCAAAAACACGATCACCAATATTGCAATATTTTGATTTAAATGGCAATATTTTTTTTACAAATTTTACTATCCGGTATCCGGCTGGATACTGTATTACTATCCGGTATCCGGCCGGATAGTGAAAACAAGGCCGGATACCGGATAGTTAAAATTCATAACAATGCACACATTAGAAAAAATAACCATTTTTGCAAAAAAAAAAGGGGAAAGATATTTACTTTTGCAAGTCGGTACCAAAAAATGACAATGAAACAGACACTTCAAAGACGGAAGTTGGCAACCGTGCTTCCGTGCTACTCATGAGCTACCCAAGCAAAAGTTAATATAATTTATATGGGACCACCGTACTAGCTTCTTCTAATGAATTTTTAAGCTTTTCTATTTATATTTTTTATTGTGTGTGACTAATAAACACTTTGTTTTCTTTCCACTTCACCAACTAAGCAATTCAGGCCCATTTCCTCTTATAGAGACTATAACCCCAAATGAAGAATGAATGAATGAATGAAGAAAGAAAGTATACCTGTGTCCCAGCACTGCTGTGGAATTAACATAGACTGAATACCAAGAATATCCTCATACCTTCTCCTTAATCATCTGCTGCACAAACTCGTCCTGGTCCTGCAGCCTGGAGGACAGGTCTGCGTGCTCAGTGCGGAGAGCCTCGTTCTGTTCCAGCAGTGTCGACTGCCGCGCTGCGTACATCTCGTTGATGCGGTGGCATTCCGCTTTGGATTTCGTTAGCAGCTCTTGGAGGGTTAGTTTCTGAAAAGATTGTTATAGTGACATTACGAAAAGTGTAATTATATAGTGGCAGTCAGGCCAACAAGTTATACAACCAACCCCATATGTGGTATTGATTTATCGAGGTAGGCTCTGAGTTGTGGAGGTCAGATAGGCAGTCGCTCAGCTGCATATGGTTAGAATGTAAGCCAAACCCAACATATTTCGGGAGTGGCAAGGTAAATGATAAATGAGGGCGTCTTCCTCAAGTAGTTGAGTTATTGCGGCGATCGTAGGCTTAAATTGCACACTTCACAGTTTTAGCTGAAGGAAATTTTGAACCAAATAAAACTTAGGATGAAAATTTTTGAAAGATTAGAATTTTCCTGTTGTGAAATCTTATGTTTCGGTCTGCTTAAGGAACACATCTATACTCGACACCTAAGCGAGACCTGTTAGTAGTAGCCTCTCACCTCGTTCTCTAGTGAAGAGACCTGTTCCACTATGACCTTGGAGCGTCGCTTGAGAGCGTCAAGCTCGCGTCGCGTGTCGTCCAGCGCTCGGTCGCTACCACACAGTCGCTCACACGCCTCTTCGTAGTCACGACGTACGTGTGTCAAAGTCATGTTTTCTTCGCGTAACCTGTACAAACAGACATATCAGTAAATACAGATTGAAGGAAAGTGTGTCTTTGTTGGCTCCAATGCCTCCGCTCAATGACCCATATGGCCACTAGCCAAATGGGAACACAGTTTATTTAGGCGAGACATGCGGTCTTGCCCAGCATATTGAGCAAAGAAGCTGTGCTCCCATTTGCTGAATCCAGGGAAAAACGAACCGAACAGCGTCATGGGCACCTTCAGGTAGATGAACAGCTCGAAAGTTTTTTAACTCCATCTCAGATATATTAGATTCAAGGAGTGACTTAATATTCCCGCCGGGGCTGCGGGTTTTATGCAAGAGATACCGCAGCCTCAGCATAAAGGGCTAAGAAGGAACATGGGTGGTTTCTAATCAGTTAGAAGTCTGACACTCCCTTTCGCTCTGCCCAAGATCGGGAGGGGTTATTTGATGACTCACCACCCGCCAAAAAAAATAATTAGGAGTAACTTATTCAAACTATGCAGAAAAACCTACATATCGAGAAAAAAAAATGGAATAGAGCGAGCGTAGCGAGCTAAAAAATGCGAACTTCGTCCGTCATTAGAAAGCAAACAAACGTCTGCTACAGAGCCACTTACATGTTAAGATGAGCTCTAAGCGTGTCCCGCTCAGCAGTGAGCGCTGCCAACGCCTCCTCGTGTTGTCGGTCGGTGAAGTCGAGCTGCGAGCGGAGCTGGTGCGCCAGGTGCACCTTCTCACGCAGCTCGCACTGCAAGTCCTCTACCAGTTGGGACCCTGAATGGTAAAAGTATAGATTTTATAAACGTCAATAGGGAATTGTAGGGTGGTTTTATGAATTACTAGCTGTTGCCAGCGGCTTTGCCCGTTACAACTCGAAAACGGGAAGATAAAATCGGGATAAAAACTATCTTATGTGTTAATCCAGGTTATAAACTATCAGTGTACCAATTACTTAGTACAAATTTTATCTAAATCCGTTCAGTAGTTTTTGCGTGAAGAAGTAACAAACAAACAATCATACACACTCACACACAAACTTTCGCCTTTATAATATTAGTGTAATGGGATAATGATAATGGGCGATTTTAGGAATTCTAGGGTGGTTTTACCGTGTCTGGTATGAGCCTTGATATCAACAACGAAACTAAACATAACGTTTGTTGCATTGACTGCCTTGTTCTAGGCTAGGTCTAGTGGTCGCAAGATCGTGGGTTCGATTCCCAGGTCGGGTAGTGTTATTGGGTTTTCCTATTAGAAATTTCTCAGTAGCAGCCACGAAGTCTGGATTTAAACATAACTGGCGAAATGTCGGTGTACTACTGGGGAGTTTGTTCCGCCACTTCTTCTTACCAGCTAAAACACTAGACAGGGATGGCGAATCAGTGTCACGCGTGCCATTGATGGCACGCCACCGAATTTTTAACAAATTAGAAACCGTTTAATAGAGGAGGCCAGTCCAAGATGCAATCTTACTTTAATTTGAATTACACGTAGAATTGAAACATTTATTACGACATAGGCATTGATATAATAAAACCCTAGATGCACAGTCTCGAACAAAACAAACAGTCGAAACTGTCGCCAAACACTCACCAATACACGCACTACTACATGTAGTTATCGTCACTATAAACATTTTTTTTTTGGCAAATTCAAGCTTACGCAGATTCCTTTTACAATGCAGTTATAAAAAGCAATATAAAAAGTATTTTGTACGACCGTGCAGAGACGCGAGCGACGCGAGACTATTTCAAATGAGTTCATTGTGAACTCATTTTAAGCGGACGGTTTTGAGACGCGGAGTGTGTATCTTGGGTTTTATTATATCAATGGACATAGGTCAAGTTTTTTCTTTTTGGTAGCAAAAAAAAAACTTTTAGTTGAAAATATTTACTTTAATTACGAGTATCTGCCAATAAAGACTAAGCAATATTTTTTGACGGCACGTGTAAGGTCTCAATAAACATTTCTTTAGAAAAAATGGCACGTTGATCCATAAAGGTTTGCCATCCCTGCACTAGGAGGTGTCGAATGGTGGGCGTTTTGAGGGACTGTCTCTTGTAAATAAGTAAAGTAAATTTTGACGTTCGAAAAGTGCCGATTATAAATTATCAGCCAAAGCCTAGTTTGAATAAATTACTTATGATTTTGACTATTAGGTACACCACTGCCTAACTCTTCGCGAGTTACAGGCGTGATGTTATGTTATTAATGAAACCACTTGTTTACTAATTGTATTGTATAACGGGCTGGTGACCGCAACTCCGCGTATTTTGTACCAAACAAGTACTTAATGATAGTTTTGCAATTAGTAGGCAAATAGACATTCTTGTTTGGCCATTAACTTTCCTTGTTAGGGAGGCACTTATGTAATAAATAGCACTTAATTATTGAAAGTAAGAGCACAAGTGTTACAAATAAGAACTTAGATAATAGAAGAAATGCTATCAAGGTTTTAAACTGACATGGTCACAATTCCGTTTTCAGAGTTAATGATAGATAGTATCAAATAAATCCCACTTACCGAATTTGTGTCGTGTGTTAATTAGATATTAATTGTTATTTGATGATGATTCGCGTTTGTTTTTGAACACTTTGTCTTGTTAAACACTCGATAATAAAATCATAATATACGTCCGACCGCAAGGAAAACCCATACATTGTGAGCTCATCCCACTATTATGTACTAGTAAAGTAACCAAACGTAATGTAGTACAGTCAGTACCCAGTATTATCTGACCCCACTTTTTCTTTTTTTTGGCCGTTGAGAAATCATCAAATGACTCTTCCCGCTCTGGGCAGAGCGGTAGGAGACCCTTGTTTCTTCTTAGCCCTTTGTGTCGAGGCCGCGGTATGTCTTTCGAACAACCCACAGCCCCGACGGGATTAAAGCAAGTGGTGTGACAAGAGGGGTCAGATAATGTTGGGCGCTGATTGTACCAAACGTGATAGTATGCATGTACAACAGACACCAACACATCACACTACCCGAAACTGTCCAATTTTCACAATCAACCTTGAACCTAACATATAAGCAATAAAGTTGAAAATCTGACTGACGGATTGTAACTTGATGTATAGTCGCCAAGAAATTGGTTTACCACTTTTGATGACATCTCCCAGTAACATAATTATTCGCTAAGGATGACAGATTGACAGATTCTGACGTGAAAATAGCACTTGATGTTTTGTACGTGCAAATGATATTCAACCTTAGAGTGGTAAACCAATTTCTTGGTCGACTATACATGTAGAAACACATATTCACAAAACTATTCAATAGATTATGCTAAGAATATTTTATTAAGCAGGTTTGTTTTTAACATTTTATTTAATTTCTCATTTTATATTCCAAACAGCTACCTACATTCATAAACATTTTATGTATTCAACTCAGCATTTGTCAGATGTACCTACATTGGGCAATAGGATATTTCCAAATTGTACCATAGTTGTAAGGTTGTAACCCAGTCTGACACCAGAGATTCACAAACCCATTGACCGCCACGGTCAAGTAACACGACAAGCTAAAAAGTACCATACGTCGACAGACTTAGGGCACTTTTTTGCTTGTTCGGCTTGTCGTCTATACGTGACTGTGGCGCTCAAAAGGCTAAGGCTAAATCATGCTCTCATTTTAATTGTGTGGTTAGCACCTAATCTGGTGTCAGAGTTTTTATGCCCTCTAAGGGCCTCAGATTTGGTTTAACATGCCGTCGAGAAATATCTCTCGGGGAAGCTGGTTTCCTCACAATATTCTCCTTCACCGAAGCAAGTGATTATTATACAATACAATATGCACATGAATCCGAAAACTCAGAGGTAAGTGTCTTAGGTTCGAACTTGAGACCTATGACTTGACAGTCCCATGGTCACATCACTAGGCTATCACTGCTAATCATGCTGTAACCCAGTAACTGGGCTATGGAAGTCATTTGCTAATAGCTAGTCGTGTTCTGCTGCATTGAATAGAGGATCGGACAAAAAAAAAACTAATTAGTCCGTCAGACAGATTTCCAAAAAATATCGACCACATATTTTTCTTTTTTTACGTAAACAAAAAATGAAGACGATACAGTGCTTCGAAAACTCGTGTAACGTAATAATTATGATAGTACATTTTGTACCTTCAAGTGACGTTTCAAACCCCACCCCACTCTGTGATCTTTGACGCGCTTTATCTTCGCCAATTTTTATTGATTTGATAAAACAAAAAACACGTATTCAATATTGACGGACTAAACAGAATTCTATTTTTTTTAGTCAGTCCGATCCTCTATTAGACTGGAAGCTAACCCCAATGGATGATAATGATGACCAAAACCATGGATACCCAAACAGGGTGCCCATGGTTTATCAACTAAAATATGTTACTTATAAAAATTGTATTCTTACCATCAGTAGAGATGCCAGAGTCTGAGTCTTGTGGTGCTCCACTCTTCAGATTAAAACTGTAACAATAAATTAAATAAATAGGTACATACATATATTATTATAAGCTCACTCATGCCTTTTTACTTTTATTCTGTTTAATTTTGTGACAAAAGCAAGCTGCAAGAAGTATCAACAAAATATTTAGGTTATTGGTGCAGAACATGAAGAGATTTTGATAAGATATAAAGCACTTTGTTTGGGTAGTCCAAATTGCAAAAAAAAAAACAAATCTTCTTTACATGTCAATGAACTCAAAACTGTGTCAGACCAGTATGTAGCCACCTGCACAGCTCTAATATTTGCTTCTATTAAATCCTAAAAATCTAAACTATGTTTGTTAGTTTAACCTAGATGATGTCAAACAAACAGAACACAGACTTTGCATGTGCGGTCATAATGTGTTGATAACACATCATGACCGCACATGCTTTTAAAGACAATATACAATAATAATAATATATTCTTTTAATTATAATTAATAATAGAATGTGCCAGTTTCATAACAGTTGCAGTTATCAGTTGTTTATGTTCAACAATAAGTTCAACAATGTTATGGTGCTCCTAACTAAAACTAGAAGTGATATGTGATTTAAAATTACAAAACCTAATAAGAATAATATGTAGGTATAGTATTATTATTATTATAAGGAATTTCATAGTAACAACCACGGTGTCTGGGCTTGTGCCTGGTTGATGTCAATAAGATCACCCCCTATTATACATGGGTTTCATTATTCGTACAGCCAAGGAGTGGAACACCCTGCCTGCATCGGTTTTCCCGAGTTCATATAACCCCAATCTATTTAAGTCGCGAGTAAATAGGCTTCTTCTGGGTAAGCTCGTTCCATCGTCGACCTCATCTCTGCCCTTAGGGCAAGATTGAGGTCAAGAGTAAGCCCATATAAAAAAAAAAAAGGACATAAACAATAGTGGGGCAATATGGGTGTACTATGACATACACGTCTTCTTAGAGATTATAGGTGTGATGATATTTTATTTTAAAAGCCCATTTGCAGGTTGTTTGCCTTTGCTGCTTATAGCTAATATGAAGATGCAAGTAAAAGGGCTGCACATCCAAAGACAGACAATGGTGCAAAATTAATGAGCTGATTATGTACACCAACACATAAACACTTAACATAATGTTCTGTAAATCATTCTGAAGGCAGAAATGTAAAAAATCCAGCAGCGGCTTAAAAGGCTAGGTAGATGACGATGAAGTATCTGATCTCAAAGAATTAATTTAAATTAATCCACATACAAAGACTTCTGAGTTAGTCCGTCAGTTAATCAGAATGTTAAAGCTAGTTGCCCATTACAAAATTGCTATATATAGAAGAAAAGGCAACAAACTCCATGAACTCTACCCGACTGCACCAGAAGGAGGCATATAATGTATTGTATGTGGTGCGGTGGTGGTATTTACATGTAAATGTTTTGTATTTACTTTATAAATATTAGTTTATAGGGCATATCGAGCCATTACCGCCGTCTTATCGTAAGCGACATTTTTACTTAAACAGCGTTTTTTATCGCAGACGACTTTTTAAACTATAGGTAACGGACTTGTTCTTCGACTTTTCCCGCCAAAAGAACAAAGTTATAGCAAATGCTAAGTTTATCGTTAGCACAACATTTTTCAATATTTTACAGTAACCAACATAATCAAAATTATCGTAAGTTGCGTAATTATCTAAGAATTGCAGCGTAAGCGACCCTACTTGTTATCGCAACCGACACAGTACATCCAAATTTTGTCGTTTACTATAAACAAAGTGGCAAAAAACGTATTAGTGACGTTTTTTTGAAAATTTTAACCGTTACACCTAAGGTTTCAAAAATCATTATTATACGTCAAAATTTCAACTTAATAGCGCAATTATTTATAAAGTTATTCAAAAAAAACCTTCTCCTGTAAAATTTGGTTTTTGTCGGTTACACTAAGTCGGCGGTAATGGCTCGATATATCTATGGGCCATTATAGCCTGAAATAAATGATGTTCTGTTTGTTGTTGTTGTATTACAACATGGGTACGATCATGGTGCTGGTGCTTACCTCTCATCCAGGTCAACTTTAGACTTCTGGCTCTCACTGTATTTGTGTAGGGTTTTAGCCAATATTGACACATTTATTTCTGGATTGTCTTCCTCTGGATCTAATAGGGACTTCAAGAAGCTGTATTCAGACCTGTAAATGAACAACACAGATATTATAGAAAAGGAAATCTTGAATTTGAACTTATCTATTTTTTTTAAATAGTAAAATACCTACCCTCTTGATATCTAAAACGAAATTTCAATCAAAACAGTTGATAAACCAAAACTAAGACCCCTTTGTTTAATAATATTCAGTCTGCAACTCAACTGCACAACGAAAACAAGATTGAATGATAAACTGGGACTCGATAAACATTTTATTAAATACAAAATACGAACACTTGGTTCATCATACACTAGTTTCAAGGAATCAAAACAGTGCAACAGTATCTCGTAGCGATAGTCAGATTCTATTGCAACCTTTACGATCAAACAAAATGTGGGGTACTGTACTGCAGGAAGTTCTAAATCCAGAACTGGGCTATTTTCAAACATAAACAGATGACCTTTCAAACAAAATCAGTACACACTTCGAGCAACAATAATACTCACTTGTTAGTTTTCACGAAAGGTGCGAATTTTTCCATCAAAGCGTCAACACGCAGCGTGCCCGTACTCTCAGCGCCACAATAATCAAATATTTGCTGCGCCGTCACGTAATACTCTGGAAAAGGACTATAATTAGGAAATGTTCCTGTAAAGTTGAACCAACGCGGTGTTTTAATTATAAATTACCGTCCGCACTCAGTCCCGATCTATCCAAATCCATTGTGCCGGTGATCACGTTATTAACGATTTTACACAAAAATAATAACGCAGATTAATAGTTAAACATAAACACCACGCGGGTGCGTAACGGTCAGTATTGTTTGATCATTAGCTAAATAATTCGTTACGCTAGAGCGCAGTACAAAAATAGTTTCCAATAAAACCGTTTAACATTAGAAGTGGTGGGCACTTAACCATAATTCAAATTTTATCGATATCGATGCTTCATTTTCATCTGTTGCGCCATGTATGACTTAAGTCGTGTTGTAACTCGTGTGTTGCTCGCAAACACACTAAATAAATTGATAAATAAAATTTAACTGTGCTTGTGTATATATTTAGTAGTGAATGAATTGGGATATTGGTAGGAGGATGACTTACCTAGTAGTGTAAAAGTTAAGAAACTGGCCAAGGTAAAAATCAGCTCTTGGGTTACGAAAAGCGTCTACTAAATGATTGTTTATCTACTTAAAAAGGCTATGTGCAATCTTGGGCCACATAGAGCCGAGTATAGTTGTATGTAGTATATACCTGCAAAGGTACTATATTTATACCGGTTCAAGTTCTGCACATCCACTGTGGTAACGCCAGCACAACTCGATAGCTGGCAAGATGGGTTTATGCAAGAGTATCCATCCTCACATGTTGTGTTTGTTGAAGGTTTACTCATCTTCCATTAAAACAAAAACATTTCGTGATTCGTCCGTTCCTTTGTCATTGTCGCGTGCCAAGGTATTGGGTCCTAATACAGTAGGAACACTGTCGATGGTAGATTATGTTAATTCACGTGCCACACTAATCGGGCCACAATTTGACTGCATGACAGGCGTGGTGTGCAAAGTGGACACTATATTCTTCACTATTTAAATAGTAATTTTGCCTTTTCGGGAAATAATTGTCGTAACTGCCATTTTTTACTCCCAAAAACTAGTTGGGTCTATGCAAGTTGCAAGTACTCTCCATTAGCCAGACGAGAACACCTAGAGGTAATGTGACAAATTGGTTCGCCGGGACGGTGGCATGACCAACATATTATTATGTCTACCGTGCCGTCCTTGATTATAAATCTCCAGTAAAAAAACTGAACCTTAATTATTACGCTGATTCATAAAAAAAAAGTTGTCGATATAATTATAAATGTAACCACGAGGGCGTCACTCACTAAACCCACTACTGTCACATAAATGTCAATGAAATTTTGTTCGGATACATCAACAACCATATAGCCACATGGTCGTTGGGATACATGCACAAATTCTATTTTAGGCGGTGATTTAAATGAATAAAAATATTTGGTAGTTCCACGGTAGTTCTTATTTAGAACTTACAGACTGCTTAATTTTTACTACGATTCTTGTTAATAAATTCATGATTTCCGTAGGTATATCAGCTGTTGTTTTGACAGCGCACACAAATGGAGAAACCACTCTTCTGAATCACCAGGACACAAGATCGTACTAATTAATTTTGTATTTATTAAAATTGGTCGTTTGTTCAGTGGTAGCAACTTAGCAAGCGCGACAGCCGAGCACGAAGTCCTGAGTTCCGGTCGTACAAAGTATTAATGGGCTTTGTTTTTACATCAGGAATTTGTCAGTAGCAGCCACGTAGTCTGGATTTATGCCCGCGGTTTATGGCTAAAGACTTGCCCCCTATTACAAGGAACATATACTATATGATATGGTACACCTCTTCCTATTCTTCGGGGATTACAGACGTAATGGTAAGTTGTTCCAGCCTCCAGCAAGAGGTAGAGAGAGAGGTAGTTTTTTTAGTTCAAGAGTTAGGTACTTGCTAACGTGCTCTTGGCCGTACATGTAATTTCTTCATTTCGTTCTACAAACGTTGAGACTCTCATCGATCTTGTCCAGCCTATCTTGATGTTAGGGCGTTACAGGGCTGCGGGTTGTTCGAAAGAGATACCGCGGCCTCGACACAATGGCTAAGAAGGAATATGGGTGGTTTTTAGTCTGACACTCCCTTCCGCTCTGCCCAGAGGGGTTATTTGATGATTTCCCAACTCATAAAAAAAAAACTGGCCAAGTGCAAGTCGGACTTGCACATGAAGGGTTCCGTACCATGACTTCTTATAGGTTTTCCTGTAATCTATACGTGTTGAACTATTTTCTGTATTTTTTGCAGAATTTTAGGCTCATTAGTTTCGGAGATAAGGGGGGGAATGGTCGGACAGACAGACAGACTCACTAGTGATCCTCTATGGGTTCCGTTTTGTCCTTTTTAAATACGGAACCCTAAAAAAGGGCATTACAGGAACAGACAAGTGCTACTGGAGGTACCAAAATTATCACCTTCGCGGCGGTTTCATATTGACACGCTAAGAAGAACAACACAATGTCATTTAAAAATATAATAAAACAAACTTTTAAAAACAATATTCTCTTTTATTTCATTACAAAGTTTTACAAATTATAAATAAGTACATCACTGTATAACATAG
This sequence comes from Diarsia mendica, assembly GCA_949316265.1. NCBI lineage: Eukaryota > Metazoa > Arthropoda > Insecta > Lepidoptera > Noctuidae > Diarsia > Diarsia mendica. The sequence goes on from OX438899.1 coordinate 19,514,202, forward strand.
TATTAACATAACTAAAGATCCACAAACTCCTCTTCATCGTTCTCTTATAACATTCAAAACTTCTCTGAGTCCACTGTGCACTTTGAGAATAACTATTTTGGATTCTATCATCGAAAAGTCACTCAACTCAATCTGTAACAAAAATAAATAAATTAGCATCACATCTGAGGAGCTCAAAGGTAAATAATAACAGCCACACAAGTCAATCTTCAAGGTTAACCCATTGACCGCCACGGTCAAGTAAGACGACAAGCCAAAAAGTACCTTAAGTCGACAGACTTAGAGCACTAGTTTGCTTGTTCGGCTTGTCGTCTATACGTGACTGTGGCGCTAAAAAGGTTAAGCAGCGCTTGCCTCCTGTCCAATATATTTTGGAAATCCATCTGTCGGACTACTTAGATTTTTTTGTCAACTACCCTACTGGATTGAAAAAGATGGCGGCGTTAGTTCCGACAATGGCCACGCGCCAAAACAACCATGCAAGACTATAACTTAGCCAATATTTGGGACTGTCACATTCACCATTGTTTCAGTGCATAAAAGAGATAGCGCATTAAGTCCTTTGTAGCTCCATCTCTGTCTTGTACCTACTAAAACAGAGATTTGAGTGTCAGCCAGTTTGAAAAATTTAATCGCATTTCCGAAATTACGCACCCCATCAGGCGGATCCTTGTCTCTGGACGGAAATCGTCCATACATACGTTCACAGATTGCGCAAAGACCACACCATGTCCGAAACTTTATTGTATCCTCATCAGACTGCAACAAAAATAAGAATTTATTGTATTCTCTCTTTTAAGTTACCAAATGTCGATCCTCCATTTTGCGCAGATTACATAATGTTTGACGACTTCGTGAAGGGTCCGTTTACCTTACCTTTTTTTTTTGAGATTGGGAACTCTTCACTTCTACTGACTAAAAACCAACCATGCTCCTTCTTAGCCCTTTTTCAAGGCCGCGGTATCTCTTTTAAACAACCCGCAGCCCCGGGAGGGCTGGAAGGGTCCGTTTACCTTGTATATGTTACCGGCCAAACCCGATTTTAGGACAAACTAGTTTTGCCTAGGCTCAACTAGTTCTTACTATATGCGATAGTGAAGGAAGAACGTGGGCCTGCTGACGGTCGACGTCAGGGGCATCCCGAGGTTCGGTTAGTTAGGTTCCTTTAAACCCTGCAGACAGAAACGGAGCCCCGCTGCGGGGCTCCGTTTACCTGCTGACGGAAACGCTTACCCTGAACGTGAAGGAAGAACTAGTTTGCCTAGGCAAAACTAGTTTGTCCGGTAACATATACATATTAAAACTGTAGACTAACCTCTTCATTCTCCCCATTAACTTCAGTGCTAATAGGAGGTTTCTTGTACCCACTGTCAATAAGGGTGAGCTTGATCTCATCAGGGATGTTCTCCTCCTCTTCATAGCTGGGCCATTCCATGATGTCTTTGAACTGTTGCGCTTGTGCCGCCGATAGGCTGCCACCCATCATCATTGTTAGGCCTTCTTCCAAGTGCTTTACAGGAAAAAAAGGAATTAACCCTTTATAAGGCAGAGCGATCTGGCAATCGGAAAATAAGGGCAAATTGGCATAGGTATAATTGGTAGAAAATAAATTTTAAGTTTTTTTTTTACATTTTTTAGGGTTCCGTACCTCAAAAGGAAAAAACGGAACCCTTATAGGATCACTTTGTTGTCCGTCTGTCTGTCTGTCTGTCTGTCAAGACCTTTTTTCTCAGGAACGCGTGGAGGTATCAAGCTGAAATTCATATCAAATACTCAAGTCTATGGTCTCTTGGAGCTGTGAAAAAATCAAACTTCTAAGTCAACGCGATCAAAAGATACTCCCGTTTATGCCGCAAATTTTCGACACTCGCAAGGGAATCAAAACCTACAGGGTACTTCCCGTGAACTCAGAATCTTGAAATTTGGTACGAAGCAACGTCTTATAGCATAGATAAAGGAATAATTACGAAAACCATAAATTTTTAGTTACATCAAGATACTCCCGTTTATGCCGCAAATTTTCGACACTCGCAAGGGAATCAAAACCTACAGGGTACTTCCCGTGAACTCAGAATCTTGAAATTTGGTACGAAGCAACGTCTTATAGCATAGATAAAGGAATAATTACGAAAACCATAAATTTTTAGTTACATCACATAATATATTTTTTTTACGGAACCCTCGGTGCGCGAGTCCGACTCGCAATTGGCCGGTTTTTTGTTTTTTGAATATTTAATGAGTGTCTGATAAGTTTTTAAATATTCTCTGTACAACGATAGAGTACTTACCTGTAACAAATTATGTAATTTTTGAGCTGAAAAATATGGTGGCCAATATATTGCCAGAGCCTTATAAAGGGTTAAGAGAATATGGCATTTCAACTTTCGCATAGCGTCGAAGTTTGGAAGTCTTAAACGAAAAGCATACGGTGCACAAATTCGTGGTCTGTTCGAGTTTAGCTCGTCTAGCATAGATGGATCTGGTAGTCATTAAATAGAATAAGTGTTTCTAAAAGTTCGGGAAGTGTCGGATTACCTAAGTGTGTGGCTAAATGTATAAAACTTCCTTTTATTGCGCCACTATCGAAATGTGTCAGATTAAAGAATTTATCTAAATATCATGACATGATAGTACCATAATTATGTAACTTCATGCGAATAACTGGATCAGCTTGATATCAAAACATTCATACACATAACATCACGCGTCTGGTTCCAGAAGGGTTAGGCAGAGGAGTACGTAATAGTAGGTACACCTACATTTCGCCAGTTATTTTTAAGTCTCATGTTAATAGGGGGTGAGCCTAGAGATATCAAATAATGATAAAAAGGCGTAAGGTTTATAAGAACCCCGTCGGTGCTGCGGATTATCGAAAGGCATAACGCGGCCTCGGCACAAGGGCGAAGAAAGAACATGGGTTGGTTTTTAGTCAGTAGAAGTCTGACACTCCCCTTCGCTCTCGATGATTTATCAGCCACCAAAAAAAAAAAAACTAAATGTGGCACTCGGAGACTGCCGCGGTAAAGCTATTGCATAGCATTTTTTATCAACAGCAAATAATTAATTATTTAATTTGACAACCTCAGTTGACAACCTTGTTATTTTCCGTAACCATAGCAACCTGAAACTTGAAAATTTTCGTTACGGAATTTCTGGATTCGCTCTCCACGCTCAAGGCCCGCGATAGAAGCTATGCAATAGCTTAAAAAAAGGTTTATAGGAGTACTTATATTTATTTTTATTTACCTTTATCGGCATCCTGTATCCACGTTGCCTGAATTTCCTGAGCACGGTGAGGTAGAGCAATTGCTTCGACTTCTTTACCGTCACGAAGCGGGCTGCGTAGTTCATAGGCGTAAGGGCTGTAGTGTAAACAAATATATAGTAATAAATTATTATTTATTAACTTATAAAGGATGAAGTGGTTAGCAAATTCATCCAAAGAATTCTGACGGAATAGGACGTTCATTATTAATAGCAGGTTCTGACTAACGGCGGGGCAAACCTAGCCTCACTTCTTGCATGGGTCCCAATGCTGTGCTACTTTGTACCAATGGAAGCCATTCAAATCGTCCTCTTCAAAGACGTCCACTACTGGACATAGGCCTCTCCCAAGTGTTAGACATTGACCGGTCCCGTGCCGAGATGCACACGCATCCAGCGGTTCCCTGTAAACTTCACCAGCCGGCTTAGCATGACCACCGAAGAAACGGGTTTTGTCGACGGAAGAATCGACAAAATGACAGATTGTAGCAAGGTTCATGTCAAATTGTATGGAAAAATCTATTTAAAAAAAATATATAAAAAAATAAAATAAAAAATATCTAAGTATTTAAAAAATCTATTTATTTTTAACTATCTATTTTGTCTATTCTTGGTAGAATAGAGATAGAATCGCAATGCTACGGGGGCAGGTCATCGATCCACCTAGCGGGAGGCCTTCAAACGCAACGTGGTACACCGCGGCTAAACTGATGCATTAAATTAGACGTTCTCACGCTAAGTCATATGGTACTTACTCTCCAACGCATGCGTGTCTATGGGCAAGGCGAACTGTGCGTTCTGTCGAGAGAACACTCTGGGTATGTGCAACCAGTCTCCGAGGCTGACGGACGGTACTTTAAACTCTCGCAGTAGCTTCTGCATTTCTTCTCCGTGCGCTCGTTCTGGACGAGTACGCATCGCTTCTTCCAAGACGTAGCGACGCTGAGAAATAGTAGTTTTATTAGATAAGGTAACGTGAGATTCTCGGTTTATTTGTTTGGTACTCTTATGTATCAAACAGAAAACTTGTTTGAAACATAATGAATAGGCAGAGATCATCCTTCACACAGTCTATAAATACCGGCACGGTTCTTGAGCGCTCGGCGGAAGAGTGGGGATCGCTGTGCGCATCGTACACTTTATGACAAATAAAACGCACACCTGTTTACTCACTTTCCCCGCCCCGCGTCTCACTTCATACCACCAAAGGGACCCATTATCTCACTTTTGCGTCAGCGCTCAAGAATCGTGCCGATGATAATATCTAACATTTCTTTGGTATTTCTCTACTCTTCTACCTATCCACATTCATACTTTCCTCACAACTTTCCCCACGACATTTTCGTCCTCCGCATCACATGCCCATGCAGCGACAATCGACTACTACGCTACTTTTCAGCCACCGACGCGGTGACGCGGACGGCGCCACTTTCAGGCGTATTTATTTCTTATTGTAATATTTCTGACTGAAACAATAAAATAAGAAAAGGAGAGGAAATAAATGTGAAAATAAATAGGTGGGTCCATAAATTAACTAGGTACTTATCAGAATGCCAGTGCTGTGATTTTTATTTTTGAAATATCGCAGCATTATGCATTTTACTCCACACGGGGCTATTTAGCATTTGTAAGCTTATAAGTTACTAGCTTTTGCCCACGACTTCGTTCGCGTGGAATAGTGACTTCCGGCAGATTTTTGGTTTATCACGCGAAAAAAACAAAAAAAAAACTATCCTATGTCCTTTCTCAAGTTCCAAACTATGTCTGTACCAAATTTCATCAAAATCCGTTCAGACGTTTAGGCGTGAAAGAGTAACAGACAGACAGAGTTACTTTCGCATTTATAATATTAGTATGGATTTTATCGTTTCAGTCAAGAGGGAATAAATGTGAAAATAAATAGGTGGATCCATAAATTAACTAGGACCTAGTTAATTTATGGATCCACCATGAAATCACAGCACTGGCATTCTGATAAATGTACCTAGTTACTAGGTACATATCAGAATGCCAGTGCTGTGATTTTTATTTTTGAAATATCGCAGCATTATGCATTTTACTCCACACGGGGCTATTTAGCATTTCTAAGCTTTTATGTTATTTTCCATTGCATCTAACACAACCAAATACCAAACTAACCTTCGTATCAAACTCAGTCTCGATAGCGTCCTCATCGACCTCCCTATGCAGGTACTTGAGCATATCATCATCAAGGAACGAGTCTGACTTCTTGGGCACCACCAGCGGCTTGATCACAGGTAACACGATCACGTCGTCCTCTAGAGCCGGCGCTATCGAGCCGCGGGAACTCGGGTTTTGGGAGTCTGTGCCGATACCCGCAATCTATAAAAAGAAAACGATTAAAAGTAAAAAGATAAGGCAGGTTCACCGCTTACCATCTGCAACTATTATAGATGCATTCTTTATTGGTGAGGTTCTTCAGAAAGGACAGGAGCGTAGTACTTGCAACCAGCGTGCGTGTATGACCAGATGTATGAAAGTGGAAGAGGCAAAAGGAGTATGTACCCATTGACCGCCACGGTCAAGTAAGACGACAAGCCAAAAAGTACCTTAAGTCGACAGACTTAGGGCACTTTTTTGCTGGTTCGGCTTGTCGTCTATACGTGACTGGCGCTCAAAAGGTTTTGTATATAATGTAAGGATCGTAGCAGGTGGCGTTCTGTGGTTTCTGCCCATGGGAAAACGGCGTGAGTTTATGTATGTATGGTTTACTTTCTGCATATACTTTTGCATCATTTTGGTCACGCACCTTCTTTCTCAGACCGTGTCCTAGCCAAAGTGATCGTATTGCAAACAATTGACCGTTCGTGTTTATTTTTATCGGCAAAACTGAATAAGTCACGCCGTCAGAGAGCGCTTTTCAGTTGTCCAAACAAATGACTAACGTTAAGATTTTGTATTCGCGTGAACGAACGGGACCATCCCAGATGCTGGAAGCTACATTGCGATGATAATTTAATTAGGAACGTTAATTTGCCAAGAATCTAATTTCAATTCGATGAGACACATAAATAAATGATCCAATTATAGAGGCAGCAACCAGAAATGAATCGACATAGAAGATTCGTAGAGATCGTCATGGCTCTGTACTGGAGTATAAGTACCATTATTCTTGTTGAGTATTTCTACATGCTGGGGGAGGCCTATGTCCAGCAGTAGACGTCTTTTGGCTGAAATGATGACGTTGATTGCTACATGCAAACAATTGGACATACATGCCCTGTATGTCCGTACGTAGCAGAAACTTCTAGGCGACACAAAAGAGGAACAACTAGTTACTTTCTGGGCCGACTAGTTAATTTAGACAATCATCGACAAGTCAAGAAGAGAAACTAAGAAAACCGACAAGAAGCATCGCTTACCTGTGTCTCAGGATCTTGCTGGGCTTGTGCTGCTAGCCCAGCAGATGTCAGTCGGTCACTACCACCCCGACCTCCTTTCTTTCTTCTCTTACCACGTCTGCGACCTTCACCACTACCTAGAAACAGATAAAATGTATATAGTAAGACTGATTACTCAAAAGTCAAAACGTGGATAGTGTGTACAGCGCGGTCTAAACTCACACGAGGTGGGTTCGAACTGTTCGAAGTAACATACTAAATACTACCTAATGCTTTGAAGCATCGTTAACATTCTCTTGCGCTAATCTCAATTCTTTTGGGGTCGGCGCAGCATATCTTCTTCTTCTATACCATTATTTTACTCGTCATCTCATGAGACACTTCTATTCTTGCCATCATCGTTTAGGTACACAGTCTATCCACCATTCTTATTGTCTTTCTCTACTCATGTAGGTACCCATTCACATTCATACTCAAAACTTTCATCAAGATATTTTACTCATTCGTTCCTATCCTATAATGCCCACACCACGACAACCAATTACGAATCTCGCCGACAAATTGCTGCGCAGTTTGGTGTGTCCATAAAATGTTTAAAATGTTTGGTCCTCAATAAATGTTTTTTTTTCACACAATTTTGAACATCATAATTACTTACCTATTATTAAAAACATAATCAACATCATCATCATCCGCCTATAATTGTTCCCACTGCAGGGACTCAGGCCTCCTCTCTAGGAGAGGGATGGGCTATAATCCACCACGCGGGCCCAGTGCGGATTGGTAGATGTCGCATATCTTCGAATTTTTGGTTCTAAGACATGATGCAGACAGACAATCTGTTTAAGTCGCGAGTAAACAGGCTTCTACTGGGTAAGCTCGTTCCATCGTCGACATCATCTCTGCCCTTAGGGCAAGATTGAAGTCAAGAGCAAGCCCATTTATAATAAAAAAAAATTGCCGGTTTCCTCACGATGTTTTCCTTCACCGTTTTGAGAGCAGTGGTGATGAAATAAATTACACAAAGTAATGCGCCTGCCTGGGTTCGAACCCACGACCAACTGTTCGTAAGTCGGGGCCGCCACCACTGGGCCACCACTGCTCTCAATAATCAGCAGCTTATTAAAAATATCATTCTACCTCCAAACGATTGACAGAAACAGTACAATGTTTTAAATACGCTAAACGTGAACAATGCACAATATGTTGCGGAAAATATTCTGGACCGTACCTCCTTCGTCCCCATTGGACGCAGCATCGTTCGCCTCATTGGTTGCTTCCTTCTCTGCCTGCTTCGATCGCTGCGAAGCCGGCGGTTCAGCTTTGCCATTAGTTGCCTTACTCTTTGCTGGCTTTCCAAGGTTTAACGCTTTCAGTTGATTCTGGAACAAATATTTCCATTAAATCAACTGAGAAAGCATTTGTGCGTAAAACTTTTCAATTGGAAATCAATTTCCATGATTTTTTGTTGCAGAATAATTTATGGTACCGGACATGCTAATTTTGTGTATGAATGTAGATGGCTATAACAGTAGAGGAAGACCAAATCATGGATGGACTGTGTGAAGGATGATACGGCAAGAAAGCAGGTGACAGCTGAGATGACGAATAATAAAGAAGTATGGAAGATGAAAACGTGCTGCGCTGACTCTAAAAAAATTGGTATAAGGGCTGGAGAATGATGATGACACACTAATGTTGTGCTAAGTGAGTAGGTACTTCACTCAGACTAAACAGTCCCATGATTACAAATAGGTACCTCAAGTTTCTTAAAGAACTCATCAGTGTTGTTGGTCAACGATTTCTCGCCGTTGACCAATTTTCTCGTCAATTTAACACTTGGCAGTTTCATGCGTTTCCTCTGTCCAGACGAGCCCCACGCGGTCATAGATAACACAATGTTGGAAGCACCTCTCTTCCTGCTCTTTGGTGCGTAGCTGATAACTATTTTAGTCAGGTGCTTCTGGTTACAGTCACACGTCTCCGGTTTCACTAGAGGTGGAAGCTTCGGAGCATTTCGTATCACACGCCGACTCTTCAAAGTACTACTCTTCAAAGTGTTAAGCGCATTTTTTAACGTTGCCAAGTTATCTCCCGTCACCAAGATACTTTTTTCTTTTATCTTCTTATCTTTCGTTGTATTTTTAAGTTTGCTCCTTATAGGTAAGAGCTTTGTCTTCGATACTAAAAACGGTAGCATGTTTCAAAACGGAAAAAAATTAGTTTTCCCTAGGACGACTAATCCGTGGAAATCGGCGTATCGCACTAACGTCAGAGAATGTATCGATCTATGTTTATCAATAATGGATGGTGTTTGGTGTAACGCTTTAGTAACTCTTGAACAAGCTGGGGGGGAAAGTTTCCATATCAACTCAGCTAAGAGCTGTGGTTGGCGCTAAAACACTTGCGTCAATAGCAGTGCTATGACGCAGTTTAAAACCAAGTGACTTTTTAATTCACAATTTCGTATCGTGGATTAAATTGTGGACACAAGATTAAATTGTGGTGAAGTACCTGGCTAAAGGGATATCATTTAATACCCTCGCCACTAGTAAAGGTACTCGAAATAGAAATATATCCCTATGCGTTTAATTTTTATATCAAACGCGCGTTAACAAATTCAATTTTTTTTTCAAATTAAAAACATTTAATTCAGACTTTTCGGTCCATAAAGTGTTAGTAGTACAACAAGGTGACTTATAGCTATGTTAGTGATTCACAAAATACAACAAGAAGATAAAAAATAAAACACGCCAGTCAGCTTACAATATTATGCAGACCAATCCAATGCCTCCAAATAGGACTATGGATGTAGTCTGCAATCCCACTCAGGTACCTAACTGTCGTGTTAACGCGTATCCCTATATATAGATGACGCAAATGCAACTACAACGGTACATGCATAGGTATATATGTATGTATGAGCAGAAAAATTGAAAATAATTACTTTGCGCAAGATGTGGCTTTTGAGAACTAAGAAATAATGGTTTCCTCTTTTTAGAATCAAGATGATTACTGCAAATCGTGTCGGGCTCAATCCTTAATTGTGAAAAAGTGTCATAGGATGATGTCACTGCTGACACTGCTGTCAGGCGACGAATACTGCCGCCCACCTAGCGTTAGTCTAATCTGAACTTCATGAGGTCAAATTTTAGAGAATTGGGTCTCATGATTCCGTCGCCCTAAGAAAAAAGAAAGGCCAACGCGTAGCTATGAGTACTGCATTGACTTTACTCTGCTGTTGATACTAACCAAAATTTTCAGATAAAAATAACTAACTTAACTCTGCTGTTGAAATAACCAAAATATTTTCAACCAACCTTTTTCGCGTTCCTTACGCTCTGCGGCTCCTTCACAGGTATCGACCTCTTGGTCAACACGAGCGGGGAGGCGAGGGGGGGGAGCTGCTCACTCTGGCCCTTGAGGAGTCGGTTGTGGGCCCCATCTGACAGGTTCAGTGAGGGTAAGGTGGACCTGTCGTTGGTCGGGCTGGTGTTCTGACCTCCTGTCACGTCGGAGGTCGCGTAGCCGTGGTAGTAGATTGTTTCCTAGTGGACGAATATTGATAGTTATTTTTTGACATTAGAATTGCCAAGTGTTTCTAACTACGAACGATGTCTTGCAAAGTGAGATAGGTAATATTAGGAGCAGTGTGTACGGTTAAGGGTCCGTTAACACCGACCGGCTCAGAAAGGAGAGCAGATTTTTGATCACGTCTAAAACAGCGTTTTGATTCATTGTAGGTACTTAATAAGATTTATTTTTACATGTCACTTCCATTGTTTTTTAGAGCATTTTGTTCTTTTGTTGTTGAGCGTAGTAATAATAATAATATTCCACAACTATCACACAACGCCATCTAGTCCCAAGCTAAGCAGAGCTTGTGTTATGGGTACTAGACAACTGATAAACATATATACTTATATATTTCTAAATACATACATATTATAGATAAATTACACCCAGACACAGAACAAATGATCGTGCTCATCACACAAACATTTGTCCTGGGTGGGAATCGAACCCACGACCTCCGGCATAGCAGTTAGGGTCACTAACCACTAGACCAACAGGCCAGTCAGTAGTGATATCGACATGTAAAAATAGGTACATCTTAAAAATCTGGTCTCCTCTCTCTCTCTGTCCGTGTGAACGGACCCTAACTTTACGGTTGTAACATATTTTTCGTGTCAAAGACTATGAGGTGCCTATGGCGTATGGAGGTGCCTATCCTTATTCAAAACTGTCCAAGGAACTTTTAGATGTAGCTGTAAGACATATGAGTTACCTATACTTATTTAATATGTTGTATAGGTTTCCCCACCTGACTGTGACTACGTCTGAGGTCTAACACAATCGTAGTTCTCTGATGAGGCTGGTCCGGTGTGAGACATCGCCGTGAACCCCTGGATTTGCCGCTGGCGAGTGTTGGGGCGGGAGTGAGAGGTCTTGAGTCTGTTTCGGCATATCTGTAGATTTATATAATTTTGAACTTAATTTCCACTAACAAAAGGTTAACTTTTCTCACCCGGTCTGTACTACAGTTCTAAAGACGAAAATAAGAAGACAGGTAGGTAATACAGGTTTCTCAATAGCAGCCCAGAGTCTGAACTTGTGCCTTTATGGTCTAGTGGTCGACATCGCTACTGTTGATCATGAGATCTTCGGTTCGAACGCCAGGTCGGCAAGAGTATGGGTTTTTCATCAGCAATTTTTTTGGCGACCGCGAACCGGAAGACGTCGCGTTGGAAGCACCTGGGGGAGGCCTATGTCCAGCAGTGGACGTCTTTTGGCTGAAATGATGATGATGAATTTCTTTGTGACCATCCACTCTGCGCCAAAGATGGCAGAAGCTCATCCCCTAGTATAGTCGACCAAGAAATTGGTTTACCACTTTTGATGACATCTCCCAGTAACATAATTATTCGCTAAGGATGACAGATTGACAGATTCTGACGTGAAAATAGCACTTGATGTTTTGTACGTGCAAATGATATATTCAACCTTAGAGTGGTAAACCAATTTCTTGGTCGACTATAGGTACATGGCAATAAAACATGACTAACGAAATGTGTGTGTATTACACCTACCGCGAGATTATGTAGGTACTTGATAACTAGATTATATTCTTCTCGAGTTCACTTTGTGACACGTTCGATTTTTTTATGTAACCTATTTTGGAAGGAGCTGGTGTCTGTGATACTTACAATGATTTTCATTAGTACAGGCACCAACGAATCTCTTTTGTCTGTAATGTTCATTTTTATTTGGAAAATTGATTTTGTGAACCTAACATGTGTTTTTTCTGAAATAAATTATTATTAACTATAACGAACGAAACCTGCCTCGTTGGTCTAGTGGTCGCAAGCGCGACTGGTGAGCATGAGTTCCTGGGTTCAATTCGTGGGTCGGACAAAGTGTTATTTGGAATTTCTCAGTAGCCACAACAGAGTCTGGATTTGTGCCCGTTTGATGGCAATAGGCTGGCCCCCTATTACATGGGACTTAAATATAACTGGAGAAATGTGTGTGTACAATTATAGGTACATCACTGCCTATCCCTTCTTTTTATGATTACAGGGGTGATGTTATGTTATGTCGGATAAAATTACCTCCTAAACATGTCTTCAGTAAAAATATCATGTGGTGTTCTATTCTTGTCTTTGTCACCGCCGCCATCTTGAAACTTTGATAAATCTTCTTGAAAATAATGTCCTCTGCCTTCCACCTGAAAACCAGAACACAGTTTAAAACTTTGGTTAACTCTTTCATTCATGGCCGGACAAAGGCAGTCTTTCGTCGAAAATCAATGTGTTTATCCGTGCTGTTCATGGGAACATGGGTAGGTGTACCGTTGGCGACGGATCCCTTATGCTCCATAAAATCATTAGGTAGGCACATCTTTTGCTTTATTGAAAAAAAAATGAAAGTTTATTTATTTATTAGGTAAGACAATGTTGTAATTTCGACTCTCGATGCTCAGACTCGAACGTTCTGAATGTTCAGAAATCCAATTCAAATCGTTGCAAAGCGTGTGGTTTTATTAAAGGTAAACTTCACATTTAAGTTTTTCCTTCTGCATATAGGTACCCATAGGCGGCTATAGGTACCTACCTGAAAGACCCTATCTTGTTCTTAAGTAGATACTAATGAACTAAGCCAACATACCCAGTTATCCTTAGCCCGTTTGACGACATCCCTAGCCTCAGTGTCAGCAGGATGGTTGCAGAGGACAGAGCACGCGTGTGAGAACGGGTTGTAGAGGCCAGCGTAGGGCCTCAGCATGAACGGGGCTGGACCCACATCGCATCGCAGTTCTATTAAGGACTGAAAGGAATGTATAAAACACAGCATTAATTGTTGCCTACAGTACTTGTGGTTGTAGAACCCTGACTACGAGGTAAAGGTGGTAGGTTCGAATCCCGACGGGCACTTTCATTCTGTGAGTAAATTGTTTCTTCAACGCTGCTCTCATACATGGCCTAAAACCGAAAAATTCAAAGCCATTGTGTGGCCGATCAACCTGCACTGGGCCCGCGCAATAAATACTAAGTGCATCACAGTCCATGAGGTACTTATCTGTGAAATTTTCTCTAAGTATCTGTTTGTGTGAAATTTTCCGAGTAATGAGACTTAGATCGATCGACTCCCTTATTGCAACTCTCATCGAAATCGTTAAAACCGTTTTCGAGAACGTGATTGCAAATATTGCTCATTTATTAGAAGGTAAGTATAAGATATTTAAAGGCTGTATGCTTATAAACACACACAAACGAAACATTTTCCCAAAAACATAAACAAACTTGTTCTTGTTTACCCTATTTTCTTAGGAAAGAGTTTCCTAAACAATGTGAAGCTGTATAAAATGTTGACAAAATAAATAAGAACTTCTGGTAGGAATAATTAATTCCGTGAAAAGGAAATGTTTTAGTTTTTCTTCAGCTTTTCCTTGAGACAAATTACTTAGGTACGCAAAACTTGGAGAAAATTGGCTTTTGTTGACTGTAAACAAAGGTGTGTGCTGTGTATGAATGAAAACTAGAAAGGCTGGTGTACTAACCTTTTCCTTGATAAATGTGTGTTTCGTAGTAACCGCCAATAAGCCAGTATTGCTCATTTGACTCATTATTCATATTACTTTAGTTTATTTCCTGTAGTGTTTAAGAAGTCGTACCACCTATGCTATCGATCTAACTACCGCTTAGTTACACAGACAGGAAAAACGTATTAAGTACACAAATTGTTATAATAAAAAATTGGTACGTAATAAAATAATAATGAAATTGATTGTTATTGCCAGATTGTTACTGTCAGAAAATTGTCAAAGACATACTTAACCGATTTTACTTTTCTTGCAGGCCATGAAAGAAGGTCGAAATGGCTATCGATTCCACTGGTTCTTTCGTCTATTTTCTATTTTACAGTATCCTGCACTTGGTCGGATAGTTAACATTTAACAAACAGTATAAGTACTGCCTACATAAACAGACAATAAAATTAGTCTTGCTGGAATCCCACAAGAGTTAATCCACATGATTTGTAAGTCGTTGTGGTCTTTTTTAGAGCCACAATACGTAGGATTGAATTTCAAGTGTACAGCAATTTTATAAGTAGGTGCTTTTCTTTTTTGCAAAGTTGGAAAATCAGAAATATTTCAGGTCCAAGCGAAAAAAAAAACAATATTGAATTTTTTCACATATATTATTCAAAAAAATTTACACAAAAGCACTAAGACATCCATTTAACCTTATTGTCTAAATAAATGAAGTTTTTAAACCGACACGCAACCTCTTAATTAATTAAGATATAATTTGTCTCTAAAAATAATACTCATTTTCTCTTTTTAGATATCAGAAAGTAACTATGGCATTAGGTACCAACATAACACCTACGAAGCGACATTGTGAAAGTTAACTCTAGATAATCAATAAAACTTTAAATTGTCTAACAGCGCCTATTTCTTACAAAGGGAATTTATATTACATTTAGTGCAGAGTTACTGAATGTGTACAACGGTCGTTAATTACATCTCTTAAAATTTACAAGAACATTTTAACCACTCATTAGTATTATTATTACACAGAATAGTCAAGATTAAAATAATTTCAATTGTATAAGTACTTAATTTTTGTGTTAGTGTTATCAACTATTGATATAAACATCTTTAAAACAATATAAACATTTTGTTAGGGCACAAAATAGCCTTTATTTCGTAGACGTACAGTACATTTTAGTGTTAGCTTCATAATTGTGTGCTTAGTCTGCAAAATAAAGGGATTTTGACGAGTTTCAGTCAAGAATTTAAAAGTTGTCGGTTCTTCGACTTGTCCCAGGAAATGGGGTTGACCTGTCATCCTACTTTCTCATTACACATGTAAGAGAGAAGGCAAATTATACATCAACGAAATACAGTTTGATAGTGTTGCCTAATGATGCTGATAATTAGTATTACAGTGGTAAGTTCAATTAAATGAATTTACAAGGCATTCAGTTCTCTAAATTATGGACTGCTAATTCAGTTTCGAGTACTCAATTTTAAGTGCCTATTTCAAGAATAGAGACCACAAAATCAGATCAAGATTTCAGTAAATATTTTCACCTACTTTCAAACAAGATAAGTATAGTTTGCAGATGAAATATTGATTCTTTTGAATGTGTTGGAAACTGTATTAAAAATCATTATTTCTGTAAGAGTTAAACTCGAAATAGACATTAAGTTAAATTAGATATCAGTGAAGTAACTGGGATAAATAAATGCAATAAACATAGCGTTCTAAGTAATAATGGTGCGGACCATTGGTTATTTTCGCTCATAACACAAAATGCGCGCATTATGCGCACACCGTATTATTAGCAGTCATAACTGAGAACGAATCCCATACAAGAGCGTACATAAAAGAACGAAATTGCATTCAATAAAATATTCCATCACAATCTGTACAAAACGATCATACAACACCAAGGCCATAATCACCTTTCATTACTAATATAGAATTATTGCATTCGGCCAATATCAACATTTGAAGGCAACATATCAATTAGGTAACAATCTTCTCACGGCGCGGATACCTCAATCTTTTAATTGATATGTGAGTGTAATTAGTTCCACAAACGATTGCCTCTCATGCCGCGCACAATGTTCTACATTATCACTCGAAACTCACTTCGTCTCATTGAGAGCTAGATAGGTACTATTTCAAAATATATATTTCTATTTAAAATGTAAATAATTTAAGTGAAATAGGAGTTCCTTAGGATTATACAGAGCGAGAAAGTCACTACGGGACAATACGTAAAAGGCAAGTTGATTAGAAAGGCAAGTCCACACAGTCCCTACTCTGTCTCATACTTAAATAAACACTTATTCATAGTTATATATATTATTATGTCATGAACATAAAAAAGCAATGTAGTTTACATTGAACATAATTACTGTAATCATGTGGTCCATTCACATGAATGTTAACCAGCACCCTTATTTATTTGCATTATGATTTCATTCGAAAGCTACTGGTGTAGCGCGATTGCGGGGCGTAGCTTACGTTCAATAATGACATTTGCTTTAAATTCCGTCTAAGTAGCGATCGGGCCACACCTGTAACCATCGAAGCCTTTATGTTATTCAAAATAAACAATAATTTAATCTAAATAGCCTACGTAGAAACGTGTGACTCTTTATCTCATTCACAAATAAAATTTTAATTATGACTAGTAGGTAAGAAATAAATTTGAGCATGGAAAATAAGCGTACTACACGACCATGCAACTATAAAAAATATTATAAAAACTTAAATACTTAAGGTACGGCCCTATCATCATAAATATAAATTACAGGTATCGTCACACTTGAAAACATATCTCACCCAATCCGGAGGGCGGCACGTGAACACTTGGAGAGTTAGTTTAGGAAGCGGCACCTAAGGCGCGCGGCGCAGGCACTAAGGTCGTGAGGCACGCGCCGCCTCCTCTAGCGCGCGCACCTTGAGCTCGCGCTCGCGTTGCTGCCGCATGAAGTCCTCGTGGTGCGCCGGGTGCAGGAAGCCGCGCTCGCGCTCCAGCAGCAACTGGCGCTGCAGCTGCTCGTGCGCGGCCGCCTGCTGCGCCAGCTGCTCGGCGTACGGCCGGCCCAGCAGGTCGGGGTGCGGCAGCGGCCGGTACTGGCCTAGCGCCATCGCCGCTTCCTGTTGCGCCTGCGCCGCCGCCTGCTGGCCCGGGTGCAGGTGCAGGTGTGTGTGCGAGTGCGCATGCGTGTGGGCGTGCGTATGCGCGTGGTACTCCGGGTTGATACCCGCCATCTGCAGGCGCACCATGGGGTCAGCCGCCAGGGCCAGCCGCTCTGCCGCTTCTAGTTGCGCCGCCGCTACGCCGGGGTGCGGATGGTGCGGGTGGTGCTGCTGCGACATGGTGGTGGGCACGGATTGCTGCTGGCCGCCCGCCGGTGGGATGCCGAGTCGCTCGAGTCGTTCGCGCTCCAACTGCGAGAGCGCACCCGGCCCGTGCCCGGGCGGGTACAGTCCGAACTGCACGGGGATGGCGCCCTGTGGCGGCGGTGGCGGCATGCCGTACCGCCGGTGCATCTCCAACCAGTGCGGGTCCAGTGCTCGCGGCCCCACGTTGTTTTTCATCAGCTCCTCCTTCAGTCTGTCGTTAAGTTCACGTTCACGTAGTTCTCGAATCTCTCTATCTCGTTTCTCACGCTCGAGGTGTTCCAGTTCGAGCCGTTCTCTCGCTCCCGCGGCGCCGTACATAGAGCTGAGCTGGTACTGGAGCATCGGGTCCATGCAATGACGCGGCAGATTGCCTGGGCTAAACCCAGCGTGTGGTCGTGCGTACTCCGATAACTGACGGAGTGCAGGAGTGTCTGGGTATCCAGGTGGCCGCGGGAATCGATCGTATGGAGATGATATCGTTTCAATTGCACCTCTTGATGGCGGCTTTGTCTCTGGCTTTTCAGGTGTTGCTATCTTTCGGTGTGCTTGCTGCGCTATTTTTTCCCTTTCCTCTCTATCTCGTTCAGCTTGCTTTCTAAGTCGTTCTTCCCGTTTTCGAGCAAGTTTGGACTCTGGCACTGGTTTAAAAATGAGATCCGTTCTTGTGCACGAGTTATAATCACCACGATTCCAATGTCTAAGGAAAATGGCCGATTGAGATCGATGACATTCGGTATCCTCGATCTTCGGTTCGGGACTCGGCCCGTGTGGTATGTGCGCCGGGCTCGGGATTTCTTCCTCCTCGGGCTGTGATTGGGTTTCGAGTTTCAGTTCGGGATTCTCATCTGGCATCGGTCGCGGAGGACCTCGCAAGTGTGGATGACCATGAGGAAGCTGATGAGGTGAGCCGGGCCTAGGATGTGATCCCTGAAGTCCAGCTGCGGCCTGTGCGTGTAATCGAAGGCTTTCAATAGAACTTGGCCCGGGTCCTGGTGGCAAACCAAGCCCCAAAGGATGACCCATCGATGGCGGTTGTATCATCAGGTGATTCGGGTTGCCAGGAAGCATTTTCGGATGATGTCGCATAAGCATGGAGTCGGCTGGCGAAAGTCTTTCGGGGTGGTGTGCCAGATGGTGCGAGTGGTGATGTGTGTGGTTGTGGTTGTTCATATTGACGCTGGACGAGGAGCTGGTCGTCTGCGACAGGCTCGCCGACAAGTGATGTGGAGAGTTCGAATGAGAACTACTCTTCTGTTGCGTATTAATTTTGTGCTGTATCGATTGCGACGAGCTACTCGAAGTCGAATGAGATATGGACAGCGTGTGGTTGGTGCCACCGCCCACATGACTTGGCTGCTTTTCGGTACTCGTATGCACGGCACTGTGATGGCTAGTTGAATGATGGTGTTGTATCGTTGTCTCGTGCAGTTGATGCCTCTCTGTAGTCGCATTAGGATTTCTTGGATCCTCAGTACTTTCAGAAATTTCTCGAAGAGATCTCGTCGTGACTGAAGAACTAGTGCTATGACTGAGATGTGAGCTAAGCATTGTCGTGGATTCTATCGTCGATGGTTTCACTGGCTCATGGCGTCCTGCCTGGCTTACTGCAGGGTGCATCGGTGGTATTGGGTGAGGTTGGGGTAGTGGTCCATAAGGATATGGATAAGGCATCGAATACCCAGGATGCGGATGTGGGTAATATGGGTGCATAGCATGAGCCGCCGCTGCAGATAGTTGAAAGATTGAGGGATGCAGCAAATGTGGGTGGTGCAGCGGCGACGCAAACGGGTGTTGGTGCTGACCAGAGTGCATGACCGGGCCAGGTATGGTAGATGGTATCGATAATGGCGTAGGATTCATCAGGTTGAGCGCTGAATGCGACACTGGAGTGTTTGGCTGAACGGGCGATGCTGAGATTTGTCTTGGCTGCGAGGGGCTTGTCATATGCCGTGAGAACGGCGATGTTGTAGAGGATGAGTGAGAAATATGCATTGGAGCTCCATTGTGGCCTGGTTGACTCTTGATAGGTGTCGGCGTGTGTGGGCTCTTCACCGGAGGCACGTGATTGGAAGATTCCGAACTGCTGCTCTGACTTGTGGAAGTAGCTGGTAGGTGAGGTTGGTGTAAGAAGTCAGGCTCTTTCTTTATACTTTCAATTCTTGGACCAAGGAAAGCACTGGGTCCCATATTGCTGTTCTCATTAGTAGGTTGACTTGGAGGTCTACTATTATTTTCAACACTAGATATGGATTCTCTATCCCTCTCAGTATTTAAATGTTGTGCTATGGCACTTCCAATAGGATATCCTGGCACTTTGACTTCTTTGAGTGATTGAAGAGGATCAACTTGCTGTGTAGACAAATTAGCTGGTACATTGTCAGGTACCTCCTGCTTGATTTTTAAATCTTGTGGCATTGATAGATCACTTTGAATGTTTGAACTTTGTATAAGATTGCTTCCCTGTAAATTGTGGGTTGGTGGATGCTGTTGCATGAGGGGTGGCATTGAACCAGGTTTATCTAGACCAGGATGTCCTGGGTGCCCCGGATGGTTTGTATGACCATACAATGCAGTAGGCATAAATCCATAAGGGCCGATGTTAGCACCACTTCCAACAGATATTATAGGTCCTGGAGGTAGCAAGCCAGCCATAGATGGCTGACTGAGTGGTGGAGGCATGTTTTGGACAGAAACCGGTGTAATAGAAGCTTCTGTTGATCTAATTCCAAGATTTTCTGGTCTCACTGGATGTGAAAACGAGGGTGGTCTTAAGTTGCTGCTCTGACCGTCTAATTTAGGCATTGGCTGTGTCTTCAGGTCTGTTGGTTGCTTGTCATCAACATCAGATTCTTTGTTTTCTTGGGAATTGGCTGGTGAAATTGGTTCTGTATTCAAAGTTGTAGGATGTTCCATTGGAGGAGGTGATGATCCGCGTGGGTTTGTAGGTGTTGGACTCATTCTCTGTAATGAGTCTAACCGAGGGGCACTCGGAGAATCAACTTTATTGGCTGAAGATATAGTAGCAGTAAAAATCTCAGGAGTATTTTGATTTTTCATTTCACTGGCTTCATCTCTAGGTTCTAATTTGATCACTGTCTTTAGAGGGTTCAAATGTGGATTATGTTTTGAAGGATCATTAGAGAAATTCATATTAGGCGGATAAAATGGTGGCATGCTTGATGAAAAGTCTTTTGCACTTCTTATAATTGAACTGTCTTTTGTTATATTTAAAGGGTTGAAAATATTATTAGGCACATTTTCAATTTTAATACTGTGACCTAATTTTGGGTTGTAGATGTGACTGTCTTTCACAAAGAAGTTTGTGTTCTCCAAATTGAGTGGTTTGTTGGGTTGGCTCACAGGATGTCCAGGGAAGTTGTGTGACAAAGGATCTTTTGGATAATCATCTTTTTGTAGATTCATTGTCTCATCTGTATCTAATTCTTCTTTGATTTTAATTTTCTCAATAGGATCTGTACACATTGGTGTAACTTTAGGTATAATGAGTTCTGTTTTAGGAAACATTGGATTTTGCAGTACAAGAGGTCTTGGTTCCATGTTTTCAGGTAATTTATTTGTGCTTGTACTGGGGTCTGTTTTAAGATCGAGAGCACTTCTGTCATCTTTCTCAGTAGCCAATTGGAAAGATGGGGGTAAAGGATCTTTCTCAGGTTTAATGACAGGTTCAGAGTTATTGTCATTTTTAACTGTAGGATCAGTACATTTTGCATGCTGTTCAGGGTCAGGATCTTTATTTTGGTCAGTGTTTTCCTTGTCAGTCTTATTAAAACTAAAGTCACAAGCTTCGGGCTCAGGCTCCGGAGTCTCTGTTTCATCCATTGCAGGAAAACTGTCATTAGTAAGACTTTCGGCTGGACTATCAGGAGGTGTCACTGGCTTTTTCTTCTTCATCTGCACGTCACCATCCAAAATACTCTCTGGCTTTGTTTCATCCGGAAGACGTTTCTTAACTTTTGAAACATCCACTTTGACACCATTTGCCACTGGGGGCTTTTTCTTAATATCTTTGCTAACTGGAGATGAAAGAACTTTTTCAGGTATTATGTTATTATTGGTGTTTGTGATGATGGGTATGGGTATGCTGTTGGTGGTGGTAGTAGAGGTTACAGTACTTAGCTGTACATTTACTAAGTTTGGCTTACTAGGTTTAGGCTTAGGCGGCTTTGAATCATTATCACTTTCATCTTGACCCTTTTTCCCATTAGGTGTAGTAGGTGTATTTTGTTCCTTAGATTTATTCCTAGTTCTCATTCTACTTGGTGAGTCTTCAGGGTTATCTGGTCTTACATTGTCAACTTTAGCTAAATCACCAGCATCTCTAGAATCACTATCTTCTTCAGAGTTTTCATCTTCTGTAACTGAACTCATCTCACCTGCTTCTTTAGGATTAGGTGAGGGTCTGGAACCATTGGTGGTATCTGGTACTGTAGGTGTAGCTTCTGGGGTCTGTTCTTTGGGTGTTCCAGCACGAGAATTCCGTGTATTACGTACACGTCTCAGAGATGCCTGACGTCGTCTCCTGTGTGGCCTATTGCTACTGGCACCAGGAGTCTTTTTCCAAAGATAATAAAACTCAACTAACTCAGCAGTGTCTTTGTGAGGTAATAGGTCCTTTCTAATTTTAAAGAAATTCTTACCAAATTGTCGAATTCCTTTTACAAATCTTTTAGTTTCTTCCTCTGTCCACTTTTTCTCAATTCCCTTGGGCACTGGACACTTGACAAGAGCTTGTAAAGCACGGCCGGGGTCGTAGCCCGAGTCATGAAGCACATCCAGAGCGTTTATAGTGGTGTCGTCACGACTGGCGGCGACACAGCCGTCATCCGGCGAGCCCCCGTCACACATACCAGCGAATGCAGCCATGGAGCGTGCCGCCCGCAAGTACATCACCAGATCTCGGTCCGTAGCCTGCGCAGGCAGCCAGCGGATCTCTTCACCCCCGGGACACGGTTCGTCGGGTCCTAGCGGCCCGTTTATCCGCATATCAGGCAGACAGGCGTAAATATCTTTCTCCTTCACGGGTTGGTTCGGTGTTCCCACTTGAACCTCCCCCTGATTCTGGGCCATGGTTCGTGCCAAATGGTCTATTTACACTGGACACTTTTCTTTGCTCACATATCACAAATATCACTTGAGTTTACATGTTGTTTCAGTTTTAATTCAAGATCAACCAGTCAGTGTAATCCTTTAGATGTTTATTTGCTGGTCCGTAAAGCAGTAAGTATGCCAATATACATAATTATTACTTCTAATGGCCACCATTACACGATGCATTGTGCTTCATTTTATGAACTTATATGATACACACGTAATAAAAGTTGTTGGTTCACTTGTGTATATCATAAAAATAAGTCTTTTGAGTCAGTATTTACGCAAATTTTGCTGTTATTTTAGTAAATGCTATCTACATGCTAGCCTTTTGTTTAGCTTCGCCTTTCTTTGGATCACCATAGACAAACTTTAATTCTATAAAATGGCTGCCACGAAAGGATATTTTTGCTATTCGTTTCAATTCATGCAGCACTTAAATGTTCAAAAAACAACGATTTTTGAAACCCTTTTTCAGAAAAAAACTTCATGATCCCTTTTCTAATACTTTTAAGTAAGTGGTAATATATTTCCGATATAAGGATACAATTTACATACACATACATATATAAACTCACGCTATTTTCTCATGGGGATAGGCAGAAACGTCAGAAACCACAGAATGCCACTTGCTACGATCCTTACATACTCCTTTTGCCTAGTCCACATTCGTCATACGCACGCCGGTTACTAAATATTACGCACCTGTCCTTTCTGAAGAACGGCACCAATAAGATCAAAGTATGACTGTATTTGTCTAATCCGTGCTTAATTTTTAAAATATTGTAGATTAATATTTTCAGATTTTCTATATAAAATGGAACGAGTTGAATTGAATACGATTGTCTAAAAAAAGTTATAATGAAGTCCTGTTAGTATGAAAAGAGTAAATTACTATTAAATAATAGAGAAACTTCACATTCATAAAATTACTAATTATCCAAGACGATGACTGGCAGCTAAGGAAATTATATTTCCTTGCTGGCAACAGCATACGATTTGAAGTTGCGTTCGGTGCGTTCCAGCTTCATTTTAATTTGAAATTTGAATACATAATAATGACTGAAGTGAATAAATGAAATATGTCAGTCCTTTTCTATTCTACCAAAACTGAACATGTGTGAAAGAGGAAGAGAAGCGTCTTTTGAATAGGAGGACATTCGATAGCTGTCAATTCTACTCTCTCTCAAGCTCTCAAATCAAGTTGTATAAACAGCAAACAGGGATTTCACTGATTTGTAGGATTTTATCGCTGTCCGCATTTAGTTCACTATCCAAAGTAAAAAATATACCCAAGAAGATGTCTTCGGATGAGTCTGATGATGAACCGCTATCAGTTATAGCGGCGAACAAAAAATTAGTCCCAGAACAAGAGGAAGTCTCATCAGATTCTTTGGAGTCTCCCAATAAGAAGAAAAAGAAGTTACCACCACCTAAACGTTTCTCAGCCACGATACGGCTCCCAAGTAGGAGGACTGGTCGTGAACTAGTAGAGCGGCCCACAGATGTGTGGCTCTACCTAAAAGATCTCAATCCTTCAGGTCCTTACAGCTGCTTACTTTGCACGGATTGGTTCATAAACAGAGCGAAAATGGTTATGCATTACGTTCTAAATCATAAAAAAGATTTCTGTGGTATCTGTAGGTAAGTTCTATGTCATAACTTAAAAGTTCTGTTTACGAAAGAAAATTAATTAATAAACCTACCTGAGTTTTTGAGAAAATTCATTTAGATGTACCCATGTTACATTATCTATTTTACTATTTTAGATACTTTGTACCTGATAGAGAAGCATGGTTGAAACATTTGAAGTTTCACACTCCCTGGCCATGCTCTCAATGCGTTGAGAACTTTGAAACTGAAACAGACCTCCGGCTCCATTTCAAGTCTGAGCATAATCTTGTGCATTGTCGACTGTGTCATTTCCGTGTACTCGATGGTGACTTGTATCATGCACATTTGTTCAAAAAACACACTGTCTCCAATGTGGCTAATAAAGATGAAGAAAATCTTTGGGAGTTAGAATACGATGGCACCTCAAATTTTCTCTGTTTACTTTGTAATAAATCTACCAACTCAACTAGAACATTCTTCAACCATTATATGGGGTATCACCATTTTACCATAAAATGTTTCACAGCTCTGTTGTCAGGAAGAGAAATACCATTCTTAGTGTATGGTGCTGATCTCAGAGCAGAATTTGTTGAAGAACAACTGAAACAGCATGAGAGATATGGCTATGCTGACACTGAGCTCAACCCTCCTGACTCAGCTTTAGAGGCTGGCACAAATGTAACTAGAGAATTAATCAATGAAATATATCTACCAGAAATTAAACAGGAAGTGGAGGCAGCTGAAGATTCCCAAAATGATGATGGAACTGAAAAGACCAAAGATGACCAAAATGATGTTTACAAAAGCTACAATGGTATTGATGATTTTGATGTTACATTAACGGAACTGATAGTAGTACAGAAATGTTACCAAGATTACATTAGTGACATACTGTCGGATATTAATGCTAAATCATTTTTTGAATATTCAGAAGTTGATTACGATAAGCTTTCAACTAAAGTACCTATGGATATAGTTTGCACATTGTGCAGTGTTCGATATAGCACTTTGGCAAATTTTACCGCTCATATGTTCAAGATGCATTGTATAAAGTCTTTGCCAATATATTCCTGTAGAATTTGTTCCACTCCCTTTGAGACCCAACAAGACCTTGAAAATCATACAGCAAGAGAGTTAGGGGAATTTGAGGATCTGTGGATATGCCAGTTCTGTGATAAAGAATTTGACGACAGGGAGAACACGCGGCGACATCTGACTGAACATTGGAATGATGTGGAGTATGACAACTGTTTCAGTCCACATTTGGGTTTCAAATGTCGGTATTGCCCGACTCTGTTTTGGCACGAAACGGACAGAGAGACGCATCAAGTGCGCGCGCATTATTTCAACCATAAAGACGCGTATTACAAGTGTGAGACCTGCAATGAAACATTTAGTGATGAGGTAATTATTGCAAAATTTTATGTTCCTCCTTTCCTGTTCAAAAACTAGTAAAGTCCATTTCACGAAAGAAGTCCCGCAGACGCAGCGCTGTATTCGCGCGACTTAATGTGACTATCTCTCTCTCTCTCTCCATATCTCCCCATCTGTCAAATTTAGTTCCACAATTGTCCGCGGGACTTCTTTCGTGAAATGGACTGTAAATCGTAATGAATATCCATACTAATACCCTCCTCATCTTTTATCCACAATATGAGGTAGGAACTACAGAACCTTACTTGCACAATACTAACATTCATCACACTCATCATACACATAATCAATGCCATCTAGAGAATTTAATAAACAACTATCCTTACAATATTAATATCTCCAGGTCTGGTTTGTCCACCACCATTTAACCAAACACAATACTCCTGACAAGACACCGCTGTACCTCCTAAAGTGTTCCATATGTTGTGTGGTGCTGCCAAGCATCGAGGAGATGAGAGCACACTTCAATTGTGACCACGGTGAAGCTAGGAAGGTGTTCTGTTCGTTGGACTCCTGCAAGTACAAGCCTTTGAGCCATCGGAAGTCTTTTAAGCTGCATTTGCGGGTGAGATGAATATTTTTATTTTTTGTATGTGCTTGCACTTGACTTTTGTTTTTGACTGCCATTTTTATTGTTTTATTGACGATAAGTCAATCTTCATTTCAAAATATTTTCAGAGTCTACCTTTTGAACACAGTTCGCACTTGGGTTGGACTTTGGTCACTGCAATTATGCCAAGATAATTATACGTTCTTTAACTTAACTTGCGAGGCTGAGTCAGAAGTCTTAAACCAGTCCTTACCGTCCTCCCCCTGCGACGCCATAAACCGAGGCTCGTACCCCACATAGGGGTCGCCCTTAGCGAGTAATCGCTTAGTTTGTTTGCCCTGACTAGCCACTCAAGGCTACTAAAAAAAGTCCGTTTGGTTACGCAGTCTATAACCTCCTAGGTTGAACTACGAGATGCCAATAAAAAAAAATACCTTTATTTTACTCTCCCATACCAGTCGATGCATTCCTCCCGCTCGACTCGTGCGGACCGGGCAGTGGATTGCGTGATCTGTGGCCGCGAGTTCAGCAGCGCGCGGGCGTGTGGCGCGCACACTGCGCAGGCGCACGGACCCGGCAAGTTCAAGTGCAAACTGTGCAGGGAGATACTGCACACTGTGGATGAAAGGTGAGACTGAGTCTGCAGACACGAAACTTGCGGCGAACGAGCGATGGCGGCAGCGAGGCGAGGTGGCGATATCTCACGCGGGCACGAAACAAACCGTAAAGTAAAAGACTAAGAACCCGCGCAATGCAATGCTTTTGTTTACATCGCCGTCGCGTCGCGTCGCCCCGCTGCAGCCATTGCTCGGTTTCGTGCCCGTAGACTTAGTGGGGAGCCGCGTGTTACTCGAAAGAGATACCGCGGCCTTGGAAGCAGGGGCGTAGCTATCGCCGTAAAAGCCGTATCAATGATACGGGCCTCCCGAGCTACGGGGCCCTCAATTACAATCATTAAATTAAAGTCGTACGTAGTTCCCGAGAAAAAATCATAAAGTGCACCCAATGTGTCTAAAAAAGATTCACTTAAAAAATTACGGAAGCCAAAAAACGAAATCTTTACCCTTCATTTGGGCCCCCCAACAAATTTTTATACAGGGCTCTTCTTAGGCACGCTACGCCACTGCTCGAAACATAAAGAGCTAAGAAGGAACATGGGTGGTTTTTAATCAGTAGAAGTCTGACACTCCCCCTTCCACTCCGCCCAGAGCGAGAGGAGTCATTTGATGAATTCCCACTTTCCCACACAACAAAAAAAAAATTGGGAACTTTATCCAAGGCTTAGAGAAGACGATTAGGGGAACCACAGATTAGGTACACAAGATATTATTGTAGTATTGCACGTCTTTCTATTGCTTTAGTAGAAATCGAAATGTAACCACGTTTTCTTTGATAAATTCAAGTGTTTTCTAATTTAAATCCATCTGGATTTTTATATTTTAGTTTTTAAGATTCGAAATTCGCTTTCATACGGGTTTCTGAATCCAGCGCTCTATAATCCAGTACAAATCAGTTGGTGACATTGAATAATAGACTTTGTCCCAACTATCACAACAAACAAAATTGTACAAAAAAAACGCAGGCATCTTTAGGTTTTACGTTAAACTTTATGCTGCTGTCAATAAAGTCTAAATTACCTCCTTCGTTTCAGAAAACTCCACTACCTAATAAGTCACCCGGGGCAGCATCCGTTCGCGTGTCCGGACTGTGGCAAATCGTTCCAGTACAAGTCTTCACTGTACATGCACAAACAGGAACATCTGCCTAACAAGCAGAACTATACGTGTACTTACTGTGGGAAGCAGTTCATGGTAAGTCGCATTGTTCTAGGAATATTATATGTTTACTAATAGCGAACCGCCCCGGCTTCGCATGGGTGCAATGTAAATAGATATATACCTGCCTCTCGAATCACTGTATCTTCTGCACAAAACTGCATTGAAATGCGTTGTGTAGTTTAAAAAGAGCAAACTTTAACTTGTTTTAGACTATAATAAAGATGTTCTACCAGGCGCGGATCCAGGGGGGGGGTCAGGGGGGTCATGACCCCCCCCTGGGCTGGGTCCAGGACCTAGGTGGACCATTTATTAAAATTGTTAAACGTAATGTTTTTATTATATAGTTTACACAACAGCCCAAAAAATAGAGTGTTTATAGGGTTCATCATGTTTTTTTTTTTTTTTTTTTATTATAAATGGGCTTGCTCTTGACCTCAATCTTGCCCTAAGGGCAGAGATGAGGTCGACGATGGAACGAGCTTACCCAGTAGAAGCCTGTTTACTCGCGACTTAAACAGATTAGGGTTATATGAACTCGGAAAAACGGACGCAGGCAGGGAATTCCACTCCTTGGCTGTGCGCATAATAAAGGACCCAGCAAAGCGCTTCGTTCGAATGTGTGGAATGTCGACTAGGTATCGGTGATACCCTGCAGTACGTCTAGTCTCCCGATGGAAGAAGGGAGATGGCGGGATCAGCTCGTGGAGCTCTTGCGCACACTCTCCGAAGTACAGTCTGTAGAAGACCGACAGACATGCGACTTTGCGACGGTGGGTCAGGCTTATGTAGCTTGTTAACCAGCTTATCGTCACCAATTAGCCTCCTGGCTCTGCGCTCTACAGAGTCAAGTGTGGCAAGCTGGTATTTGGCTGAGCCATCCCAAAGGTGACAGCAATACTCCATGCCAGACCGGACTTGAGCTTTATATAATACTGAAAGCTGTCCAGGCTTGAAGTACCGCTTAACCTTGTTTAGGATGCCCAGCTTTTTCGCCGCAGTTTGAGCTTTCGACTCGATGTAGGCGCCGAAGTTCAGATTCGCGCTCAACTTCGTGCCAAGAAGCTCGAGACTGTCAGTAACTTGTACAGACGCACTCCGGAAAGTAGGGGCCAGATTAAACGGACTCCTTTTGGCGGTGAACAGACACACTTGCGTTTTGGTGGCGTTGAAATCTACCAGATTTTCGTCACCCCACTCGGAGACAAGTCTTAAGGCTGAATTCGTTCGCTCTACCATGGCCTCTCTTAATGAACGTACTTCATCACCACTGGCTTTTGCGCTGGATGTATAACTCTCCATGACAGTGCTGTCATCTGCGTACCCAACAATACCAGGAACAAGGAGGTCATTGATGTGTAGCAGGAAAAGTGTCGCGGAGAGAACAGACCCCTGAGGAACTCCGGCATCGGCATGTATGTTTATTTGTGAGTTTCTATAATCCACCATCCTGAACCGATTTTGGTAGGTACTATCCTTAGATTGTTTGCACTATCCCTAGTGTTAGTGCAGGTAAAAACCGAAATATTACATGGAACGACTGGTTTCTTGACCTGTACACAGTGCACACTGCACAACCCAGTTAGTAGGTACTGGGTACAACGAGATATCCCTTAGTATGACTGGTTGTCAGACTTTCGGGCTCTGGCTGTTTCCGAGGCAATGAAAAAACTGAGTACATAATAGCATATTTTACGTTTTACAGTTATGTAAATCTTTACGTATCGTAGTGTTAATCGATTTATCCCTTACAATTACAAGGTTGGGTCAGAATGGTACACTTTTAATAGACCACAAAAACTCGATCAGTAGCCGATATAAATAAAGTACACACCAATAAATTTTTTCGTAAGAATAATCGTTTGTCATTGTCGAGTCAGTCACATCTTCCGAACCTCTGTCTTAGGCGCTTGGAAGTGGAGGATTGATGTCTACCAAGATAAGAGTAAGCGGATCTCTTCTCGAATCAAGTAAAACAGTATTTTCTACTCTTTTCTCCCAATGACAATATCTTTGCCATCCCCCAAAATTTAAAAAAAAATTCGCGCTCGCTTCGCTCGCGCCTTCCTCCTGTTCTTCCACCATCTGTCTCGCTTGAGACGCTCATCTACTACAATTCTCATTTCTGATTCTAAGTCGTTCATCCACCGCAAATTGTTCAACGCTTTATCCCCCTAGATAAGGGTTATAGCACTTCGAAGAATCAAACCGTGGCTAAGAGCTTCAATAGTTGAAGAACGTCTAACCAGACTGGCACTTCTCCACACTAAAAAAACGTACCCATTGAAGTAGGTAGATGAAGTGGTAACGCGTTTCGTGAGAAGACGTAAAAGAAAAATTGATTTTTTATTGAAAAATTATTATATAAATTAAATTATTTTGTGACCCCCCCCTGGCACCAAAGCTGGATCCGCCCTTGTGTTCTACTAGTACTTTGCCCGCGACTTTGTCCGCAAAAAATTTGATAATGGGGCTAATATGCATGGTATAAATATTGTTACGAGCTGGGTATGGGATAAATAAAAACACTACCAAATAAACACACGAATTAACTTTATTACTCGCTAAGCACTTATTCACAATCACTTCAACAGTACTGAACACTTTGTCGCACTAGATAACTCTTCGAACCTTTCGTTGTCTCGCCTAAAAGTGAACTGACCCACTTCGTCCTCAATCGGTCCTTTTATACCCACGCAAACAAAAGATATTCGAGATAATTCTCTATTATTCAAGAAAGCATCCACAAAAAAACATTAACAAAAAATAAATTTAAAGATAAAAGAACCGACAAGGAAGAACTTACTTTACGCCCTCGGCATACGGTCGAAATTACAATGTCAATTGCCGCTGACGTCGCGCGTAGGCTGACCTTGAAATACAATGTAACTATACCTACAGAAGGAAATAGGTACCTAACGCCCGAATACTCGAACGTCACTCAATTATAAGTAGCCCTCAAAACTCGTGCTATCTCTGTCACTCTGCGTTAAAGTAACAAAGACAGCACGAGATTTAAGTGCAACTTAAAATTGAGTGACGTTCGAGTATTCGGGCGTAAGAGAATGAACTCGTTTCTACTCGTCTTTTCTAGGTACTACACAGTTATTAGCGAGGTTTGTCGAAGATTCTAGATGACCGTCGTAACAATATATTTTTTAGCTTATAGCAAGCACGAACAATGTAGCTCTCTGCCAGTGAAAGAATCTTTATGATTGTATCATTTGTTCTGCAGATTACGCCTACATATAAAAAAAAATACTTCTTTGTAAAATTAGTACCAACCCACACTATGGGCACGCGCGTTGTATTATTGCCCATCTCTCTCCTGAGAGGAGGCCCGAGTCCCTGCAGTGGGAACATATTATAGGCTGAAAGTTCCCACTGCTGGGACATGTATGATAGGATTATATGAAAATCTTACTGCTAAATCTCTTGGTTATCGTGAACTGACATACGCTTTGCGCTCATGATTTAATCGTACAACTACAACAAAACTATATAGAGTTATAAACTTGAAGGGCTTTATTTAAGTGTATATCATTAGCTTATGACCCTAAAGGCCTACGCAGACCGGGACGGCATGGCAAGGGATTTTAATTTTTACTAATGGACATTCAACCGTACTGTTACAGAAATACCACATAAATTGCTATGCTTTAAAATGATGTCCTGGCATTGAAAGGGATTTTATCGCACGGCATTAAAAGACGCGCCACAGGCTCCCGTGGCGGGATGCCGTGGCATACTGCGGTAGGCAACGGCATGCCACGGACTCCGGCGCTCGTAGTGATATACTGCGGGGTGCGGCGGCGGGGGTAGAGAAGCGGGGAATGCACATGTTTACCATCCATCTGTTTGTCGTGCCGCGGCACGCCGTGGCATGCCGTAGCAAAGTGCTGGAATGCCGCGGTATCTAAGCGGCCAGTGTGCGCTGACTCACGGCAAAATCCCTTGCCATGCCGTCCCGGTCTGCGTAGGCCTTAACGCACACTAACATAAGGTTCACATTACAGAAACGCGATTCATTTCGTGAACACGTCCAAATCCATGAGGGACCACGTCACGCGTGTTCGTACTGCCCGATGCGCTTCGTGCAGCGATCTAACATGCTACGTCATGAGAGACGACATACTGGCGAGAGACCTTACGCCTGCCCGCACTGCCCACGAACCTTCGCTGACAAGGGAGCCTGTAATTCACACGCCAGGTCACGATTTTATTTAAATACTAGCTTTTGCCAGCGGCTTCGCTCGCGTGAAAATTACGATTTTCCATACAAACTTTCATCCCCTATTTAATTCCCTTATGCACGGTTTCTGAGGCACTTTATCTGTGGTTTATCTATTCAATTGTACGCATATGATTAGACAAACCACAGATAAACCACAGATAAAGTGCCTCAGAAACCGGGCACTAGGGGTTGAATTTCGAAAAATCCTTCCTTATTCCTTGTCTACATAATAAAGGGAACTTCTGTGCAAAATTTCAGCTTCCTAGGTCCAAAGGTTTGGGCTGGGCGTTGATGAGTCAGTCAGTCAGTCAGGACTTCTCTTTTTATTTATATAGATTTATATTTACTCATTGACATCATCATCATCTGCCTAGCCTTTCCCCAACTATGTTGGGGTCGGCTTCCAGTCTAACCGGATGCAGCTGAATACCAGTATTTTACATGGAGCGACTGCCTATCTGACCTCCAAAACAGTTAGTACTGGGTAATATGATATCCCTTGGTAAGACTGTTTGTCGAGACTATCAGGCTACTAACCACCTGTAACGACTGCCAAAGATCTGCGCTTCGTGCTGCGATTTAATAATTATGCTACGTCATGAGAGAAGACATACTGGCGAGAGACCCTACGCTTGTCCACACTGCCCACGGACCTTTGCTGATAAAGGAGCCTGTAACTCACACGCCAGGTTACGATTTTTTTATGAATACATATAAATACTACTACTTATTCACTCATTGAGGCCCTCGTACCTAGATAATAACAATAGCTCAGATCAATCCGCAGGCGCACTTAACTAGGTTGGTCTATGGATGGGTGACCACCTATTCCATACCGAGTTGCCTCCGTGCCTAGGAAAATACCCATCATCTGCCTAGCCATTTCATGGGCTTGCTCTTGACCTCATTCTTGCCCTAAGGGCAGAGATGAGGTCGAGGATGGAACGAGCTTACCCAGAAGAAGCCTATTTACTCGCGACTTAAATAGATTGGGGTTATATGAACTCGGGAAAACCGACGCAGGCAGGGTGTTCCACTCCTTGGCTGTACGAATAATGAAAGATTTAGCAAAACGCTTCGTACGAATGTGTGGAACATCGACAAGGTATGGGTGAAAACCTGCAGTACGCCTATAACTAGTAACTATGTTGGGGACGGCTTCCAGTCTACCGGATGCAGCTGAATACCACTATTTTACATGGAGCGACTAGGTTATCGCTGACGCTGGTTCGTGTGTAGATGGATGACCATGCATTACATACAGAGTTTCCTCCGTGTCTCTGAAAGCACGTTAAGCCGTCCCGTCTCCCATTTGTAATTCTCTGACAGTCGTAATAAGTAGTCTAGTGACCCGAAAGTCTAACCTGGTTATTTCATACAACAATACCAATCCAATTGAGAACCTACTCCTTTTTGGAAGTCGGTTAAAAATGCAAATACTTATTTCAATGTTCCGTACGTATGTGCTTTCCAATGTATAAATGACTGTTTTACAGTTCATGAATTTAAGTATTTTTTTTCATGATTTTTTATTAACCTCTGAAAAACGAATAAATGAATCAATAACAATGAGGTTGTTTAATTTGCAGGACCCATCTAAAGAGTACGTCTTACGGGTGTATGTACTGCGGCAAGACTTTTGTGCAGAAGTCCAAGCTTACGTATCACATCAGGAAACATACTGGCGAAAGTAAGTACTAATCTGAACCTTCTCTCATCTGAAACTATCTCAACATATAAAAGGTGTTTTTATAGCCTTTTTTTTGTGGTAGGACAGTCATTAAATGACTCCTCCCGCTCTGGGCGGAGCGGAAGGAGTTAGCCTTCTGCTGACTAAAAACTACCCATGTTCCTTCTTACCCCTTTGTGTTCCGGGGGCGCGGTATCTCTTTCGAATAAGCCGCAGATCTTGCCCTCATCCCATGTTACTTGGAGTCGGCGCAACACATTGTTTTTCTTCCATTTTCCTCTTCCTCTCCATCAACATTTATATTCTTCATTCTTTTAAAGGCGACAAAACTTAAGTCTTTAAAATTGGGGTCATTTTACATCGCGCGACTGCCTGTCTAACCTCCACAACCGAATCGAATATGTCGTATGTTTATGGGAGCGTTCAAGTACCTATTACGTAATGAATTTGGGGGTAGGGGGTCTTGTAAAACGTTACGATGCGGTTGTGAGAGTCTTTGAAATACGCGTTACGTAACATTTTTTTTAACCCTCCAGAACGGTCGCGTAGAGATATTCTCTCACGCATTTTTGTAACGTTTTTTTCTTCTCAATTTGAAACTTAGGCAAAAATGGTGACTTGGTGGTTACGTAACGTTTTACTATGGAGGAGGGGGTACAGATAAACGTAAGGGTGCGTTACACGGGGGGAGGGGGGGGGGGGAATCCAAATTTACCAAAAATTGCGTTACGTAATACTTGAGCGCTCCTTATCTCGCTCGCTCTTGTAACGCCAAAAAAAGATAGACATACAACATATTCGATTCGATTGTTTGTGAATAGCTATACTAATAATAATAATAATATTCCACAACTATCACACAACGCCATC
This sequence comes from Diarsia mendica, assembly GCA_949316265.1. Lineage (NCBI taxonomy): Eukaryota > Metazoa > Arthropoda > Insecta > Lepidoptera > Noctuidae > Diarsia > Diarsia mendica. Next base: position 19,548,534 of record OX438899.1, read on the forward strand.
TAGTCCCAAGCTAAGCAGAGCTTGTGTTATGGGTACTAGACAACTGATAAACATACTTATATATTTCTAAATACATACATATTATAGATAAATTACATCCAGACACAGAACAAATGATCGTGCTCATCACACAAACATTTGTCCTGGGTGGGAATCGAACCCACGACCTCCGGCATAGCAGTTAGGGTCACTAACCACTAGACCAACAGGCCAGTCAAACTGATCTGATACTGATCGGTTGTACGTCTACTTTCAGACCTGGAGACGTGCACAGTATGTTCGAAGTTGTTCACAAGCGCGTGTTCGCTGCGGGAACATATGAAGATACATGAACCTAAGAAAGCTCAAGTGAAGTGTCCGCTATGTGGTGAGTTTTCGTGATTTCTTTTTAAAAAATGACAAAATCTAACTAAATTATTTTAATTTAAAAATTATTTGAACTTCCGGACGTATTAAAATTTCCCCCGAAAACTAAGTTAAAATTCCGGGATTTACGGGCAAATTCCGGACGTATAGGAACCTTCTATAAATAACACATATTTATCTGCTCCTTATCTCCCAGACCGCAAATACCAAGACGAGCGCTACATGCTGCGTCACCTGCGTACCTCCCACACGACGGCACAGCATCCCTGCCCCATCTGCAACAAGATGCTCACCAGCCCTGCAGGGCTCCGCCACCACGTCATGACGCACAGCTCTAAGAAGACCATCAGGGTAAGTGTATAAGACACCAATTGCATGGTATTAGAAAGTTATATAGATTTATAGATTTGATTATGAGATTCCTATTAAGAATAATATAGACAATACCACCTTCATGTTTCTGCATTCCTGGTAGTTTGTGAGTGTGTGTGTTTGTGTTTGGGTGTTTGTGTTTGTGACGTTACTACACCAATCCTTATAATTTTAAATTATAACTTCTTTTCGTTTGAAAGTAGAAAAAAGAAAAACAGTTTCGATAAATATTATGCTTAACTTCTTAACTCTGTACGCGGGATCCGTTTCTACATTTTTATTTCTTGTAGCCACGGATCCCGGGATCCGTGGAGACAAAATTTAATTAATTTTTTTGTCTCCACGGATCCCGGGATCCGTGGAGACAAATCGCCGGGATCCGTGTTACGTCGAATCGGATCCCGGGATCGGTGGAGACAGACCCATGATATGTAGGGGCTAGTGATCGCAATCACGACTGCTGAGGTTCTGAGTTCGATTCCTGGGCCGGACAAAGTGTTATTGGGTTTTTCCATCAGGAAATGATCAGTAACAGCCACGGAGTCTGGATTTGTGCCCGGTTGATGACGAAATGCTTGTCTCCTATTACATGGGACTTAAAAATAACTGGCGAAATGTCGTTGTAGTATTAGGTACACCTCTGCCTAACACAGGCGTGAAGTTATGTGTGTTATTTAGGGTGAATTTTACCTATCCAAGAAATCAAACATATCTTAACCGCGCGATGATTGTGCTGATCGCGTTGGTGTATTCCGAGATTGAATATGGTTTTGCCCTTCGGGGATTCTATACTGGTGGATCTACTGGTGTGATGTTATATTATTGTTCATACAATTTTTCCTTGTTCCAGTGCAAAATGTGTCCAAAAGCGTACTCCGTGAAGAAATCAATGCTCAAACATTTCCGTCGTCGGCACGGTTTCAAGGGTAATGAAGCAAACATCAAAGACTTCTACACTAGGCTGGACCCTAGAGAGTGCAACCTAGGCCTCGACGAGCCTATCCTGATCAGTATATTCGGACCTCCAGCCAAGAAACCCATGGACGACCTATTATTATCAGATTACGTCACACTTAAAGACCTGAAAAAACCGAGAAAAAAAAAAGAAAAAAAACAGAAAGAGACAGAAAATTCACAAGATACACTATCAAGTGACTCTCAGTCAGAAATTCCCGTAGTGCAAGACAAGGATGGAGATAGTAATGTAACAGGTGAAAGGCGTATAGTTATAAAGATTGAGCCTGAGGAACCGAGTGAACACACAGTTGTGGAGCTGGAACCCACTGATTTTGTTAGCGTTAAAATTGAGCCAATGGATGATGAACGTGATGAATAACTTTAGCATGGATGATTGGATGTCACATGTGTACCTTATCAAGTTATCATCGCTTCGTTGGTAAAGCTCCCAATTGTGGGCTATTTTGATAGAATACCGCCTCGTTGGTTTAGTGGCCACAAGCGTGACTGCTGAACCCTGAGGTTTTGGGGTCAATTCCCTAGTAGGGCAAAGTGTTGTTGAGTTTTTCCATCAGGAAATTCTCAGTAGCAGTCACGGAGTCGGCATTTGTGCCCGTTTGATGTCATTAGGCTCGCCCCCTGTTACTTGAGCCTTAAACAGAACTGGCGAAATGTGGGTGTACTATTTGGTACACCTCTGTCTTACCCTTCGGGGATTACAGGACAGGCTTGATGTTATGCCTTTTGAGCGCCACAATCACGTATAGACTACAAGCCGAACAAGCAAAAAAGTACCTTAAGAGCGTATGGTACTGTACTGTTCGTGCACTTAACTTTATATCGGCTCACTGCCCAACTCGCCGCACGCGCGTCCGTCCCGCTTCGTGGTTCCAAACAGAGTGGGTGTGGGACGGGCTGTATGCCCCGCTCCCCCACCATACTACAGCGCGCGGCGTGTGAGACGACAGAACTATATAATCTACAAACACTACATCTCTTCCTTATTTTAATGAAAGTTTTAGATACAATAATAACTTTTATTATATTTAGTAGCATCTTTATTAGAGCATCATAACAACCTTCTACATTTTAATTGGCATCACAAAGGTAATGTACTCTTTAGTTTAAAACTATTTTGATCAATGTCCTCCACTTTTCGCCAATTGGGTCAGATATTCTTTATTATTTTTTTCTTTATTCTTTTTCCATTGACTTTTCAAATATCATAATCAACTAAAGGTTACGATTCAGCATAACATTAATAGCATCAATAATCTTTCCAATATTCTGGTTTTAACAAACACTTTGAAATAACTAACTAATTTAATACTTCCTTCACTTCCCAATTAATCTTTTGTTATTAACATTTAACCTTATAACACTTCGCTTCCGTTCTAATCCTCCAACAGATCCTGCTTCACCATCGCACTCAAATTGTTCTAAGGTAAGGCTTGACATCATATTTTAATTTGTGGACAATGAAACAAATACAGAGTGGCTAATTTAGGTCACCAAATGGGCCTCATCCTTTTAACAACCTGACACATTCATTATTTATTTCATACAGTATACATTTAAACCATAGTCCATATTAGACTAACAATATTGTTTCAATTTTCTTTAAACTTCAGTAAACGGGAGTTGTCCGTACACAAAACTCCAAATTACGGGCATCACCCATATAAAACCTCCATGTATCAAACACTGACATAACTACGTCGCATCGCATCATGTACTTACAGGCATCACCTGTACCAAATTACATTACGAAGTCCTTACAGGCGTTACCTGTTTCCGGACTACCAGGCATCATCTGGCAACATTTTACATTACGAAGTCCTTACAGGCGCTACCTTTTCCCGGACTACCAGGCATCATCTGGTAACATTTTACATTACGAAGTCCTTACAGGCGCTACCTGTTTCCGGACCACCAGGCATCAACTGGTAACATTTTACATTACGAAGTCCTTACAGGCGTTACCTGTTTCCGGACTACCAGGCATCATCTGGTAACATTTAACATTACGAAGTCCTTACAGGCGTTACCTGTTTCCGGACTACCAGGCATCAACTGGTAACATTATACATTACGAAGTCCTTACAGGCGCTACCTGTTTCCGGACTACCAGGCATCATCTGGTAACATTTTACATTACGAAGTCCTTACAGGCGCTACCTGTTTCCGGACTACCAGGCATCAACTGGTAACATTTTACATTACGAAGTCCTTACAGGCGTTACCTGTTTCCGGACTACCAGGCATCATCTGGTAACATTTAACATTACGAAGTCCTTACAGGCGTTACCTGTTTCCGGACTACCAGGCATCAACTGGTAACATTTTACATTACGAAGTCCTTACTTGTCCTTATTATTGTTCTAATTTGATTTATTTGTAATTTAATTTATCTCTCATTTAATTCATTTGTATTTACTTATTTGAATTGTGTAAACTCATTTAATTTTGTTCATTTAATTATAATTATTATGTCTTATGAGAAATGTCCGACGGAGGGTTAGCCTGGTGATCTGTAATACAGGTTCTACCTAAAACAGACACCAGTCTCTATGTAGATATTTGACATTGTATGATTATTGTGTATAAATGAGAAAAAATAAATTTATTATTATTATTTCCATGACTACTATGCTCGAGTGACCTTCTGAGCAGCTGCTAAAATAATTGACCTCGCTTTATGATCCTATTTTATTTTCGCGCAACAATAAATTGTCCTTAAACAAAGATAAGTGATGAACTGATGACCGAAAACCAATTTGATGAACTCTAATGCACATTTTGCATCATTTAGTAGAACATTGTTATCTTTTCACATTTGCTATTTGTACCTTCATAATGGTAAATCTGCTTTTTTAACAGGTACCAATGGAGGGATCCAGTCAGATGGGCCTATACTGGGTATATATAGTGTCAAACACAACAAACTCTTGGTCTTTTTATTTTTATTAATTTTATACTCTAACGCTGTCCCGTTAGGGTATACTCTTCGATAAAGCTGAGCAACTGGTTGAATTAATTTATCTATAAGAATATGAATTAGATCATCTTTAATTTTAGGGAACGCACCATAGACTGCATTGGCACTTGGCGGTGTCTTTCCCTAACAAATTTCTAGTCCCATTTTTACAATATAAAATTTGGCTTTGGCTCTACAAAAACTGTTACCAATTGTTTAGAGTCAATAGACCCTAGAACGGTTAAGGTATTAAGACTAACGTAGGCCATAAATCTCATTTTTTTAGATATTACTTGATTTTCAACAAGGACACCATTGTCTTTGAGAATGACGTTACATCTCAATTTCAACACAGCGCCTTAGTCTTACACTGTTTTGAAAATATTCAAAAATCCCACACTTGAGACAATTCTTATCTCGGGCTGGACAACTTTAGTATCAGTTGAATGACTGCCACCACAACGCACACATGAATTTACTTTTAAGCTCAGATGTCCAAGTCTGACCAGAAACTTGTAAATTTTCCCACACTTTATTATTTGATGAGCCTCAACAAGTGACGCTTATAAACACGACTTTGTTTAGGGGGCAAATATTCATCGAACTTGTTGATAGCAACAGTAAATACATAATTGTTACCACTAGTAGTTTCTACCAGTCATCATCTGCCTAGCCTTTTCCCAACTATGTTGGGGTCGGTTTCCAGTCTAACCGGATGCAGCCGAACACCAGTATTTCACATAGAACGACTGCCCATTTGACCTCCACAAGACAGCTAATACTAGGTAACACGGTGCCCTCCGGCAAGACCGGTTGTCAGACTTTCAGGTCACCGACCACCCGTAACGACTGCCAAAGATCTAAATGGCAGTCGGAACCAACAGCTTAACGTGCCTTCCGAGGCACGGAGGAAACGACATGTAATGGGCGATCAACCCATTCACAGACCAATCAAGGCAAGCGTGGCTTAACCTAAACATCGACCTGAGCGGCAGATATTATTAAGCCACAAGGTCCTCTTAGTAGTTTCTACATGTGCATCGGGAATATTATATTTCTGGAAGGGTTAACCGACCCATGAGTAAGAGTAAAGCTCTATTGCCCTAAGGCCACCTGAGTGTGGTAACTTGGTAGCCGTCAGGTCTGACTCTAGTGCACGTTTTTTCCCAACGTAAACCAACTGAAACTAGGTCACCGACACAGTCCAACGACTGTTGAGGTCGTATGTGCGACATACTTGTGGTCTACCTGGATGGAAGGGGTAATTTCCTTCTTAAGGTACCGTTTCGAGTTAATCGAAATAACTCTTGATCTTATTGTATTTTATCCCAGTATTTATACAAGCTCATTTAGGTACCGTTTGATAACAAACTACCTCTGACGATGTAACTTTCGTCTTTAGGTACCGTTCCAAATTAATAGAACTAAGTCTTTAGGTATCGTTCCAAATTAATGAAACTACTTCTTTAGGTACCGTTCCAAATTAATGGAACTACCTCTTTATGTAACTTTCCAAATTAATGAAACTACCTTTTAATTTTATTGTATTTCATCCAATCCATTTGGACTGTTATTTATACAAGATCATTTAGGTACCGTTCCAAATTACTGAAACTACCTTTTAATTTTAGGTAGGTATTGTATTTCATCTCAATCCATTTGGACTGTTATTTATGAAACTACCTATTAATTTTATTGTATTTTATCCCAATCCATTTGGACTTTTGGACTGATTTTGGTACTGTTCCAAATTAATGAATCCAGACCATTTAGGTACCGTTCCAAATTAATGAAACTACCTATTGATCTGATTGTATTTCATCCCAGTCCATTTGGACCGAAATTTATACCTACGAGATCTTTAGGTACCGTCTGCATAAGCAACTACCTCTAACGACAATGTTAACTTTGATTATTGACGTTTGTTGTATTAGTACACGAATGTTTAGGTACCAATCAATGTAACTAAATCAGTTCCGTTTTGAAGTAACGACTACGTTCAACATATTAATAGCAGTCTACAATCATTATAATACTTTTAGTCATGAAAGGGCATCATCCGTTCTAATCAACTTTTAAGAAAGCTTCCATCATCACATCCTAATACTTCTAGTCATGAACCGGCATCATCCATTCTGACCAACATAATTCATCATAATACTTCTTCCTAGTCATGAACGGGCATCATCCGTTCTGACTAACCTTCACGAAAGCTTCAATCATTACTGATCATAACACTTCTAGTCATGAACGGGCATCATCCGTTCTGACTAACTTCCCTATGTACGCAATGTAACCGTAATTAATAGGACAATTCAACCCATTAATCAACACCTTATCGCTCAAAATATGTAAACAATACGGCATCAACCGTTTTGTTCTACAATAAAACAATCCTTTTTTCAAGTTTTAAGCAACAGATACTCTGTATTTAACTAATTACGATAAAAACATATTTGGTTATATTTTGATAACCAGAAATCAGCAGATTAAATCGGGGCTCGAACCCGATAGAATAGAGGGTAGGTAGAATAACTACAGATTTATAATATCCTAATTAACTGTATGTTTATTATTGGTATACCTGCATTATACACAACTACCATTTTGTTGGTGTTTGTTTCCATTTAGCACTATATTTGTTAAAATGAAATTCGATTAATGCTTATAATGCTACATAATATAGACGTTAGAGGGTATTGTTTGCATAGTTACGTAACAACTTCCTTTTACGTTTTAACATGATCTTATCACATGATAAAATAAAAATGTTTAAAACTATATGATACCACCCACGTTTACATAAACAAAATGATCAAGCTAAGCATTATCATCAACGTATATTATAAGTATTTAACTCATGTCCTTCCTCCCGCAAAAGTCAACTATCCACAACAACAAAGCAAAGTTTTGTTGCAGTAAATAACCCACGTTAAATTATTATAAACTTGCACACCAATATTAAGCTTTCCTTCTAACCTTTCCTTACCAAAAAAAAAACGCCGACAATTTCGCATTTTTTCAATCAGAAAAAAAAAAAACACAGTACTTACAATACTCGTCGCCAAAATGTACTGTTCGTGCACTTAACTTTATATCGGCTCACTGCCCAACTCGCCGCACGCGCGTCCGTCCCGCTTCGTGGTTCCAAACAGAGTGGGTGTGGGACGGGCTGTATGCCCCGCTCCCCCACCATACTACAGCGCGCGGCGTGTGAGACGACAGAACTATATAATCTACAAACACTACAGGTACCTCAAACGCAAGTTTTATAATGCGTAAAAGTATAAGATTCACTGCAGTAATCAACATCGGAAAAATATATGATATTCTTCAGGATATATTTATGCTAGTGCCATAGTGTTGTGAAAACATAATACAACTAACTTTGCTCGATAGAAAAAAATCGCGAAGATACCTCTAAAAATTTCTTTTAACGAGTAAAAACCATAATAAAATACATGTCATCGTTCTGATTTTTTTGCCAAATAATTCTACAAGCAACATACTAAAGTCATACCGCCTTATTACAAAAGGTAGTTAAACCTGGTTTAACTTAGACCTGGTTTATCTCGCATGCTGTCACTTTCTTTTAAATATTATTGAAGTGAGACGTCATGCGAGATAAACCAAGTCCAAGTTAAACCAGGTTTAACTACGTTTTGTAATAAGGCGGAATGTGTTTTACTTTTTTAGTCCAATCAATAGTTTTCTTGTAAATCGCGAAATACCACTAATTTCGCACTATTCGGCCGCAGCGAAAGACGTAACAACCGCTTTGTAGTGCAAGCTGATTAGAACTTTATTCTAACAGTATTTCAAGCGAAGTTTGAACCACCACAAATAGGGTTGCTAATCTGAGGTAGCATACGCTCTTAAGTCTGTCAACTTAGGGTACTTTTTGGCTTGTCGTCTGTGGCGTCTGTGGCGGTCAAAAGGTTAACACTCTACTTTTGAGTAGCGTCGTAGACGATGTGTCTAATAGTAAAATAGTAAACGTCTTCTAGAAAAATTATTAACTACTATTATAGTATCTAATGTTTTTAAGTAATTATTTTAAAGTAAATGCTTTAAATGCTAGTTTAATAAATAAATATTATAGTTACGATAAGTTTTGTCAGTCTTTATTAAAGTAATTTCTATTATGCATAATGTATTTTATTTGAAATATTACTTGACTTGCTTCACATCTGAAAGTCCTGAAAACTAGTCCCATGTAATCGAATTGATAAAAAAGATTGCTTGTAAAGTTGTAACCGATTGGGACGGAAACTCGTGGAGTTAGGTAATTTGGGGGACAGGCTGACCATTGGAGGTACGGAGGGCGTCGATCAGCCGAACAACCGCTTATCCGAACTACTACGCCCGCCCGATCCTCTCGACAGCGTAACTCTCGATCAATTAAAAGTAAACTCTGGCTGAATCAATATACTGCACCTTCAGAATACTCTCAAAGAAATTGAGTTATGGTCATAGAGGGCCACTAAAAGGTACAATACTGTTTATAATATCCGATTATCCGAAAATACAGGTTTGGATAATCGACAAAAAATGTTCAGACGAATTGAGAACCTCCTTCTTTTTGAAGTTGGTTAAAAAGAGTAAGGGAGACAAGACATACATGCAAAAGGTCAATAAAACAACAATAACATTAAGCCCTGGAACGCGCTCCAATCAGCTGTTAAACAGGAAGTGTCAGTTTGACAGTTATGACAAGTTATGATGTTTTAGACTTTGACCTGTAGATTATTAGCATTTTTTCTATTAAATAAGCTTTAATAAATTACGTAATGGCGTAAATATTGAAATATATACCTAATTACATTACCCAGTGTCAATTCCGTGTAAATAGAATCATGTATAACCCGGCGGTAACCGTTAGAAGGATCGATGTTTTGATCCGTATTATGGGCCATCATAAAGCAATATTAGCGGCAAATCCTGTAAGATGTTATTCTAGTGATGATAAAGTGACCATAGGAGATGTCAGCAAGGATATCAAGAGACCTAAAAAGGTTGAATATGTGCCTCGAAAGTACCGTAAGTGATTACCTTGAAACTTTAGTTTATAACCTAAAATATTTGTTTAAACCATGTTTCTGTAGTTAATTGTTAAATAGAAACTTTAAAAACATTATCCCCTAAGACGACCCACTGACCATAATTTTTTGACACAGTTTTACGCGGTGGAAATGAAATCAAATTGGAACTTAATACTTACCTATTATTTTTAAAAATTTATATTTTGTCATAAGCAGGTGATGCTTACCTGAAACCTGAAAGTATTAACATACTTCATAATAAAATTTAGGATTGACATGAAATTATACAATTTAACAATAAAGAAAACATCGATCATAATTTATTTCATGTACCTAGTTTTAAATTATTTGCATCTTTCCCATTACAGTGACAATAGAAGATACAGAAATAAAGGCTTTATCCCAGAGTACGCTAAGGAACCTAAGATGGATGATGCAGAAGGATTTACTAGGCCAAGACATGTTCCTACTGGGCAGGCCTGGGCCTAGCAGGTAATACAGTCATACTAGTAAATGAACCTCTTTTCTTATTTGTGCAATGGAATGATGCTGTATTGCATGGTGTATTTAATGTACCCTGCTGCTCCCTAATCACAGACCCATATGTTTCGATTCGATTTCATTTCATTAGGTCATTTAAATTAGGTATATTAATGTGATGTATCTTTCCACACATCTGATCATAGTCAGGGATGACTGATAGCAAATGAGAAGAGAAACAAAAAAAAAGTCATAATATGTCTATCTTTTTTTGGCATTACAAAATGAGTGAGATAGACAAATCACTTTCCAAATTGAATTGAATTGAAGCTTTTGTGGATATGGGGCCCAAAAGCCTAATGCATAAAACAAAGTTAGAGTGGCTTTTTAAACCGTAATCCCTAATTATTATCAACACCTTCATGTGCAGTATTGTACAATTTTTTATTGATATTTCAAGGAATCTAATTAGTATATAAATAACATGTCACAGTTGAAATACTGTCAATTGAATAATGTTTGATATCAAATCTCAATCTTTATAGCATGATAGCATAAGTAAGGACTTTACACTTTGCATTGATATCAATGTTTACCAAAAATGTTAGCACTGCTATGTGTTATGTTTTAGCTATGAGGAAGAATAAGAGAGTCAGTAGAATTTCTCTGTATGACCGAAGAGATGGAATGTGTATTAAACTATCCCCAGTTCAAAAAAATTTGTTTGTTTGATGCCTACATGTTAACATGTACTTATTTGCGATTTCGGATTCATCCCTCTGCAATTCCACATCAATTGCTTGGTTGAAAATTACTAAGCATGTGACTAAAAGAGTCATCACCATATCAGCCCGGAATCACCCACTGCTAGGTATAGGCCTCCCCTTTTTTCCGCAACGCGTCCCGATCCTGTGCGTCTCTCATCCAGGTGTTTCCCGCAACCTTAACGATGTCGTCTAAAAAGTCATCACTAAAAGAGTGATGAATATAAATTTTGGTGGGTGAAGAGAAAGACCAAGGAAATAATGTACTTATTCATTTTAATTTAAGTACCACATTATCAACGACATTTTATTTCTGCTTTGACATCTGAGTACTAGATCAGGTCGATCGACGACATCATGAGAGTCACGGGCAACCGGTGGATGCAAACGGCAGATTACCGTGCGTTAGGGCGTTCTATGGTGGAGGCCTTAAATTTAACCTACAGTGGACTTCTTGTGGCTGATGGTGGTCGTGATTCGAATACTGTTCCAAATTATCAGTAGTATGCATTTATATAATCCGGTCTCTAGTTATCAGCTATAAAACTCTTTTAGGAGAAAAGTAGCTCTTCAGTACCTAGAGCTGACACAGAGGGAGTTGGAGTATGTGGCTCTTTCACGAGACACCACAGAGGCTGACCTTAAACAGAGGAGAGAGATCCAGAGCTCCACGGCCACGTATTTTGATCAGGTAATTTCCTTATTCCCGCTAAGCCCGGTTGATGGCAATAGGCTTGCCCCCTGTTACACTAGACTTAAACATAACTGGCAAAATGTGGGTATACTATTATTAGGTAAACCTCTGCGTAACCCTACGATGATTAATAGGCGTGATTTTATGATTCCACTTACACAAAGGGATACCTAAATGAATTTTTAAATACGATTGCCTGGAATTTGAACTTTCGGCGCTAAGTAACAAATCCGAGTATTTCCATATCTTGGTCGCCACTCTGTCGCGGGCACGGTAGTGTGTACCTACTATTATTTTATTTTATTTCACAGTTTTAAGAGAACTTACAGCTAAAAATTTACACACGATTAAGAGTAACAGAAATAAGGCCAATTAAAAGTTTTCACAGATAGAAGAGAGCTTATAAACAAAAACAAGAATATTTAAGACAGCAGACTGTGTTTGTGATGAGAGTATCTTAGGTAAAAATTTGTTTCAAACAGCGCAAATTGCAATTAGGTACACCTTTGCCTAACCACATAGATGACAAGCGTGATGTTATCTCTCCCTTTTTTTTTGGAGGGTGGGAAATCTTCAAAATGAGTCCTCTCGCTCTGGGCGGAGTGGAAGGGAGTGTCAGACTTCTACTGACTAAAAACCACCCATGTTCCTTCTTAGCCCTTTGTGTCTGGAGGTGCGGTATCTCTTTCGAACAACCCGCAGCCCCGGCAGGCGTCGGCCCTTGTGGACCCTTGCAATGTTGCTGACATCACTTTGTTATCTCTTCCTTAGTAAATTGAGATTGGGGCATACCACTAAAATTATTATTTATCCCACAGAGTGCAGTTCGCGCAGCAGTAGAAGGCCGAGTACTTGTTCTAGAAGGAATAGAAAAAGCAGAACGCAATGTGTTGCCAGTGCTAAATAATTTGCTGGAAAACAGGGAGATGCACTTAGAGGACGGACGGTTCTTGGTTCCTGCTGCTAGATACGATAAATTGCTGGAGGTAGGTCTAATCTTGATTTAAAACCACCGAATAGTACTCAAAGACTGGGAATATGTTTTGGATTTTTTTGGTTCTAGTATAGACGCCAGCACATCAACCAAATTTCAGCTTTCTTGGTCCAAGGGTTTGGGTTTTCTTTGATGAGTCAGTCAGTCAGGACTTCTCTTTTTATTTATATAGATAAGTATAATTATATAAGATATTTGACAGATTGTAGGTATGCGTTTGAAAATACCGGTTCCCTCACGATGTTTTCTCTCAAAACTTCTCGATGTTTGAGACCACAACTGTTTTGAGTTTACCCTTTTACTTCCTAAATATTTTTGTAAACATTTATAAGCTTCTACAATCTCCATCTCCTCAGGAACACGGCGCTGCAGAAGTATCAAAATGGCGACTAGTACGTGTCGACGAGAACTTCCGTGTGATAGCACTAGGTCTGCCGGTACCTAGGTATAGCGGGCAGCCCCTCGACCCGCCGCTACGGTCCCGGTTCCAAGCCAGAGATGTCGCTACCGTAGGATATTCGGTAAGTTGCTATTTAAAATTTAAAAAAAATGGCAATGGGCAAAATTTTAAACTGGGTCACTAACACTATATCCCGATATATCCCGATAATAATCCCGGGATATTGATATCCCGTTTTCAGTATAAATAATAAGTTTCCATCTGTTTAGATATACAGTTTAGCTAGGTATCGGTTCCTCTAAAACACAAATGACTGATGGTGCTCGTAAAGCCGCTTAGCCTATGTGAGACTGGCCTGGCCATGTCTGCCACATAAACAATGAGCTGTGAGCCATGCAACCACTTTCTGGAGCCCTGATACAGTCATAATGCATCGCGGTAGACCTCGTAATGTAATGTAATGTTTTCTGTTCTGTTACAAATTTAACTATATATAGCTGTGAAAGAGCGGAGTCTCCTATTAGAGGTGGCTCCAATCATCAACTTGTTGTTTCTTTGTGGTCAATGAATACACATTTCTTTTTAATTCGTAGATTCGATTATTATCCTGATCGTCCCGCCATCTTCTACTTACGTCGCGTAGAAGATGGCGGGTCGATCTGGATAAGACTAGCGACCAGTGGCCCACATTGGCAACAAATATGGCCCATTTAGAAGAGCCTTTATTTAAAAACACGTTTTTTCATCCTACTCTGTCCCACTATTAGGCAAATAGGCCTTTTTCAAGCAATCAGTTAAGAATAAGTCCAGATCGTCACGCCAGCGTTTCTTGGGCCTGCCTCGGTTACGACGGCCGTTTTCAGCTACCCTGTGTGTGACTATCTTCGCCCATCTGTCCGGTTTCATCCTAGGAACGTGACCCGCACAAACGTATACCTACGTTTATTTACCTAAAAAGAAGTACTTATTTGTTTCACAAGTAGGTTGGTGTAAGATGACGCACTTTTGAAATAAACGGTCATAAGAAAATAAAAATGCAACGTTTCAAAATCAAATTTATATATTCTAAGTCTTTGACTTATTGGTAACAATAGGACACTTAAATCAAAATCACATCAATTATCTTTGGACTAATTTTCATAAAAACTTAAAAAAACAGAAATGCGCACTTTTACACAACCCATCCGGTAAGTTGGCGCAGCCAAGTCGATAAGATGGCGCAGTTAATGTGAGGTAATCTATGGGAGACAAATGTCGCATTTAAATACACCAAATCCAAGATATCCCGTACATGCATCATGCCACCATTCTTGACACACTGAGCATTTTATCCAGTCTTCTTTTAAGGGTTCCTTATATATTTCTTGACATCCAGGACATGTCCAGACCTTTCCTAGATCAGGTTTGTTGGGTGCTTTAAATTTTTGTTTCGGTTTTTTAGGTTTTGGTTCAGCTTTTTTCTTACTTGCTGCCTCTAATTGCTGTTTGTATGGTGAACTGCTAATTATTTCTGATTTCATACGTTTCCTATTAGTGGATCTTATTGTCTGAGATTTAGGGAAAGGCTTAATATTAAGAATTTTATCAGACACTGACATGTCGTGTGAACATGTAGCATTTGTTTCTGTGAGATCTTCATTGGTCGAGGTAGAAGGTTCGCATGGACTCGGTTGAGGAGACTCGGTATCAATAGTGGTTGTTGGCTCAGTGACTTGCGTGTTTGGATGGAGATCTTGTAATGTGCCAGCATGGCTACTTGGCGGTCTCAAGTTTCCATCATCCGGATTTTCTCGATCTGTTACAGAACTAGCCATAAAATCCGCATCACTAAAAACATCTGGGTTCCAAGGCCAAATTCCTGTGACTCTGAAACTATCTACAGCACATTGAATATTCGCAGCTCTGTTGTAGGCAGATGTGAAAATAGATGTCACCTGGAATACTGTAATAGCTCTTCCTGGATGACTCCTCAACCATTTTTCACACTCCGCAGCGTAATACTTTTTCAGTATTCCGTGAAAACCTCTATCGAGAGGCTGCATCTTATGGCTGCTATGTGGTGGTAAAGTAAGTGCAACAATGTTATTTTCGCGGAAAAAATCCACAGCTTTAATCAATTGATTTGATGAATTTTTTTTCAATTGAAAAAGACAGTCCAAACCTCAAATTAAAAATAGGGTTTGTAAGATGGCGCGCGCCATCTTATACACCCGCTCAGTGCGCCATCTTACAAACTTCCCCACAATGCATAAATCATTACACTAACGCCATCTCTTATGAAATACCAGAATTATTTCGTTTCTTACGATGAAATGAAGTATGTGTTTATTCAACAACTCATTCATAACACGTAATTAATGCATTGTTTTATACTGACTCAACTTCCAAATAAGAATAAAATTAGATTAAAAGTGTTCAAAATCTTATGACTTACCTGGAACAATCGTTTTGTAAGCAAATCGAATATTTTTTTGGGAGCACGTACCGGTACAAGTAGTCATCAAAACACAACTGAAGTTAGCTGCTAATGTCACACCAGAATCCACCAATCGCGAATGCGCCAACTTATCTCCTGCGCCATCTTACACCAACCTACCCTACATAGGTAGTAGTAAAAAGTTGAAAGAACGCATTGGTTCAAACAGTAAATAGGTCACAGTCACAATAAAATTAAATAAACGAATAGTTATATTTCACGATGAAGTAATAAACATCGTAGTGAACCGGCAGTAGTACTATAAAGTTTCATTTTGTTAGTTATTTGCAGCTGGCATTCGCTTTAGAACCGCGCGTTGAACCAAGATGTCTTAGGAATCTTATAGAGTTTCCATCTGATACAAAAAAGCTACAATTTTCAGTGAACTGGTGATCATTTCTTAGCTTGTCTTTTAATTGGTTCTTAAACAGTTTTCAACATTTTCCTGCCTTTATGCCAATTTATTCGGGGTCGGCGCAGCATGTCTTCCATACTTCTCTATACTCGTTATCTCAGCTGTCACCTCCTTTCTTGCCATATCATCCTTCACACAGTCCATCCATCGTTTCTTTGGCCTTCCTCTACTTTTGTAACCATCATAATTCATACTCAACATTTTCTTCACTACATTTGAAAGAAGTATTTATGAATAAAACGCTCTTAAAATGATTAAAAATAAAAGTTTTACTTCTTTGTTGTTGCATCAAACTTCAAAGATTTATACGAGTTTTGTGATAATAAGCTTTCAGTCCTACTGTCCGGGGTTGATTCTACTTTCTTAGGCAGCTCCGGCATGAAGATGTGCACTTGACGCTTAGGGTTCTTACTAACATCCGGTATCAGCTTCTTATTCAACATTTCCGCGTATTGTTTCTCCACTGCGTTCTTCTCGCTGATCACTTTGAGCCGCGTCTCCGACACGTTCGTTCGTATGTCTCTGGACTTTGTTTTGTTGTGGTTGTCTTTTATTTTGGCGCTTGTCTCGTGCCGTGGCGTGCTCTTGGCGTTCCGTGACTGTCGCGCGTAGTTCTCGATCGTGTTCGCAGACGTCGGCATATAAAAATCGTGCCGATCGATAGTCCCATTTTGTTGCGCTTTTGGACTGTCTCCCCCTTTAGGTGATGTTCGCCCTGCCTCCAGCTTATGTATGTCGATTGCTGTTTTCGATTTCGCCAAATTGTGGCTGCGACGTTGCAACTCTGGCCAGCTGTGTCGAGGTTGCGCCATTCGCTCCACGTTTTCTGGCGCCAATAAATCTATCTTACCTGCCAGGTCCAGCCATTGAAGGACACGTTCAGAAAGTTCGGTGTTCTCCTTAGCATCGGGTCTGGACGTTTTGTTAGCTCTCAAGTTCCTCATGTTGATGTTGAGACTATCGTATTGGCTTCGGTTAGTTTCGTTCAAGGGTTGCGGAGTTGCCTTCACAATGAGATCTTCTTCAAAGTCTCGTTGGACGTCGCGCAGGTTGAGGTACTCGATGTCGCCCGAGGTGGCCGGTCGCTGGTTGATGCGTGACTTGTCGCCGGTGAGGACGACGTTGAGCTTCCTCACGCAATCCTGCAAGTCGTCGGAGTGCTGACTGAGCCGGGAGCTCTTGTTGGTGTTGACGGAGCAGCTGGCGGACGAGTAGGGTCGGCGACGCTTGGCGTGTAGCTGCAGCAGGTAGGGGTCGTCGTGTGTGAGGATGGCGTGTCGGAAGCCGCCCACCCACACAGTCCTGACGTACATAGGTCGCTGCGAGGACTGCCACAGGACCATATTCCACTCGAGGCTACCCACTAACGCATGGAGTCACGCAAGCTATTCTATGAGTGCGTGCGCGAGTCGACTCTGGCATCATAATTGATTCGTATCATCTATCGCGCGGCTTTCGACGGTTCTGCGAACAAATGGTGGAGTTTTATTTAATAGTTTTTATGAATGAAAGCTTAGAGTTTAGTAGAAAATGGAATGGAAACTTTATTTGGTGTTAGGAGGTACTTCATGGCAATAATAACGCAATTCTGTCATAAATTATTACGAGCGATTTCTTCTTTTTTTCAATGAACAGGAACAGATATTGCATGCTAATCTAATATTAATTATATTTTATTTGAACGGTAAACGTTCTTGTTAGAGAAATGGATTTATTTAATTATTAAAAGACGCATAGGTACAAAGTAACAGGTAAAACAGGACATTACTAAAAGGGAAAATAATATGATAACTAAATCGTTTAACTAATAAACCATTTGTGGCAGTTCATTATGCACTCAGCCTGTTGCTTGAAAATTGTTTTCGTTGTTAACAGACAGACTAGGGTGCGCAGCTATACTAAGAAACGCGAGACATTCACAATTAACTTTAGGTACAACGATCTCAAATCTTAAATGACAATTTGTTTATTTATTTCAACTTCATGTACAAGAGTGGCGGACTTAATGCTACTAGGCATTCTCAACCAGTGAACCTCGATGAAATAGGACAGTATTGTGATAAAGCATAAATAAGAAAAAAAAAGAAAATACCATTTTGTTACCATAAAATAATAGCAATGTTGACTGTAAAAAATACTGGCCATGGAAAAAAAATATAGTTTATAACATTAGAACCATTGGTTGGTTCTTTAATAGACTTGAATAGTGCATAAATGTGTTTCAAAATACCTGCCGAGATATACCGTATTATCATATATATAATCGTACAAGGATCTTTTGAAAGGCCAGAATGAAACTGAAACCAACATAAAAATACATTCGTAAACTCACGCTCTCGGTCAATTTCACTTAAGAGACGAAAGTGGCATCATCATCATCTGCTTAGCCTTTTCCAACTATGTTGGGGTTTGCTTCCAGTCTAACCGGATGCAGCTGAATATTTTACATGGAGCGCCTGCCTAGTGCCTATCTGACCTCCACAATCGAGTTGGTATTTGGTGATACGATACCCTTTGATAAAACTGGCACGTTCAGACCACTGACTACCTGTAATGACTGTCAAAGATCTCAAATGACAGCTGGGACCATCAGCTTAACATACTTTCCGAGGCACGGACCAACCTAGGCAAACGCGGCTTAACCTGAAGATCGACCCTAGCCACTGTTATTATTTGTTACAATATTTAAAAAAAAATGAGAAATATTAATATTTCACACAAGCATAGGATGTCCTAAAAACTGCCACAAGTTGATGGTTACTCTACTACCCACCCCAGCGTTAAAGCAATGATTAATTACAAGCTGAACGCGGCGTAACGTAGGGATGGCTTGTCGGAAGCTACTCGGAAATAATTCATTACTACTTTTGACTTGTTTATGAATTTACTTACTTTATATTTCGTGTGTTTTTTGAAACCACACACCAAACCAAAGAGAAAAGGGACTACTAAGAATTGATGTGTCAAACCGTCGCGTCGTATTAATTCTTTAGATGAACAATATTCCTTCCCAGAAAATTTTGTTCTTCAATGGATCCCTATAGATCCAGGAAGAACTAAAACTTCTTTCTGAATGGATAAAATATAGATATACGCAATAGGGATGTTTCTTGACTAAAAGGAATATGATTCTGTTTTGACCGTCTGTTAGAGTATTGAAAAATATTGGATACGTGTTTTTTGTTTTATCAAATTAATAAAAAATTACGAGATTAAAACGTGTCAAAGATCATGAGTGGGGGCTTTTGACCTCACTTTCTGGTTAAAATTGTTCCAAACTGTGACGTCACACGACTTTTCAAAACACTGTATCGTCTTCATTTTTTATTAAGTGCAAAAAAATTGTCTACAGCATCATAAGCAAAACTTGAAACCTCATGTTTATGTTGTCATTACGCGGGATTTAGTTATAATCAAGCATCATTATCAAAGTATTTATTTCATTTTAACTCTTCGGGCATTTCAAAATTATTATGAATCGGTCAGAAAAAAAAAATTAATTGTCCATTTCAAAGGAAGAATTCAAATGCAATTTTTTAAAATCAATATATTGGAATGGGTAACCAGTCTGGATAAACCATAACAATTTGTCCCTTTGTCTCTTAGCAGAGCCGCTCTCATGGTTTGTTTTAATTTTAATTTGTTTTTTTTTTCCAATAAATCACCACACCGCCAAAATATAGACGTAAAAACAAAATATTTAGGTTCACATTGGAAAATCCTCGTCGTGTACCTATACCTACTTCTTAGTGTAATTCCCGAATCAAAATACGTATAAATTATATTATTTACTTACAATCAATACTTCTTATCAAGTCAACAATGCATCAGCTACGAACGCGTAGCATTCTCGTAGCACTTGCTACGAACCTTGCTACGAGCGTAGCACTCACATGGTCACTTGTCAAAAAATTCAAGCCAAGTCCCGATTCACTGTTTATTATTTTAATTTGCAAAATATTTTGTTGTTTGATATTGGAGCAATCGCAAACGTCGTTACTTATTTCCCTGTAAGCAGTGACTGGTCGACGCTCCCCGCTCGCGATTGGTTTTGTCGTGAACTAAAGCCGGTTACACACGCGATGACACGATTCGGGTTTAAGGTTGAATATATTACGTACGTGATGTGTCAAGTTGAACTCATGAATCTTTTGCGCGAATGCTTGGTTGGACGTTGTTCCGTGTTGGCGTGCTTAATTGCATTATTTTTTGTTGTAAACTTAACAAAGTTACAAATAACAAGTTGTCAGCGTACATCCTTTCGAGTTAAAGAAATATGTCACGTTTTTTTACAGCATATAAATTGCTATTTTTAAATTATTTGTAAGGCGATTAAGTTCCGCGCTATATTTTGAAGTAAAAAGTAGTACGAGTATGTGCTAGTTTTAGGTTTAGTCACATTTTTTTTTAAATTAAGCCTGTTAGTACTTAACAACGATTTAATTAACACCCACCCAGATATTGTGTATTTGAGGTCTTGTGTTATATTTGTGTGTTTAGCCTGATTTAGGAAGACCATACAAAAATTCAAACAATATAAAGCTTCTACGTTACTTACAAAAAACAAAACAAATTCTGCAGGCAGCTTTATAATTTCTTTCATGAATAGTGTAACAACAAACCTTGTTGCTTGCGTTTTATGTTTTATAGTTTTCAGTCCCAGCGATAATTCTATATTTAGGCAACATCAGGGCTCGTGCCACGACAACCTCAGTAATTCAAAATTCAGTAATTATTCGTCGTATCGTGCGACAGTTAGTAATTTATACAGAAATACTGTATTGTAAATTTTGCATAAGGTTTGCATAATTTCGGGGAGACATGATCCAAACTGTTCTGAGCACGGAACATTAAGTTTTATGGTAGTAAATAAGTAGTTTGGTGAACTCCACGATCGGTAAACTTTGTGCTAATAGCTAGGTGCTGATAGTATCTTTTGAGGGAAATCTACAGAGCTATAAAAGGTTTTAATGTGGCTTAGAACGCTGTTATACATTCGTTTTGTGTGGATAGGTGGTTTGAAGTTTTTGATATAAAATATTATCAAGTTTTGGCTTAGTGTTCTTTGCTAAAAAACTTTTTCTTAATCCCTGTTTTTGCTACCTATCCAACAGGTAGGCTGTCGGTCTAGCGATTAAAAGGTTTTGTAATATTCTTATTTGATGCTTACTTATATTTGATGGCTGTTGCACTCTTGTTTAGGTAAGTGTACGATGCACGATCATCGTCTACTTAGCCTTTTCCTATCTATATTACCGGATGCACTTAATACTAGTATTTTGTTTGGGGCAACTGATCTCCTCAACCCTCATAGGTAATACGAATTCCCGTGGTAATGGTAAGCCTCGTTGTCAGACTTTAGGGCTCTGACTTCTTGTAATTATTGTAATTACGATATAAATATCTAGAAACGACAACAGAGAATAATGCACCATATTATATTACAAATAATATCGGGTATCTTAAAGAAACATTGCCATCATTTTAGATCGTTGTCTATTGGCGATTTAAGCCAGATTTCTCAATTATATTTCTATTTAATTTTTTTTTCTAAATGCTATGCCTTAGTGGCAATTTTTTTACTAAATTACACATCATTTCACGCTGAGGTACAAATTGGACGTTGAACTTATAATCATTCCGTCCTGTGATGTTAGGATAACCAACTGGGAAAGAGTGAAATAATCCCAAACAGCACCCTTTACACTCAGGCACTCGACCCACAAACGCTTACCTAACTCAACGCTATGCAAATATCCATCAGATACCTAGCTCAGTCAAATCTTTATGTGTGCTATATCCCTGCGATCACGTATCTACATAATTTATTGCAAAAGTCCTTCAGGTTGTCAAATGGATATACGTTAGTGCTTTCTACAGCCGTTGGAACCGGTACCAACATTTGGTAGGCACGAGAAACACATATAGAAACTCGTTCGGTTTACGATTGCAGTTGGAAGACACTTTTTTCTTCACTTTTCTTTTGTTTTATGGGATACTGAGTTTCAGTTTGGTGAAACTGTAGGAAGTAGGCAGGTAGGGAATTTGTCCTAGAGCCAGCAACGGGGTTCAGGTTCATAGAACCTGAGGATGAAATATACGATAGAGAAAATTACGTTCTATGGGGGATAACAATAACGGAAAGGTGATAAATTTATCGGATCCATCGCATTGTTCACATTTTCGTAAACTTCCGCTATGTTAAAGCCATAGTAGCAATCTATATAAATAAAAAAGAAGTCCTGACTGACTCATCAACGCCCAGCCCAAACCCTTCGACCTAGAAAGCTGAAATTTTGCACAGAGGTTCCCTTTATAATGTAGACAAGGAATAAGGAACGGTTTTCGAAATTCAACCCCTAAGGGAGTTAAATAGGGGATGAAAGTTTGTATGGAAAATCGTCATTTCCACGCGGGCGAAGCCGCTGGCAAAAGCTAGTATGAAATAAAAGGCACGTTGAAAACCACTAACACTTGTCTGGAAAACAGTCAGTCAGTCATCTAAAATAGCATATCCATATCAGTTGTTCTTGCTAAGCAAATAGCGTTCATCTATTTCTACTGTCTCTCTAAAATTTGTTTTAAAAAAGGTCCTCAAGTCCTGTTCGAATCCTTGAAAAATCAGGTTCTAGATTTTCTAATAAATATCTATCTAATCTAGTACGACCTCAAACCATTCGTTCTTTGAGGTCATACTCCTATGTCTGAAACCATTTATTACGCATGTTCATGGCGACATATAAAATACATATATTGCCTGTATTGTCTACGAACCGTTGTTATGTCGCGTCAACCTACATAAAGTTTATAATGTGCTGTATAATATAAATAATTCATTGCTGAAAGGCGAGACGTATGAGTGCCCTTGTTCTGTAGACCGACTGGAATCTAATAAAATGGGGTTTTAAATGTTTAGATGGCCATATGGATATGACTGTATATGTCTTTGACATTCGTAAATTTTATTAAATGTGATTCGCCTGCAAAGTTACAGTTACTAGGATAAACTAATAAATGTCGACTTATATTCAAATAAATCCATTAAATAAATATCTTCAACCAAGGTATATTTAAAACAAAAATATGATCCCCAATGATTCATAAACGGGATATTTATTCATGTTTGATTACCCCATGTTTATATCCCGTTTATGATATTAATACGAGTAGTAGTGTCAGTGACCATGTCAGTTTAAAAACTTATGATGATGATCCGTAGAAGGACCGTGTAAAGGATGATACGGCAAGAAAGGAGGAGGGATGAGATGGGAAATGATTTGGTATAAGAATTAGAGAATGATGATGTACCTATGTCGTCCAAAACATGTCTCATTAAGTCATTACATAATAAATACTTAATCATTTTTTTTTTAACTTAGCTATCGCTCTTTCAAAAAGGGGGAACGACTTCATAATTAATACCTACCAACGAACTGAAGTTACTAATGACTCGTCAGAACGTTAAAGCTTAGTGTGTATTAATTGTGGTAGAATTGTTTCCGTGTCAGGCGCAGTAATGGGGTGCTAACATGCCACCACGCCACCATGTGGCAATCATGGCCTGAACTGTTTGCAAGGAAATTATGAATGGCAAATATGGTATTTTGGCTAATAGGCCTTTCGTGGGTAGGTTTACTAATGTGAATATTGAATGTGGTGTTTTTTTAACTGAAATAGTAGTGTGGTTGTGTTAGATTAATTTCATGAGAGACTAGCTTTTGGTCGCGGCTTCGCTTCCGTTTTGCGCGGAATGTACTCACAGGAGCATTTTAAATGTAGCCTATAACACTTGGGGAGAATGTAGCTTCCTGTTACTCAAAGAATTTTCGGAATTGAGTCAGTATTTCCGATGATTATCCTCTACATGCAAACTTACAAACAGATTCTACCTCCATAATGGTTACGTAGAAAATGCCGTTCTTTACGGAATTTCTGAGTTTACGCAGATTAATAGGCCGATGTAGGAAGTACCTAAAGACATAATAAAACTTATTTTTGGAGGTCGATCATAATAATAACTTCACTTTCGCCATAAACTGAACAATTTGCCGATAATGTCATAAAAGCCGAATACCTATTTTTACTGCTTCTCATGCCATAAAAACGCGAGAAAATCATTGATAAGGAAAAAATTAAAGGTCATTAAAGGGAAGTATGACCTTAAGGTCTGTTTTGCACTAAATCAGTTTTACGATTCTATACACATTCGTTGCGTGCTTGAGTTTTTTCCTTATCTAGGTCTGTGGTAGAAACGGTTGTTTATTTTTACACCCACAGAAAGTTATTTTGGGATGTAAAAGTTTTTATCATCTGTAAAATGTCGGCGGAATGTGGACAGGGTATCGTGAAATGGAGTGTGAATTTTGTTTGTGTAGAGAATAGTTTTATTAAAACCAGCTGAACAAAACTATCACGTAATCTGTGCTATCACTATCATCACTACATATTATAAAACAAAGTCCTCCGCTGCGTCTATCTGTCTGTCTGTTCGCGATAAACTTAAAAACTACTGTACCGATTTTCATGCTGTTTTCACCAATGGATCGAGTTGTTGTATATAATTTCACAAGATAACCGACATCCAAGCGAGCGAAGGTGCGGGCATCAGCTTGTTTAAATTAAAATATAGAGAAAATACTCTGCATTGTTGGTCTAGTAGTCGTAAGCGCGATTGCTATGGTCCGGGGTTCGACCCCAGGTCGGACAAATTGTTATTGGGTTTTTCATTGTTTTGAATTTCTCAGTAGCAGCTACGGAGTCTGAATTCGTGCGCGGGTGATGGAATTATGGAAATATGCTCGTCCCCTATCATATGAGTTCTGCAGTAGGTAACACACTTAGTTGGTAGTTTTCTGATTGCCTTGAATGTTTTACTCCAATAAAATTTTGCAAAACAATGATTTGGTAAAAAAAAAAAAAATTGCGTGTCTATTTTACAGATTTTTAATCATACATTTTCGGATCAGTATGTAGACAGCTGCACAAGACAACTCTATAATTGGCTTCAATTAAATCAACATTACTCTTTACAATTTAAAACGAACACAAAACAATTTTCACTAAAACCGCACCACATTACAAAGTTAAAGCCATCCATCAAAAGTCTAGCATAATCAAAACATCGCATAGTTTCGTGACTCTGCCTATTCATTATCATAATTGCTAGACAGAAATTAATTTACCACGACTTTCAACCCTAACTGAATCATTTAATGTTCTGCAGAAGGTAAATTCTCATGATTTACGTTTGCTTAGTTTTGTTGGTTTTAGGGTTCCGTACCCAAAATGCGCCATAAAGACCGGTGTCTTTGAAATAGGTAGATATTTAAAATTATGAGTGTGTATTACTATGTCCTCAAATTAAGTATCCTGCGTCAGTCGCTCGTTGGCGTAAACAATGACATGTAGGAAATCGCAGGGGGGGCGATATCCATTAGGTTAGGTCCGTCCGTCCGTATTTAACAAAACACAACAAAAAAAAATGAAATTAAAAATTATGTAGGTCCCTACTCAAAAAACGGTGGTATGGGTAACGGAACCCTGTGCGAGCTTTGGCCGTTTTTTGTTAAGAATAAGGGTTAGTATAGGTATTTTTATGTCTTCGTTTACTTTTCGAGTTATAAAAAAGTTGCCGATTGATAAAAATTGCTACGTTTGGTGGTAAAATTTTAGAAAGTGGATTCTTCTTTTGTTTGTGTTACGAAAATAAACCGGTTTAAAACGTTAATTTGTGGTGATTCAAAACTCGGAACTTAGCCGTTCTCTACCATGCATCGAATTTTGATTTTTTTCCGTCTTGCTTAGACTCCCAAAATATTCTCATTACTTTTTCAAATAGTGGAGACTATTAAAATTTGATGTTCCACGTCAATGTTAAAAAATTACTTTACCAGCACCTTTATTTTTTACCAGTTAGGACGTCTATAGTTTGTTTTTTATTTTTTTATTACGATATATGACTTTTATGATATTCAAAATTCATTCATTCAATTCCATTGTCCCCAGGAACATCTAAGCGTGTTAAGAGACGAGGCTCCTCAAGTAAATAGCGCCAAGTTGGAACAGCTCCTCTCTGCTGCATATGCGCTGATCAGTCCTGAGCTGCAGCAAGTCAGTCTGCCTGACTTCCCAGTGGACAGCTTGCAGGCGGCGGCACTAATACTGGTAAGTCATTGTATGACATCATCAGGTTAGATAATATGTTCCTGGCTGCTACGTATCTGTTCAGCTCTGAGCTGCAGCAAGTCAGCTTGCCTGACTTCTCTAGAGGCAGCTTACATTCGGCTGCATTCATATTAGCCGCGACCTGTGTTGTGGTAGATTGGGTAAAAAATAGTATTATCTAGGATCAACTAGGATGTGTAAATTGCTGGTTGGAATGATTTAGCTATCTCAAAACAAAAGTAAGTCAAACGTTAGTGAACAAAACATAAATAAGACTCAAATCAGGAACACTTAACAAATATACAGATAGCAGCCTGCTTTTAAAAGTGATTTGTGTTGCTGATGTGGTTTCAAACATAATATTTTAAAATCTTTAGTATTATTGCGAAATAATTTGCAACCCACGAAAGAATGAATTTTTCATATTCTAAATAACTTCCTTCTTCAAAACTTCAAAATAATCATGGAAATGACAAAAAAATATCGCGTGTTTTGCAATTCACTGACAGTTGTATTAAAACTTCTTGTAAAGTTTGACAATTAAATGATATCATTGTTACTATTGTAAAGTATAAGGCACTGCCTCACCGAAGCGCGGACGAGGAAGCGACTCGCTATCGACTATTTTCTAGCTCAAGAAAACGTACAAAAGGTATTAGTTCCGGTGTCAATAAAAGAGTCACTTCTCTGCGTTAGGGATTTGGTTTCCGCGTTCAGGCTCACGGACAATAGGCTGAACCAGCCCGCATCCTTCCAGAAGCAGATCAAATTTTCCGGTCTTCTCAGAACATCCACTAGGGATCTTGGTGTTCCAAGAGTTTCCTTGCGGATTTAGGTGACGCTGGAGCATTTGAGGAGTACGTGCGCCACCGTTTCCTCCGCCCCCATGCACGGCCTGCACAGAAGACTGTCAATGATACATTACCCCCCTAAAGAAATACTAAAAGCATGTATCAGAAAAGTGTGAAAACTGTTTCCATGGGACATCAACATCCCATAAAAAAACAGCTGCATACTTGTGGGTCGAGTAGGTATTGTAGTTTGTATGCAATAGCTGATTATTTTGAGAAACTAGTTCTTTTCCTAGTATGTCATGTGTCTCACTGCTGGCCTTTCTCCTTCCAAACTTCCTTAACTTGTGCGATGTCTGGCTGTGTTCGCCCTGCAAACAAGATCAAGATCAATCTTAGTTTCTTGCTCTACTAGCTTTTCGTCAATCGCTGACGGTGGTACATTAGCTTACAAGCTTGTAAAGTTTTCTATTTAAAATGCAAACGTACGACCTTGGGTACGGTATTAATCGCCACAGGACACGATATTTACTAATCTGATACGATAATGAAGAAAGTTTGTAGTCGGGAAAATTAGAAATGTAAACTAGCTGCTACTGTGACTGTTTGTTTGATCAAGGGAATTTTTGGTACAAACACACCTTGCGGATTCTCAAACAAGATTTATGAATTGTTTCTTGTGTCGATCCAGTACAGTATTTGTAACGTGTCTGTTTTTATGAGCTGTAAGTCCTCTTTGTACTAAAATAAATGAATGAAACACACACCTTGATAACTTGGTAAAATAAATGAAATACATAACCCTTCTTATAAATACTAATGTTATTAGTTTATAACTTTCCCACTACTGGAACACAGGCCTACTCCTTGTGATAGGGCGCAGGCCGTCATCCAAGACGCGGGCCCAATGCGGGTTGTTAATAGACTTGTTTTTGATTATGGGAACTTTTGGTTTACTCAGGCTGTTTTCCTTCGTTTAAGGCCCTGAAATATGTTCATCACCACAAAATAGTTTGGGTAAAAGCTCTATTTTGGGGTCGGCTTCCAGTCTAACCGGATGCAGCGGAGTACCAGTATTTTACATGGAGCGACTGCCTATCTGACCTTCACATAGTAACTGGTTAATACTCGTACCTCTTGTTAAGAATGACCCTGAAATATGTTACGGTTTTATTTTTATCAATTTATTTATTTTTAATAGAATATACAGCAGGTATCCTACACAAGATCACACAATGTCATTCACAAATTCAATTCCCAACAAATCTTTTTACGCCCCACAAAAAAGGCAAGACATTTGGAATAAACCAAGTGACACCAAAAACTTACAAAACTATAAACATGAACACCCGTCTTGACCTTGGGTATAAGTTACCCTGATGATGTAATCGCGTGCATGCCACGGGGACGCTCAAGGTCAAATGTAGCCCCCTTGTCAAATAAAATGAGGGGGCTATTCTTTCTATGGTGGATAGCTGTGAGATTTGTAACTGTTTCGTTTACTGATGTTACTGATATTTTCAGTTGTTATTCTTTTCTGTTTTTTTTTTTGTTATAATGTTTTCTTCCTGGAAAGGTACGTTACGGAACAAACCTCCCCTAGTTTTTACTTATTCATGTTATTTCGAGTAAATGATGAATTAGACAAATGGCTAAAGTTGTTTTTTGTTGAATAACCCTCGTTTGGTTGGCAGAGGTTTCATCAGTTATCTAAAATCACAGATGAACATAGTCAAAATCGTAGCTTTTTGTAAATTTCAGTAAAACCTGCTTAAATAGCAACTAGCTAATTAGCTATTATATTCTGAACGTTCGTCTTGGTGTCGAAAACTGAAAACTCAACAGCGCACCATATTCGGGTCTTCGTTTCTATTCTAATAATATGTCTCCTAGAGTTGCTAAAAGCGTGAATTGTGCCGAAAACGAATGATAACCATTTCTTTTATTTTCAGGAACGAAACCCAAACATTCCAATCCATAAACTAATCTACCTCCTCTATCCTTATCACTCCTTCCTCACCAGAGAACACGTGAAGAACGTTGAAGCAGTTCTCCACAACCTTAGTATAAATACTGGCAAAAATTGGAGCATTTCTCTTCAAGACGTCAAGAACGAGGGAAATCAAGCCTTAGTGACTATGGAAATCGATGGAGCTAAGTCTCAGTTTAGCGTGCCTTACGGTGGCAGAAAGCAGGGTGTTGCAGATAGACGGACGGTGAAGACGGAGTACCAGAGTGAACTGCTGAACGAATTGTTGCTGAGTCATAGTGTTGGGGACTTTTGTATTATTGGTTAGTAGGTTTTCTGATATTTTTAGTCAATATGTAGATGAGTATGTGATCCTGGGTTCGATTACCGGGTCGGGCAATGTGTTATTGCGTTTCTCCATCAGGAATTTCTGGAGTTTGTGCCCGTTTGATAACAATGGGCTCGCCCCCTATTACGTAACTTGAACATAACTGACGAAATGTGGCTGTACAATTATTAGGTACAGTTCTGCTTAACCCTTCGGGGCTTGTGTATTATTGGCGTTTGCTGAATTTGTGCCTAGTTTATGGTAAGGCTCCCCCTCTATTTCATAGGACTTAAGGGACAGCTCTGGTGTACTCGAATGTATTAAGGGTGTACATTTTTCTTCTCCCCAGTCTCTAGTCCCCAGTCTAATTAAAGAGTGCTGATATGTTTTGTTTTTCTGTCGCTTACAATTTTGAATTATGCAGAATTCAAATATGATTAGTCCAGATGAGTCACTCTTCATTAAACAATTTTGGTGTACCTACAATGCCATTTTTTAACCGACCAAAAAAGGAGTAGGAGGAGTCTATTTCGACGTGTATATTTTTTTCTCCAAATCATTTTATGTATCTATTCTCACATTTCACCTACAGGTCCAAAAGGTTGCGGAAAGAGCCTCCTAGTCTCTCAACTCTCATCCTTACTAGGCTACACAATAGAGCCTATAGTCCTGTACCAGGATATGACAGCCAGAGACCTAGTTCAGCAGCGAACTACCCTGGACAATGGAGATACTGTGTGGAGGAACTCGGCGTTGGTGGAAGCAGCTTTGAAAGGGCATATGGCAGTCCTAGATGGGTTGCACAGGATACATGCTAGCACGCTCGCTGTTTTGCATAGGTAAGTTGGAAGAGGTGGCTTAAGAGAAATGGGGTAATATCCCCAAGAGGACTAGAACACGGTGACTTCAAAAGTGGACTCTATAATAGAAGATTTAAAAAGGAAAACATACGCTTATCTAAAGTTCAACAGTCGAGAATTAAATATGTAGCAATCGTTCAGTCGCGTGGACGATGACGCAGTGCCGCATGCCGTGGCGGCCGGTGCGCGTCCGCAGCTTGAGCGCCCCCTTCGTCTCAGCTCCCGCCCGCGGTCGGCCGGCACGGCTGATATTCTTGACAGTGGCAAATGCATATTGCATGGTTATAGGAGGGTTAAAGGCTGGGTAATAAAAGCCACTCGGTGGTTGGATAATAAAAGCCACTCGGTGGTTGGATAATAAAAGCCACTCGGTGGCTGGATATCTTGCTTAGGTTGGTCTGTGGATGGGTAACCAGGTAACCACCGATTACATACTGAGCTTCCTTTCAAGCTAAGCTGTTGGTTCGGTTGTCTCTTGTAAATCTTTGATAGTCGTTACAGTTAGAAGCCCGAAAGTCTGACAATCAGTCCTACCAAGGGTATATTATTTAGTCCTAACTGGATTGGAGAGGCAGATATGCAGTCGCTCAATGTAAAATACTGGTATTCAGCTCCATCTGGTTAGACTGCAAGCCGACCCCAACATAGTTGAGCAAAAGGCTACGAAAATGGTGATGATATTCGAGACAAATTATTCTCTCAAAGATAAAGTTTTTATTTTTGACACATCTTCTTCGATTATCACCGAGGCCCTGCAGTGAGAACATTAAAGGCTGATGATGATGATGTTGTCTGTTTATTGTTGTTTTCGTCATGTTTCTGTGACAAATAAATATTTTTTCTTTCTTTCCATCTTAGACTGGTCCACGACAGGGAGTTGCAGCTGCATGACGGCACGCGACTGCTTCGACACGACAGATACGAGGAGCTGCTGAAGTCAGGGATCACGGAGGAACAGCTTCTGAAGAATGGAGTCAAGAAGATACACCCTGCTTTTAGGTATCTTAATCTTTACACAGTTTAATAAAGTCGCTTCCGCTGTTTGTACGCTTCGATCTTTTAAACTGCGCAATGGATTTTAATTCAGTTTTCAGCAATAGAAAGAGGGATTCAAGAAGAAGGTGTACATACTTTCGTGCGAACCCGGATTGGGTCACTATAGTTTGCTATATGATTTACATGGTTGTCTTTATTAATAGACTAGCGGCATGTCCCGGGCTCGCACGCATTTTTTTTTTATTTGTAATAAATATAGCTTATGTTACTCATGGATAAGTAATGTAACATTCTAATGGTGGAAGAATTTTTAAAATCGATCTTGAGTTCAATTCGTCACAATCATACAAAAAAATCTTTCCTCTTTATAATATTAGTGTAGATTTATGAGTGTACTACAAGAGTCTGTTTTGCCTTCGTCAGTTTTCAAGTTCTTTCCTATTTTAATTTATTAGCCGCTTAATGCTACGGTGGTGAGCAGACTATTGGTAAGGACGTACACTTAGTTTGATAATTTAGTTTTAAAGATTAATGTAAAACTAAGTTCGTCAAGATTTTATGAGCAGATAAAAATAGCCCTTAAGGTGACACACGAATTTTGGCTGCTTCTGTAAAAGATTGACTCTCTTTTTCAGGATCGTAGCTTTAGCAGAGCCACCAGTCCACGATCGCGGACAACAGTGGTTGTCTCCTGAGATACTGAGTCTCTTCATCTTCCACGAGATGAGGAACTTGAGCAAGGCTGAGGAGATATTCATCATTAAAAGTTTGGTGAGTGACCTTTGATACAATGGGCCGGCCATATATTAGCCTATTATAGTATTACCGATGACCGTTGGGGTAGACGTGTTCTTGAGTGGAGACCACGAATCGGCAAGCGTGAGGTGGGACGCTCTCCGGCTAGATGGAGTGGCGATACGAGCAGGGTGGCTGGAAGCAACGGGATGAGAGTTATCGAGAATCGAGTTATGTGGCGTGCAATTGAGGAGACCTATAAATAAAAAATAATGCCTAACACAATAATATGGCTCATGTCGTAAGGCAGTACTTACTATAACTTGATAACTGTATCCCTTAATCTGGTATTAAGAAAGAAAGGAAACCCATTTATCGACATACAACTTGGCTCTTAAAGCATGCAAAAAAGGTTTTTCTTTCTTTCTGATTTCGTCACCTCTAAACATATTAAACATCAAATAATAAAAAAAAAACATTCTTTCTTTCTTTCAGTACGGCGAAATATCCGAACCACTCCACGCCATAATCAATCTAGCAGACGAACTAAGGAAATCAGAAGATAGTACTCTAAAGAACCTATCATCTTCGTTATCCACCCGCCAACTCCTCAGGATCGCCAGCAGAATGTCCAAGTACCCAACAGAATCCGCCTACGAAACCGTTCAGCAAACATTTTTGGCAAAATTCCTACCTAACTTAGCCAGACGAGCGCTAGATGGCGCTTCACAAAAGTTAAGCATTGACCCGCCAAGACGCTTCGGAGTTTTCGGAAACAATCCTTCGGAAACCAAAGTCAAATACTCTGTAAACAACAACGTTTTAACTATCGGTAATACAAGCACGGAGATCTTCAAAACTGATGCTTTAACGAAAGTCCCGGACATATTGTTCTACGATGTCCCTCAACACATGCGATTACTTGAATGGTTGCTACAGGACTTTTTGCTTGGCAACCACTTATTACTAGTCGGCAACCAAGGTGTCGGCAAGAATAAGATTGCAGACAGACTATTACAGTTGCTGAACCGGCCTAGAGAGTACATTCAACTGCATAGAGATACAACCGTGCAGTCTTTGACTGTGCAACCAACAGTAAAAGACGGTGTAGTAGTTTACGAAGACTCTCCGTTAGTAAAAGCTGTGAAATACGGCCATGTCTTGGTCGTAGATGAGGCAGATAAGGCCCCCACACATGTGACCTGTATATTAAAGACTTTGGTGGAAAATGGCGAGATGATCCTCAGTGATGGTCGCAGAATAGTACCCAAGCATATGCTGGAAAGTTCTGGAGGCGATGTGTCAAGTTTCATACCAGTACATAATGATTTTAGAATGATTGTGCTGGCCAATCGACCTGGGTTCCCGTTCTTGGGGAATGATTTCTTCGCGTCTTTGGGTAAGATATTTTTGTGATTTTTTGCTTTTAAAGTTCAAGTACCTCACTTGATATAATTGTACAGTTAACGACAAAAGTCAATGAAAATATTGTTGGATACCGACCTTGCTCATTTTCCACAGAAAAAGAAGCTTTTGTCCCAGCAGTAGGAATTTTAAAGATAATAGTATCCATCACATCTGCGGGGTTTCACTAGCTAATTTACTTATAACTAGTGAAACGCCGCAGAATCTCGCATTCATAATCTTGGATCATGCGTGTCTAAATAAAACCCTCCTGATCAGAAGGTCTAAGTAGCAAAATGTCCAACAGCGCAAAACGTCTAATGAGCAGTAAGTCTACTTAGCAAAATGTCCATGTAGCAAAACGTCCAACTATCAGATGGTCTATACAGCAGAATATCTATTTAGCAAAACGTCAATTTTAAAATGTGTACACTCATGAATCTAAAAGTCATTTGTAAATTACATAAATGTATTTGACAAAAAAAGAACTATATTCCCCGTTACCCAGGTGACCTATTCTCCTGCCACGCCGTAGACAATCCATCCATAGAGTCAGAGATGGAACTCCTGCGGTCCTACGGGCCGGATGTACCGCAAGACGTGATGAAGAAGCTGGTGAAAGCGTTCGCGATACTCAGGGAGAAGGCAGATCAGGGGCAACTGACTTACCCGTACTCTACTAGGGAACTCGTCAATATTGTTAAACATTTACAGGTGAGGACTTTGTAATGGATGATATGGTAAGAAAGGTGTCTAATGAGATAATTAGTGATAGAGAAGTATGAGAGAGGAAGACATGCTTCGCCGACCCCTAAGCTGAACCCTTACCTACGACAACTACGCTGCGATCAGACACTGATTCGAATGTCGTCGTTGCTGAGAGCTCAAACATCACCACTGTAGAAGCTCGCTGTGGCGAGGGTAGACCTAGGTCGCGTGTGCTCTAGCACGCTAACGATTCATTCTATGTTCGTACCAATGACCAGATCCTAATAATATGAGGGCCCCACGGCAGTTTCCTTTGTTCTCATATTATTATATTCGCAAAATATTATATTCGCAAAATATTATATTCTCGAATTATTACATTCTCAAAATATTAGAAGTACAATCAAACACAGTGAAAAATAAAAATGAATTTAATTAAATCAAAATGTCTTTATTCCAATACCTAGGCATCATGGAAACACTTTCGAACGTAATACAATATTAAAATAAAAATTAATTGCAGTATCATACAGTATTGCAAAATTATTTGCATTTATCATTAAGGCGAGGTTGCAGTACTTTGTTTTTATGTACGCACGACCTCGCCCCCCGCCCTGCCGCGCGAGCGATATAATGCCTAAATTTTGACTGTTTTTTGCTTCTTGGAGAAAAACTATAAAGAAATTATACAATATGTTTTCAACATTTACTTTAAAATAAAAAGTTCTATCTATTGATATAACTTTTATATAAATACATGATGAAATGTCTTAGCAGTACACGTTTGAAATTGTGATTTAGAGTCATGTTTGATAAAAAAAAGTATCGAGCCGATCATTCTAAATCGCGTTTCTATCTTTACGATTTACTAGAGAGTATGTTCAATTTTTATGTAATGATTTTTATTTATTAAAAAACTCGTATTTAGTTCGATTTTTATAGGTTCAAAAATCTTAAAAAGTACTGCAACAAAAATGATATTAAAACCTTCCTCTTGAATCACTCTGTCTATTAAAGAAAACCGCATCAAAATTCGTTGCATAGCACATAATATTATATTAATGCGTATCTTCAGGATTACCTACCATGGGTGATATAAAATCATTAGTTAGATTTATTTTACAGAAGGTAGGTAAACCTTAAAAAAAGGGGTTGTAGGTTTGATTCCCATCCGAGACAAGTATTGATGAATAACCTATGTGATGATGTCAAATATTTATTATTGTTTCCCTCCAATTAAAAACATTTTTCGCTGTGATTGTACTTTGTGTAATATTTTGAGAATATAATACTTCGAGAATATAATATTTTGCGAATATAATATTTTGCGAATGTAATAATATGAGAACAAAGGGGCAGTTTGCTGAACTGGGGCCCTACTATGACGTCTTAAAACAGTCCTAACTTATTCTTAATCCAGTGTGGAAAAGAAATAACGCTAGACACCCTGTATAGTTCTGTCACGTTTTAAGACGTCATAGTAGGTACCCTGAGACCAGCGTTGAGCACTAGTTGCTCGGCAGTTTGCTGAACTGTGGAAAAGAGATGGCGCTAGACACCCTGTATAGTTCTGTCACGTTTCCACACTGGAATAACTTTAAGTTAGGACTGTTTTAAGACGTCATAGTAGGGCACCTGGTCCTATTTGGCGCAGTCGTGAGATACACAGTATCTTCTTTGTGTTTAGTTTTTTTTTAAATTTATTTTTTGTTGCATGTGTATTCTTTCTTTTCTTTTACAGAAATATCCGACGGAAGACCTAGCGACGGCCATAGGCAACGTGTTCGACTTCGACCGCTACAGCAAGGAGCTGGCCGACACACTGCTGGAGGTGCTGCACTCCAGCGGTCTGCCGATAGAGGGCGTGCTGGACGGACGGTCCAAGGAGGCGCTCAAGAAGATACAGATGACCATTGATAGGCATAGCGGGTCAGTGGTCTATAGTCGCCAGTTCAACAATCTACATGAAACTGTATTTTAAGCTATTGCATAGCTTCTATCGCGGGCCTTGAGCGTGGAGAGCGAATCCAGAAATTCCGGAACGAACATTTTCAACCAGGTTGCTATGGTTACGGAAAATAACAAGGTTGTCAACTGAGGTTGTCAAATTAAATAATTAATTATTTGCATAAGTTGATAAAAATGGTATGCAATAGCTTTACCGCGGCAGTCTCCGAGTGCCACATTTAGTTTTTTTTTTTTTCAATCAACTATCGAATCTAATGCCCACTGCTGGGGCTCCAGGCCTCTCTATGAGGGAATGGGCTATTATATAATCCACCACGCGGGCTCATTGTGAGTTGGTAGGTGACACATGTCTTAGAATTTTTGGTTTTACACCCGTATTTATAAACAAGTCATTACTATTACTTGAGTAAATGTCATTGTTTAAGATACGATTTTTTCGCTGTAATTTAGTTAGAACTATCAAACGTTAGAGTTCTTAGTTTTGCTTTCATTGACGGTTCTAACTTCGTTTAAATTCTTGCCCATTGCATAAAAATATTTGCATAAGTAATTACTTAAGCCCAAGTAGAAGAAAGAAGAAAGAAAAACTTCACTATTTTGAGAGCAGTGGTGATGCAATGTTCTATGTAACTTTAAGATTCTCATAAAGTCGTTCATGCAATTTCCAGTAAAGACACATCATCTCCTAAACACGGCAAGGAGGATCCGAAGAACGAGCCCCACGTGGGCGGGAACACCTGGGCGGGCGGAACTGGAGGGCGGGACACTGCCGGGCTGGGGGGCAAGGGTGGGCCTTATAGATTGGATAAGGGACATGATGTACATCAAGTAAGAGATACCACAAAATAAAGCATTCTGAAGTTTAACAACCTCGCAACTTACTTTTTTTATTTTTTGGAGGGTGGGATCATCAAATGATTTCTCCCGCTCTGGACAGTGCGGTAGGGAGTGTCAGACTTCTACTGACTAAAACCGCCCATGTTCCTTCTTAGCCCTTTGCGCCGAGGCCGCGGTATCTCTTTCGAACAACCCGCAGCCCCGGGACCTCGCAAGTTACTGTCAAATATTTTGTCGTTATGATTTTTTTTTTTTAATATTACTAAATGAAAATGGAATATCACTTAACTTATAAATATCGTTTTTTTATTTTATTTTTTATTTATTATTAAAAACGTTGCCCCACACTAGGAATTTCTCCTGTATCGTGGGTGCGTTCACAAACATTTAAACTCACATACACAGACCCGAAACAACTATTTGTAGGCCATACAAATATTTGTTCCGTGCGGGGATCGAACCCGCGACACGCAGCGCAGCAGTCCAATTGCTTAGCCACTGCGCCAACCGTGCCGTCAAACCGTGCCGTCGTTGCACGGTTAATTGGTCGTAGTTATATAAAACGTGCCTCAAAGAGATATCAGCAACATTCCAGGGACCCGCAAGAGCCGACGCCTGCCGGCGCTGCGGGATGTTCGAAAGGGATACTGCGGCCCTGTACACAAAAGGCTAAGAAGAAACATGAGTGGTTTCTTTTCTAGTCAGTAGAAGTCTGACACTCCCTTCCGCTCCGGTTTTGTATGATACATAATGTTATAAAGTGTCAAGTTATTGAGATAAGCAATCAAAGTTATTAGTTAGTTATCTTTTCCAACAGTATAAACTTTAGAGTTTAAATTATCTTTGTCCTCACAAACAAAAACTGATGGATCTAGAATTAAATGTATATTATATTTCAGCTTTCAGAAGCTGAAAAGGACGACGTCCCTGAACACGTAAAGAAGGCTGCGCGAGAGATGAACCGGAAGGCTTTCGAGGAACGCCTCAAGGAGATCAACATGAGCGAGTTTGACGCCAAGCTCTATGGTCAGTTCCATAGAGCAGTGCAGCAACAGGTAATTTTAAAAATCGGCCTAGTAGTTTTTGATTTAAAAG
The DNA here is from genome assembly GCA_949316265.1 of Diarsia mendica. Taxonomy (NCBI): domain Eukaryota; kingdom Metazoa; phylum Arthropoda; class Insecta; order Lepidoptera; family Noctuidae; genus Diarsia; species Diarsia mendica. Next base: position 19,586,326 of record OX438899.1, read on the forward strand.
GTTGATGTTCCAGGGTAGCGAAATTCAAATTTTCTTACGTTTTTAGCGATTTGCAGGCCAGTGCTAGGTTGTATGAGTATTTTATCAAAAGGTCATTCTTGACAGTTACATGAACTTGGAGGGTTGTAATGATGATTTTGATGATTATAATTCTGTAACTGCATACGTCTTACAGCCGCGAATCATATTTTCACTAACATACACCTAGCACTGGCCTGTAAATCGCTAAAAACGTAAGAAAATTTGAATTTCGCGGGCTACCCTGGAACATCCACCTTAAATCCTAACAAACAAACAAAAAATCAAACCTTTCCTTTTTATAAGAAGTATTCATTACCCATGTTTATATCATGGTGCTTGTAACAGCGCCGAAATATCGGGAACTCGAAACAAAAATTAAACATGGTAAATATTCCGTTTTCAGTATAAATAAAATTGTCAATGACCATATCAGTTTCAAAACTTGTATTAAGGCGCTGACAAGAGCCAAATAGGCTTGTATTGAACAATTTTTTAGCCAAATCTATACAGTTTGTCACGGCGGAAAAAATATATGTTAATCTTGAACATATTTCTGATAATTTCGTTGTTTTCAAAACACGTTTTTGAAAAGTTTTCTCGATACAAAAAAATGATAAACTAACCTCTTAAAATGATCTTCCAACAAAAATATCTGTATTACTGATGAACGTACGTTGTTAAAATTTATAACAATAACGTATCATATTTAAATACAAAATTTGGTTGTTTTTAATTTTTGATTATTTAATAAATTATTATTTTATAATTAATCATTATATGGTTTGTAAGAAGTTCGAGCGTTGCGTCATCGCGCTCTCTTTCTTACGTATGCAATCCGACAGTGAGCGCTTAGGCGCGGTGCTAGACGGACGTATGTCACTTTGCGCCCCACTGACAGCTATCCGTTCATCTATAAATTATTATTGACCGCGTCACAATGTTAGTCCAGGATCCACGGTACATTTTTTCACTTGATTACTATCAAGCTAATTTTCCGTGAGCCAACATTACCCTATACGAAAACTCTCGATTGTGGTAGGTAATAGGGGCAGCAGGGATAAAATATATATTGATTATATATTATTATAATTATTTATTTGATGATTTTCAAAAATCTATTACTAACTATTTTATTTTTATCTGATGATCATTATCTAAATCCAACATGTATTGATAACGAGCTCATCAAAAATTACTACAAACCAGCTGTTTTTTAGGGGTCCGTAGTCGAATGGCAAAAAACGGAACCCTTATATATTCGTCATGTCTGTTTGTCCGTCTGTCCACCCGTATGTCACAGCCACTTCATTCGGAAACTATTGAGACTACACAGTTGAAACTCTACAAGTATTCTGTGAACCGCTTTACGATTTTTATACAAAAATAAAAAAAAGGATTTAGGGGGTCGCCCCATACATGGAACTGAAACTATTTTTTTTTTTCATCAAACCTATACCTACGTGTGGGGTGTCTATAGACATTAGACAGGTCTTTAAAAATGACATTGAGGTTCCACAAACAATTTTTTCTCAAAGCCAATCGTTTGGAAGACAGACACTTCCAAATTTGTAAAATGGCGACCGGCCTCGCGGTCGCTTGCCTTCGGTATTGCCAACAATGACCAGCTTTTCAAGGCTGCTATCTCCTCTTTGCATTATGTGGCCGAAATAAGACAAAATACGCTGTAGGCAAACTGTTGACCATCGAGTCTTGATATCGAGTTGGTAAAGGATAGACACATTTGTGCGTTTGGCCGTCCATGGAATTCGGAGAATCCGCCTAAAACACCACATTTCGAATGCGTCTATCCTCTGTCTTACTCTTGTTTGGATTGTCCATGTCTTAACTTGTGGGAAAAAATGCTCCTTCCGAGAAGCCTGTGCCTGAAAAGGAACCGATCCAGGCTGATGATGGTTTCGTGACGGTGTTGAGGAGGAAGCGCCGTCAGCGAACCATCAAGAACCGCTGCGGCACGGCTCCATCGGAGCCTAATGTGCATATTCGTGCCGCAAAGCCGAACACTCCTTTGTACCTCTCCCGTCTACATTACACCACTACGACGGAGGACATCGTGGAGTACGTGCGCCAGAAGATCAAGTACGTGGCGAGAGTGCAGCTGCTCGAGTCGCGCCGCAACGTCAACTTTAAGGCGTTTGTGGTGCGAGTACCGACATGCTACCTGCACCTCGTCTTGGAAGAGGACTTTTGGCCGCAGGGGGTGGTGTTTCGACGCTTCCGCGGGCAAGTGCCACATGATCGCACAGTGACGTAGTGCAACTGTAGTGATACTAATATAGTTTTAAGGTTTTGTTTACTAACACAAGCTGTCAATTATATCGTATGTATGTTAGTCTGTAAGGTATTTATCTATGGGCCAAAGTAGCCTGAAAATAAATAAATATTATTATTATTATTATTAACTCTAAGGAGGAAAATCAGGAAAACTAGTGCTCTGACCAAACGGGCCTTCGTTTTAAAACTTATACCACGTTTTTCCCAGATGTTCCGGGGGCGTAATATAGCATCTTTAGCCATGGCTATCCGCCGTTTTATTTCTGTGACGCAGCTACCTTCATTACTTATATTGGAGCCCAGTTAATCGAAGCTGTCCACAGTATAGATGCCTTAGATGTTATAGGCGCCCGATAGGTTTCCCGCACGATCTACCACCATAAGCTTGGTTTTCTGCCTATTTATTGCAAACCCTACTTTGCCACTTTCCACTTCCAATCTGTGCCGTATCTCTTTCATGTTGCCAAATGTTGTAGCAAGGAGAACGGTGTCATCAGTGTACCTCAGATTGGAAATCCACTTTCCACCAACAGTAAACCCCTTGTCCCAGCCCTAAAGAGTCTTGAATGATATTACTCTTCGTACATATTGAAGAGCAGAGGTGAGAGGATGCATCCCTGCCTAACGCATTTGAACAGTCGGTGTCTATTTTGACGAAAGAGCGGTTGTTGATGTGTAGGTAGAGGCATCGGACTATGTCAATAAGATGTTGAGGCGTTCCCATGTCTTTAAGAACCCCCCACAGCTTGCCCCACTCCACGCAATCAAATGCTTTGGTATAATCTATGAAACATATCAATACAGGGCTGTTAAATTCCCGACTTTTCTCTATAATTTGGCGAACGTTCAGGATTTGTTCCCGCGTGTCTTTGCCTTTAACAAAACCTGCTTGCTCTTCTGGAATTTGTGGCTCCAGAAAGTGTATTAGCCTGTTGTTTATGATGTACAGGAGTATTGATGGTGCGTGGAGTAAGTGCCAAACACTTAATATAATTTTTAGAATCTTGTAGGCAACTTGTAAAGAGTGGGTTTAATAGAAAATATTCAATCCCCAAAACCCAGTTAGTAAGTAATCATTTTTAATGACTTCGTTATCGATACATATTGGAAGGAAGGAAGGGGACTCTTTGATCAAACCATACATTTTGTAGGACAAATATTTTTTCAAATAATTTAGATAATATTATCATCAGATTTAACAAAAAAAACCCAGCTGATGATTCTCAAAAGTGTTTGTACTTAACACTTTTGAGAATCATCAAACCAACATATTTTATCCCTGCTACCCCTATTACTTACCACAATCGAGAATTCGAGAGTTTCGTGCAGGAAATTGTTGGGCGTCTCGCCGTCTCATCAAAATTAGCTTGATAGTAATCAAGTGCAAAAATGGACCGCGGATCCTGGACTATTTGTTTCTTACTTGGTAGTATGGCGCTAGGGTATCGGAAAAATTGTGGGCGTGTCCAAAAATACTGAAACACCAGAAGTCAATAGCTATTGTCATCGTCTTAATTATATTAGGAATGTGTCCTGGGTAAGAAAAAATATGATTACGTTTAGTCCGTCAGTTAGATTATTGAAAAATATTGGAGTCGTGTTTTTTGTTTTATCAAATTAATAATAATTGACGAAGTTATAACGCGTCAAAGATCAGGAGTGGGGGAGCTTTTGACGGCACTACGTAGTAAAAAATGTAGTGCGATGTGACGTCACACGAATTTTCGAAGCATTGTATCGTCTTCATTTTTGGTTTACGTGCTAAAAGAAAAAATACGTGTCGAATATTTCAGTAGTGTCGAATAATTAGTCAGTAATTTTTTTTTTCAACTACCCTATTATTTATTGAACAGATCGGTGCGTTACGCGGAGTGCTAGCTGAACTGCAGGCAAAGAAGAAAGAACGTCACTGGAGCAGACACCAGACTAGCGGAGAACTGGACGATGGCAAGATTATTGAAGGTATATTATTATAATAATCTTATAAGTATATCTGTCTAGCCTTTCCCCGGCTATGTTAGGGTCGGCTTCTAGCCTAATTGGATGGAACAAAACGTTAGTTATACTATGATCCTCGCCACGAGAAGTTGTTGTTGTTTACAAAAAGTATTTTTTGTAAACAAGTATTTCTACTAAGATACGTAGCGATAAATCAAACGACAACAAATAATTCCACATAACGTTAAAATAGAACCCGACTAAGGGAAATTGCTCGATAGTCTCGTAATACACCTATGTTACTTTGAGTTGATTGAATTTCAATGCATCCATCAACATAATGTTTACAATGCGTTACATTGAGTCTTACAGTAAAACGTGATTTTTACACCAAATTAAAAGTTGCTTCTCAGCTAATTTTTTGCGTAGAAATCCGTTAACACCGTGTAAAAAAAGAGAACCATAGAATAGCGTTAGTTTTCAGTGGTCACCCGTGAAAAGCGTGCGATAGCCAAGGCTGCATAAATCTCGACATCAGACTCATAACCTTATGCTTCTAGGATATTGAGAATGATTTGAGTGGGTACAAAAGAAAGTTGTGTTGCTTCAGGTCTAGCAGGCGAGCGCGCCATCTACCGTCGCCGCACGCAACAGGAGCCGCCGCCCGGCGCGCCGCCAGACAAACCCAAGCGGCTGCGGCTTGTTGTGGACGTGTCCGGCAGTATGTACAGGTATGATGGGCTATACACCTATATTCATTGTTTGCAATTTAACCTAAAGTCGAATAGCGAATAGTCATCATCATCATCAGCCTATAATGTTCCCACGTGCGGGACTCAGGCCTCCTCCCTAGGAGAGGGATGGGCTATAATCCACCACGCGGGCCCAGTGCGGATTGGCAGATGTCACATGTCTTCGAATTTTTTGGTTAGCGAATAGTCGAATAGCCGCAATTCGCCTAATAGTCGAATTGCGGCTTCACCTAGTTTTAACCGGCTACAACTAGGTGCAGCCGGCCAGATGCGGTTAAACTTAGATGTATCCTTCATTCTAGACGATGACAGCATCTCTAAAGGCCTTTTACAGAAAGAAAGCTGCCATTTATATGAACAAGCGCCGATAAGCAGTTTTAGTGTAGTTAATAATAATAATAATTCATTTATTTCAATCATAATATGTGATCATAATTAGCAATTAGGTACATTCAATAAAAAATACTAGAAAAATAAGACAAAACACAATTACATTAGAATTTACAGATTAAATTGGTACATGTCAACAAATCAGTCAGTTAATCATTTGGGTTTTATTTCGCGATTCTTGCGTTTTGATTCCCGAGTCGGGTACTATTAATGGGTTTTTGCATCAAGAATATCTCAGTAAAAACCACGGAGTCCCAGTTTGTTGTTCTGCCCAGTTGATAGCAATAGATAATAAATAAACGTCGTTATCTTAGGTTCAACTCTTACGACGGTCGCCTAGAACGTTCGATGGAGGCCGTGGTACTGCTGACAGAGGCTCTGGCGGGTTACGAGGCTCGCATTCGGTACGACATGCTGGGGCACTCGGGAGAGGAACATGCGCTAGAGCTTGTGCGGGTCGATAGGCCGCCAGAGAATGAGAAGGAGAGGCTAAAGGTAACGTTTCATTATTCAAAATCTCTATTTCAAGGGTGTAAACGAAGCCAAAAACCACATACTAGTTGAAACTTTATTGTTAATAATAACGGGTCGTTAGAGTACGCTTCTACTGTGGGCTATCGAAAGGTTAACGTGGCTCCGACACAAGGGCGAAGAAGGAACATGGGTTTGGTTTTTAGTCAGTAGAAGTCTGACACTCCCCTTCGCTCTGCCCAAGAGCGAGGGGGGGGGGGGGGTTATTCGATGATTTTCCACCCACCAAAAAAATAAAATAAAAAAGGGTGCTTGAAATTCACATCTAACTCATCTCATCATATAACTAATAGAAAACTATAATAGCAATCAGTTTTTTGGGTACCGAAATATTGTCATGCAGTGTAATGATATCCTCCAATCCTGTTGTACCAGATAATCCGCACGATGCACGCCCACTCCCAGTTCTGCTGGTCGGGCGACAACACTCTCCCTGCAGCCGCGCACGCCATCTCCACTATCGCCAACGAGGACGCCGACGAGGCCATCGTGCTCATACTGTCCGACGCTAATCTTAGACGGTCAGTATATCATCATCATCAGCCATATACGTCTACTGCTGGAAAAAGGCCTCTCCCATAGAACGCCATAACAAACGGCAACCTGCCGTTTACATCTACCGGTTGCCCGCGACTCTCACAATGTCGTCGGTCCACCTGGTGGGAGGCCTGCCACCAACGCTGCGTCTTCCGGTATATTGTTAAAGCCGTGATATTATAATTAAATGGTAGATTGTCAATCGACTTTGTTTCTTTCAATTTAACGGCCTGGTTTTATTGTCATTGCAATATCACGGGGACACTTTAGTGATATTGTAAGACAATTATATTTTGTAAATTTTACTGGATTCAACCGAGGTGTTAGGTCGATTCCTGCACATCTGTCCGCCCCCATTTCCGTATACCGGGCTTAATCCATTTTATTTGACCTGCAGATACGGCATCCAGCCCGAAGAGCTCGGCACGATACTGACATCAGACCATCGGGTTCAGGCGCACGTGATTTTTATCGGCAGCTTGGGTGACGAAGCTAACTCGTAAGTAGCCATCTTATATTAACCACAACTTATTAACTTCAAGGATTTATTTTACACATAATAGAAACTCTTCGCAAAACAATCGAACATCGTTCCACATTCCGTTCGCGCGGGGATTTACCACTCGTCAACTGTCAAACGCCGTAGGGATGTCCCCATGACGCGAGACAATTAGTGTTGTGCGTGTAGATCCGATTTTCTTCGTCTAATAGCTTTATACAGGCTGTAATGGACGGAATCTACAAAGGGTAGATCATTTTTTTTTTAACAAAAACCTCAGCTTGGCCTACTCAATAGCTGTAGAAATGGGAATCGAACCGAGGACTAATCTTATAATTTTATTGGCCTGGTATCGTAATTTAAATTGATTATTCATTTATTTTGTAAAAGCGCCCTGAAAGGAAAATTACCGAAACTCGTACCAAAAAATTTCATGCCTCGAGACCAAATATAGTAATTTTGTTCATATTTTTTTACGACATTATGCATCAGGAATTTGATTTTTGAATAGGGATGTTAATATAAAATGTATACAAGTATTTAATATTGTTTTACTCGCTATACGTGGCGTTCACACAATTGGTTCAAAAGTCGTTCTGTTAGATCTGTCAGTTGGTTTTGACAGTTCGGCTGACTTCCATCGTGGAGGTTTTCTTACAATACGCACTTGCCTGGTTTATAGGTTCCTTTTTGATTTTATAATATTACTCCGTAACTCGAATTTTGTTTGCAAAAAGGACTTTTGTAGGATTTTATATGATCAGTGTCGAAACTAATAAAACAAAGTTTGATTTTGCCATGACCATTGTCTTTTGACGCGGATGCAAATCAGCACCTTATATAAAAATCTCGTGTCACAGTGTTTGTTTTCGAACTCCTTCGAGACGGCGTGGCTGATTTTTATGTTTTTTTTACCCGACTGCGGCGAAGCCCAAAAGGAGGGTTATTGTTTGTGTAGATTTGGTAGGTAGCACAAAGTACATTGCAACGCATACTGGATACAGCTAGTAATCTGTATGATTGTTGCAGACTCCTGCGCAACCTGCCAGCAGGCCACGCCCACGTTTGTATGGACGTCGCGTCGCTGCCTCAGATCATGCAACAGATATTCGCCTCTTCGCTCATACAATCATCTTGATTGTTACACCATTACCCTTGCTAATCAAAGGAGGACTTTGTTTTATAATATACAACATTTATTATAAAACAAAGTCCTCCGCCGCGTCTATCTGTCTGTTTGCGATGAACTCAAGATCTACTGCACAGATTATCATGCTGTTTTCACCAATGAATAGAGTGGTTCTCAAGGAAAGTTTTAGTATATAATTTGACCGACATCCACGCGGGCGAAGCCGCGAGCATCAGCTAGTTCGATATAAAGGAGTTTGTTTATAAACGCTGTTTAAAGTTAAGGTACTTTAAGAGCTAGTTTCTGGTTTCATAAAAGTAGTATTAACTACCGAGTACAACATTGTATTCCAACCCCTTTGAGAGAACCCTCGCCTACCTAATTTCCGCTGTTTAATTTTTAACCGACTTCCAAAAAGGAGGAGTTATTTTATAATTAGTTTAACGCATAAAGCCTATATGTTTGTTACTTACTTATTAACAGGGTGTAAACCGATTATCGAATTTCCGAAAATTATTGCTGGCAAACTACTTTTTTGGGGTGAAAAATGTTTATACAAAACTCAATCTATATACATACTTAAATAAAAAGAGAAGTCCGGACTGACTGACTGACTCATCAACGCCCAGCCCAAACCCTTGAACCTAGAAAGCTGAAATTTTGCACAGAGACTCTTATAATGTAGACAAGGAATAAGGAAGGATTTTTTGGAATTCAACCCCTAAGGGAGTTAAATAGGGGATGAAAGTTTGTATGGAAAAACGACATTTTCACGAGGGCGAAGCCGCTGGCAAAAGCTAGTGTAACATAATTTTCAAAACATCGGTTTCTTTAAAGGTATTATTACACCCTTTGTAGTTTACAATAAAAAGGTGCTTGCATAACATACAAATCGCCTCATATTTTCTGTATTCACTCGCAAATAAAAAAACATAATTAGAATAAAATAGTTCTTATCAGATCCTGACCAATCGGGATCGCAAAATCAGTCTTTATGAACAGAGTTACGTTAACGTCACATCCTGGAAGTGGCATTAACCTTTCCATATAACTAAGAGTCTTCCTGTTACAACTGTTAGTGTTATCGCTGTCGCTACCTCTATTATCCTTAAAATAGCCTATTATTTATGATTTAATATATATATTTTATATATATTTGACTGGCCTGTTGGTCTAGTGGTTAGTGACCCTAACTGCTATGCCGGAGGTCGTGGGTTCGATTCCCACCCAGGACAAATGTTTGTGTGATGAGCACGATCATTTGTTCTGTGTCTGGGTGTAATTTATCTATAATATGTATGTATTTAGAAATATATAAGTATGTTTATCAGTTGTCTAGTACCCATAACACAAGCTCTGCTTAGCTTGGGACTATAGATGGCGTTGTGTGATAGTTGTGGAATATTATTATTATTATTATATCCAAGTGATGGCCCATGGCCCAATGGCGGCACCAACTATGAGCAGTAAGTCGTGGGTTCGAAGTCGAACCCAGGCAGGCGCATTACTTTGTGTAATTTATTTAATCACCACTGGTCTTAAAACGATTACAGGTGTGACGTTATGTTATGTTATGACGTGCGTCGTAAATAAATATGTTTATCGATCGAATATCGGACACATACGAATTCACGTATAAGTACTACGTAGATATCGTAGTAGGTGGAGTTTATTTTGTCTACAAAGTTATTATATTAAAAAAAAGTGGTTAAAATAAATAAATTAAAAAAAAGTTATAACAATGTTTAATCGACTTTTATAACTGACTGTACTTCGACGTTTTTTTTTCACAAATATTCGATACCTCTGGGCTCAAAGGGCGTACAGAGCACTTTCGGTATTTCGTAAAGTGTGCTTTAAGGCGCAGTCAAAGGGGCACCGTAAAAACGACCTGTTTTTCGTCGCAGAGTTAGCCGTATTGCTACTTATTACAATTCCAAAAAAAATACAGTGTATAGTCAAATGTATAGGTAAAAGACTTATGCAAAAATATTTTCTAAAAGTAATCAAGAACCTCGAAAAAAAAAATCACAAAATCACAAAAAAATCACACGAAAAAACTTTTTCGTCTCGAAATGCTCAATATTTTGAGTGACAACTGTTATATTTTTTTTTACTATCAGAAAGGAAATTTAACCAACTAAAGACATATGTAAAAATATTTTAACATTACAGCGTATTTTTTTTTTTAATAAATTAAATCTGCGAACTATCGTTCATTTTGGCAGTCACGAGAATCAAACGCATCGCCATTTTCAACCTTATTTGTTTAGGCGATGAGTTAAACGCGCGCTCAAGGTCGCGGGCAGGTAATGTCGCCTTAAGCAAAGGGCATAAAACGCACTTTAGATTAGTTAAGATGTTACCTAAAATCTGCTTTACGCCCTTCGAGCCCAGAGGTATCGATTTATTCTTTAACTTTGCCAAAATATAATTATGTACATACGGCGACAAATCAATCTATATACATCGTGTATAACCTGACCTCGCTTCGTATAAGCGTCCCATACAATGAGAGATCAGCTTAATTTGGTTTGTAATAGCTTGATTTTTCGTTGTGCATACTAGAAATATTCATCGTTATTAGAGTACATTCCTTTTTTTTTCAAATGCAATATGTAAAGCTAGGCAAATAAATAGTTTATCAAATTGAATACCAACTTTAATTGCCCGTATATTCAAACCACAACTGTTATTCTTTGACAGTTGTATCAAATGGCTATGACAGGGCAAATTAGCGTAGTGTGTCAATTTGTAAACTATTTTATTTCTACACAGTTTTACTATGTTATAGTTTGTAAGTTTTAGACCAATTTGTATAAAAATATGTATATAATATACTGTACAGCTATAATAAGTGACGTCACAAAAACAATAGTGCTTCTTATAAGATGACAGGAGTTATTGTATTTTGATGTAAGGGACTGTCGGCTCTGTTGACTAACTAATAAAATAACAATTAGAATGGACCTAAGCTCTAGCTAGTCTAACGGAGACAGATCCCAATCAACTAGTATTCGTACTGGTTAGAACAACAAATACAAGTTAGTACTCGATACAAGTAAGTTGAAATGATCGGTGCGGGTGAATAGGGTAGTTGACTAATAGTAGATTGTATCATAAGGGAGCAAAATAATATTTTTACGGCGAGGGCGCTTTTTTGAATCCAGAGCGAAGTGAGGGATTCTAGAGTAGAATTCCGAACGTAGTGAGGGATTCTTTAGTAGAATCCTGAACGTAGCGAGGGATTCAAAGTACGTCGCCCGAGCCCAAAATATATTTTGCACCCAAGTGATACAATCGACTTTTCATCACCCTCTATGAGAAAATAAAAGGCGCCTCATATTTTATTGTAATATTATTATTTAATAAAAATAGAGTGACGACACGTTTAAATCCATCAGACATATTAATTACGAACATGTGTCCAGTTTTACGTCCTTATTAAGACATCACGTTACTAAACAACCTTCAACTCCATATTAAGAAATTGTCGTATGCCTTTAAATATTTCTCCCGGGATTTCGTAGGGATTAAGTTTTGTATGACGTTATTAGCTTCTATTTTTATTAATTCAGGAGTTAATGCACTATCACTTTCAGAACTCTACGTAGAACTCATTTTTTTTGCACAAAATACAATAAAGTCCGTACCGATTATTAGAACAGGGAAGTAAATCGCGAGCTTTTGTTTTTTGTTTAATTTAGTTACCGCGCCTCCTCGCACCGTACAGCCAACACAATACAATTTGCGTTCGATTTCAATGAACGATTCATGTTCTAAATTCAAATCTCATTACTGCCCGCTAAAAAGTCTAATGGAGAAAAGAGCTACTTTGCTCGCACTTAGAGGAACAAAACGACACTTTTCGAATTGAAGGGATGAAAAAAATCTAATCAGTCCGTCAGATAAATTAATTTTCAAAAAATATTGGACACGTATTTTTTTTACACGTAAACAATAAATGTAGACGATATAGTGCTTCGAAAAGTCGCGCGACGTCATAGTTTGGTATTTTTTTTTACCAGAAAGTGACGTCACCCCCCACCTCACGATCTTTGAGACGTTTTATTTTCGTCAAATTTTATTGTTTTGATAAAACAAAAAACACGTATCCAATATTTTTCGTTAATCTAACAGAGGTTCATATTTTTTTAAGTCAGCCAAGCTGTAATTGATTCAACAAACCAAAGCTAAATATGTTAAGTTAAATATTTCCCCCAGTAAAAAATAAAAGGGTTTCTTTTATAAGACTATGGTTATCATGATTATATTATTTATTTTATTAAATATCAGTAAGTATGTATAAAATGTTACCAGAAAATGTCAACACAGATGGTTGTTTATCCCTACAATGCACGATTTTTTATTAAGCTACAAAAAAAATATGTATGATTTTAAATGCCACTCTTATAAATGGAAAAATAATAAAAAAAATCATTATGCAATATTTATCGAGATATATCGATTTTTGTGTATGTGCCCAATATGTCCCAAAAAGCATTAAAGCTTTAAAAAGTATTATGTAGGGTACTCAGAAGGAATGAAACAAAATAGTATTTAATTAAACTTTAAATAAATTATAAACAAACTTTAATGAAATTATAAACAAAATAATGAAATTATCAACAAATTGTAGTAGATATTAAGTCAGAGTTTAAAAAATAAAGAAAAAATTGAGATCTAAATTTTATAAATGCAAGTTATTTACTCTTTGACATTACAATTGTTTTATTTACTGATGAAATGCAAAAAACTGTTCTTATCTTTATTCAAGCACAGTGCCACTCCACATTTCTGGCACATAATGAATGATTTTCCCTTACATGCAGGTATTTTACAAATTACAACGTTGTTTAGTAGTGGACCATAATGGGAAGTGGTCGATGCTATCAGTTCTGGCGTCTTTAGGTGGTACTACAGCTTTTGGCTTTTTCTTCTTCCTTTCCTCAAGCAAATCAGCGACAAATGATGACGGTCTTCCTCTTTTGCGTGAAGTTGCAAAAGCCCTTTGTCTATCTGGACCCTCAGTCCAGATAGACAAAGGGCTTTGCTGCAGCAAATCGTCATCAAAAAAATACAAAAATATTGTAATGGCATTTCAAAACTCAGCATATTGGGGTCATTTATCTTGTCATCTCCTTTGAGCAACACAGATGGTGGATGAAACATGGTCTTTCGCCAGACATGTCTTCTCTTTTTTTATTAGTCCTCAAATTGGCATTGACAGGACGAACTGAAGAAGTAGTTGGCTGAGGAAGTACCGATGACCGTTTTGTTGGAACCACATTTATGGACCCTGGAATTGGTAGATGACCAGAAACGCTGGGTTGGGGTTGACCAATGCTAGGAAAATCATCGACTGTTTCATTCAAAAATCATCCTACAGCAGTTGAGGTGTTTTTTCTATTTCATCCATCACCAAATCACTGAGTTTGATCAGGTCATCATCACTGTTCCCATCAGATAATTCCAGTTAATCTTCACTCCCCGATGGCACATTCAAAAAGTGTTCAATTTCTGATTCTGTCACCGATTTGTGAGGCTTCATCTGAAATAGAAACAAAGTTTTATATTACCCCTATTGCACGCTGTGCCTCATTGGGCACATACGATAAACCTCTCGATAAATCATAGATTTATTATAAATATTGTAAATAAAAGTAATTCACAAGACAATCATAATACAAACTTACCTCCGATAATTTGATATGCACAAAAATCCAATATTTTCAATTTATTTTGTCGGAATGAAACTCACCTACTTGAACTTTTTCTCAACTGCCCGCAAATACAAATTCAAACCTACTCCCTAACCTTTACCGCCACTGTGGTAAAAAAGGTGAACTATTTTATACTTCACTGAAGTGCGTAGTTATCATAATTTTCACTAGATGGTGCTTAACTATGTTCTGTATGAAACTATGAGCAATATTCCTGTATGGCCCATATGTGGCACAGTATGCGCTGTAGGGTTATTCCGTAGGTTTTGTATTTTATTATGGAATGCGAATAAAAATATTAATATTTTGTAAAAGTTTTTTTTTACAGTACTTTCATGTACATAAACACACGCCCTTTTCCCATGGGGGTAGGCAGAAACCAAAGAACGCCACCTCTACATACCTTCTGCTTTTGCCTCACCCACGCAGACCGGTTACGACTACTACGCACCTGTATTCAAAACAACCTACATACTTTCTAGAGCTTGTTTTTAGTGTAGGTACTTTAGATTTTGTCTCAGCAGAAACTGTATAGCCCACAATTTCGCCAACAAACTAAAGAGTTTTAAGTTTTTTTAGTTTAAGAAGATGGTGGTCTTTTGCAAAAAAGGATTGATTTCATAAAATAAAAACAATAATTCGTTACTTAATTGTATATAAGGTCCCATTAAAATAGGTGGACAAATTTTAACACAGTTTTCAATAGGTCTAACCAAACATATCTAAACAAAAAAAAAACATTAAATGAAGTGATTTTTTTTATTTCAAATAATAAATTGCCGGCTCTCTAGAACAAACGCATCCTTTATGAGTAGGTACTTAAATGCGTTTTTCTTATAATTTTTTTTACCATCGTCCTTATTTTGGTGGTCTGAATGATTCCTGAAATTTTGTCCACCTATTTTAATGGGACCCTATATAGCCTTACCTATGTGATATATTTGCCCGGTGTTCAATTACTTTTGACTGAAGAGTCTGTATAATTCGGGGAGGATTTTTGATACGGGAATAGGTATCTTAACCGGTCACTGTTTTAGGTAATATGCTACAAACATTTCTAGAATGTATACATTCTAGAAATGTTTTGTGTTATTTTTTGATTCAACCTTATTCGTCTGTCCTGCTATTGAAGCTCGCGAGGCAGCCTCGGGCGTATGCCACGCGACACGATCATTTTTGTTTATTTTTTCATTGTTTTCCTCGGGCGAGGCACGTCCAGGGGCCGTATTTTTGAATCAATAGAATTCCAAATCGTGTACGAAATCGCAGAATTCGTATGCGAATCCGTACGAAATCGCTATTTTTGAATATTCATACCCGTGAATTTTGCAACGAGTGGTCCGACCCACTCGTTTCCGATATTCTACCAGCAGAAATGACGGAAATGACGTGATGAATTCTGCGATTTCGTACACGATTTGGAATTCTATTGATTCAAAAATACGGCCCCTGACCGACCGCATGAATTGCCGCTTAGTCAGTACGGGGCTATTGACAAAGCCGCCAAAACTTGACGGAAACGACGAAGTTTCATAGACATCAGTCGTACCTTTAAATCTAGTATCTACAGGGTGTAAACGGAGCCATATCGAAGCCGTCAACCAAGCATTCTGTATAACAATACATAAAGTATGGATAAATACTGTAAAATAAAATAGTTGTGTTTTCGATTACAATTTTGTTAGTGTTTACATTATCAGCAGATAACCCCAGGGACAGCAAGTTATTGAGTGGCGTGTGTGAATTAACAATAACAACGTGAAGACGCGATAAAACTCACGATACTAGTCGATTTTTAACCCCCGACGCAAAAACGACGGGGTGTTATTAGTTTGACGCGCCTGTGTATCTGTGTGTGTATCTGTCTGTGGCATCGTAGCTCCCGAACGCATGATCCGATGTTGATTTAGTTTTTTTTGTTTGAAAGGTGAATTAGTCGAGAGTGTTCTTAGCTATGTTTGAAGAAGTCGGTTAAAAACATCGATCCAAGATGGCCGCCGCCAGAAAATGGCGGAGTACATATTTGTTCACAACTCCTATCAATATGGGTATCAAATGAAAGGGCTTGATTAGTAAAATACTATACACTATAGCAAATTTCAAATCCAAGATGGAAGCCACCATAAAATGGCGATTTACATATTATTTTTTCACTGCTCCATCAATATGGGTATCAAATGAAAGGGCTTGATTGGGAGAATAGTGAGAATACTATACAGATACTATAACAAAATTCAAATTCAGGATGGCCGCCATCACAAAATGACGGATTACTTATTTTTTACAATTCCGTCAATATGGATATCAAATGAAAAGGCTTTTTTTTTGTGGGTGGAAAATCATCAAATGATCCCCCCCGCTTTTGGGTAGAGCGAAGGGGAGTGTCAGACTTCTACTGACTAAAAACCGAACCCATGTTCCTTCTTTGCCCTTGCGCCGAGGCCACGACATCTAGTACAAAAATCCGCGGCCCCGACGGGCAAATGAAAGGGCTTGATTAGTATAATGCACTTTATCAAATTTCAAATCCAAGATGGCCGCCATCACAAAATGGCGTATTACGTTTGTTTTTACAACTCCCTCATTATGGGTAGCAAAAAAATTAAAGGGATTGATTTGTAAAATAATGGTCACTATAATGAAAGTGAATGAGGAATATAAACTAATGAAATTAAAACAAAAAATTGTTTTATGACTTTTACTCCCTTTAAACTTGGTCAAACTTTGATTTAAAGTGAGTAAAAGTGGAGAACCAATGTTTTATCTTTATTGAGTTGGGGGTTTTTTAATTTTTTAGTGTACCTAATTACTTGTTGACTATTTAAATTCAGTGTTTAACAACACTATCAGTGCTTATCGAATTGCTTAGTTCAGCTGTACTAAAATAACTTGCGATTAGAAATGTGTTAAATATTGTGAGTTAACAGTGACAGCAACATAACGAGTGTGCTCACTGCCTTTGACAGTCACTACGACTAGCAGTGAATTCAAGTAATTTGTCTATTTATAAACCGTGTTCACAATGCAAGCATGTATTGCGCTGTGTTTGATCCTCATCACAACTGTGGCAGCAATAGGAAACAGTAAAAATGAGACTGAGAGTGACATCAAGAAAAACGGAAACATTTACATTGCGGATTGTTATTTAAGTGCTATGAAACCCGGAGACGTAAAAACTAAGATAATTAGTCGTACAAATACCGATCCTGCTGTAACTAAACCGGAAAGCGAGAACCTCTACGTCAGGGATAGTGGCATTGAACCACAGCAAACAGAACTTTATGAAAAGTGGTTTTATAATATAAATTATTATAACATCACGATACGAAACGTCCGTGTAGAAGCGGTTGCCTCTTTACCGAAAGAAAAAAGAATTATTGAAATAAAACCAACCGAAGTGTTTACGAACGTACGATCAGGACGAATTCCTTCTTACAAAATTATGGGTGAAAAGTGGGATATTTACATCACGGACTGTCAATTAGATAACAATGATTCTGGTGTTGGAACTACGAGTACAACTATAGAAAATATCTACATCACAGACGATGACAGTGCTACTGAACGGTTACCTAAACAAATGACTGTTATTGACACTAAAACATACCATGTAGCGATTGAAAATACGTATGACATGGACCATTGTGTAGTTGCTGATGATAAATGCTGGCCGTATGAAAAAAGAACTATTATAATAACAGCAACTGCATAAACTTAATTAAATTAATCAATTATATTTTCTATATTTTCTAAATTCTGCAATTAGGTATATTTCAATGTTTATCTTTAAGTTAATTTTATGTTATCTTTGGTTTTAAACACTTGTTCTGTCTGCAATTCTTATGTGATACTGTATACGTATGGGCTGTACCACTGCCCTTTTTTTTTTTTTTTTTTTTTTTTTTGGTGGGTGGAAAATCATCGAATAACCCCCCCCGCTCTTGGGCAGAGCGAAGGGGAGTGTCAGACTTCTACTGACTAAAAACCAACCCATGTTCCTCC
This sequence comes from Diarsia mendica, assembly GCA_949316265.1. Lineage (NCBI taxonomy): Eukaryota > Metazoa > Arthropoda > Insecta > Lepidoptera > Noctuidae > Diarsia > Diarsia mendica. Next base: position 19,604,140 of record OX438899.1, read on the forward strand.
TTCCTCGCCCTTGTGTCGGAGCCGCGGTAACTTTTCGATATCCGCAGCTGTACCACTGCCCTTAATACAAGTTATTTTATAACTTAGTAAGGGTGCTGGTTGCAACATAAGTCAAGTGCATTTATAGAAATTACTATTTGATGTTAACATTGTTATTTTGATTAAATAATAATAATAATAATAAATTGTTTTTATTTCTCACCACAATATATAGTATTCAGAACAACAGTTTTGAGACAGAACATTATTATAGTTTAAGTCATATATTGTGGGAGACTGGTGCCTAAGCTAGGCTCATAGCCTGTGTTTCAGGACACCAGGTTCCCACCCATTAACGTTGACAATACCTCAAACTTATACTCTAGCGCTGACAAGTGCAGTAAGGAACAAAGTATAGAACTGTTAGTATATCATGTAATGTGTTATGTATCCATGATAGTGCGTGTGTTTGGCATGTGTGTCTCACTGTAATGTGTATTGTGTTTGTGTATGATGTTAGTTATGTTTGTGTGCGTGTGTTTAAGTAGATATGTGTGTGAGTATGGTAAATATGTTTTGGTTTGGGGAATAATTAGAAGTGAATAAGCTTATGAATTATTAGTTATAGTTTTTTCAGTGTCATCATAATTTAACTTTAATAACCAGTCAATTAACTTCTTTTTGCAAGTCACATTAGTAAGATTATATATATGTAATAACTTATTGGTCCGATTGTACAAATATCCGCTTGAAGTGAACTTACGTTTGAAGGGCTTACTTTTCGCGGGTCAACCTAACCTAATGATTTACTATTTGAGTGACAGGGTGCGACTGACGGGTCCAGCGCCCGGACCCCCTTAGGTTGAGTACGCCCCTTTGGCGTACTCAACCTAAGGTGTGGAATCATACTTTTTGCTAAGTTGTCGGTGGTCAACCTCACTTTTTGCATAATTTTTGCTAAGTTGTCGGTGGTCGACCTCACTTTTTGTGAATTGGTTTCTTAAGTTGGCGGTGCTTGACCTAACTTGGTATGTGTTTTCCCTGACGGATCGGCTTGGGCCGAGGCGCGCGGCGCACGATCTTGACGATCGTTCATTAATCACAGTTGTTACTTGTCGTGTCTTGTCAAAGCATACAAAACTACATACCAACCTAACCTAACCTGACCTAGTTTGAATGTGTGTGAAGGTTCATGTCGGTTCATTGGCTTGCTTGCTGTATTGTTATGCTCTGTTGGTTACTACTTTGTTGCAATTGTGTTACCTTGAACGCTTGGTTGGTTACGCAGTATGTAGGATAATTGATGCGGTGCTTTCATCTGTTGTAATTGGCTTTCTCTTACTTTCCCTTGTTTTGGTTTTTGTCATCAAAGTTTTTTTGGGGTTTTTAAAAAAAAAAGCCGGCATTCGCCGGCACTGATCACCTCATCACAAGTCACTGCGTGAGCTCTCCTCACTGAGCGGGTGCTGCCGCACCACGGTCGCTGCGCTCCCTCGCTCGCGTTCGGAGGCTTCACTTGTGCTTTGATTCGGTGTCAGTAAATTTTGGACTATGCAGATTAAGGGGTACCTGCCTAACGGGCTACAAAAATAAGCTAGATTTTAAATATTTCTTATTGTTTTATTGTTTTACAGAGTTATTCATTCAAATGTGGTGTTAGGTTTGTTGGTCCTGTTGGTCCTGATATTGTTGTGCTTTCCTGTGTCTCAGTTACATGGCTGGATTGTTCTGTTGATTCTTTTGGTATTTTTGATGTGTTTACGGTAACTTCGGCACCTACTTTGGGTGTAATTTATCTATAATATGTATGTATTTAGAAATATATAAGTATGTTTATCAGTTGTCTAGTACCCATAACACAAGCTCTGCTTAGCTTGGGACTAGATGGCGTTGTGTGATAGTTGCCTAATTTGCATAAAATGTAGGTCACGTTAGTTAAAAACCGCTGGACCCGTCAGTCGCACCCTGTCACTCAAATAGTAAATCATTAGGTTAGGTTGACCCGCGAAAAGTAAGCCCTTCAAACGTAAGTTAGGTTAGGTTAGGTTAAATACATTCACACCACGTTAGGTTAGGTTAGGTTAGGTTAGGTTAAAGTTCACACCACTACTACTACTACTAGGTCATGGCACCCCAGTACCAGATTAACATCAATACATGGACGATTGCATCATCACAAACAAACAAACAAACCCCGAAATACCCAAAATAATTCCCAAAACCCAAAACGAAAACCAAACAAAAACCAAGAAAGCATAACGAACAAAGCGTATAAAACACAACGCAGCAGCAAAGTAAAGCACAGTATCATTCGGATGGCGCACGAGTACACCAGCGTGTATCACATAATAACCAACTCAGACATCAGCCATTTACTACAAGACGAAGAACAACATAATCTAGCAAGCTTCCAGCAACAACGACAAGATGGAGGACGACATAGCAGACCACTTCATGGACACACCACCACCATCACCACCGCCGTCTCCGATGCCGGGGTCACCACAACAAGATGCCAACTACGAACCAAAAACAAAAGTACCAAAAACATCCAAAACACCGAAAACGAAACAGAACAAAACACAGAACCAGAAAGAGAACGATCACCCATTAATGACGCCGTCTGCCCAATTCTTGAGAGAACGGAACATAGACAACGCCAGCATCAAGGAACTCCTTGGAAAGTCATCAGTTTCCATACGGGAACAGCAAACGACCATTATCATATCATCTACATATCCAGCGCTAAAGCGTGGGGACATAATAGTAAACTTGGAAAAACTATTAAAGCAAACTACCATAGATGTCTCAAAGTTACATGCATCACTTGCCTTCTTGAGTATCTTAATCCCAATGACGATCGTACAACACTTAGAAACATTCTCACAGAACACGATCAGAAAATTTGCATCTGCGTCGCTCATTCGCTGGGAATTTGTGGTAATGGTGGGAAAACAACAAACCCTTTTAGTCACACACATACCGAAAGGAGAGATCAGGTTCTTCAGCTACAAAGCACAACACTGTCCGAAATTGACGGACGAATGGATACTGAATCTACTGAAACCAACCAAATTCTACCTCATAACGACAACACAAGAGGAATGGAGCGTGAACAAATGCACACTGGAATTGACCTACAACAGACTACCATTCAGCAGCAGCTCAACTTTGGACCGTCAAAATCTAACAGACATACACAACAAAATAACGCACTTGTTCTTATACTATGCAAAAACCGAGCTTTTAACGAAGGAGAGGCTCAAAGAGCTCTATGCAACACAATTGAAGGGATTGCCGCCCAATTTGATCGGAACTTCGGAGACAGACTCAAAACCGCAATATCAATATCCCGAATTTTGGTATTTCAAGAAACCGCAGCCCAAAGAGTGGAACGCTGCAAACGATACCAATTGGAACGACAGCCTACCTGGGACGAACAAAATGTAATAAAAAAACAAATACAAAACTTAAAACATCTACTACGGGAAAACAATATAGAAATACACGCATTCGCACACGACACATACAACCACTTTCACGGAAAAACAGGGAAAAAAAATAACCTATTCTTCGTGGGACCACCAAGCACAGGAAAAACAATGATAATGGAAAGCCTCGTCGGAACTTCAACTACGAAAGACTAACAGGACTAACACCAGGATCATCATTCAATTTCTCATCACTAATTATCATACCAACGCATGCTTCATGGACGAGTGCAAACTAACAGAAAACCAATTCGAACAATGGAAACTACTAGCAGCCCGCTTACCAATGTGTACCGACGTAAAATACAAAAACAGACACAATGTCGAAGCCTGCATATTATACAAAGCAAGCAACTACCCAATAGAAACGTATGTGAATGTACCAGACGCAAAAGAAGCAATAGACACACGCACATTCACATACAAATTCAATAAAACAATAAAGGAAAAATTTGTAAGTGAATGTGCGTGTGTCTATTGCTTCTTTTGCGTCTGGTACATTCACATACGTTTCTATTGGGTAGTTGCTTGCTGTGTATAATATGCAGGCTTCGACATTGTGTCTGTTTTTGTATTTTACGTCGGTACACATTGGTAAGCGGGCTGCTAGTAGTTTCCATTGTTCGAATTGGTTTTCTGTTAGTTTGCACTCGTCCATGAAGCATGCGTTGGTATGTATTAGTGATGAGAAATTGAATGATAATCCTGGTGTTAGTCCTGTTAGTCTTTCGTAGTTGAAGTGCATGTCGACGAGGCTTTCCATTATCATTGTTTTTCCTGTGCTTGGTGGTCCCACGAAGAATAGGTTATTTTTTTTCCCTGTTTTTCCGTGAAAGTGGTTGTATGTGTCGTGTGCGAATGCGTGTATTTCTATATTGTTTTCCCGTAGTAGATGTTTTAAGTTTTGTATTTGTTTTTTTATTACATTTTGTTCGTCCCAGGTAGGCTGTCGTTCCAATTGGTATCGTTTGCAGCGTTCCACTCTTTGGGCTGCGGTTTCTTGAAATACCAAAATTCGGGATATTGATATTGCGGTTTTGAGTCTGTCTCCGAAGTTCCGATCAAATTGGGCGGCAATCCCTTCAATTGTGTTGCATAGAGCTCTTTGAGCCTCTCCTTCGTTAAAAGCTCGGTTTTTGCATAGTATAAGAACAAGTGCGTTATTTTGTTGTGTATGTCTGTTAGATTTTGACGGTCCAAAGTTGAGCTGCTGCTGAATGGTAGTCTGTTGTAGGTCAATTCCAGTGTGCATTTGTTCACGCTCCATTCCTCTTGTGTTGTCGTTATGAGGTAGAATTTGGTTGGTTTCAGTAGATTCAGTATCCATTCGTCCGTCAATTTCGGACAGTGTTGTGCTTTGTAGCTGAAGAACCTGATCTCTCCTTTCGGTATGTGTGTGACTAAAAGGGTTTGTTGTTTTCCCACCATTACCACAAATTCCCAGCGAATGAGCGACGCAGATGCAAATTTTCTGATCGTGTTCTGTGAGAATGTTTCTAAGTGTTGTACGATCGTCATTGGGATTAAGATACTCAAGAAGGCAAGTGATGCATGTAACTTTGAGACATCTATGGTAGATTGCTTTAATAGTTTTTCCAAGTTTACTATTATGTCCCCACGCTTTAGCGCTGGATATGTAGATGATATGATAATGGTCGTTTGCTGTTCCCGTATGGAAACTGATGACTTTCCAAGGAGTTCCTTGATGCTGGCGTTGTCTATGTTCCGTTCTCTCAAGAATTGGGCAGACGGCGTCATTAATGGGTGATCGTTCTCTTTCTGGTTCTGTGTTTTGTTCTGTTTCGTTTTCGGTGTTTTGGATGTTTTTGGTACTTTTGTTTTTGGTTCGTAGTTGGCATCTTGTTGTGGTGACCCCGGCATCGGAGACGGCGATGGTGATGGTGGTGGTGTGTCCATGAAGTGGTCTGCTATGTCGTCCTCCATCTTGTCGTTGTTGCTGGAAGCTTGCTAGATTATGTTGTTCTTCGTCTTGTAGTAAATGGCTGATGTCTGAGTTGGTTATTATGTGATACACGCTGGTGTACTCGTGCGCCATCCGAATGATACTGTGCTTTACTTTGCTGCTGCGTTGTGTTTTATACGCTTTGTTCGTTATGCTTTCTTGGTTTTTGTTTGGTTTTCGTTTTGGGTTTTGGGAATTATTTTGGGTATTTCGGGGTTTGTTTGTTTGTTTGTGATGATGCAATCGTCCATGTATTGATGTTAATCTGGTACTGGGGTGCCATGACCTAGTAGTAGTAGTAGTGGTGTGAACTTTAACCTAACCTAACCTAACCTAACGTGGTGTGAATGTATTTAACCTAACCTAACCTAACTTACGTTTGAAGGGCTTACTTTTCGCGGGTCAACCTAACCTAATGATTTACTATTTGAGTGACAGGGTGCGACTGACGGGTCCAGCGGTTTTTAACTAACGTGACCTACATTTTATGCAAATTAGGCTACTTTGGCGTACTCAACCTAAGGTGTGGAATCATACTTTTTGCTAAGTTGTCGGTGGTCAACCTCACTTTTTGCATAATTTTTGCTAAGTTGTCGGTGGTCGACCTCACTTTTTGTGAATTGGTTTCTTAAGTTGGCGGTGCTTGACCTAACTTGGTATGTGTTTTCCCTGACGGATCGGCTTGGGCCGAGGCGCGCGGCGCACGATCTTGACGATCGACATCGGAGCATTCGCATGGGAAATATTCTGGGAAGAGACAACACTCGACACGCACGGATTTCACGAAGACTACGACACAGTACTATAGCACCAACAGTACAAACCAACAAATGTAATAAATATAAACAAGTGTAATCGCATGCATGCACATATTATAACCATAGCAATAAGAAAACCACATAATAACCATAGCAATAAGTATAACATATACAATGTAACCAGCACCAAAAATTATATACCAATAAATCATATGCACAGCAACAAGCACTTATTATTTTACACACCCACACACTATAAATAGCCCAACGACCCACAAAAGAAACACAGTACAACACCAACCATCATGGACGCAACAAGTACAGAACAAGTGGTCAGCCCACCAGTTATAACAACTGGGAGGGAAAATCCAGTCAACGTAAAAACATACACCTTCAAAAAATCGTACGCATTCAACATACAATCAACTGTCATCGAATACCAACTAACAAGCAACAAATACGCCAGAGTAAGACCATTCATACACACACTACCATGGCAATACCTATACTTCTACCTAACATCAAAAGAATTCCACGACATACAACAATGCAACCACACAGCAAAAGTGAAAAATGTGAAAATAAGCATCATCAACCAAGGAAACAGAACCCCATTTGTAACATCATCAAGGACAGTAAGCTACGCAAATGCCAACTCACAAACAACAATCGGAATATGGGAAAAAATGGAAGCATTAGGGCCATACGTCTGCGGAGACAAAATACAACACCAAGAGTTATACGGAAAATGCTACAGATTCAATAGCACATTCCAAGCACAAAACACCATAGGAGCTGTACATTACCACGACTACGGAGCAATCACACAACCAAAATACATCGACAACAGAGGAGAATATCACATACAGGTAGCAGATACAGAACAAGACGCAACAATACCATTAAACGACGCCAATTTCTACTTACCACCATTACTAATACAAGCAAAAATATTACTAAACGCAACAAATAGCATCGGAAAAATATACGAAAAAACATACACGCCATCAGACGGCATATTCCACAAATTCAACAACGGCTTCAGCCACGAGGGAATATTACCAAGAAGCAAAAACTCAGCAGAACAATTAGATCCATTCAAAGGCATCATACAAACAGCACCAATAACCAGAATAGGAATTGGCACCCTATCCACATACTCAACAATAACAATCGACAACATATCATTCCAAACACTACAAGGAGTACCACAAGACCATATACTACACAGCTTAGGAATAGGAATAGTACCACTAATCAATCCTGATCATCAATTAGAAAAAGCAGTACTAAGCTTCATGGTGGAAACAGAAATAACAATAGAAGCATACTCACACGGCACAAACGTGCTAATGTACCAAAATCAATACCCCCAACCAAATACATATGAAATTGCACTCAGATGCCATCACCATCAATTCCGAAACAGATACGGCATGGGCGGATTACCAATAATCAACGAATACATGGAAGGCCAACATGCAGACGAAGATGACGAACCACCAATTACCCAGAGCAACTCATTCGACATGGCATGGGGACACGGAGTGACACACACTATGAAACCAGACAAAATCCCAAATCAACGACGAATTACAAGGCGAATGCCATACGAAGAAAGAATAGAAATATTCAAATATAACTTATTCGAACGTAAAAAATGGATAAACGACATGCGCAACACTGGGGCACAAGTAAAAATCATCGAAAACGCACCAAACCTACAATACGCCATACTAAAAGGCAACGGATGGAATATACCAAAAGCAACAGATTCATTCTGGAAAGACATCGCGAAAGTAGGTGCCGAAGTTACCGTAAACACATCAAAAATACCAAAAGAATCAACAGAACAATCCAGCCATGTAACTGAGACACAGGAAAGCACAACAATATCAGGACCAACAGGACCAACAAACCTAACACCACATTTGAATGAATAACTCTGTAAAACAATAAAACAATAAGAAATATTTAAAATCTAGCTTATTTTTGTAGCCCGTTAGGCAGGTACCCCTTAATCTGCATAGTCCAAAATTTACTGACACCGAATCAAAGCACAAGTGAAGCCTCCGAACGCGAGCGAGGGAGCGCAGCGACCGTGGTGCGGCAGCACCCGCTCAGTGAGGAGAGCTCACGCAGTTACTTGTGATGAGGTGATCAGTGCCGGCGAATGCCGGCTTTTTTTTTTAAAAACCCTAAAAAAACTTTGATGACAAAAACCAAAACAAGGGAAAGTAAGAGAAAGCCAATTACAACAGATGAAAGCACCGCATCAATTATCCTACATACTGCGTAACCAACCAAGCGTTCAAGGTAACACAATTGCAACAAAGTAGTAACCAACAGAGCATAACAATACAGCAAGCAAGCCAATGAACCGACATGAACCTTCACACACATTCAAACTAGGTCAGGTTAGGTTAGGTTGGTATGTAGTTTTGTATGCTTTGACAAGACTAGCGTTGAAAATTGCAATGAAAGATTCCCGTTTCTTGCAATTGCCGTTGTATTTTTCAATGTAAGTTTCGTAAGTTTCAAGAACATTGGCCAGTGTAAATTTCACGTTTTTTTCGAATAATACGGTAAAAAACGGAAAATTACGGAAAGATTCGAAAAAAACAGGAATCTTTCAAATCAACACAATTTAAAATGAATCGCTGTTCGTTAGTCTCGCTAAAACACGAGAACGGCTGGACCGATTTGGGTAATGTTTGTTTTAAAATATAAGTGGCGGTCCAGGGAAGATTTGAAAGGGGGGGAAAGTAGGTGGGTGGGTGGTAGGTAGGTGTATGGTACGTAGGTGGGTGGTAGGTAGGTAGGCGGTAGGTAGGTGGGTGGTAGGTAGGTGGGTGGTAGGTAGGTGGGTGGAGGTAGGTGGGTGGTAGGTAGGTGGGTGGTAGGTAGGAGGGTGGTAGGAAGGAGGATGGTAGGTAGGAGAGTGGTAGGTAGGCAGGTGGGTGGTAGGTAGGTGGGTGGTAGGTAGGTGGGTGGTAGAGGTAGGTGGGTAGGTGGGTGGGTGGTAGGTAGGTAGGTAGGTGGGTGGGTGGTAGGTAGGTAGGTGGGTGGGTGGTAGTAGTAACAAAGAACTTAAACTATGTTAGTAGGCTCAAAATACATAATTAAATAAAATTAACTGTGCAATGCAATTTGTTAGTAGTACAATAATTCGTACTGTGAATTTTTCACTGCAACTTTCGTAAAATACGGAAAAAGTGAAAATTTCAATGCAAAATTCGAAAGATTCCCGTATTTTTCCGTAAGATTCGTACTGTGAATTTTTCACTGCAACTTTCGTAAAATACGGAAAAAAACGAGAATTTGTATTTTACCGTGTAAAAAACAAATTGAAACTTTCGAAATTTTCAACGCTAGACAAGACACGACAAGTAACAACTGTGATTAATGAACGATCGTCAAGATCGTGCGCCGCGCGCCTCGGCCCAAGCCGATCCGTCAGGGAAAACACATACCAAGTTAGGTCAAGCACCGCCAACTTAAGAAACCAATTCACAAAAAGTGAGGTCGACCACCGACAACTTAGCAAAAATTATGCAAAAAGTGAGGTTGACCACCGACAACTTAGCAAAAAGTATGATTCCACACCTTAGGTTGAGTACGCCAAAGGGGCGTACTCAACCTAAGGGGGTCCGGGCGCTGGACCCGTCAGTCGCACCCTGTCACTCAAATAGTAAATCATTAGGTTAGGTTGACCCGCGAAAAGTAAGCCCGCGCACGAAAACGCGCGCGGTTTTTAACCGACTTCGAAAAAGGAGGAGGTTATATGTTCGTGTGTATGTTTTTTTTTTTTTTTTTTTTATGTATGTTACCTGATTTCTCCCCCATATGTGGACCGATCATCAAAATTCTTTTTTTATTTGAAAGAGTATACTCCTGAGGTGGTCCCATTTTTTTTTGGTGAAGATCTGGTGCTGATCTTCGGAGATATACAATGGAACTCTTCAAAAATAGACGGCAAATCTGTCGTAATTGCTGGAATCGCTTGGATGTTTATTGAATATACATTATCATGACGTAACATCACGCCTGTATGCTCTGAGGGGGTATGCAGATGTGTACAATACACATTTTTTTTGTTGTTTTATGAATTTTCGTGCTTTTTCTGGCGCTATTCAAGTATTCGCATCTAGCAGTCATCACTTGTATTCATGTTGATGAGCTGATAATGGAAGGTATACTACTCCTCAACGGTTAAGAGTTGAAAGTAAAAAAAAAATAGGGGAATCTTGAAGGTTAAGGGTTAGGTTTCTTGGTTGAATGTTAAATGCATAGTAAATATTTGTATAGGATATAATATAGGTACATAATACAACTAAAAATGAAAAAAATAAAATCAAACAAACAAATGTCACCGACTTCAGAAGCTGATTTTTCTTCTGAAGTTTATTTTTCTCTTTTTGGTGTTTTTGAAGTCGGTTGTTTTTTTTTTGCAAAAAAGTTTTTTTTTTCCGAGCGAATCGCTACAGCGGCGCGCGGTGTGGTGAGCGGCACGGACAAAAGTACTAGTGAATGAGTGCGATGCCACGAAACAGTACGGCGCGGACAGCGGTGTGGGAGCACAGAACATTGTGGGAGTGACGTACTCAGGCCGCTGCAACTAACCGCTCCTGGTTTTTAGTCAGTAGAAGTCTGACACTCCCCTTCGCTCTGCCCAAGAGCGGGGGGGGTCATTCGATGATTTTCCACCCACCAAAAAAAAAAAAAAAAAAAAAAAAGGGTACGTGGCGTGCAAAACGCACCGCTTGCCGACGGACGCCGCTATACAAGCGGCAAATGTAGGTAGTAGTTTAGGTATGGTCGCCCACAATAGTCCATGGATACCTTAGGGCCTATTTTTCTGTGAACGTTGAAATCAAGTTTTCGAAAATAATTAATAGATCAGATGGCTTTTGGTTTCTGCACAACTAATCTGTGGCACAACTGTGATATTAAACTCTTCAATCCCCAGTGTCACTTGTAGGTGGCATAAGTTTTATTTCTGTTTCTACAGCAATTTTATTTGTAATTCCTTCTTAAATAATAATAAGAAATTAATCAAAATTTCAGTTCAGTTTCAGTGACAATATCCGGATTACCCGGTGTCACCTGTAGGTGAAATAAAAAGGAGGTCGATTTTTATAACTTAGTCCTAACTAAATGTAACCTATTCTGTTGAGATATAGGACAAAAATGGACTTTGACTTGGGAATAAAAAGGTGATAAAAAATAAATAAATAAAGGAAACCATAAGGAATCTTTTCATTAAGCTAAAAGTGCTCATCATCATCATCAGCCTATAATGTTCCCACTACAGGGACTCAGGCCTCCTCTCTAGGAGAGTGCGGATTGGCGGATGTCACATGTCTTCGAATTTTTTGGTTCTAAGACATGCCGGTTTCCTCACGATGTTTTCCTTCACCGTTTTGAGAGCAGCGGTGATGAAATAAATTACACAAAGTAATGCGCTTGCCTGGGTTCGAACCCACGACCTACTTACTGTTCGTAAGTCGGGGCCGACACCACTGGGCCACCGCTGCTCCTTAGCTAACAAGTGCGCATAGCATTAAAAAATATAATATTCGAGTTAGTAGTCAGTTATCAACAGGGATGAAAAGAGACAAACAAAAAGACACTATCACACTTTTAGAGGTTTATTTATTATAATTTATTACGTTAATATAATTTATTTATTATTATTAATTTATAATATATTATTATACCTAATTATAATATTAATACGACTGGAGTTTTCCACTTGACTATAATTAATTTTGAAAACAGGGTGTGAAGTTGTTCATCTCCCATTGAAAAGATATCCTCCGACTAGAGTGGTGTTGTATCTAGTGCCCCACTGCCCGTCAGTTTCTGTTACGTTTTACGTATTTATTCTTCAGCCGCGAATTTTCATGTTAGTTCATACTTTGTAGCATAGATGGCGCTGTAGAACATTTAGTTAGTACTGTGAACTGCTGAAGTAGTTTCTGTACTGTCTGCTCTGTCTGTTCAGAGTACAGACAATGTACATACAAAGCTATCTGTCTATACAATTCCAGCACCTATTAGTTGACCAGGGGGTCTAAAACGGCCACTTTGGCAGATCATAATATGAATTGCGTTAAAAAGCGTAAAATGGACCTTTCGTTATAATAACTGCGTCTGTAACAATTTAGTAAAATACATCATAATAGGAATTGCGTTAACATTCGTAAAATAGTCACAGACGCAGTTTTTATTATGAAAGGCCCATTTTACGCTTTTAAACGCAATTCACATTACGATCTGCAAAAGTGGCCATTTTAGACCCCCAGGTTTTAGTCCAACCGCGTTACTGCGTCTTGAAAAGTATTTTTAGCGTGTAACGAAACGTTAATCCCAAATCCAATCCTCCGTGGTTGTTGGTGGTCTGAAAAAGAAGAAAAACGTTACTTAAGTTATTTTTAGTTTCATGATAAATAATTGTAGGTACTTTGTTTTCTCTGTCGCCGATGTGGTTTTAAGAAAGCAAAGTAGGTAAATCCATTCATTTGCGCTATACATGACACAGGTTTGCGTCACATTCACATCTACGCTATGAAAATCCAATATAATATTACTAAATTGTGATGCTTAGAAGTTTCCTTGTATAGGTAATTTTAATTAAGGAAAATGAATTCTTCCTGGTCTAGTGACGCATAATACAAAATAATGATCTACGTCACTCCGTCTGCAGGAATGTCGCAATATTAGAAACACGCGTCACTCGTGACAACTAAGTACGTTTTTGTGGTGTACTAGAAAAGGGGGAAACATTGTACAGGGAGCTCAACCGGCCCTGACGACGACGGCCTAATCCTTGCCAAGAACGAGTCAAGTTGATGAGTCATCATCATCATCATCATTTCAGCCGAAAGATGTCCACTGCTGGACACAGGCTTCCCCTAAGTATAGCCACAATGACCGGTCCCGTGCGTCTGGCATCCAGCGGATCCCCGCAACCTTAACCAGATCATCGGTCCACCTAGTGGGCGGCCTTCCAACGCAACGTATTCTGGGTCGCAGTCGCCACACCAGAACTTTTCGGCCCCATCGGCCATCCATTCTGCGAGCAATGTGACCTGCCCATTGCCATTTAAGTATGGAAATTCTTCGGGCTACGTCTACCGACGTACCTTGGTTCTCGTGTGGAAAGTTGATGAGTGTTTGAGTAAAAATGTACTTTGCAATTTATCCCATGTGAACGTATGCCACTTGGATATAAAACTATTTTTTCAGAGGGTTTTTGGATATCGGTTGTTTATCGGCGAACACGTTTTTTTTGTTCCATCCATTTATTATTTTTCTGTGTTTTTTATTTGAGTACATTATAGCTACAATTATGACATCATCAATACAGACGGAGTATTTAAATATTTATGTTATTGACGCTTACTCATAATGATGATGGTATTGAAGGTTACTCAGAACTACTCAAACAAAGTTAGTAAAATTTATATTATTAAGGGATCAGCAAAACTATAAAATGCCCCGTCCGGCAGGCCATGTCAGTCGGATGCTGGAGAAGCCGAAATGGAAGAAATGGTGAAGGGGGGGAGGCTCAGGAGTGTGTCTCTTGTAAATAAATTTTGACTTTCGAAAAGTGCTGATTATCAGCCTAGTATGAAAAAATCGTTAAAAGTTGTTAAAAATAAAGAAAAAATAGGGCCAACGCATGGTCATCCTCTATCCAATGAAATAATCATCATAATTCGGTCAAAAATCATGGTTGTTATTGTAAGATATAAACTGGGGGTCTAAAATGGCCACTTTAGCAGATCATTATATGAATTGCGTTAAAAAGCGTAAAATAAAAGTTTCATAATAGTAACAGCGTCTGTGAAAAATTTACGAATTTTAACGCAATTCATATTATTTTCCTGATATATTTTCCTAAATGGTTACAGACCCAGTTTCCATCATGAAAGGTCCATTTTACGCTTTCTAACGCAATTCATATTGTGATCTGCTAACGTGGTCATTTTAGATCCCCAGATAATTTTGGGTCATATTCATACAAATTCGTTTCACCGCGTACCGATGAGGCGTGAACCTACACACAGACGGAGTTATCTTGGTATTTAATTTTATAATTAACTAGCTGACCCGCGCAACTTCGTCTGCGTCACATAAATATAGCTATAACCTTTCTCGATATAACGAATATCCGACATTTATTAAGCTAAATCTTAACAAACAAAAAATCTTATCTTTCCTCTTTATTACAATAGTTTAGATCATTAGATGGTTTAGATTAGCTTAATAGATTATATTAAAGTGTGAATTACTATAAAATCTATCTCTTACTGTTAAATATACTATTACACTTGATGCAGTAAATATTTTGAATTTGAATTTCCCGGAGGCCATGCAGCCAGAATCCCCCGTACCTACATTGCGACGCAACCCGCGTAATTATTTTTCCGCGCGGGTATTTTTACATTGCGATATCTTCTAAGATATTTGTTTAGACTGTATAGAGTAAAGAGCACAAATATTCTATATTAAATTTCCGTTCTAACGAACACATTTATTTAGATATAGATTAATACCATATGGGTTAAATAAGCTTCGCAAAAAATAATTCTTTTTAACCTAACATTTTAATAATAAAAAATGGTTACAGTGAGTCAATCTTAAAAGATAGACAGATGCTGTCGCGGACTTTTTTTTAGAACTTTTATAGACGAATAATTATTTCATACATGATATTCTCGTAACTTAAACCGTTTTCGCAGCGCACGCAACGGAAGCTCTCAGAAAGGAATTTTCTTTTCCCGTTTTTGCAACATTTCTCATTTATGCTCCGCTCCTATTGGTAGTAGCGTGATGTTATATAGCCTATAACCTTCCTCGATAAATGAACTATCCAACACAAAAAGAATTTTTCAAATCCAACCAGTAGTTCCAGAGTTTATCGCGTTCAAACAAACAAACAAACAAACAAACAAACAAACAAACTCTTCAGCTTTATAATATTAGTATAGATTTTATGGATTCTCGAAGAGCATTAGTTTTATTTTATTAACTACTATAAGGAAAAATAACAACATTTGCAAATACAAAGTTCGTAAATTGTTTAAACGATAGCTGTTAGGATTTACTACATGATTAAAGCTGCAAGCTGCTTATTAATACTGCAAAGCAAAACAGACCATTAGAATCTATCCCATATATTAAATCGAATAATAATATCGTGACAAATCCGTATGACATATCGAATGAATTTAATGACTATTTTGTAGATAAGATATCACCCATTAATACTATGCACATCGATCAGCATAAGCAATACCTAACATCTAGGCTAAACTCAATCTTCATGAAACCATGTCTACCAGAAGATATAAAACAAATTATAAAAGGGCTAAAAAACACCAATAGTGTAGGATATGACGGTATCTGCACTAAAGTCATCAAGCTAGTAACGGAATGTATTTCGCGACCCCTGAGTTACATTTTAAACCTGTCTATTGAAACTGGTATATACCCAGAAAAATTAAAAGTAGCAATTATAAAACCTATACATAAAAAAGAGAGTAAAGAAAGTATGATTAATTATAGACCTATTGCCTTACTGTCAGTCGTCTCAATTTTTTTTGAAAAATACATTTATAGTGAGCTGACTAAATACTTTTTTTTTTTTTTTCTTTATTTATTTAGGGACATTTATAATCGCAATGCGTATGTCAGTCCCATCGTATCCTAAATATACATTTGTCAAATGTGGGCCATGAACCTAAACAGACTCTTCGCATCATCACAACTAAATACTTTGAAACTCATAACATCTTAGCTAAGGAACAAAAAGGATTCAGACAAGATAAAAGTATCAACCTTGCTATATATGAGTTCTTGGAAATCATAATGTCTAATGTCGACAAGCGAATACCAATCTGCGGCATTTTCATGGACATGACACAGGCTTTCGATCACGTCAAGCATGACGTTTTACTTTATAAGCTCGAGTTATATGGCACAAGGGGCAACGTTCTAAAATTAATAGAAACGTACCTCAAGAACCGCACTCAATATACACAAATTAATAGAATTAATAGTAGAACTAAGATGGAGGAGACATATTTATCAAGGGGGCGTGAAATTCAGTACGGTGTCCCACAAGGAGACGTATTGAGCTCACTACTTTTCATTATATACATTAATGACCTTCCGAACGCGAGTTCAAACCCAATTACCCAACACTCTTTGCTGACGACAGCACCGTTGCAATTAAGTGTAATGACAGAACATCTTATGAGCATGATATAAACAGTAGCCTAAATGCAATCATTCAATGGTTAGATAGTAACAATCTGAAGGCGAACATTGGGAAAACAAAAATAATGCATTTTAGTCAGCGTATAAATGCAGGTACACCTAAGATTAACTATAAGGGTGAACCTGTAGCTGAAGTCCTATTAACAAAATTTCTTGGGCTTACTCTCGATAATAAGTTAAATTGGAAATCCCAGATTGAAAATTTGTGCAAAAGATTAAATAAATTAGTATATGCCCTACATGAACTTAAAAAAGTATCAAATGTAAATACGTTGTTAGCGGTTTATCATGGTTTAGTTGCTTCAGTTCTGAGGTATGGTGTAATTTTCTGGGGAAATTCGACGGATATTGACATAATTTTTAAAGCACAAAAACGATGCTTAAGGGCTATGTTTGGGCTTCAAATGGTCGAAACCTGTAAACCGTTTTTCCAGGAGTATAAGATTCTGACTCTCCCAAGTCTGTATATTTATGAGGTCTCATTATTTGTGAAAACCAATAAAAACCTATTTAAATTAGCATTAGAAATAAATAATAGGCAACAACGGGACGCACTACGCCTCTATGTGTACCCCGAACATGTACCTCTTTAATGTACAAGAGTGTGTTCCATATGGCTCCCGTAATCTTTAATAAATTACCTAAAGAAATAAGGGCAATGAATACGGCCCTATTTAAGAAAACTCTAAAAAAAATTCTGGTTAATAAATGCTACTATAACTTGAATGACTTCCTGAATGATAATTTTGCCAAACTAAAGACCTCGCAGTGACATCAAGTAAAATCAATTGTTCAATGAATTATGCATGTATCTCTTATTAAATTAACTAATTTTGACATTGACATTGAAATACTTAATCTATTTTTTATTATTATTTATTAATTAATTTATTCTCCAATATGGCTTTAACTTGTTATAACTATATCGTGCTTATTTCATCTAATTTTATTTATTCCAATGTCTATTTTGATTAATTGATGAATAACTACTTATGATTATGACTGTATAAATTTTGCATGCCTTACGGTAGAATCACTTGAAACATGTAATTCTTATAACACCATTGTAACAGTGTATTCAGCAAAAATAAATGATTTGATTTGATTTGAAAGCATACTTTGAAAACATGTTTCCAGTTTGACTAGGACATTGCAGGCTTGAATCACCTCATTGTCTGATAAAAAGATGATTCCGTGCTCCGGAAGGCACATATAAGCCGGTGGTCCCGGCCGCCAAATAGTGGTCGTCCAACCATGTTTAGAAACTCTGACACTAGGGTCGTTAGACCTTACTGCCCACACGATAAGAAGAAGAAGATTATTCCATTCGTTTTCTTTATTTATTTATTGTGGCACTTGAACTCACTAAAAACACACGAAAACCTAAATCTTAAACAGTTTCAAGTAGGCACAGTGAATTCGTCACTTACAGTGCACAGCACTCACAGAATGATAAAAGTGCAAGTAAATGGTACATAATTTAAGATAAACAAATAAGATAATTATTTCGGTAGGAGAGCTACTAGTCATAACTAGTCCGTTGAGTTTGACAGCTGTCATTTTAATCTAGTTTGATTTATGGTTGCGGGGATCCCCTGGATGCGAGACGCACGAAATCGGTCAATGTGGCGACCTCTGGGGGAGGCCTATGTCCTGCAGTGGACATCTTTTGGCTGAAATCATGGTGATATTTATGGACTATTAAACAAATAAACACAGACTACTTACACACATGCTCCAGAGCGTAATCTGGGAGCTCCACCAGGACAAACTAATGTCGCTAAGAAACGGTCATCGATAGATGATGGTAGCGATGGCGCATCGGGAGGGGTTTTAAGAGCACTTATAATACTAACACGTTTTAGTTTTCCAATACAGAGTGTACTGAAAACAGTCACCACAAACAATATAAGTAAAAGCTTCATGGTACGTGTTCACTTGTCCGTGGCCCACAGATGAATAACATGTAGCTATATAATTACGTCACTATAGTCAGTAATGCCACTTTTATTCGTATTCAAGGGCTTACTGTGAGTCACTGACAAAACGTGTTCGATCGCGTCAAACTGACCTAGCGACATCTGGTGACACAGATGGAAAGTTACACAATAATTCCATACGTACAATGTAAAATGTAAATGTGGGTGTACAGTAAGTACGGTTCTGTTTGAAGATTATGACGTATGCTAAACTTTACATACGTCACAATAAAGTAGTACGTTAAAGTAATTTCTATCTAACTAAATAGGAATTACTTTAACGCGATCAAGGAGGTTTTGTCAGTGAAAAACTGTACTTATCCTTCATGAATTTAAATTGTGATAAACCACTGGCTGACTGACACAGACTGCTTCGATTAAATGGTGCAAGTGGTGGCAGGATAGCAGTTGGCGCGTATCCTGCAGAGAGGCTTTGCACTGGACAGCTAGCACTCGGTAACGCAGAGTCTCTATATGCTGACTAATCCTTTCACCACGATGACTCAAACTCGTATTAGGCCAACGATGACACAAACTCGTATTAGGCCCCATAGTTACTCATCCCTGCTATGTATGGTTCTCACAAGTCACAACATGTAGAAACTACTAGGTGACATGTTACATTTCATTCATTGGTCGAGTGGTCGTTCTCAAATGAGACATTTGTATAAGCCCACAGCATAAATTGTAGCGTATAATAATGTGCATTGATATTATACAAACGTATATTAATTTCTTCCTTATAATCTTTAAATTGATTCTATTCAAACTTGACTGGAGATTGAAGGAAATAATGAAAAACAACGCTATCAATATAAACCTATGTATTAAGAAAAAACACAACATTTAATGAGGTATGTGGACTCATCCCCGCAGTAAGTGTAACAATGTCATCAAGTTTTTGAAAAAAGATATTGTAGACTGATTGCCGAGAAAGGATATATTTAATTCATTTCAAGATGGCACGCGACATCTTAGGTACATTGAAACGTTTCTTGTGAATCACTTTATTTCATCATGACAATTGCATCATATAATGGTGGCGGTGGAGTGAAACCAACGGTTGATGACAGATAGGCTTTTTATTCAATATACACATCAAACACTTGACAGATTTTTAGCATTAAAAAGTTAGACAAAGGTTATGACTATGAGTGGTCCTAGGGATGGACTGCGGGGCTATCGCATCCCTTAACCTCCTAGCTCGACTAATCCTGAGGGCGACGGGGCCTCCGCTCAGGTTAGGCTTGTGGACAAAGTGAGGACTGCGGGGCTATCGCTCACTTTGCCGTCTAAGCTGCGAATGAGTCGTTCCTTCCGAAGCTCCGGTTTATATAGCCGGTTGGACGTACTCTTCACACGTTGAATTGTAGATGGCGCTAGTAGTCCGTAGATAATGTTCGTCTTGTTGATGATTTATCTTGATGCGTTGCTATCTACTCGGGTGGTGTAAGGTTGTGCACACATTCCGGTAGATGGCGTAAGGCGTCGTGTTACATTCTCCCCCTCTGGTACTCTATGGTCGTCCCGACAGAGTACCAGGACAAGATGAAAAGGCGTCGTGTTACATTCTCCCTCTGTAGTACTCTATAGTCGTCCCGACAGAGTACCAGGACAAGATCCTTCTTTTTCGGCGAATCGGATAAGTTGGTTGGGATATCACGTTGTCTCACTTCTTCAAACTTAGTTATTGCTGACGTGTGATACTTTCCAATTGACTTGTCTGGAGTTTCTGAATGAGCAATTTCATAAGTGGAGGTTCCGTGTTTCTCCAACATAACATAAGGTGCGCCGTGGGTGTCGGTGACTATGGCTAGTGCTTGCTTTTCTGTGACACTATAATTGCGTTCAGCCTGTGTTTGGAGTCTCCTTGCGTATTTAACAGGGTGCTCATTGTCTCCCTCCCCCTGCACTAAAGCTGCGCCAATGGCATACTGGCTAGCATCAGCTTTGATAGCCAAGGGTAAGTCGTCGCTTGCCTGTTTTAACACTGGTGACGTAGTCAGGGCATTTTTTAATTTGGTAATTGCTTCTTGTTGCTCTTGTTCCCACTTCCAGCTTGTTTTCTTCTTCGATAGGTTAGTAAGTGGTCTAGCAATGTCGGCAAAATTATCAATAAATATCCGATACCATGATACAGTTTGTAGAAATGATATTAATTCCTTTAAATTTTTAGGCGCCTGACGGATTGCAATAGCTGAGATTTTCTCTGGGTTTGTTTGAATACCGTCAGTAACTATAAGGTTGCTCAGATATTTAGTTTCTGTGTCGATTCTATGTTGTGTAAATGGAGTTGATTTTCTGTTTGTCTCATAGATGTAGCTATTCTTAATTTGCAATTCATTGAACATCTTGTGCTCATTGTTTGTAAGTATGGTGTCTTCATCGTTATTAAAATGAACATCAACAGAATCCATTGATATATTCTGTACTTCGATAAATGGGACGGGCATTGGTGGCGTTTTCGTAGTGTTACAGGTACTGCAACTGCTTCTGTAAACACCAGGCGCTCCACACCCATAGCACGTAATGACGGGCTTCTTGCCAGTTTGCGGTTCTGACGTCTCTGATTGAGTTGAAGTCGTTACCCCACCAGCTTCCTTCAGTAGACTTTCAATATGTCGTCCACGCTCCAGGAGTTCCGCGAACGTCTTCACATCGCTGCGGGCGATCTCCTTTCTGTAGGTAATACTGAGAAGTCCGTAAACTAAGTCCAAGTGTTCCTCTTCCTTCTGTCTTTTTGAAGGTAACTGTGCGAGTAAGGCACGTTTTTCACACACAAAAGCGTCAATATTTTCAGTGGTTTGCTTCTTGGAGTAAAGTTGTACATAGATTTCGTGTGGCTGCATTTTTGGTGCAAAAGCAGATTTAATGGCGTCAAGAGCTTGAGTCCACTTCTTGATATCACATTTTATTCCGTTCCACCACGTAGCAGCATCACCAGACAATAACAATGTCAAACCTTCCAAGGCGTCTTCGTCACTGATTTTTTCAATTTTCTTGTATACTGAGATACTGGTTACAAATTCTTCAACCTTGTTAAAGTTTCGTTCACCGTCGTAACGTTTCGTGCACGCGGCGAAACTTTTTGAATGTCTATTTCTACTTTCGTTTGCTTCCATCAGTTTAGTTATGAGTGCCGCGAACTGTTCCTGTGTCATCACCACCATCTCAGGGATTTTCTCTGACATTTTTATGTATTCTCCTGTTTATCCGCCAATATGTGGGTACACCGACAATATTGTGGGAATTTCTCCAAAATTGCGGGTAGAAGAAAATATTTTACGTTGGGCGCCAATATAATGGTGGCGGTGGAGTGAAACCAACGGTTGATGACAGATAGGCTTTTTATTCAATATACACATCAAACACTTGACAGATTTTTAGCATTAAAAAGTTAGACAAAGGTTATGACTATGAGTGGTCCTAGGGATGGACTGCGGGGCTATCGCATCCCTTAACCTCCTAGCTCGACTAATCCTGAGGGCGACGGGGCCTCCGCTCAGGTTAGGCTTGTGGACAAAGTGAGGACTGCGGGGCTATCGCTCACTTTGCCGTCTAAGCTGCGAATGAGTCGTTCCTTCCGAAGCTCCGGTTTATATAGCCGGTTGGACGTACTCTTCACACGTTGAATTGTAGATGGCGCTAGTAGTCCGTAGATAATGTTCGTCTTGTTGATGATTTATCTTGATGCGTTGCTATCTACTCGGGTGGTGTAAGGTTGTGCACACATTCCGGTAGATGGCGTAAGGCGTCGTGTTACAATCATAGTATCTTCAGTAAGAAATTCCACGGAAAATGACGGACTGAATGACCAATATGGTGTGCTACTTTATTTATTTAAATATTTGTGGACTGTTCAGTTAGTATTATAGGCACATTCCAAACACGGTTAAAGCCACAACGACTAGACGATAGACCACATAAATATATTTTCAACACACTTGCTCATAAAGTGGCTATAATTTCACCGCAATTAGGCACATAATGACACCTATAATCAAACTGTGACTTTTTCATTACTATTATTCACTAGTAAGTTATAGGGTTTTTTTTTTAAATTTTATTGGTTGAGTTGCTACGTTCAAAAAAGTTTCGATACAAAAAAAATTGTGTTCAATAGTAAAAATAAATTAATGTACTTAGTGCTTGCTCATTTCATGCAAATTTGAATTTAAATAGATAATTTCAACTTGTACTTTTTTATTAAATGAAATTTTCACTCAAATATTATAACTTTTATTTTCTCTGTAATAAAGAAAACTTTTTCCTCATTTTATACGTGGCTAAACTCTATCGCGCTCATTAGTGTAGTCTATGGCCGAACGCCATTTAACAATGGCGTTCGTCGTTAGACTAAATTAATATGGTCATAATGGTGACCATTACCAATAGACCATTAATAGACCATTTTAAGTGTGAATTTCATGGTGGCGCCACTGGTCAAGAAAAAATACATCTACGTCAAACTTAGTACATTTATTTTAGTTCCGTGTTTTCCCGCATGCACAGATAAGTTAGTCGAACTGTAGATGCGCGCGCATAGGAAAACCGATTATTTTTTCCGCTATTGTGAAAAAAAATCAGAACTCGTTTTTAACTGATGAAGATGACTTTTAGTATTATTTTCTTCACAAGTGTGTTGAAAAACGTCGTATGATACACGTGTGTATTGATGATTACCGTCCTCGGCTTTCTTAAGACCCTCACCTGACGCCTCAGCGGTAATCAATAACGTTCCACACTTGTACCATAATGTACTATTATTTAGGTATGATATCACATATATACCTAGTTTAGGTAGATTTTGAGTATGAATGTGAATAGGTACCTAGGTACCGTACCTACAAGAGTAGAGAAAGATAAAAAAAACGATGGCTGGATTGTATTAGGAATGATATGGCAAGAAAGGAGGTAAAACGAGAAATAGGGAAGTATGGAAGAAGAAGACATGTTGCGCCGACCCTAAATAAATTGGGATAAGGGCAGGAGAATGATGATGATGGCAAGAAAGGAGGTGTCTTCTAAGATGACGAGAAACAGAGAGGTGTTGAAATGAATTGGGATAAGGGCAACAATAATGATTGAAGTGGAAATAATGTTTTTCCTACTCCTTCGTTATTCTTTTTTAATTAATTTCGTTGCGGGATCCAAGGCAGTTAAATCGTTTCTCTGGGACTTCGCCGAGCTTCATTGTGTCGGTGCTTTTCCAGTGGTCTCCACAGTTTGTCTGGCTTTCATGAGTTTCAGTTTGGGAATAATGTGGCTTGTCCCAATAAAAAAAAACATGATTATATACCTACCTGTTGACTTTAGAAAGAGAGTTGAAGGACTAAATTATGATCCGTTCACTATTGCAAGCGAGATGACGCGTGAAATGACACTCTTGTGCATCACTTATTTCTTACTAACTAATACTGACATAAATATTATTTACTTAATTAGAAAACAAATGATTCATATTGTTGTTATTATCACTTGTGAAATTATGAGTAGCATTTCTCATGGACATTGGATTGCCTTCGTGGTGGATGGATTAGCCAGTCAGCGTAAGGACTCGCTGACTGCCCAGGGTGCGCCGGGCGTGTAGTGACTAAAGCGACAAACTAGTAGCTTAATTCTGGGCCGAAACGATTTAGATTCCCGAAGAAGAACATTTCTCATTAAAATAAAAGTAATACAAGAACTGATGACAATACCTGTGTACGCTTAACGCTGCACTAGACCTGCAGCTGTGCGTACAGCTCCAGTGCCGAACGGAGAACCTGGTATTCAGGCTTATTCACTATCACTTGTTATTTTTCGTGTCTGCCTGGCACCACCCAGTCCCTTTCAGGATTATGTCTGTAAGTAGAATAAATGTGTTCATATAATAAGGTACAGGTTGTTGTATTGTGATGCGAAGGAGTGAGGAAAAGGTTGAGTATGAATGTAGATGGCTTTAGGAGTAGAGTAAGACCTAAGAAACGGTGGATGGACTGTGTGAAGGATGATATGGCTAGAAAGGAGGTGACAGCTGAGATGACGAGAAATACAGAAGTATGGAAGAAGAAGACATGTTGCGCCGACCCCAAATAAATTGGGATAAGGGCAGGAGAATGATGAGTCAGTGCCCCGAAAGGCTGAACCAGTCTAACCAAGGGTATCCTAATACCCAGTACTAACTGGGTTGTGGAGGTCAGATAGATAGTCGCTCCATGTAAAATACAGGTATTCAGCTGCATCCAGTGAGACTGAAATACAACTTGATATATCTATATAAATAAAGAGAGAAGTCCTGACTGACTGACTCATCAACGCCCAGCCCAAACCCTTGAACCTAGAAAGCTGAAATTTTGCGCAGACGTTCCCTTTATAATGTAGACAAGGAATAAGAAAAGATTTTTCGAAATTCAACCCCTAAGAGAGTTAAATAGGGGATGAAAGTTTGTATGGAAAATTTACATTTTCACGCGGGCGAAGCCGCTGGCAAAAGCTAGTATTAAATAATAATAATTTTTTTATTGATTCTTGTACAATTATTTTAAAACACGAAGTTTTGATTTTGAATTCACTGTCGGTTCTTTGATTTTTACACTTAGTATTTAGTATACAACTTACCTACTTAATCATTCCGAATTGTTTTTAAACATAATTATAAGTTGTTTATATTTTTGTAATCACGCACTCAGTGTGGCGTGACTGCTGATAGGGATAAATGGAAGAAAAATATCTGTTACGTCTAATTCCAGTAATAAAGACAAAAACATGATAACGAGTGTAATGACCCAACCACACGGCGTATTTTAAACGCGTAGACGTCGCGCGTTCCTGAAACGCGCGTCGTTTGCACCGTAGATGGCCGATTTTTGCAGTTTTATCTTCGATCGTACTATTATTGATCGAAGTGTTTTATCTAGAGATTCAAACACGCGTATAACGCGATAGAACGCGCGTGTGAAACTCGTTTGAAGCGCGTACAAAGGGTCGGGTTGGGATCGCTCTATAGCTGCGCGTATACGCGTGTTTCACGTTCGCCCCGCCCGTGTGCTTAGGTTACAAGGTTGCATGCGTATACGCGCTTCATGTGCGCAGCGTCTGCGAGTTTTAGATACGCCGCCGTGTGCTAGGGGTCTTAGTAATACCGACTTTATTCAGGGGACCTATGGATGGAAGAAATAGATTATCAAGACTTTTATATGAAGACTTTCCATGACACGGTAAGAAATTAGAACAGTAAAGGACCATGGGTACTTGGGGCTATATTTATAATTGCCTTAATACTCAGGACAGTGATGCCAAATAATAGGTAATGTGTATATGCAATTTTATAGATTTCGAGCTCAGTTTAAATCTAACGAAAATGCCAATTGCCATCAACCGGGCACAAATCCGAACTTCAGGGCTGCTACTGAGAAATTCCTGACTGAGACACCAGTAACCGTTTGCCCAACCCAGGAATCGAACCCCAGGATCTCATGCTCAGCAGTCGCAGCTTGCGACCACTTGAAGAATCAGATAACAAAAAAAAATACACATACTGTACACAGAATATAAAAAATATTATTAGGAATCAGAAGTGAAATACGTGAACAAAATAAACAATGTTTAATATCTTTTGAATTACACTTTTACAAAAATATCAAGACAAACATTTTAAACAATAATCAAATAGAAATAGCACTAGCAAATGGAATAATCAGTACACGAGCAAAAACATAAACCAAAATTAGCAAGCACACGAATTCACACGATAATAGTCGGGTAGCAAGTCCTTTCCGAGCGCCGTCCAAGCAAAAAGTGACCGTTGCACCGCCGCTCGCCTCGTTTTATGAACTTCTGTCGGTTGCCGCACGTCGACCGGACGCTAACCGCACGGCTACTGGCTGATGGCGTGACTTTGAGCCAACACGGCCTCTCCTGACGCTCTGGCGTCCTCGTCAGCTTCCAACAAGGCGGCTGAGTCTTCGCTGTCTCCTTGATAGCGTGTCTCACAACGCCAGTGGGGCGTGCTGGCACGGGGGAGTGCCACGCACAACTACGCCTGTGGGGCGCGCTGGCACAGTGGAGTGCCGCACACAACTGCGCCTGTGGGGCGCGCTGGCACTGTGGAGTGCCGCACACAACTGCGCCTGTGGGGCGCGCTGGCACTGTGGAGTGCCGCACACAACTGCGCCTGTGGGGCGCGCTGGCACCGTGGAGTGACGCGCTTAACACGTCAGTAGCGCGCTTAACACGTCAGTAGCGCGCTGGCAGCCTGGAGCGACGCGCTTAACACGACAGTAGCGCGCTGGCAGCCCGGAGCCACGCGCTGTACACGCCAGTAGGGCGCGCAGTCGGCCTGCAGCGACGCGCTCGGCCTGCAGCGAGGCACTGGGCTTCAGCGAGGCGCTCGGCCTGCAGCGAGGCGCTCGGCCTGCAGCGACGCGCTCAGCAACGTCAGAAGGCGCGCTCGGCAACGTCAGTAGGGCGCGCAGTCGCCTTGCAGCGACGCGCTCAGCAACGCCAGTTAGGCGCGCTCGGCAACGCCAGTAGGGCGCGCAGTCGCCTTGCAGCGACGCGCTCAGCAACGCCAGTAAGACGCGCTGGCACCCTGCAGTGACGTGCACGTTCACGGCGTCATTGTGGCAAAGCCCTGGCAACCACTGCTAAGGCCAAGCAGCGTTGCGTTGCGTCCATCCTTGTGTAATGGTTACTCTGCAAACAAACAAATTTACATAAGAATTTTGTTCCGCTCGATCACTCCTGACCAAACTTTAGTTCCATTGGGTGGCACCAAATTAGATTCTCATTAATTAAATCAAATGTACTGGAAATTATCGAAAATACAACACTCAACTACCTTGAGTCATATACCATGGTCGTTCACACCAACCTTAAAAATTCTATTGCAACAAAAACTGCTGAAATCATCGAGTAAAACCTTTAACACCAAGGCTCTCTAACCGAGTAGTACAACAAGAGAGTAATCTCATTCATTAAGGAACATTTAAGTCGAGAATCAAATTCAAAGAAACATTCACCAAACAAAACTTGTCAGACAAGAATACCAATAGGCACATAGGGATGTATTATAAGCACATTGTTAGCATATCACACAGACTTCTTCCACAACACTGTAGGCATAGGCTCCAAGTTTGCATACCCCTCAGATGTCGACTTCCACACACACACTGTAGGCATAGGCTCCAAGTTTGAATACCCCTCAGATGTCGACTTCCACACACACTGTAGGCATAGGCTCCAAGTTTGCATACCCCTCAGATGTCGACTTCCACACACACTGTAGGCATAGGCTCCAAGTTTGCATACCCCTCAGATGTCGACTTCCACACACACTGTAGGCATAGGCTCCAAGTTTGCATACCCCTCAGTGGCTGATGACATAGACACATTGTTAGCGTATCACACAGACTTTCACACACGCAGCTGAGGTCACGCGCTTGACCAAACCACACGTTCATAAGTAATGGTTACTATGCAAAGAGACAAATCTACGACAGAACCTGACCGAACATCCATTAGGTCCTACTCTCGTTGATAAAATCAAACGCGGCTAAACTGGAAATTATCGAAAATACAACAATCAACCACCCTGGGTCATGATCAATCTTAAAAACATTATTGCGTCAAAAAAAAATGCCAGGTTCACAAAAATCATCGAGTAAAACCACAGATCTCTAACTGACTAGTAAACAAGTCTATCTCTCGTGTGTATCACTATTTGACTTAACACTACGGTCTTTCCAGACCCTGACCTCAACCAAAGCTAAACGCACAACGCACAACATACAACAAACACACCCACTGTCTACTCGAGTTTCCTCAAAAACCTTCAATTTTAATCGGACTACGACTACACAATAATTACTGGTACTGTCTAACACAATACAGCCGATAGAATCTCTTGGTTTGCAACCACAACTTTACTTCATCAAAATTCTTATAAACATCAACTGATACGTAACTCATTGGCATCTTTCTTAGCCTATCATGTGTTTTATAAAGCAAAACTTCTATAATAAAGCAAAACTTATCAGACTTTACAGTGCACCTGTATACGGCCTACGTCTTCACACGAAAACAACCTATGACCATGATTCGAGTTTGATGTGCCAACAACTGCACTTTTTGGTTTCAAATATACGGAAAACAAGACTTTTGACTGTATTTTGTTTTGTTCATAATTGCGGCTTTTATTTGAGCATCAGATATCACAAATCACAACGTTGCCTCACACCAGGAATTTCTCCTGTATCGTGGGTACCTTCACAAATATTTAAACTCACATACCTTGTGTATGTGATACCCGACTTAAAAAAAAAAACTATTGTAGGTCATACAGATACTTGTACTCGTAACGTCATTATAGCACAGTGACCATATCGACTTCACGCGGACACAATGACCGAAATTCGTGTTTAAAATGAGTCCACGTGCTGTTATTGGTCAACCAATCGTTAAGCGACGTATTAGCACCACCATGTAAATAACCACCAATGCGTCCGAGGCATTGCCAATCACCCCAGTGACCTTATAAACACACACATAACATCACGCCTGCAATCCCCGAAGGGTTAGGCAGAGGTACCCAGTATACCCACATTTCGCCAGTTATGTTAAGACATAAGCTTAACCATGTAACAGGGGTGAGCCCATTGTCACCAACAGGGCACAAATCTAGAAAATAGCACTTTGCCCGACCCGGGAATCGAACCCAGAACCTTCATGCTCATAGTCGCGCTTACGACTACTAAACCAACGAAATATTAAAATGGTTCGATCTTACTTGTATCAGGAACGAAAGTAAACCAATCCTGTCCGGAGCGTCGCCTCAACCGCGAGAGCGGTTACACAGGACTTCGCGTCCTCACGCGGCTCCTACGACGATCTCGTTCGCGCTTGGAACGGCGATCGGATCCCGAAACTTGCTACGTACGTGACCTTCCACTTCGCTTATGGTGGCTACAAGATCGCTTAGAACGAGAGGCACTAGTTTTTGAACGCGAACAACTCGATCTATCCATTGCTAACTACTACCCGCTTTTATCTAAAATTAAAAGCCTGAAAACTAGTTTTTAACTTGTGGGCGAAAAGAATCCACTATCCCACTTCTGATATTAGGAATCAGAAGTGAAATACGTGAACAAAATAAACAATGTTTAATATCTTTTGAATTACACTTTTACAAAAATATCAAGACAAACATTTTAAACAATAATCAAATAGAAATAGCACTAGCAAATGGAATAATCAGTACACGAGCAAAAACATAAACCAAAATTAGCAAGCACACGAATTCACACGATAATAGTCGGGTAGCAAGTCCTTTCCGAGCGCCGTCCAAGCAAAAAGTGACCGTTGCACCGCCGCTCGCCTCGTTTTATGAACTTCTGTCGGTTGCCGCACGTCGACCGGACGCTAACCGCACGGCTACTGGCTGATGGCGTGACTTTGAGCCAACAATATATAATGCAATTTGCAATAATATTCTTAATCATAACTGACGTAATGTTGCTGTACTATTAGATACACTTCTGCCTAGCCATTTGAGGATCACAAGCGTGATGATAACTGAACTTAATTTTATTTTATTTTCAGGTGAATGATTCATGATCATGCCCTGGTGCGAAGTTCTCAGCTGAGAGCGCTATTAACAGAATTTCTTGTGACACAAAGTCTCTTTTCACAAAAAATAATATAATATCTTCCGATTCGTATTCTAAAAAATCTAATGAATTGCAAAGGTGGATCAGCCAATTGTTGTAACTGACTGTACAAGTTTGACAATTAGCATGTATAAACCTATTGTTAGAAAAACAAAATACGTAAAATATTAATAAATATGAAAAACTTAAACTTTCCATAAAACAATTACGATGTTCGCGTTTGTGTAACTAAAACTTTATGTTGGTTTTTATCCTTCGTAGATAGACGGTTCTTGTTCTTCCAAGCACTTATTACAATCAGATAACCTATTTACAAACTTTTCCGATAGAACTCAATGTAATGCTCTCAAAACATGTCCTGATGGATGCATTAGGTAACATGGGTCATAGAGGTATTTAAGTAAAATGATAACAATAATTATCAAATGACGGAGTTATGCCCAAACAAACATAAAAAAATTAAAAAAATACAAACATCAGAATTGAGAACCTCCTTTTTTTTTAGAAGTCGGTTAAAAAGTAGGTAAAGCATTTCTTTCGGAAAATATTATTGAAAAAGTAGCGACTTTGACCTCCAAGCCACGTTTCCACTAGGCAACATTTGACGCGCGACACGTGACGCTCAACATGTACGGCAACACTGCACAACAGCGCGCGACGGTACCAGCTGGCGCGCAACATTGTAATGTAGTAGATGCGTAGACAGACAACGTTGTTCAACAAAAGTTCCGCGCTGACTTTCAACATGTTGGGCAACATGTTGCGCGTCAATTGTTGCCTAGTGGAAACGCGGCTTTAATATCTCTGTAACTAGAACGTACAACAAGGTGCAACTGTCCCACTCCTGGGAAAAACCTCCCCATTCCTTCCATTTTCTTCGATGTTGCGCTTCTTCTCGAGATTTAACAAGAAAGCCGTTTTTTTAGGGTTCCGTACCATCGCCTACAATAATGCATGGGAAGTTCAGAAAAAATACCGTGTGAAGCAAGAAATGACGCCACCTGGCGTAAATAAGTACTCGATTAGCAACATTGATTATATTGTTGATGCTACACTAACTAGAGGGCGCTCACGCTGTATAAAATGTTCATGTAGTTTCTTTTTCTGTATTTTACATTCAAATAATTTATAATCAATTATTTCTATTATATAAATTTATTCCCAACTACCTACTATGTTTGTTTAAATTGAATATTATTATCATTTTATAACTAGGTATCTGATTTTAATTATCTATGTTTTAGTTTTCAAACTTGAGGGTAGGTCGAATATGAATTCATAAATAAATTTGTAGGTAGTAGAAATAATTAGATTGAAGATTTAGATGAGTTATGAGTAAGACTAAGCTCAATTGATTGTTCGTTATGTTTGTTTCGATTACCTCATTCGAGTGTGTTTAGCTCAGTTTTATTTTAATTTAGGTGAATTAACTTATTTCATCAAAATGAGTACTCGTTTTATTGTTTTCTTTACAAGAGCTCAAATAACTGATTTGCAAAATCAAGGCAAAAACTTATCGACACTCGAAACTTGTCGACTTATCTTATTGTTAACGTAAGTAGTTTAGATTTCAAAATTTTTATAAGAAAAAAAAAATGTTTTAGTTACGTCTAATACTACTTAATAAATAATCATTATTGCGTGTTATTATATTTCTGTTATAATTATTGTTGCAGAGAAAAACAGCTTTGTTCTATTGGTACGACGATTTGAAGACGAGGGATCTTTGCAACACCATCAAAGAACTAGTAGACCACGGCTCATAAACACATTACAGCGTCAAATCGTGTTATGAGAGTATGAAGAAAATGGATTCCTGCCGATGACCGACTATGCTGCTTTATATGACTCAAGTGTTGACAATGCCCGTCGTGCTCTTATAAGTGAAGAGCTGCATTATAGGAGGCATGTTGTGAAACCCTGGCCCACAGAAAACCATTAAAGGACAAGATTACAGTTCGCTTTGGATCATGTTAACTTTGATTTGAGTAACTTTTAAGTCCAGTGAACACGGACGCTTATGTTTGTGGTGTAGAAATATTACGTGATAAACAAGTGGTTATGTGTGTCCAATATGCTGGTCATATTGCAGTGAACGTGTGGGGATAGATAAGTGTTGCCGATCCAGGATTTATATTTCATAATACTTAAAAATAATATTACTTAACTTTAGTACTTATTTTTTATATTAACTGGAGACCGGGGTATTATAACCTATTACGACTGACTGTTATTATAACCTATGACTTACGTATTTTTAATAACTAAAA
Organism: Diarsia mendica; assembly: GCA_949316265.1. NCBI lineage: Eukaryota > Metazoa > Arthropoda > Insecta > Lepidoptera > Noctuidae > Diarsia > Diarsia mendica. The sequence continues at coordinate 19,636,518 of OX438899.1, forward strand.
AAAGTCAAACAATTTTTTTTTTTTTACATTACATAAGAACCTTTTCGTAAGTTTTTGTGCAATTGTATAGCTGTTATCCTACCTATTTAATTCATTTAATTTAACTTTTCACTTTTGTGATAAAATAATCCGGTCTCCTGTTTGTCTTTGTTGAGGTTACAAAAGCTTCAATCCTCTTTCCGATTTTGGAAACGAATACTTAAGCTATGGCCTCAATAAGAAGTTTTATATAATATAATAATGTTGAACGATAATAAATGTCTGTTTTTGAATAATAAACTGTAAGAAATAAACCTCTAAAATTTGTGTGTTTTTTTGTTTGTCTCCGTTCATCCCTGTTGCTAACTACTACTAACTCGAATATTATATTTTTGAATGCTATGCGCACTTATTAGCTTAATGAAAACATTCCGTATGGTTTCTTTCGTATTTTTTTATCATTTAACTTCTCACATCCAACCTAATACGTGTTTCCTAACTTCTTACTTACCTAACCTATTCCCAAGTCAAAGTTCATTTTTTTCTATATCTCAACAGAATAGTTTACATTTAGTTAAGACTAAGTTATAAAAATCTACCTCCATTTTATTTCACCTACAGGTGACACCGGGTAATCCGGATATTGTCATTGCGGAAAGTAAAAACTTTAAAGGTTTAATTTCTTATTATTATTTAAGTAGGAATTACAAATAAAATTTCTGTGAGGTAGAAACAGAAATAAAACTTATGCCACCTACAAGTGACACTGGGGATTGAAGAGTTTAATATCACAGTTGTGCAGAAACCAAACGCCAACTATTAATTATTTTCGAAAATTTGATTTCTACCTTCACAGAAAAATAGGCCCTAAGGTATCCATGCACTTTTGTGGGCGACTGTACCTCAAAAGGAAAAAACAGAACCCTTATAGGATCACTCGTGTGTCTGCTGGTTCGATAATCCTAAGAGGTAAGTGTTTTGCTTATTCCTGATTTATATTATAAACTAGCTGAACCCGCGCATGCGTTGCAATGCTTTTTTTCCTACTTACCTACCATCCTACCTACTATCCTACCTACTACTACCCTACCTACCACCCTACCTACTATCCTACCTACTATCCTACCTACTACCCTACCTACCACCCTACCTACTACCCTACCTACTACCCTACCTACTACCCTACCTACTACCCTACCTAGTACCTACTACCCTACCTACCACCCTACCTACTTCCCTACTTACTACTCTACCTACCTACTACCCTACCTACCTACTACCCTACCTACCTACCTACTACCCTACCTACCTATAACTACCCTACCTACCTACTACCCTACCTACCTATTACCCTACCTACCTATTACCCTACCTACCTATTACCCTACCTACCTACTACACTACTTACTACCCTACCAACCACTTTCTCACCGTTAAAACCTTCTCTGGACTTCCACAAATAATTCAAGACCAAAATTAGCCAAATCGATCGAGGCGTTGTTGAGTTATGCGCTTACCAACACATTTTGCGATTCATTTTTATATTATAGACTAGCTGAACCCGCGCATGCGTTGCAATGCTTTTTTTCCTACTTACCTACCATCCTACCTACTATCCTACCTACTACTACCCTACCTACCACCCTACCTACTATCCTACCTACTATCCTACCTACTACCCTACCTACCACCCTACCTACTACCCTACCTACTACCCTACCTACTACCCTACCTACTACCCTACCTAGTACCTACTACCCTACCTACCACCCTACCTACTTCCCTACTTACTACTCTACCTACCTACTACCCTACCTACCTACTACCCTACCTACCTACCTACTACCCTACCTACCTATAACTACCCTACCTACCTACTACCCTACCTACCTATTACCCTACCTACCTATTACCCTACCTACCTACTACACTACTTACTACCCTACCAACCACTTTCTCACCGTTAAAACCTTCTCTGGACTTCCACAAATAATTCAAGACCATAATTAACCAAATCGATCGAGGCGTTGTTGAGTTATGCGCTTACCAACACATTTTGCGATTCATTTTTATATTATAGATTTATAACACATGTAAGTCAAGTAAATCGTTAGTTACAAAAAATAATCGGTTGCACCTTGTATTTAATTATTGTTTCCTCTTTTATCACTACAATAGTTGATTGTTATATCTAAATAAATCAGGGTCAGTCATTAGTTTGTAACACTATAATTAACACTGGATTTTAACTATTAAAAATAACTAAGTAATAAGGAAAACTACGCGCCTTTATTACGTGTAAAAATATTGATATCTCAGAACTTTATGTGCAAAGTAAAGAAAAACGGGTTCTGTTTGGGCTTATTAAAAAAACATGGTAGTAGCATATATAATAACGAAAATAAAAGGAAAACTATCACAGGTAAGTAGGTTTTACAAGCTTACGAGTAATAGTCGACCAACTTATAAAATGTACTTGTTATTTATATTTTCCTATATCATAATGTATGGAAGCGCAGGTCATAAAACTGCAAATGTAAGTTTTTTTTTAATTTTACGATAAAAATCATCGTTCGGAGGTAGGTAGGCAGAGTGTTTAATCAGACAATTACGGAACCCTACATTGTGTGTGGTCTGACATGCACTTGGCCGGTTTTTATTGTCGTTTTGGTGCGGAACCCTTCATGCGCGAGTCCGGCTCGCACTTGGTCAGTGTTTTCCTTACTTTTGTGTTTAAGTGGCTTAAAATAATACCTATAAAAACACATATACTAACTATATAATATTATTTAAACTCAGTATTAATACATCGTGTCAGTCATTCTTTGATAGTGCACAAATGATCACGACCATGAATCTCTTACTTATATTATTTGTTGTGTTCACTGTACTCAGTGGTATTGTACTGACAGCTCCAGGTCAAATACTTAATGCTTTCTATTTTCCTTGTAAGCCTGGCACCATCCGAACTCTTTCAGGAAAATGTCTGTAAGTAAATACACACATCAAAAGTGTCTAGGGATCAACATATATTTTTGCAATAACTTTTCTCCTGATTGATATTAATTAAAATTTTCTTTAAGGATTCATCAAATAAAGTGTTTTAGTTTGTCACAGTAACGATAAACCAAGTCACCTTTGAATTAATAAAGAAATTTGCCATTTTCCTAATAAAGGGATTTTTGACATTTGAACCACTAACATTAAAGTTCGAAAAAAAGACTGAAATAACAGTTTTCTTTAAAGTTTTATTGGGTAACTTAAACAATTAATAATCCGTGTTTCTACCGCGAACACTAACAACACAAGAACATCGGTTTGGCATACTCAAAATGAGTTCATCCAAATCACGCTGTGGAATGGCCGCCCATGTTTGTTGCAACAACAAAAAAAGGTCTTCTTGCGACTGGATACCCTCCATATTCGGCAGAGCTCTTCTCTGTAGCATATCCCATGCATGCTCAATCGGGTTCAAGTCTGGCGACTGAGCAGGCCAGGGCAGGACATTGATGTTAGCTGCGGCGAGAGTCTGTCTTACAACTCTTGCGGTGTGCGGTCGTGCATTATCATGCATTAACTGAAATAAGGGACCGATTTGCACTTGTAGAGGAACGATGACGTCTGATACAATCGTCTCAGCATAAATTTGAGCGTTGAGGTTGCCTCTGATCCAAATCAACTCAGTTCTTCCGCCGATCCAAATACCCGCCCATACCATGATGGTTCGTTTGCTTTTCGTGGCGTTTCGTGTGCTTTTCTGATGAGTCTCGTTTTGGTATGAGACCGGATACAAGACGTATACGACACTGGAGAACCCCTGGACGCCAACAGCGATTAAAATCCTGCCAGGAAGTCCATCCTTATAGTGGTGGAACCATCATGGTATGGGCGGGTATTTAGATCGGCGGAAGAACTGAGTTGATTTGGATCAGAGGCAACCTCAACGCTCAAATTTATGCTGAGACGATTGTATCAGACGTCATCGTTCCTCTACAAGTGCAAATCGGTCCCTTATTTCAGTTAATGCATGATAATGCACGACCGCACACCGCAGGAGTTGTAAGACAGACTCTCGCCGCAGCTAACATCAATGTCCTGCCCTGGCCTGCTCAGTCGCCAGACTTGAACCCGATTGAGCATGCATGGGATATGCTACAGAGAAGAGCTCTGCCGAATATGGAGGGTATCCAGTCGCAAGAAGACCTTTTTTTGTTGTTGCAACGAACATGGGCGGCCATTCCACAGCGTGATTTGGATGAACTCATTTTGAGTATGCCAAACCGATGTTCTTGTGTTGTTAGTGTTCGCGGTATAAACACGGATTATTAATTGTTTAAGTTACCCAATAAAACTTTAAAGAAAACTGTTATTTCAGTCTTTTTTTCGAACTTTAATGTTAGTGGTTCAAATGTCAAAAATCCCTTTATTAGGAAAATGGCAAATTTCTTTATTAATTCAAAGGTGACTTGGTTTATCGTTACTGTGACAAACGAAAACACTTTATTTGAATCCTTAAAGAAAATTTTAATTAATATCAATCAGGAGAAAAGTTATTGCAAAAATACAAATATGTTGATCCCTAGACACTTTTGATGTGTGTATATTATTATCACTAAGTATATATTATAAAACAAAGTCATCTGATGCGTCTGTCTGTCTGTTCGCGATAAACTCAAAAGCTACTGCACCGATTTTCATGCTGTTTTTCTATTTCGCATTCGTGTTTTTTATAGACCTAATGTCGAGCGGATTCGCCATTTTACTTTTTGTAAAATTATTTAATGACCTTGTATAGTTTATAGTTTTTGGAAATAATAAACTATGTATATAAATGTGTTTTATTAGCGTATGTAACCGTTGCCAGGGATTAATGGAAGAACACGCCACGGTTGGCGCAGTGGCTGAGCGATTGGACTGCTGCGCTGTGTGTCGAGGGTTCGATCCCCGCACGGAACAAATATTTGTAAGGCCTACAGATAGTTGTTTCGGGTCTGGGTGTGTTTGTGTATGTGAGTTTAAGTGTTTGTAAACGCACCCACCATACAGGAGTATTACTTGTGTGGGGTAACGTTACTTTAAAAAAAAAAAAAAACAGTCAGGAAGGTGTTAGTGATACAGACTTATTTTTCAGGCCAACAATGGAAGAAATTGATTATCAGGAAATCTTTTATTAGACTTTCCAGGACGTGGTAAGTAATTAAAACAGTAAACAACTATGGGTACTTTGTACTAAAATCATAAGTGCCCCAACACTTGACAGTGATGCCAAATATCTAGTAATTATAGTGCTCGGAGCTCGGCTCGGAGTTTCCTTGCGTGATCGAATCAGAAATGAGGACATCCGCATGAGAACCGACGTAGCCCGAAGAATCGCCAGACTCAAATGGCAATGGGCAGGGCACATTCGCAGAACGGATGGCCGATGGGGCCGAAAAGTTCTGGAATGGCGACCGCGAACCGGAAGACGTTGCGTTGGAAGCCTCCCACTAGGTGGACCGACGACCTGGTGAAGGTTGCGGGGACCCTCTGGATGAGAGACACACGGGACCGGTCAATGTGGCGACACCTGGGGGAGGCCTATGTCTATGGTCTATGGCCTGAAATAATGATGATGATGATAGTGTATGCCTAAAAAATCAAAAGATCTCCGTTGTAAGCATAACCCAATCTTCATTAAATTTTTGTAATATAACATAACAAAATACAAATACAAATACAAAAATGTTTTATTTCTTATTACACGTTGTACATATATTATACAGTTGGTGGCGTCTCCTTTTAAGCATATAGATGCCTGTGCCAGGAGGCGCCGCTCTTTTATATCTTACTATTAGTGTAACAAGTTATTACAGAAGTTAAAGTCAAAGGTTTATGAATTTATTATTTCTATTCAGTCTGTTGGTGTGTGTGTGTATTTGTGTGCGTGCGTGCATGTTTTATGTGTGTGTGTGTGTGTGTATGTGTAAGTGTGTGTGGTTGTATTATACGGAAAGGGTTTTACCTTATATTTACTAGAATATTCTCAACTTCATCGTAACATAAATTGTTCAACCACTTAATTAGCAACGATTTGCATTCTTTAAACGGTTTTGTATGTATATCTATTTGTTTATTTATTTTATTATATAAGAAAGACGAGCGTTTGTCGTACTGAATATTTGCAAATTCTGTTCTTACAAAAATAGTGGGAGCAATATTATGTTTCCTTCTTCTAGCTAATACATTAAGATCTAAGGGTAGGGTTTTATGTTTTTTTAATACTATCTGCATAATGTATAACTTTCGGACTGATAATAGATTACTTGTTTGGTATAGTTCATAGGTGTGAAAAGTTCTTTTTTTGAAGTACATTACTTTTATTAATGTCCGTTGCGCTCTTTCAACATCAAGAAAACGTGTTTTACGCGCGCCCCCCCAAATGGAGATACAGTATATTATTACAGATTGAACTAGAGCTATATACACTTCATTTAGAAGATTTTTTGCAAAGCCAGTCTTTGGGACTATGTGTCGTAATGTTTTAAAAATCCAAATAAATTTTCGTATTCTCGCAGTAATTTGTTCAATTTGAGGATACCAGGACAGGCTTTGGTCCAACATTATACCTAAGTACTTGACGTGGTTAACTTTATTGATGGTTGGACAATTGCAGTCGTAATCAGCCGTCTGCCTACACTCATGTATTTTAATGTTGAAATTAGGTTCTGGTTGGACATTTTTATAAATGGAGAAACAAATATAATTAGTTTTGCTCGTGTTTAACGTAAGGAGATTTGTTTTTAGCCATGAAGCCACTTGCAACATACCTTTTTCGGTGTTGGTTTTTTTTTCAGACCAGGTTGAACCAGTGAAAACAATTGCGGTGTCGTCAGCATACGAAAATATTTTAGCTTTATTGATTGACATATTACATAAGTCGTTAATATATATCAGGAATAAGGTAGGCCCCAGAACGCTTCCCTGGGGTACACCGCATGTTACGTCGACGTCCTCGCTGACAAAATTATCGAGCTTAACCTTCTGTTTTCTATTTGTCAAGTAATCGGTGAATAAAGCTAGTTGTGTATCTCTAATACCAATTTTTTCTAACTTTTGGACCAGAATGGGGATAGAGACCGTGTCGAAGGCCTTTTTTAGGTCTATAAAAACTGATAAACACCTAGTACCTTTGTCGAGTTCTTTTGTTAGTACTGTTGTTAAAGACGTGATAGCGTCTTCCGTGGAAATACCACGTCTAAAGCCAAATTGAAATGGAGATAAAATGTTGTTAGTTTGAAGATAGCTTAATAATCTGGAATTTAGAAGTTTTTCTAATATTTTGGCTATAACAGGAATAACAGAAATTGGCCTATAGTTATTAACGTCACCCTCCTGCCCACCTTTGTATATGGGGGTTATTATTGATTTCTTTAAAGAGTTAGGGAAGGTGCCTTGTTTAAAACAAATGTTAGCTAAATGAGTTATAATTGGAGTTATTTCATGCTTTACATGTTTAAGGTAACTAGTGGAGATATTGTCCCATCCTGGGGCACTATCAGATTTTAGAGAGATTATTATACTATTTACTTCGTTGATATCTGTATCGAGCAGAACAAAAGATTTAGAGAGACTAGGTAAGGAACGTAAGTATTGATTTAGCTCATTCTGGGTTATGGTTTGTTGGATGTCATTTGCCAGTTGGTTACCAATATTAGCGAAATATTTATTAATGAAGTTTGCTGATTCCGTAGGTGATGCTTTTAGATTAGTTAATTCGGTATTAGTTCTAGTAGATTTATTTGTATATGTGATAGTTTTCAGGTTTTTCCAGAGTTGTTTGTTGTTGTTTAACGATTTGTTAATAAGGTTTCTTTCGTATTTTCTTTTTAGTTTTTTTATAAGGTTGTTGCAATGATTTCTGTAACGAGCATATGTAATTTTATTTATTTCATTATGGGGATCGTCTCGGGATTGTTTTTGGAGCTTATTACGATTTTTTATACATCTTAGTATGCCTTCAGTGATCCAGGGCTTAATCATTCGTTTACTTTTCGGGATCTTGTGACTTGTAGTATTTATTTTTATTGACTCAATAAGAACTTGTGTTAAACATTCAGTTATGTAATTAGGGTTATCACTAAAAAGTAATACCGATAGATTTTTTTCTTTTAAATATTGCAAGGCACTTTCAAAATCAATTTTGGTAATAGTTGTTGGTGTAGATTGGTAAAGTTTAGTTTTAGATAACGATAGAAAGGTGGTACGGTGGTCTGTAACGGTAGTGCGTAGGATGGCGATGAAAGCGGAATGCCGTTTCCTATTTATTTTTAACATAAAGTGATCAAGACAATTGGTTTCCCTTGTAGCTAAGGTGTGACCAGAGAGAATACCATGACCCGATAACATATCCAGGTATGAAGTTCTATTTTTAAACTCATATGCTTGTTCAGTGTGTTTAGGCCTTATGTTGATATTGATGTCACCAGCAACTATAATATTTCGTTTTTGAGAATTTAGGTTGTCTAAATGGAGTGCCAAAGAATTTATAAAAGGTTCCGCGTTAGTGTGTGATGGTGAACGATAAATAGCTAAAATCACATTATTATATATATTTAATTGTAGGCATGATGAGTGGCTTATGCTTAATTCTGTGACACTGGCTTTTAAGGTGTCTTTGATATATACTACAACGCCGTCATTTTGATTTAGTTGACGCGTTGTAGTGTAGGAGCGATACTTGGATAATGTCGGTATGGGTTTATTTGGATCAAGTCGGCATTCAGTCAGAATTATTACGTCTGTTTCAAAATTGAAATAAGACATATTTAGTATAAAGTCATCGAAGTTGCAATATATGCTCCTAATATTTTGGGAAATTATGGTAAAGTCACTTTTATTTGTGTTATAGTTGTGAGCGAGTTCACTACAATCGCATTCTATCGATCTTGCAATACTCAAATTATCGATGTCATTTAAAGTTTGTAGAAGATCACCCATTATTGTGTTTTATTAAATACGCGGTACATTTTAAAATCGGGTAATATTTATATATGGCGTTTGAAGCCGTAAGAAGTAAGAACACAAGCCATATTATGTGTAATAGTATGAGTTTGTGAGATGTATAATAATTATTTTGTAGTAATATTATTTTTTTGTAAATATTGATCAATGTATTTTTAGTTAATAATATTTTTTTATATCTATATATTGTAATGTTTAGTTTACAGTAAATCCTGTAATGAATTAAAATTGGCTTGAAAGTAAATAAATTTTTAGGTCTATAATATGTATAATAATGATAGTAAGTGTGTGTGTTTGTTTGTGTTTTTGGAGTGATAGGAAATAATGTATTTATTGTGAGTGTCGAGTAGGTGTAACAGACTTTACATACCCAGTTTGAAAAGCACAGAAAATAACCAGAAGAGCGGTGAGAACAGTATTGAAGTTCGTTATGGTAATTTAGTCATTGATGGATTATCAGCTGTTGGATTTGTGCTTCGCTTTTGATTATAATGGATGGAGAGTCGTCTTCTCTTTTGAGATATACCCGTCCGTATGCAGTCCAGCAGTATTTATATGATTTTGACTTCACGAGGTCACGTGCGAGGAAATGTAGGCGTGCAGCCTTTGCAGTAAGTTGCTCAGTGATAAAAATAGGTGTATCCTCGTTTGTGCGCATGTCCAGGTGTTTGGCACAAAGTTTTGATTTTTGTTTAATGTTGAATGCCTTACAAGATCTCAGAATGCTGTTCTTTATCAATGTGGAGTTGGTTTCCACTACAATTGGTGTGTTATTTGCTTCTTTCTTTGAACGTACTCTGTATATATCACGGATAACCGTCTTGTCGATCGGACACCCCACTGAGTTCGCCAGGCTTGTAACCATATGAATTAGATCGTCTTTGGTTTCGTTTGACTTCTTCGGTGCGTTTTTTATTTCAAAATTGGCCTTTCTGCTGTCCTGCTGCATAATTTCCATTTTATCTTCCAAAATAATAATATATTTTTTATCCTCTTTTATTTTGTCCTCTAACGATTCGATTTTTTTCTTAAATTCTTCGTTTTGAGCCATTAAAAAGGCCATAGAACTTTCGATATTACAACTTGATTGTTGTATTCCTTGCAGAATTGTTGCATTTTTATTAAATTCTTGCTCTTGGGCTTTCATCATCGAAGAGATCATAGTCTGCATCTCTTCCTTAAATTTAGCGAAATCTTCAACAAGATCTTCCTCTCGTCTTCTTCTTTTTGGTCGAGATGATACAAAGTTAGGAGGTGTTTTATTCTCCGGTTTCTGCAACCCAGCCCGGTCCAAATCCGTTTCCGACAGGGATTTATCTAAGTTGCTTCGATTCATTCTGCTGTTGTATATCGAGTCAACAAGCAAACGTAAACGTAAACAATATCCTTCCGTAAACAGACGCGAGTCAGTACGGCGACAGTGTCGATGACACACACACAGAACAGGCACACTCACACAGCCTGCGTGCGGCTGATAACAGAGTCGGCGCAGGAGCAGGATGGCAACTGTTGAGGTGGTTCCTTGTCCCTCGCGGGTCGCGGGTGCGCGGGCGCACCTCCGCTGTGTATACGGTAGGTGTACGCGAGATTGAGTTTAAGTGGTCAGAGTTATGCGCTAATATCGGTTATAGCAAATTACTTATTTATGCGGAGCGCAGAGTGACACGTCCGTTCTCAATGCGAGTTTGGGCGAAAGAGGACACTTAGTACACAGAGGTGTACTTAATGATACACTCTCATTTCGCTAGTTATCTTAAAGTCCCATGTAATAGAGAGCGAGTCTGAGATTGCTATAAACTTCGTGGCCGCTACTGCGAAATTCCTGATTGAAAAACCCAATAACATTTTGCCAACTCAGGAGTCGAATCCAGGACCTCATGTTCAGCAGTCCCAGCGACAAAAAGAAGTCAAGGCAGATAACAAGAAAAAAATGTTTTTTTTTTAATATTTTTTTTTATTAAAAATGGGTTTGCTCTTGACTTCAATCTTGCCCTAAGGGAAGAGATGATATCGACGATGGAACGAGCTTTCCCAGAAGAAGCCTGTTTACTCGCGACTTAAATAGGTAGATTAGGGTTATATGAACTCGGAAAAACTCTCTCGCTCTTCACTATTTTAAAGGATCCATGAACTCCTGATTATTTAAAAAAATACTTCAAAGTGTTGGGCAGTTTTATATATAATATTACTAACATCAACACGGTCTAGGGATATTTTTAAAAAAGCGAATTACTATCAATGTGTTAATTATTTATATGACATGTATTGGTGCCATTAAAATAGGTGGACAAATTTTAACACAGCGTTCAGTACGTCTAACCAAACATATCCAAGTAAAAAAAACACTGATTAAAGTGATTTTTTTTTACATAAAATGTTAGGTGTATAACACTTTTAGTGTATTTTCGCTAGTTGTTTTATTTTCTTGTAAGTATCTAATGCGTTTTTATTATTTTCTTTTTTTACCATTGTTCTTATTTTGGTGGTCTGAATGATTCCTAAAATTTTGTCCACCTATTTTAATGGGACCTTATATATTTAAAATATACGTTATTTAATATTCTACCATTTTTTAATAATGGTTAAGGTACTGATTAAAATTTCAGGATTTTATGGAAAAAAAAATAAACATAGACGGAAACCGTATATGAATTAACTTTTAACTTGTGAGTAAAAACTGAAAAAAATAGAAAAATCATTTAATTTGTGTTTATAAACTTGAAGTTAGTAGTCTGAGAAAGCGCCCATGATGTTTATAACACATCGGCAACGATTCGGCATGCTCAGAACAAGGTTGTCAATGTCTTGCTGCGGAATATTGTCCCATGTCCTTCTGAGGTGCGCAAAAAGTTGATCTTCTGTAGCCAAATTTTCAGGAACTTCCTTCAGAGCTCTTCTTTGCAGCATATCCCACGCATGCTCAATGGGATTTAGATCTGGCGATTGAGCAGGCCAGTCTAAGGCCCTAACATTATGTGTATGTAACCAAGCTGCTACCGTTCTCGCCGTGTGTGCCCGGGCATTGTCGTGCATGAGCAGGAAATCTTGCCCCATTTGTGTTCTGTGGGGCAAGATTACGGGCCCCAGCACCTGTTGGACGTATCGTTCTGCCGTCATATTGCCCCGCACCCAAACGAGATCCATCCGTCCTCCAAGAAGAATTCCTGCCCAAACCATAATTGTTCCTCCTTGGTATGGGTGAACTTCCTGAGGGTTCTGGAGACGGCTCCATCGTCCAGGAACTCGCCAAACGCGCGTCCTTCGTGAATCTGGATGGAAGCCGAACCTGGATTCATCCGTGAACAGCACATTGGACCATTGCTCACGGCCCCAGTCCACGTGGTTCCGAACCCATTCTAATCGTCGTCCACGATTGCCTCTCCGTTAAGGTGGGACCCGGGGTGGTCTACGAGAGCGTAGATTGCTTTCATGCAGTCGCCTTCTTACAGTTTGGTCACTCACAAGCACTTGGTGTTCCACTTGCAGCCTTTGGACCAATTGAGTCGCCGTTGCATTTGGTTGAGCTCGCGCAGTAATTTGCAAAAATCGGTCTTGTCTGGGGGTAGTGATGCGACTTGGCCCCCGGTGCCTCTCCGCTACTTCACCTGTGGCACGATAGCGTGTCCACAATCTTGAAATTACATTTTGATGGGTCCCTATGGCCTCAGCAACATTACGCTGAACAGATCCAGCTTCCAGCATTCCCACAGCTCGTAACATCTCCGCCCTCGTCAAATGTCGGCGTTGCATGGCTACAATACCTCAATTTTAACTTTATCTTTCGTTTAAAAATAAAAAGCAAAATTAAAAATTTTGAAAAAACCCACGACTGTTAAAAATTAATTGAAAAAAGGATAAAATAACACAAAACACCCGCCTTAAAAAAACCCAAGAATGTCCGTCGGGGGCTGACATTAAATGAACTAGTTTTGCAATGTTCAGCTCCCGACGGACATTCTTGGGTTTTTTTAAGGTGGGTGTTTTATGTTATTTTATCCTTTTTTTTCAATTAATTTTTAACAGTCGTGGGGTTTTTCAAAATTTTTAATTTTGCTTTTTATTTTAAACTTTTTACTTTGATTAATTTTTTTATCTAAGAACATGCACAAATCAAACCTAAACCCATAACTGAAAACTGAATCAAAATCGGACTTGTAGTTTTGGAGAAAAATGGCAACTTTGATTTGCACAAAAAATGTTTGCTGCAGCGCCCCCTGGTGAGTTGTCACCGTAACACCTATCTAAGAACATGCACCAATCAAACCCGAACCCATAACTGAAAACTGCATCAAAATCGGACTAGTAGTTTTGGAGAAAAATGGCAACATGTATTTGCACAAACACACAAACAAACAACCTCTCACCCCAAACGCATATACCGTCTCCGTTCCGTCGTGGGTAATGAAAAAAAAACTGTAACTAAACGCTGAGACTAAACGTAATTCGTATTGTTTTTTAAATTTCGCACAAATGAAAATTCCCTCTCCTATACATCAAGACATTTTTATGCCACCGAAACAAAAGGATTTTCAAAAATTTGAATTTGGAATTAGTCTGAGATAAATTACAAACAAATCGGTGTATTAAAAATTCCAATACGGCCAGTACTTTTCGAGTTATTTAATTGAGTATGAAATATCCCTAGACCGTGTTGATGTGTGTATATAAAACTGCCCAACACTTTGAAGTATTAGTAGGTATTCGTTGGTAATTATTATGAGGTTTTCGTATTTCAGTCTGTTTGTATGTATTTAAATATCTACCTATTAGTTTATTTAATTATATCTATATATATATTATGTGTATTAGTATGCACCGATATATATAATATGTTTGCAAAATGGTATTATCCTTATTTATTTTTTTGTACTCAGTGCTGTCCTATTTGACCCTAAGGTTGACTGGTAGAGAATGCCTTGTGGCATTAAGTCCGCCTATGTAGGTACCACTCTTGTACAATCATGAAGTTTAAATAAATAAAAATCGACGTAGGCAGGGAATTCAAAATGATGAATGGAATGGTTTCATACTGTTAAATGCTGCAAATATTACTCTTATTCTTTATTGCACAGTATTTTTTTTTAACAATGGCGAGTGGGTTTTCTTACAATGAACCTAATTTTCTTTGATTTTCAGATCAATGATTCCTGATCATGCTCTGAAGTTGTAATCGGTGCAGAGAAACTATATTTTTGTTTGTTTTAAGAACCATGTAACAGCTGGAATACAATGAATAAAATGAAAAACACAAACGACCGTATATTTTTATTATTATTGGAACGTTTATTTTTTTGCATTTAACGCCATCTATTAGGAAGTAGCGGTGCGAGAGCAGCGGTGGCCCAGTGGTGGCAGCCCCGACATAAGAACAGTAGGTCGTGGGTTCGAACCCCGGCAGGCGCATTACTTTGTGTAATTTATTTCATCACCGTTGCTCTCAAAACGGTGAAGGAAAACATCGTGAGGAAACCGGCATGTCTTAGAACCAAAAAATTCGAAGACATGTGACATCTACCAATCCGCACTGGGCCCGCGTGGTAGATTATAGCCCATCCCCTCAAAGAGAGGAGGCCTTTTTTTTTTTTTTTTTTTTTGGTGGGTGGAAAATCATCGAATGACCCCCCCCGCTCTTGGGCAGAGCGAAGGGGAGTGTCAGACTTCTACTGACTAAAAACCGAACCCATGTTCCTTCTTTGCCCTTGCGCCGAGGCCACGTAATCTAGTACAAATACCGCGGCCCCGACAGGCGTCGGCCCTTGCGGGCCCCTCCTTGCTGACATCTCTTTGAGGCGCGCGTGGAACACGAACGCGCCGCCGACACGGTCTGTTGCCGTCATGACGACGGCCGGACGGCGAGCTAGCCCATTTACTCACCGTCCACAGGCCCGCGTCTACGGTGGCCGGAAGCCATCACGTGGCCCCCGACGCCCGGAGCGCCTTCCGCGCCTTCCGCGGCGGCTGGGACGTTGAGAGGATCGCTCCCTCTCTCGTTCCGCCACCTCCTTCGCTAGCATCACTGCTTCGCAGAAGGAGGCGACGGCGTCCCATTCCTCCTCGCCCCGGACCATGGCTTGCACCAGGGCCGGACGCGAGAGGTCACCGCCGCCGATCGCCGCTACGAGAACACGGCGGGGCTCCGCCCAGGCAGGGCACACCTCCACAGTGTGCTCCACCGTGTCCTCCGGTCGATCCTCGCAGTGGAAGCATCCGGGCGTTTCCTCCCGCCTGATTCGGTGCAGGTACCTCCCGAAACATCCGTGTCCGGTGAGGACCTGCGTCAGACGGAAGGTGAGGGCGCCGTGGCTCCTCTCTAGCCACTCCTCAAAGAGGGGACTTACCGCCACTATCGTGGCGTGCCCTGCACGGGGTTGCGACAGTCGCTGTCTCCATGCCGCCATGAGATCGCACCGGAGGTCTGTTCGCCGCGCAGCAATGTGCCGCGGCAGCAGAGTGACCCCCCGGTGTAGCGCCTCCGCGCGCCACTCGTGTAGGCGCGCGAGGACTATCGCCTCCAGATCCCACGGCGGCAATCCGGCAAGGAGATTCGCCGCCTCGCGGGAGATCGTGCGGTACCCGCGGACTAGCCTTACGGCCATGACCTTTTGGGGCGCGTTCAGGTAGTGGACGGCCCGCTTCCTCATGGCACGTGCCCACACCGGGGCCCCGTAAAGGGCCATGGACCGCACGATCCCCGCATACAGCCTACGGCAGGAGGCGTTTGGCCCCCCCAGATTGGGCAAGAGCCACCTAAAGGCAGCCGCGGCCCGCTCCAGTCTGGGAGCCAAACGTCGGAAGTGCTCCACGAAGTTCCACCGGCTGTCGAGGACGAGTCCGAGGTACTTTATAGTACACTCGACGCCGATGGGAACCCCTCCCACCGTTACCTGGGATCCCGACGGTGGCACATTCCCACGCCCATGGAAGCACATGGCCTCAGACTTGTGAAGCGCCACCTCGAGACCCAGCTGCCGGATCCTCTCCACGACTTTCTCAACCCCGCGTGTCATATTTTCGGCCGCCGCCTCGTGCGACTCCCCCCGTGCCAGCACCAGCGTATCGTCCGCGTAGCAGACGACGCTGACGCCGTCAGGGAGGTCGGCACGCAGCACCCAGTCGTAACCGATGTTCCACAGGGGCGGCCCCAGAACCGAACCCTGCGGAACACCGCACGACATCTCTCGCCGGTTCCATTCTCCGTTTTGACCAGGGTAGATTACCGTCCTGTCGGACAGGTAATCCCCGACTACACGACGAAGGTAGGCCGGCACCCGGTGATACCGGAGTGCCTCCCTGATGCAGCTCCAGGGCATGGTGTTGAAGGCGTTGGCGATGTCGAGAGACACCGCCAAGACCACACCGCCCCGAGAGACCGCATCCCCCGTCGTGAGGGCTCTCACGCGCATGATGGCGTCCACCGTCGAGCGCCTCTTGCGGAAGCCGAACTGCTGATCCGCAAGATCCGGACCCATTCCCTCAAGGTGCTCGGCGAGGCGGTTTGCAATTACTCTTTCAAAGAGCTTGCCTACCTCGTCGAGCAGCACAATGGGCCGGTATGCAGACGGCGAGTCCGCAGGGCGCCCCGGCTTCTGAATGAGGACCAGCTTCCCCGTCTTCCAACGAAGCGGGAACTGGCCTCTTTCCATGCACGCGCTAAAGAGCCTCTCCAGTCGGGGCCCAAGAGCCTCTGGATCTAAGGCCAGGGCCCAGGCTTTGCCAGGCAAGCCATCGGGCCCCGGGGCGGTATTTTTGGCTTTAAGCCTCCGTACCGCCACTCTCAGGTCTACCCCAGTCACCTCCGGAATGTCGTCATCAAGAGAGGAGGCCTGAGTCCCTGCAGTGGGAACATTAATAGGCTGATGATGATGATGATGATGATTAGGAAGTATAACAATCATACGAGTATTATACAGGCTTATAGGTAGAAAATGTTTTTTTGCTTTTCTTACTATTTACGACAATTTACCAGTAATGAAATATGAGTAAATAAAGACTAAAAAAATTAGGTATGCTTCCGTTTCATCAACTTTTATGCCAGCTGGAATTTCAGCGTGGTCGTGCTGCAAAGAAATATGCCTAGGACGGCATGTATAAATATGATAATTACGACGCATTGCATTTCTAATTAGTGGTATCAAATAGTAAAATTTAAAAAGGATTTTATTACCATCTTAAGTTATTATGAATGTGATCATGATCGTGGTACGGAGTACAACACAAAAACTAGAACTAAAAAAAGACTTATAAATATTTTGAAACTAAGACCTCCAATATCGCCATAATAAGAAGGTTCCCAAGAATAATGAAACAATAAATAGAGAAAATAGCATCAAATTTTTAGGCTTAACGTTAGATCAAAATTGTAATTGGGGAGTCCATATTGACAACCTATGTAAAAGGATAAACAGCTTCGTATACGCGCTAAAACAGCTACGCAAAACGGCAAATGAAGAAGCTGCACTCAACGCCTACCATGGCTATGTAGCGTCTGTACTGAGATACGGCTTACTCCTATGGGGTAACTCGACACATGTCCCAAGAGCCTTCATAGCACAAAAAAAATGTTTGAGAGCAATAGTTGGGATACCTCCATATGAGAGCTGCAGACCAGTTTTTAAAAAGCTAAAGATTCTACCTCTAGCATGCATGTACATTTTAGAAATAGGAATTTTTGTTAAAAAAAATTTACACTTCTTCTCAACAGTAACAGAAAACAATCGATTTACAAAAAGGGACCCCACTAAGTTAAAAAACCAATTTTGCAACAGTACTCTTCATTATAAAAACAGTTACTTAATGTCAATTAAAATATTTAACCATATTCCGAAACCAATCAGAGAGACACCCCTGCATTTTTATAAAAATAAGTTGAGATCGTGGCTAATACATAAGAGTTTTTACTCAATAAAAGAATTTTTTGATGATAAATAGGTACCTACGATATTAGTAACATGTTATACACTTTTTTATATTTTTATGATTCTAAATGTTAATGTTGTGTTTTATATTATTTTAATTTATATTATAGGTACAGTCTGCACATTTTTTTGGTTTTGTTTTGCTTTTATTAGAATGTAAGTTTCGTTAGAGTATAATGTGTAATTCTAATTTAGTGTAACTTAAACTATGATACTAAATATTAATTTTAGTATCAAATAGTACATAATGGTGCCGATTCTCTTGTACACCGAACTAATTCGTATGCCGCGTCTAGCGGTGGATATGTCGAGAACTATACCATTTATGTAACAACTTTGTAAGTACCGTATCCTACGAATAAATGTCTTTGTCTTTGTCTTTGATGCTGCATACAGATTTGAAGTCGCTAGGCAGGTTTGATGGTGCCAGATGTTCGTCGTAAAATCGTAATCCTCTGCGTGCTAATTTAACTTTTTTTGCAGAATAACCAAGAATCTTCCGCCTTTAAACTCGTACGAGTATACAATTTATCACACAGGCTTATTTTATAGTTAATTAAAACCAGTTAATTACATAGTTAGTTAACTAACTTTGATATCGAGAGCCGCGCTGTGGTTTCACAAGAAACCTTGTTCTAGGAAAAGTTAATAAAATGAGGAGGAAATATAAAACCCGCACCGAAGTTTTCCCAAGAACTTGTAGGTACATTAAATGGACCGATATTAAACTCCGATAATTTCCGTTAACAAGAATTTTATCAACTAAACGGTTCATTACTTTTAGAAACCAAAATATTAAGTGAAAAAAATCTTGTCTACCCTACTTTCCTCATTTTTTCCCCGATAACCGTATTTCAGAGGTGTTAACTGCACAATTTCCGAAGTACGTGCTTCAGAAACGGCAAGAAAGTGTGCATAAATCATGATTACTGCGGGGACATCCCTAGTTATAGGGTTGCGAACTTTGCCCATACTTCACTGTTCTATCGTTACGAAATATATTAATTAGTCTAGAAACTGTAGCGTAATTAAGTGTTTTAGTGGAGAACTATATGTGTCTTACTAAATTGTAGATAGTTTGAGCTAGTTTAGATTGTTAGTGATGTAGTCTGTTCTTTGGAAAATATTTCGAGAAGGAGTTTTGATTGTTAAGTAAGGGGGGGTTACCTTTGCCGCGGAAGGCACTCCAGGCGGCGGGGGCCACGTGATGACTTCCGGCCACCGTAGACGCGGGCCTGTGGACGGTGAGTAACGGGCTAGCTCGCCGTCCGGCCGTCGTCATGACGGCAACAGACCGTGTCAGCAGCGCGTTCGTGTTCCACGCGCGCCTCAAAGAGATGTCAGCAACATGGAAGGGGCCCGCAAAGGCCGACGCCCGTCGGGGCTGTGGATTATCGAAAGGATAACGCGGCTCCGACACAAGGGCGAAGAAGGAACATGGGTTTGGTTTTTAGTCAGTAGAAGTCTTACACTCCCTTCGCTCTGCCCAAGAGCGGGGGGGTTATTCGATGATTTTGCACCCACAAAAAAAAAAAAGAGGGTTACCTTTTGCCATTTGAATTGGCTCTTTCAGCTTTTGTCAAAAAACGAATCTCCGTGCATGGCTGCTACTGGAATACTAACGGAAAAACTCAATATCAGTTTACTCAACCTGGAAACACAGTCGGCGCTTGAATCACTAGCTAGACCGACGAGGCAGTAATGCTCTAGTTTCTAGCAAAGCCTTTAATTTAATAGATAATTTCATCATCATCAGCCTTTAATGTTCCCACTGCTGGGACACAGGCCTCCTCTCTACAAGAGCGAATGAGCTATAATCAACCACGCGGGCCCAGGGGTTAGTAGATGTCACATGTCTTAGATGTTTTAGTTCTAGGACATGCCGGTTTCAACACGATGTTTTTCTTCAACATTTAAAATTAATCACACAAAGTAATGTGCCTAAGGGTTCAAACCTACGATTTACTGCTCGTAAATCGCGGTCACCACCACTGTGCCACTACTGTTATCCATTTTTCGTTAATGAAGCAACTAATTTGCTTAAACGCCGAGAATCCAGAACAAACACACGATACCTTTAGTAGGTACGCACTTACGTTGAGCTATTGTTACTTAATTATGGTAATTCTATTAACTAACCACTAACAAGGCTTCACGTGTTTCACTAACAACCAAAACAGTTTAACATAACATAATAGTTTCATATCTTGTAGTACTAGCAGTATGTTCCCACAGCTGGGACACAGGCCTGTTTTCTTTAAGTGGGAGTGGGCTGTAATCCACCACGCAGGCTCAGTATGGGTTAGCAGGTGTCACACAATTACTAATAGTCGCACAATTGGGTACTTGATAAAAATAATCTAATTACTCCGTCAAATAGATTTCCACAAAATATTGGACGCATTTTTTTTTCTTCGCGTAAACAAAAAAACTGTCCAAGTGCATGTCGGACTTGCACATGAAGGGTTCCGTACCACGACTTTTTATAGGTTTTCCTGTAATCTATACGTGTATTTTTTTCAGAATTTTAGGCTCGGTAGTTTCGGAGATAAGGGGGGGGGGGGGGGTGGTCGGACAGACAGACACACGAGTGATCCTATAAGGGTTCCATTTTTTCCTTTTGAGGTACAGAACCCTAAAAATGAAGACAAAGTGATTTGAAAACTCGTGTCACATTTCAGTACATGTTTTACCTGAAATTTCATGATTGTTGACGCGTTTCATATTCGTAAATTTTAATTAATTTGTTAAAACTGAAAACACGTATCCAATATTTTTTGATAATGTAACTGACGGACTAAACAGAATTCTATTTTTTTGAGTCAGTCCGATCCCCTATTGTCGATGAAGGTGACACATTTGTCGCATGACGCAGGAGCTATAGGCTAAAGTAACCTCACAGCAGTCCCAAGTGCGTCCCAAACAGCAGTAAACGGTAACGTGGCAGGCCCAGAAGGAGATGGCGGGATGAGCTCGACTCTTTTCTCATGGATTAGCGAACAATAGTATTGAATAGGGTATAAGTGAAAGAGGGAAAAGAGGCCTTTGCTCTGCGGTGGGACAAAGATAACTCATAATAATATAATAATATATTCTGTTAACCTTGACCGAATGCACGAGTACCCCGGGAGAGGGTCATTTAAATTAAAATGAAGTTAATAAACGTAATGGGGCACACCCACAAGTGACTCATACTGTACACTAGTATAACTTATTTAATAGCTGTATGGTATGTGTTGTGGGGTTTTTCATTTTACAGTGGAAATGTTTACAATATTAATTAAAATATATGATTGTAAAGCCAGCTACACATTGCAAGCCCGTCAGGGCTGCGGGATGTTTGAAAGAGATACCGTGGGCTAATAAGGAACATGGGTGGTTTTTAGTCAGTAAAATTCTGACACTTCCTACCGCTCTGGGCAGAGCGGGAGGAGTCACTTGATGATTTCTCACCCCCCCCCCCCCCCCCCCCCCAAAAAAAAGGAAAAGCCGTTTATGACCCATTTATGAACATGATTAAACTGAAAAACATCACGCCTGTTATCCCCGAAAGGTTCAATAGAGGTGTATTTAATAGAATACACAAACGCTGGTTACGTTTAAGGGTGAACAAGCCAACGGCACGAACTAGTTGGTGGGCGGGGCTAAAATGCATGCTATTTCACCCGACATCACGAGCGAAATGCATAGAGCGAAAGAGACACAACTAAAACGGGCGCACGATTGTTTCTATGCAGACCTTTGGTATGTTTGGTTTCATGAAAAATCTATTGAATGTATCTGTTCAAAATCAAATTATTTAATTTTTTTAATAACTAATCTATGTCCGTATGGTTTCACTTTTTTCTTTTTCATACTATATACGTTACTTATTTACTATTTACTCCCAAAGATGAGTTAAATTAGTGCTAAAATATGAAAGTTTTGACGTTCATAACTTCCAAATCAATATTTTTTTTTCCAATTCTGCTTCCATACAGACCTAGATAATGATAAGACCAGTTGATACTAGTAGTTTATGCGACTGTGCATAATGCCTAATTATGTATAGTTGCATACACTAATTTATCTACCCGAATATCATAAGGGCTCTATGATGGGTTCAGGAACCATAGGGAAATGACCAGCATTGTTACCAGTGTAATGCAATAATAAATAAACAGGTTATTAGTTGCATTCGTCGCTGCATTTACGATATCTGGCGGAGTGTTCATGTTAATTTCTGAGTCACTATCACTCATTTTCGACAGAAATAAAGAATTAACAGAAAATTTGTCTACTCAATGAAAGGGAATAAAAAGCTAACGAACAAATGACAGCTCGAAATGGCGGCGTTTCGGATATCTATCATTTTTTTTAAATCATAAGCAAACGAACAAAGTCACTATTCTTGTGTCACTCGAGATCAAAATGTCGTGCGATTTATAATTAAAATCATACTGAATTGGGGTTTCGTATCGATAGGTATCTGTTTTAATGTAGATACGTGCGCGCGGAACAGTTGGCCGCGCCTTAGGCATGTTTTTGTTTTTTATTTGTATTCTTTCAATAAATTGAACAAATTATTGTTCACGATATCTCGAGATTGGTCATCACTGTCTAATTATAGTCTCCTGTGCATTGCGAGCTGTAGGCAACCCGCCCCCTCACCCCTGTCGCCACCTAAGGCGCGGCCAACTAGTTCCGCGCGCACTATAGAATAGCACACTCACTTGAATTTGACACCTGTTCCAAATTTAAAACTCATAACCTACTGTTTTCAGTAGGTTATGAGCTCATTACAGTTCTGTTAATTTCTGCTGGTTGGTAATGCTGGTCATTGCCTATGGTTTTTGAACGCATTATAGAGGGTTTATGATATTTGGGTAGATAAAATTTTTAATTTTGAAACTACACCGTCAAACAGAGGAGTAATCACTTTCGTAAGTTTGTATGGAAGAATGACTGGCTTGTTCAACCTTAAGTCTCATTGCTAAAGTGGTTGAGTCTATTGCCATAAACCGGGTACAATTCTATGGGGCGGAGATTTTATCCCGTATGAGTCTAATAAAAACTTTGTCTTTCTTTCTTTAGATCCACACTACTAAGAAGTTCCTGATGGAAAGAATCCAATAACATTTTGTCTGTCTTTATCACTTGGGTATGGAATCTAGGAACTCATGCTTCGCATTAGACTTATGTATGAGGCAGTCTCAATCTTAAGTATCATGCGCGATCAAGGTCAAGAGTAGGCCTCATAGAGATGTCAGCAATATTGCAGGGGCCAACGCCTGCCGGGGCTGCAGATTGTTCGAACGAGATTCTAGTCCAGTCAAATTAGCCAAAATTAGGTAGGAATCTCGGAATTTGAGATACCCGGCTACAAACTTGTTTAAAGTTGTATTTTGACATCCTAAACGTTGCCTCAAAATTTACATATGGTAGGATGTCCGCATCTATTAAAAATCTAAGGTCAAAGGTCACAAAAATTGTTTTTTTGCAAATATCTCGTTTCCTATGGGTTTTTCGCGAGCATTCATTTGATGATTTCCCACCCTCCAAAATAAAAAAAAGGTCAAGAGTAGTAAGAAAGTATCGAATTATCTTTAAAAGGGCAGAACCAACAAGCTAGTTGATTGTAAACCCTATTTGAATAAAAACATGTTAAATAATGTTTAGCACACAACTCCAACAAAGCTGTTAATTACTAAACAAACAAGTTACAAGGACAGTTTATTATCATTTACGATCTTAATAGACATCGTTTTACAACGTTTTCCGTTTATCATCAATCTGTAAACGAAATAATTGTGTTAAAGCGTGAATAGGACTCGATTAAACTGATGAAGTTGGTCGCAATTAATACCATTTAATGGTAAATAGCGAATTACAAGCAAATTAGTGGTACACTATTTTTTTGTCACTTTATTTCCTAATAATTTTATTTATTTATCGTACGTTAAAGTTTTATGCCACCCATGGACCTCTGATTTGGTTACACACGCTGTCGAGATATATCTCTTAGGTATGCTGGTGTCCTCACTATGTTTTCCTTCACCTAAGTTAGCGATGAATCCGAACAATCAGAGTTGTTGCCTTTTTTTTTTGTTTGGTAGGTGGAAAACCCCCCGCTCTTGGGCAGAGCGAAGGGGAGTGCCAGACTTCTACTGACTAAAAACCAACCCATGTTCCTTCTTCGCCCTTGTGCCGAGGCCACGTCATCTCTTTCGATAATCCGCAGCCCCGACGGGAGAGTTGGTGCCTTGGGTTCAAAGTTGAGACCTTTGATTTGGTAGTTCGACGATCACACCTCTAGGCTATCACTGTTTTTTGTGAAATTGGCCTACTCTTGACATCAATCTTGTCCTGAGGACAGAGATAAGGTTGACGATGGAACGAGGTAACCCAAAAGACGTCTAATATTCGAGCCTTATATAGATTGGGAACAATTCAACTCATTGGCTGTGCGGATAATGAATAATGTAGCAAAGCGCTTCGTGCGAATGTGAGGAACATCCAAGGTGAAAATAGTATATTTCATTATAAGTGCGTAAAGCCTGTCATTGCAAAGAGTTCCGACAATGTCTACCCAAGCCGAGGCATAGCCGACGGTGAGGGTTGACAGTCGGAACAAGTTGCAATGACGGTTCCGCACGTGTACTGAACAACTATTTTTAATACAGTTGTGAAAAAATGAAGCAATTTAATAAAATAATAAAACCGTAATTAAACTCGCAAAGAACATTTTTGGAAAATGGCGCCAACCGTAAAAGAATATAAGCAGAGATTTTTTTTGTTTTCTTCACCCATTCTGGGTAGGCAAAAGGAACTATGGGCCCCATACAGCCAAGTCTTCAGTAGATTTTTTTTATTAATATGAAATTAAAATGAAATTTAATGAGATGAAATGGAATGAAACCTTTAACTCATTGAATCAAATAATTAAATCTGATATTGAAACAAATTAGTAGCTTCTTTAGAAATATTTGCATGAATCATAAAAACTTCTATAATTTTTTTAGTAAAAACTTCGTGGTTGTTTTTTTTTAATGGACATTATTTTGTCAGTTGGGAAAGAGAACGCACGAGTTCGGGAATGGTAAAGAAAAAGCACGAGTACGTAATAGCCCACATCCCGAACGCTATACGTCCCTGCAATACGCCACTTTTTGAGCAACTGTATTAAAAAAATCTTTTCCAGCAATTATTTGTGCCAGTTGTGTAGTTTGATGTGCTGTCCGTTAACATCGTTCATTTATTTATTTATTTAAACTTCATGCACAATAGTGATACATAGGCGGACTTAATGCCACAAGGCATTCTCTACCAGTCAACCTTAGGGTTAAAAAAGACAACTTTGTGGTAGGGTACAAAATATCTAAAAAACAATATCAACTTAAAAAAATAAAAATAAAGTATTACATACTAGTATAGGTACTTATAATGATACTAATACACATAATTATAAAATAAAATAAACTAATAAATATTTAAAAATAAAATATTAAACGAAAAACTTAACAATAGGCAATACTATGACTCGACTTATAATAACTGAGAGCTATTTGGTCTGACTTAAGTAGAGGTTACGTACTTTCTTTTTAAAAGTGAATTTACTTTCAGCTTTTTAATGCCAGGGGGTAGCGCGTTCCAGAGTTAAATATTTGAGATAGCGTAAGAATTTGACAGGAAACAGGTGCGGTGTGAAGGAATTTGGAGAATGAGATCTTTGGAAGCTCGGAGATTACGACTATGACAACTGCCCAACACTTTGAAATACGTTTTTAAATAATCAGGAGCACGTGGATCGTTCATAATTGAGAAGAGCATGCAGAGAGATCTGAGGGACAGTGGCGTGCAGTGGTCCGCCACGGTGGGTAGGCCACGAAATATTGACAGCAAAAAAAAAATGTCACATTTATAACATTTGAAAATAAGCCTGTAAAAGTTATACCTAAATACAATTCAAAAACTCATCACATTATTCAAGGTTCAACTCATGATTTTCTAACGATGCAAACAAAAGAAAGATTCGGCCACCTCAAAAAACTCATCCATGTGAGTGGGTGATAGTTACAAAAGTACAAAACACGTCACTTGCAAGATAATATCCGAAGCGGCCTTCACACATCTACCTTTAGAATAGATACAACTTGCACCTTATCATTATAAACGATAATTGAGAAAACTTATTACCTTTAACATCTAGCAAACACACATTATCAGCACAAACTTCAAACGTAAATATCCATTGTTATTATTTGTTAGGGGAATAAACAAATAATACACAACAAAGGTAATATTTACAGTTTACACTACTATTAATAATGGTATCTAATAACTGACAATATCTGTACGTTTTCGGTTTCAAAACAAATCGCGCTATAAATTGCTTGTCACAACAATGAAACATGGCTTCCTCTTGTAAAATATAATTTCTATTTTGCCGATAGAAAAATACTACCAAATAAAATTGCATCATTTTCATATCGAGTTTGTTCACAACAGCGGTCAACAAAATTTTGCAGGATTATAGGTACGAAATCAATCAATGAAATGTGTTGTCAGTGCTGCACTCTATCTGTGGACGGAAGAGCGAAGACCGCAAACGCGCGAAATTCAAATTTCTTAATTTCCTTACATTTTTGCAATTTGCAGGCCAGTACTAGGTTGTATGTTGATTAATAATATATGATTCGCGGCTGTAAGACGTATGTAGTCAGTATTCAAGCTAGCACTGGCCTGCAAATTGCAAAAAACGTAAAAAAAAAACAAATTTGAACTTCGCGCCGGAGTTCGCGTGCTGAAGATGGCACGCATGACGCATCCAATCGTAGCTTTGTGTTGTTGCAGCCAATCACAGGCCAGCTCCACCCGCAGGAGTTGACATGCATGTGTGCGGTTCATATACACGAAAATATGCACCGATCATTCAACGATGTGACGCTGTGTGCGTAAAATTATGAATGGGTTTTAGGCTACTCGAATGCTAGCCTAAGGAAGCCTGTAAATATAAGATTCGTACGCGAAAAATTGCTCTAAGTATTTTAACAGGAGTTTGAACTTTTTTATTATTATTTTGTACATGGTGTTATTTTATTACATGGTTAATTAGTTATAAGAAATGCTCAGTTGGTAAGGTAGGCTAAGCCTAAGAGCCTTAATAGAGCGCACGCCACTGCTGAGGGACCTCCTGAGTCGGATAGACAGCCATTTAAGCTGAGAACGGAAGGAAGAAATATGATCATATTTACGAAGGCCAAAAACAAAACGAATACAATTATTGAGAAGTCGATCCAATTTATTTAGAAGTTCTTGGGATATATCAGAATAACAAACATCAGCATAGTCAATAATGGGAAGCACAAGGGACTGAACCAAAGTGAGTTTCGTGCTAGATGGGAGAAAGTGCTTGAATCTATAGAGAGACCGCAGTGAGAACGTGACTTTCTGACTCACCTGAGCGACGTGCTTATCTCAACTCAAACTGCTGTCAATGTAAAGACCCAAGTCCTTTACGTGGGGTGAAAGAGAAATGACAGAGTTCTTGTACATCAGTGGCACAAGTTGGCTAGAGTTCACATTCCTCAAATAGTAAGAGCTACCAATGAGGATGGCCTGACATTTTTCAACGTTAACAGACACCCCAAATTTGCCAGACCATTCTTCGATAGTACGAAGGTCAGCATTGAGTGTTGAAATGCAATTATCAAGGTTGGCAATGTCTGTTTGAGCGTACAGTTGCAAGTCATCAGCGTGCGTTCATCGTCGTATCTTCAACCGTCAACTAGAATGCTTGGTTGACGGTTTCGTGTAGGGTTCGTTTACACCTTATGTAGGCATCATTTTTATCTCACATATTTTAAACACGGGAGAAACCCCGGACTAGACAAAAAATACACAAAAACACTAGGTACTCTCCAATATTTGGTGTATTTTTTTTCTTTAACCTTGTGAAGCTTTCAGGTCGTACCTGGACGGAGAATTGCCCCATATGTCAACCCTGTTGTCGGCACAATGAGATACCTTCGTCCAACGTACCCTACACGTGACATTAGTACATGACGTTATTAGGTAACCTTTTGTAGGGACACAGTTTTAGGTACAAATAACTTTAAATAGCGGTTGCAGCAACATGACTATTGTTTCTTTGTAACTACTAGACTACAATAGAGCAGTGGTGCTGCTGGTGGCACTGACTTACGAACTGTAAGACTTGGGTTTGAATCCAGACAGGCGCATTACTTTGTATAATTTATTTCATCACCATTACTCTCAAAACGGTGAAGGAAAAACCGGCATTTTTTAGAACCCAAAAATTCGAAGACATGTGACATCTACCAACCCGCACTGGGCCCGTGTGGTGAATTATAGCCCATTCCTCTCCTAGAGAGGAGGCCTGAGTCCCTGCAGTGGGAACATTATAGGCTGATGATGATCTTCTTCTTATCGTGTGGGCAGTAAGGTCTAACGACCCCACACACCCTAGTGTCAGAGTTTCTAAACCGCCGCAAGGGCCTGACATGGTTTGACGACCGCCATTTGGCGGCCGGGACCAACGGCTTATACGTGCCTTCCGAAGCACGGAACCATCTTTTTATCAGACAATCAGGTGATTCAAGCCTGCAATGTCCTAACCAAACTGGAAACAACTTCACAAAGTATGCTTCCCGTGGGAATCGAACCTACGACCACCGGGTCACAAGGCAACGCAACGCCTAAACCACTCGACCACGGAGGAAGCTGATGATGATGATGTAGAGGTAAAGGTGTTAGGTACAAATTTTAACGCGATTGTAGCTAAATGAATTGTTTCTATGTAACTACTAGACTACGCACTAAACAACTATTTTACTTTCTATAATTAATTGAGTAGAGATATTTTATTGATAAGAGACAATCAAATGCGAGAACATAAGGCTTATTAAAAAAAAACGAACACCTTAGTTTTTTGAGAAGGCAATAAGGCTCTACTGGGGCGTCATGGCTGAGTGATTGGATTCTACGTTGCGGGTCGAGTGGGTTTGATTTCCAGTGGGAACTAAGATTTTTATAGTCTACAGATAGTAGTTACAAATATCTAATGCATTAATATGCATTAGATATTTGTAAACCTACCTATATATTCAAAGATAAAATTTCATGTCTGCAGAATAGTTATAAAAAAATTGTCATCGGGTAGCATTCACATAAATGGCATTTAGTAAACTAAGCGTTTTATACGAATACTAGTGACCCGCCCCGGCTTCGCACGGGTACAAAAAAGGTATTAAAACCTTCCTCTTGAATCACTCTATCTATTAAAAAAAACCGCATCAAAATCCGTTGCGTAGTTTTAAAGATTTAAGCATACAGACAAACAAACAAATAAACAAACAAACAGACGCGACTTTGTTTTATACTATGTAAGGATGAGTCTTAATTTTAATGCATTTAAGAGCAAATTTAAGCAAGCGCTTCTTTCTAATACTCTGCGCTTAAAAGTTCTCTAAATTATCTACATTCGACTTTGAAAACATCTTTCAAATAACAAATTAAACTAACCTTTCATCTCTTACTTTATAAGTTTTATGGCAATGTTCTACGTGCTTTATTATTACTTATTCATTCTCTAAAAGGTAAGTTACGAGTACATAAAACTATAAAGTGAAGAAATTGGGTTCGCAACCTGTTGTGTTGTAATGTTAAACTCAATGCACGTAGGCTTTGGTTGGAAACTTGCCAGTGCTATAAAGAACAATATTCAATTGTGTAAAGTGGGATAGTTTGGCTACTTTACGTCTTCTCTTGCTTGTCACTGTAATTAAGGTTTATATTGCAGTAAAACAACGGCGAAAATGATTTGTTTGAAAAAATAGTTTTGCAAATGCATGGTCTACGATTTTTCGTAGCACTGATCTACGGCGTAGCAGGAGTGCTACGCTTGTTACGAAGGTTACGTCGGCTAAGCGCATTTTTTTTAACAATTATAATAGTTATAAATATATCGATTTCAAGATATATGTAATAATATATTTATTTCTTCATTAATAAAAATCAATTGGCACATAATATTATGTGCTGTTTTTTTTGGTGTTCGTAATATCAGGACAAGGTTAGCATGAAATAGTACATTATGATATAAGTGCGGTAAGTTGAAAATTACAGCCGAGGCGATATTGCTAGCCCGAGCCGTAGGCAAGGGCTACAAGAGAGCAGAGGCTGTAATTATCAAAGCGCACGTATGTCATACGACGTTTTATAACACATTTGCGAGGAAATAAATAAAACTCGGACTTTCTTAAATCAGCGATGCGCGGGCATCAGTGCTTTTTTTTTTTAAGGCAACGGTACAAAAACAGCCAGTATTACTAATAAAGTAAATTAATATTTTTTTGTTTCTGTTACAGATGTAATTTACTGTCAAAATGAATTAAATTAAAGAATTAAATGTTTATTTTTTATATTTTATCTCCCAAAGTTAATTTTATTCATAAAATATTGACCACTTTTCTGACATAAAAACTTTTTGATTTGCTTTCTTTGCTTTTTTTTTCTTAAGATTTAAAAAAGTACCGTTGGTTTTAGACGGAGCATGATAAACCGTACGTGTTACCTTATTAGAAAGAAACTCGTGCGTTTTACTTTACGATTACGCACAAGTACGTAATGACATACATTACGATATTGAAATTGGTGAAATAAGAGGCCCTTTACGAGCAAATGTGTTATAAAATAACATTACGATTCCATTAGAAAATTGCATCCGTGGGATAATAATAATATAACCACGACTGGGATAGATTAGACAGATTATCCATTTAGATATTAATATTCCATTGGAGTAGCGTTAATTGGTTTTAGAGGTCACGGCCATTTAAATGGAAACTAAATTTATTGTAATATGAAATCGATGTTCCTAATTCGAAAGCATATTTAAAATTCATGAAGGTAATCAAATATAATTAAAATGTAGGTAGTTAGATGTTCCATTACAAAAAAAATAGGATAGTTAACATAAAAATCTAATTAGTTCGTCAGATAGATTTCCATGGAATATCGGACACGTATGTTTTATTTTTCACGTAAACAAAAAACGAAGACAATACAGTGCTTCCATAAATGTTCACCAACAGCAGGTCTCCAGTTAATCATTTATTGCCAAATGATCCAAAAGCAAAAGTTGAAGCAAAACACTTTTTCTAGAAACTGAAAGAATTGTGTCACAAACTTAGGCTAATTATAAGAAAAGTTTGACCAGCAGTTTGGGACCTTTTTGAATCAAACTTTGTCTAAAACAGCTTCGGGTCACCGAAAGTGTCATTTGTTTTATTTTCTTTAAGAAAAGAAGGTTTTTTTTACTTCGATGCCATTCGTATAATTGGTATTCTAACATTTCTAGCAATTACAGCAACAATCCAATATAAACCTTATCGTTATTAGAATACTGTTCATTATGTTTTTAAAGAGTTGACAGAGGCAGGAATCCTATAGCAGCCTTATTGTACCGGTTATAAAGGTCACTGTACTTTTGATTGAGACGAAAACAGATTCAGACAAAGAAGAGAAAAGATTAAATTAATGAAAATATTGTGTAGTTCTAATGAAGTTTATATTAAATTGCAATAAAAAATAAAGTACAACTTTTTAAAATAAATAAGTAATCAATGTGAATAAATAAAATTTATAGTGGCGATGTTTTACAAAATATAAACAATTTGATAAGATTGTGCTTTTTTTTTTTTTTTTGTTCCGGTTCAGTAAATATCCTGGAGTTGGTAATATTTTCCGGACGGACAAAAACTATCAGGAAAATACTGCCAATATAATAAGACAGAGTTACAGGAACTTCGTTATGCCATTACTTGTAATTAGTTTTTGCTCAACTTCTATCCGTCGATGTCCAAATACTCGTAGGTTCTCCTATTGCATAATAAACAAAGTTGTATACATAGGCTCAGATCAAATACCTGTTATTTGATCTGAGTACATAGGCTGCGACCCCTAGGTATAATGCTGTCGGCCACGCCTCGTTCAACAAGCGTCATGGTTGAACCTTCATGGTTGAAACTATTAATTGACAATTGCTATTACACATTGAACGATTTTTTTAATGATGACATCAAAATAGACTAACTTTGACTGCTTATCTACTGAATTTTTGTTTTTTATTTATTGACATTTTGTATTACAATATAATTTTTAACATGATTGTATTTGAATTGGATTATTATTTTGATTATAATTATGCTGGATTTGACTTTAATTTTACTTGATGACTGACTTTACTGCTTTTGACTTTGGTTTTTATTTTATTGACATTTTGTATTAATTTTATCATGATTGTATTTTGATTAATATTTTAATGACATGATGTTTTTGACTCTAATTTATATTTTTACTACTTTTATTCTCAATTATTACTTTTTATATCAAATTGTTCACTTATTTGAATGAATCCATTAATTTTTTATTACTGTTAATTTCCTTAAAGCTACTATCATTATTGGTTAAAATTGTTGTGCCCGACAGGGTCCATGTGAACTATGTTATTACCTTAAGATCTTGTGAAACACATGTGAGACGCAATAAATGATTGAATTGAATTGAATTGAATTCATCAAGTAAGGCGTAGGTGGCCGTCGAACCTATCGGACCGCTTAATTCGACCGGAATGCCAGTGAAAAATAATATAACTTTTATTAACACACCAGACACACGCACTGTCCTGTCGAGGCTGCGGGTTGTTCGCAAGAGATACCACTGCCTCGACATAAAAGGCTAAGAAGGAACATGGGTGGTTTTTAGTCAGTAGAAGTCTGACACTCCCTTTGGCTCTTCCCAAGAGCGGGAGGGGTTATTTGTTGATTTCCCACACCCCAACAAAAAAAAGGACACACGCACAGTGACATCGTGCAAGTCTTACTCATTTAAGGTTCTAATTAATTCATCATCTGCCTAGCCTTTTCCCAACTATATTGGGGTCGGCTTCCAGTCTAACCGGATGCAGCTGAATACTAGTACTTTACATGGAACGACTGCCTATCTGACCTCCACAACCTAGTTAAAACTAGGTAATACTATACCTTTTGGTAAGACTGGATGTCAGAATTTCAGGTCACTGACTACCTGTAACGACGAAGGTTCTAATTAATTACTAACACAAATTGGGTATTCAGTGTGTTAGGTTAAATGAGAGACATATTGAAGGAACCCATTCAGTATTCGATTCTTGTCCCAAATATGTAAAAAAACTATAACCTTAATTTGTAACGTAATTGTGTCATGGCCCCGCACGTTCTCCAGGTCTCACTTTATTAGAGTGCAGGGCAGTGGTCCAACTGCTCTGTCCAACTAGTTGGACCATGGGTCTTTACTAGGGGCAGTTGTCCAACTTTAAAAATAGTTGGACCACAGCACCTTTTGAGAGTTCCGTGGTCCAATTCATTTAAAAATAACTTACCAACACTAAAAACCTCAACTGCATCTTGTGTGCAATATAATTATAGGAGTATAATAGGAGTACCTCCTATATATTTCTGGGCTGAACCAGAACCATTAGAGAACTTCACTGATATAGAAGTTATACGCATGACGAAAACTTTAATTAAAAAAAAAAGAATTAATAAATCAGGTTCTCTAATGGTTCTATACCTCCTATATATATCTGAACACCTGCTACTTTGTGAGATTTTACTGATATACTTAGAAAATATATACATGGCGAAGAAATTAATTTAAAAAAAATGTTAAATCAGGTTGTCTAAATTAGACATTACAGTTCATTAAATGAACCCTGTACCTCCTATTATTTCTCGGCTCCTGGTACTTTGTGAGACTTTACTGTCCTTGTTTCTCATCTCCAACAAAAAAAAAACTGCATGGTATTAGAACGTTATATAGATTTGATTTTAAGATTCCAATACCACCTAATGTGCTCCCCGTGTGCTCCATGTGTGTGTTCTCCTGGTAGTTTGATCGATTGGGATTAAATTAATTAACTATCAAATTCAATCCTTTTAGGGTAGGTAAGTTATTTTTAAATGAATTGGACCATGGAACTCTCAAAAGGTGATGTGGTCCAACTATTTTTAAAGTTGGACAACTGCCCCTAGTAAAGACCCATGGTCCAACTAATAGGACAGAGCAGTTGGACCACTGCCCTGCACTCCTTTATTAGACGTTTCTTTTTCGCCATTGTCCTACGCCAGTTTTAAAATATGAACGGATAATAGATTATACCTAAAAGTCATTGAAACGCTCACATTTTCTGTGATAAGCGCAAGTTGCTTGGGAGACTTTTCCAAAAAATTTAGTATGGTACTGTCTGTTAATTATTATTATCAGTGTCGTATTTTATTCATATTTTTATTAATATCATGTAAGCCCTATTGCGGGTTTCAATATGTCGCTCGTTTAAACTAACATACTGTATAATTTGTCTATGGGCCAAAGTTGTCTGATAACACTGGTCAACAAAATCAAAGAAAATTTTTGGTGCAGTAATACTGTTAATGGTTTTTGATTAAGTGGCCATTGGTAACACTAAAACTATTCTTTATTTTATTTTCCTACGTGTAGTTTTGGATTTACCCTCACTTTTAAATATTGGCTGAAATCAGTCCTTTCCTGCGCTTGGTTTCCTAACTTATCGGTACATTTCTTTACTTAAATTAATTTTAATATCATGTCTGCATAGCGAGTAAGTTGTATCAATGTGCCAAATGTGTTTTGTTACGTTTGTGGTGAATACACGGTAAAAAAAATTAAAAACCCTTATCAGATTTTACAAAAAGTTCTCAGTTTTCTTACATTAAGTCAAGAATTGTCAATGAATACAAGCCGTGGATACCTCAAAATTACCTATTGTAAAATGTGCTGTGAACACTTGAGACGATAATTCAGTGGTCAAAGAAGCCGTATGAAATTCGGAGTGCCTATGCAATGGAAGGAACAAAACGATCAATTCGATGACTGTTTTTCTGCTGTGTTGATTTGCGTGCAGGCGATGACGTTAAAAAAATGGTTTATCCAGGTATAAAATCGGCTGGAAAACCATTGCCACATTCAGAGGAAGTAAGTTTCAACATTTTATCCGATCCGTGAACCATCATTTGACCAAATTTTTAAAAAGTAAGTAGCGACATGGTAGCGACAGTGATTTCGCTTCATAGCGTCTACAGAACCAAAACCTTTCATTCAAGATGAGTTGAATGATTTGATGAGGAGTCTTGAACTGCCTAAAGAGTCTGACGAAGAAATGGCTTCGATAATAAAAGAAAAAAAAACTCGTTGGAGACAGCTACAAAAGTGACGTCCAGTCGTACAAGTGAAGAGAGCCAGACCTGCTGCCGTTATTTCATTTGGAAAATGATAATTTTTTTGTTCGGGTGTGCAAGGCCTTATCCTCTAAATAACTAAATACCTCCACAGTCATCTTGATCAATTTCCAGAGAATCATAAACCCTGTAGCAAAGAACAAGAGGAGCGGATTCACCAGGACCTAAAAATGATAGAGGAGAGGTCCCAAGGCCGATGGGATTGGCATATGATGGCTGACTACTGCTGGGTCATGCAACGTCACTGTTCTATTCACGAAAGTCGCGAAAAAGAAAGTTTTATCTACATAATAATTAAAACACGGCACGGCACGGTGACGGCACGGTTGGCACTTGGCGCAGTGGCTAAGCGATTGGACTGCTGCGCTGCGTGTCGCGGGTTCGATCCCCGCACGGAACAAATATATGTATGGCCTACAAATAGTTGTTTCGGGTCTGGGTATTTGTGTATGTGAGTTTAAATGTATGTGAACGCACCCACGATACAGGAGAAATTCCTAGTGTGGGGCAACGTTTTTTAAAAAAAAACAAAACAAAAAACAAACAAAACAATGCTGATTTTCTTTGAAAATTTGTTTTTTACTGAACACGTCATATCTAGAAAACTACACGTAGGAAGTCAAAAATTTTGGTATTGATATAATCAGTATATTAAAAAAAATACAGTATCTCGGCACCAAAACCAGTGTTGACCAGTGTAATAAATGAACATTGCAACATAATTATAACATTCCTCTGGAATATTGTGAAAAATAAAGGAAATCGTTTTAGACGAAAAAGTCATCATGTAGGTATAAAAAGCGAAACCATTTTAAAATGGGGACATAATATTTAATTTAAATTAAATGAGGATTTGGATAAAGTTGACGCAAAATGTTATCCCGTAAATAAGGCAACTGTTTTCGTGCGAAAACACCGAAATTCCTTTTACTTAAATAGAGATAGACAAATCTCAAGAGCCATCACGTCAGTCCTTATTAGATTTCCACATTTCTACACACACTTTCAATTCTCTGTATCCATGGTAACCGAGAATAAGCTTTTGAGATCCGCAGTGGATCTACTCTAATGTGAAGGGCCTAGGAATTCGTGATTACTTTAATAAAATCGTTAACGTCTTCCGCTACAAATAATCTAGGATTCCAAAAGAACAATCATGTAAGATAAGACGAAATAAATTAAGATCTCATCTACACATTCTATCGCAAAATCTATTCCAATAACTTTTCATCCATCGCCGGTTTTGTTCGACGGCGCCTATAGACATTGTTTCTAAAGCGGCATTGTATCAAACAGCATTTCAACAACCGTTAAATAAATCGAAGCGACGAACTACATGGTGGAGGTATAAATTCAATTCATCCTGTATCTATGTTCCGTCCAACCAGATGAATGTGCGAGCAAGATGGAAATACGGATCCTTCAAAAGTTCAACTTTATTTGCAATAGAATCTCAACCATATCCCTCCAGTTTTAAAGAAGGTTTTACAACAGTGGTTTTCACGTTTACGTCACTAAGCTTTTACGTTATCAGTGTGTCCTTTTCACCCTGTTTCTGCCACGGGGCATGTAATCAGTCGCGAATATACCGTCCGCCGCGTCGCCCGCTCCGTAGCCGCTCGGGCCGTCGAGAAAAATATACACATTCATAAATACTAGCTATAATATTTTTTATTGTAATATACAGAAATAAACGATCTGTATTTGCAGATATATATTTATAGATTTAAAATATAATTAATTTCGCTTTAGCCTTGAAAATTGCAAGTGTTCTAAGTCTGTGTAGTGACTTGCACTAGTTGATACATTTTGCTATTTCGATTTGTTTAGTGTCGGCTAAAAAATAAACATGAAAACATCATCGTTTTCCCTCCGGGTGATGCGAAGGGTACGTATAATAGTTTTGCATTTAAATGTATATCTGTTTATATAAAAGGTGTTGGTTGTCGGAGTGTAACAGGTTGTGTCAGGGAGGCTCTACAGGTTGTGATGTCTTGACGTATCAATGCCATTTCCCGACCACACCCTGTGTTTTTTTATTTTTCTGTTGTTTCATATTAAGATTTGAATTATTTTATTGAAGTGATGGTGCAATACAAGATGGAAAGACTGAAGTATTCTGTTTTCTACATAGTTAGCCAGTGTTATTTTGAAAAAAAAAAAAAAAAAGCAGCTGATTTATTTCAGTCGATCAAAGATTTATTGGTATTGAAAACTTTACTCTAAAGCAACAGAGTCATGGCTTTGAATTTTACGAATGCATGAGATGAACCCTGCTCTTAGTTTTTCTTCAAGAGCTGTATAAACAAGGTCGTTGTATTTAATCGTCTCTTCACATTACGGTGCTCGGAGAAAACTAACAGAATTGAGTAATAGTGTATATATTTTTCGGTTATTCTACTTTGATATCGGAAATATACGTTTCAATAAATAGAGCTTTGAAAGTGAAAGGCTTTCCGATCTATTTCTGTATTTTACTTACTTACTAACAAAAAAATACTTTACCTATAAAAACTACGCTGAACTACATTTTCAGTTGAAACCGAAATCGAAATTTCGGTCAAATAAAAAAAAGGAGGAAATTTATGATGTCCTAACAGAAAAAATGTTCTGTCTGAAAGGTATTTTAGATAACAGAGGTAAGAAGGCGTGACATGAACGAAACATATTTTATTATGTTGACTTGAACGATTTTTTTATTGGGAAATTGCAATTTTTAGTTTTAAACAAGTATGTGTTAAGAATATCAATTGGTTTTTAAATAGAAAGTAAAGTTTCTATTCTATCCCAATTGATATTTTTTGAACATCATAAATATAGCATCACTCCTGTAATCCCCGAAGGGTTCGGCAGTGGTGTACCCGTTAGTACACCCAAATTTTGCCAGTTATAGAATTATTACAGTTAAGTTTTGTTCGATTAGATTAGATAGTTCGCGTTAGTTTAGTTTGTTTTATTATTTGTTATAGTACAAGGTGTTTAAAAAAAATGTGTGTATTGTGCTGGGTTGTCCTCCCTCAGGATATTAGGACGGTAAACACTCAGTTCACTTTCAAATTAAAAGCTCGTGAACACATTCACAAGAAGTTGGCAGATTCGTCTCAAAATTAAGTTGTTTTAGTCTTTCTTGCTTATCTTTCAGAACTTTATATATTTTATGTATGTATATATGTATGTATTTATTCTTATTTCATAAGTATATATCTTTTCTAACATGATTTTCTGTTTTTGCACCTACTGTGTCTATTCCAATTTACGAAACATTTATTCCGCGTATTCGTATAGCTCACAGTCGCCCACAGTACAGTATAGTACAGTACAGTACAGTATTGACAAGTTTCATCGGTTATGAAAATCATTTCGCGAAACAGAGGTGAATGATTACAGTGAGGCCGCATACATCCAATTAGGGTATCGGTCGATAGTTGCTGGATTATATTCTAGCATCGGACTTCATTCGAGGACGACCCTTATATCGTGCCCTTACTTCAAAACCCAACTAACTGCACAAAATTTAGTTTCGAGAAAATCGTGTTTAAAGGTTCGAATCGTAAAAACTTTATTAAAATACTTGATAAAGAGGCAAATACGTGTATTTTGATTTCTTATTGTATTCATTATTCGGGTGGTGAAGGAAAAATAGCTTAATTCTCAAAAAAGTAGGAAAAAAAAATGAAAGATTGGCTTGATAAATGCTACAGATTAGTGGTTTTTCCTGTAGTCGCAATGTTTTCTTATGTTTTGAAGAATAGAGTTTAGACAGCAGTTTTTTATTAATTTAATTAAACGAAATATTTATGTTCACCTAATGGGTAATTGCTAATACTAAGTAGAAATATTTAATCTCAGTTATTGTTATTGTTAATTTAACGTGAATCAAGACAAAACCACTTAAACGCAGATAGAATGTTTTTCCTGGCGAGAAAAATTGCTTACAGTGCAAAAACATTGCTTTAACCGACACTTACTGGGTTTTGTCTGTTCTTTATTTAAAAAATCTCCTGATAAGCTACCTTAGCTAAAAGCTAAATCCAGAACGAAGCGTCACCTCGGAAAACGGGTTTTACCAGTATGTAGGTCTTGAAAAGGAGATTCTAACGGTATTTGTAACTCATTTTTGCCCATTAGTGACTTTAGTTGGTTTTCGCTTTAAGGGCACAATATATTGCTGACGTTTGCGATGCATATGGATTTATATGTGACTAGCTGTTGCCAGCGGCTTCACCCGCTGCAACTCGAAAATTATCCCATGGGAAGATTAAATCGGGATAAAAACTATCCTGTGTTAATCCAGGTTATAAACTATCTGTGTACAACATTTTATCCAAATCCGTTCAGTAGTTTTTGCGTGAAGAGGTAACAAACATACACACTCACACAGTAACACACTCACAAACTTTCGCATTTATAATATTAGTAGGATAGCTCACAGTCGCCCACAGTACCATATTGACAAGTTTCATCGGTTACATGAAAAGCATTTCGCGATACAGAGGTGAATGATTGCAGTGAGGCCGCATACATCCAATTAGGGTATCGGTCGATAGTTGCTGGATTATATTCTAGCATCGGACTTCATTCGAGGACGACCCTTATACATTGCTGACCTGTGTGATGCATGGATTTATATTGATTTGTTACTAGCAACGGTCGGGAGTTTGAAAATACTGAAAAATATCGGACTTGATCATTATTTTCGCGGCGATTAGTCGCACTAGGTGGACCGACGACCTGGTCAAGGTTGCGGAGACCCGGTGGATGAGAGACGCACCGGACCGGTCAATGTGGCGACACCTGGTGGGGGAGGCCTATGTCCAGCAATGGACGTCTTTTGGCTGAAATGATGATGATGAGTCGCAAAAAAATATGACCAAGTCCGATATTTTCAGTATTTTTCGTGGCTATGGGAGATGCGAATTCACCCACTGATGAGTATTAGGCCTTATATTTTCTGGTGCCACTTTTCTTGTGCTGTGCCAGCCTCATCCAGATTTTTCCCCGATGGTTACTATATTGTAGTTATCAATGCGATGAAATCATTGGTAATGAATGTTGGAGAGTTTCATTGTATTTTTTTGGTCTAAGTCTACCTATGAAGCAGCAAAATTGTTATGTTATTATTTATTAGATAAGATATTAGATTAAGTTCATTCGGCTTGGTGTATTTCACTAGGATGTAAGTTAATTTTTGTAAAAGTTAACTACAAACATACCATAAATAAAGAAGAATACATAACTTGACCCATATAGGACAAAAATCATAGAAACAGATTAATTAAAATAAAAAGAAAAACAAATTCAAGAAATTTTGCTTGTTCATAATCGTTTTGTTCAAGCCCCGTAGAAAAATATGAAATCAGAGTTACGGAACAGACCTTTGATAGGTTTAGGACTATCTCTAGCTATCAAGTTTTTCTGCTGAATATGCTTGCAGAAAAACTCTAGGTTGACCAATAGGGTAGCTGACTGACTAAATAAAAAAAAAATGATTCTGTTCAGTACGTCTGTTAGATTATCGAAAAAGTGGGACTGGTGACGTCACTTTCTGGTAAAACACTTTCTGGTGAACCAAACTGTGACGTCGCGCGCGCGCGTCTTCATTTATTGTTTACGTGAAAAAAGAAAAATACGTGCCCAATATTTTTTGGAAATCTATTTGACGGACTAATTAGATTTTGTCAACTACCCTATTCGGTGAATAAAACCGAAAATACAGTTAATGATGAAATGAATAACTAAAGATAATTGAATTGGAAATGACACACGTTATGTCAATACGGTTATTGATAAAATCACGTTGGACCGTCGAAGAGGTGACTGCGACTGGATGGAAATTTCCGACACTCCCATCTATCTTATATTTTATTTATTTACTAGTGATTTAGATAATTTTTTTTATTTATTATTAATGTAAGACTAAAACTAAACTAACTTAAAAACAAACTAACTATAAAAGGGCATCGAAAACTCCTCCTCAACGCTGTCAGCAGGTAAAGTACCCAAGAGACTGGCAGCGTTGCCGCGTTGCATGGCAACACTTATCCTCTGGCCAAAGAAAAAGCCAACCAAGCCTTTACTTGTTATAGTGTAGTACCTGACCAGTAGCTCACTACTACTAAGGTTTATACGACTTGATATAACATCGAGATTTCTTTGTTATTTAAGAGTTTATCATCATCATCGTAATATAGTTAGCCTAACCTTTTCTTTTAAGTTTAACCGGATGAAGCTAACTATACCAGTATTTTACATGGAGTGACTGCCTATTTGATCTCCACAACCCAGTTGGTACTAGGTAATAGATAGCCTTTGGTAAGACTGGTTGTCAGACTATCGAGCCACTGGCTACCTGTTACGACTGTCAAAGATCAACAAATGGCTTAAGAGCCCCACAGATTAACAGTTCGCCGGACGATAACAGACTGTCAGTTCATCGCAATAGGTCACACACTAACAGTTCCGTTTAAGATTTCGGACTGTCGACTTATACGAACTGTCAGTGTGTGATTCCAGTCAGCATCGATAGATGTCGGCCGGACAGTCCATGGCCTTGAGGCCAAATAAACACACATTAACAGGTAGTCGGCTGACGACCGGCATCTCGTGTCAGTTGAGCACCTTCAGTTTTATATTTTTCGACTTGTTTATTTTGCACACCATTGCCGACCGGCGGTGCTACAATGGGAAACTGTGAACTCGCAACTGCTAGTGTGTAGTCGTAGATGTTGTACCAGGCCATTGCCGGCAGGCAATAATCGCTTTAGTGTGTTGACGTCATTTGCCTAGGACGGCAGGCGCCCGATAGGACCAGAAACTGCAGGCGGACTGTTAATCTGTGGGGCCCTTTAACGTGCTTTCCGAGGCACGGAGGAAACTCGGTATGTAATGGGTGGTCCCCCCCATCCACAGAGCAGTAGCAGCTACGGAGTCTGGATTTGTGCTCGGTCGATGGCAATAGGCCCCTTATTACATGGGACTTATACATAATAATTATGGCGAAATGTGGGTGTACATTAAGTACACCTCAGCTTACCTTTTACAGGGATTACAGGCGTGATTCTATAGTGTGTAACTTTTTGTGTATTTTCATGTTTTTCTGAGATATCTGGTTCGATTTACAATAAACTAGCTTTTCCCAACGGCTTCGCCCGCGTGAAAATGAAGATTTTCCAAACAAACTTTCATCCCCTATTTAACTCCTTTAGGGGTTGAATTTCACAAAATCCTTCCTTATTCCTTGT
Organism: Diarsia mendica; assembly: GCA_949316265.1. Lineage (NCBI taxonomy): Eukaryota > Metazoa > Arthropoda > Insecta > Lepidoptera > Noctuidae > Diarsia > Diarsia mendica. Next base: position 19,678,950 of record OX438899.1, read on the forward strand.
CTACATTATAAAGGGAACCTCTGTGCAAAATTTCAGCTTTCTAGGTCCAAGGGTTTGAGCTGGGCGTTGATGAGTCAGTCAGTCAGTCAGGACTTCTCTTTTTATTTATATAGATATATAAGGTATATTATTGTAAAATATCTTGGTGCCACGTCTGATAATACATATAGTATTGACAATAATAATAAATTCGGGATCCTAGTTTTACTACATAGGTAATATAGCGCTGACCTTATTTATGTTTGTTCTGACTTTTGACCTTTACGAGTTATTTTACGGATCTGTCCAAAAGGCCGTTGCTTTAAATAACTAAGTTACCTAAATCGTAAAATGTCCGTATTGAAATTGACTTAGGTTTATAGAAAGAAATTAAAATGTTTGTTAAGTGTTAGCAAATAAATCGCAAATAACAATAAAGATAAGATACCAGGACACACCCACAGAAAAAAGAAAAGAAAGAAGAAGCAAGGATAGTTTTTTTTATTCTATCGTTTTTTAACTTTTTGTCTATACAAAAATGATTGTCAGAAGATAATATCTACTTAGATAAATGAATGCAACAGTAATAGGGGATCGGACATAAAAAAACTAATTAGTCCGTCAGATAGATTTCCAAAAATTATTGGACACGTATTTTTTCTTTTTTCACGTAAACTTAAATTATAGACGATACAGTGCTTCGAAAACTCGTCGATAGTACACTTTGACGACACAAGTGACGTTTCAAGCCCCAGTCCAAGATCTTTGACGAGTTTTATCTTCGTAATTTTTTATTGATTTGATAAAACAAAAAAACACGTATTCAATATTTTTCGATAATCTAACTTACGGACTAAACAGAATCATATTATTTTGACCCAGTCCGATCCCCTATTCCATCATTTTTCATTCAATGCCTTATTGGTCTGCTGTTAGTAAAGCGTTGGAAAATGTCAGATTCAGATTGAAATATTATTAGGTGCACACCTATTAGACGAGACTTCAACATAACTAGCAAAATGTGGGTAAACTAAATGTAGCTTACGCATCTGTCTTAACAAGTGGATGTTATATTACGTTTCATAATATCCACTGAACCTACAAACCTTCTTTTTTGTTTTTTTTGGGGGGTGGGAAATCGTCAAATGACTCCTCCCGCTCCAGCGGTAGGGAGTGTCAGACTTCTACTGACTAAAAACCACCCATGTTCCCTCTGAGCCCTTTGTGTCCGAGGCCGCGGTATCTGTTCCTTCACCAAAACAAGTGACAATTAAACCATAAAATAATGAAAAATCAGATGTGACACAGACTATCACAATTTTTTTTAAAATATCAAACAAGGGAGTGTCAGACTTCTACTGACTAAAACCACTCATGTTCCTTCGTAACCCTTGTGCCGAGGCCGCGGTATCTCTTTCGAACAACCCGCAGCCCCGACAAGAACCTACAAACCTCAAAAAGGTTTAACAAAATAGGCGTAAAACCCATGTCTGATTAACACTTGCCGTCAAAATGTAACTGAGAAATTATGCCAAACAAGGTGTTAACATTGCCCCGAGTGGTGCCTCCCTGCCAGGGGAAATCGAGCGTGCTATTATTGCCCAGTCACCCGCGACTTTCATTTAGCGGTAACTAGTTCACTGCCAGGGAAATTATTGCCCGGAATATTTCATTCATCAATATTGTATGAGCAATCTGGAATTCTGGATTGCGGTTAGAACGTTTGGAACGGTAATTTTACTGTTAGCTGGCAAGTGCAGCACACTTGATTAAATGTTCATTTTTGTTTTATTGCTTATAAATTCACTTTTGTGTGTATATGCTAAGTGATAGCCAATAATAAAAAGTAGAATTTATAGAAATTGAAGCTTGAGTTCGGCTGAGCGAAATCGTGCTGCTTACTGATTCCCTGGTATTGTACTGGATCTCAGATTAAAAGCCTGATTTTTTTTTGAAGAAATCGGTCACTAGGCTGATCACAGCACTGCCTAGATCTGGGCTGATTATTTATGTGAGCTCAGTCATTTTCACCAAACTTAGTAAGAAAGAAAGAAAAAAATATTATTTGTCGCATATTATATACATGACACAAATATATAATTTATACTACCACACTATATCACCATCATCATCTGTATCACTTCAAACTTTATTTCGTAAGCATTACGTGTGGTTTTCGTTACTCCAGTATTGTTTATATAACGTGTGATTGACTAAAGTATACCTGTTATGTTTAGCGAACAAATCATCTCGTACTAACGGATATTAATTTCCATTTTTATTCAATTATAGTTATATTGTATGACATCAAATACGGACAAAGTCCTATTTATCTTGTCCCAATATTACTGCTCAAAATATGTTGTATCAGGAAAACAAATATGAATATTTCTTTTTTTATTGTCAATGATGAAACTACCTATTATTTGCTCAGCATTGATAAGGGTGAAGTCTCAAATTCGATTCTCATTATTAACCACCTAGCTTTTTCCCAACTAAGTTAGAGTTAGTTTCTAGTGTACACAAACGCATGTTGCCTACCTAACCTCCACAAGCCAGTTGCTACTAGGTAATACGATACCCATTGGTAAGACTACATCTACTTTTATTATTATAGCTAGAAGCTATTCAATATCGAACTGTAATCGACGCTATAGCCAGTGAAAACTGAAGACCGATTTCAGGCGCGATTTCAAAAATAGTGGATTGGTTTAACGCTAATAATTTACTCCTCAATGAAAAAAAAACTAAATGCATAAGGTTTACACTACCTCACGTTAGGCAGGTGAAAACTTGTGTGTTGGTGAAGGGCGAAGAGTTGAATCCGGAAGATAGCACGGTGTTCTTGGGTTTAACTTTAGACGCTAAACTTCAGTGGGGACCCCATATAGATAAATTGTCGAAGAAACTGAGCTCCGCGGCATACGCAGTTAGGAAAATTCGTAATTTAACCGATGTAGAGACAGCCCGATTAGTTTACTTCAGTTATTTTCATAGCGTAATGTCGTACGGCATTCTGTTGTGGGGGAATGCTGCCGATATTCAGACCATCTTTGTCTTGCAAAAGCGGGCGGTTAGATCAATTTATAAATTGAGTCCGAGACACTCTCTTAGAGAAAAGTTTAAGGAAATTAATGTAATGACTGTTCCTTCTCAATATATTTATGAAAATCTTTTGTATGCTCACAAAAATATTAAGCTTTTTAAGAAATATAGTGATATTCACAATATAAATACAAGAAATAAACATAAATTTATTGTACCCACAACAAGGCTCAAGAAAATAGGTGGATCATTTAGATGCCAATGTATTCGCTTTTATAATAAACTTCCAAGCGACATTCAAAATTTAAGCATTAATAAATTCAAATCTTTTATAAAACGTAAACTTTGCCAGAAAGCTTTTTATGCTGTTAAAGATTATATAGAGGACAAAAAAGCTTGGGATTGAACTGCTCCAATTTGAATTGAAGGTGAATTGATTTTATATCTTTTTATTAATTGTACCTTTTTATTTCTTACACTTTGACATTTTAATTATTTATACATTATTTACAATCCTTTTACAATTTGACATTTTATGATATTTCTTTATACACAATGACATTATTTACTTTTTTAAGTATGATATTATTTTTTGCTTTTTTGATCAATATTTACTTGTTAAATATTTTATTTTTCATTTAGTTTTGTGTATATTGACATTTAATAACTTGACATGATTATTTAATATGACAAATATTTTATTATTTTTATATTGTGAATGTGAGGACCATGTGGGTCTTTCTCTAATTTTAACTATTGTCTGGCAGTTTGAGTACTATAAGCGACCCACCCAAATGTCCTTTCTTTGGTATTGTTCGTCGTGACGTTGAGCTCCTTGAGTTATAAGTCGAGCTCCACGATAACTGACAAATGCTTGCACTGACTGGACGGGTCCACTCAAATCTGTGTGGTGCTTTATTCAAAAGACCATCTCAGACACTAACCTGCATGATCTTCATGTATTTTATTATTATTTTCATATTGTGAATGTGTTTGGCAGTTTGAGTATTTTAAGCGACCCACCCAAATGTCCTTTCTTTGGTATTGTTCGTCGTGACGTTGAGCTCCTTGAGTTATAAGTCGAGCTCCACGATAACTGACAAATGCTTGCACTGACTGGACGGGTCCACTCAAATCTGTGTGGTGCTTTCTTCAAAAGACCATCTCAAACACTAATCTGCATAGTCTTCATGTGTGTATTATACCAAGATTATGTTTGTACCTTGAACATATTGTAAACCCAAACGATTTTAAAAGAGTGTCCATGAAGTTTCTTGCCATTCTTCTCATGAGACCAACGCTTTGGAATTGGCAACTACAGTACACTCACGAGTTATTATGCCTTGTGACTGGGACTGTAGCTTAGTTTATTTAGCTTCAGTAGTTCAGTAGTTTACTGCCGCACTCGGAGAGCTTCAGTGGTTGCTTGGGCCGTCGCTTGGTAAGGGTTTTTTTGGCAGTTTTGTCATACAAAACTATGTCAGGCCTTTGCTGGGTGGCGGCTTGAGCAATCGTTGGATATCTCTGAGTGCCGCAGTTAGTTTAATTCGACTATTCAAAAGTGCCTGTTACTGGCCTACTTGAAATAAATATTTTTGACTTTGACTTTGACCAAATGAAGCTTTGAAGTTCCAATTAGTTCGCCGTTCTAGGAAACGGAGCCAATTTCCCACCAAGGAAATTGTACCTCCTTCAGGAAATATTTTTCACTTCACATTTACTTAAAGAAGAACTCTTTAGGAGCCAAGATAAGATGAGTAGCTAATGTACTTTTAACTCGACTGCGGCAAAGCCCAAAAGGTGTGATCTGTGTTTAGACCTGTATACATTATTATTTATTTAAAACTTAATAGCAGCATTACATAATTAATCCAATTCGATGCTATAAAACACAAACAAGAACAATTAAATTAAAAGTAAAATAAAATTAAACTATAGCTATATTGTACAGGAACAAAAAATACCAAATAATAAAAATAATCATAAGTTACCTTTCGTGCATTATCAATCAAAGCTCAAGAAAAAATCATCTTTCTCTCATCCTCTCACAGAAACTCAAACATACACGAAATACATCACCACCTAAAAGCATACAAATGTATTCATGCATGTATGAATGTCCGTTCCTGTGTTTCCTCGTAACTCCTAAACGGATGAACCGATTTGGATATAGGTACAGTGAAACTTGGTTAACTGGGACCTGGATAAGTGAGAACTACAACGATACACTGGGTAAGTGTACTGGAACTCATGCTCTTCAGCATGAGTTCCAGTACACTTACCCAGTGTCTCAGATATCCAAATCTGTCTCGTGGGACCTCTCCCACGAGACAGATTTCAATATCTGAGACACTGGGTAAGTGGAATACCTCTGTAAATGAGACAAATTTTCAGGTCCCTTGGAGGTCTCACTTAACCAGGTTTCACTGTATTATTGTACGTCACCGTTAGTCTTGGTGCAAAATTATGAATAAGAAAAGTTAAGTAGTCTGCGAAATCTTTTATATTTTTAACCTAAAGAGCAAGAAATAAAAAAAAACCTAATAGATCAAAAAACCTAAAAATAAATAAAAAGTACACTTGAAATTAATTAAAATAAAATCACGACTGTGATCCTCAAGGTTTAGTGAGATATACCCACTAGTACGCCTACATTCTGTCATTTATTTTTAACTCCCATATAAAAGGGGTTGGCGGGGGGGGGGGGGGGGGGGGGGTAAATAAGTAGAAGCTATAAGTACTCATTACATGGTTTCAAATAACCTATGAAATAAACCTCAGCGGCTTTATTTACTCCAACGCAGTATCGTATGTTTGATTAATAGCATTATATTAATAACAATAACTGTCAATTCGACAAGTTAAGTTAAATTGCCAATATCGGTTGGCTTTCAATATTGAAACAAGAGATTGAATTATTGTTATATTATCTTCTGAATTGTATCAGTATTGGGAGGTATTTTATTTACTTAGGTACTATTATTGTCAATAAAATTAATTTAATAAGGATAATTGAATAAACTGAAGGATTTCGTGACTAAATAATAGCAGTCGCCCAGGTCGATCTTCAGGTTAAGCTGTGCTTGCCTGGGTTGGTCTGTGGATGGGTGACCATCCGTTACATATCGAGTTTCTTCCGTGCCTCGGAAAGCACGCTAAGTCGTTGATCTCGGCTGCCATATATATCTTTTGCAGTCGTATCGTCATCAGGTAGTCAAATGATTGATAGTCTGACAACCAGTCTTACCAAGGGTGTATTACCTAGTCTACGTTGTGGAGGTCAGATAGGCAGTCGCTCCATGTAAAATACTGGTAGTCAGCTGCATTCGGTTAGACTGGAAGCCGGCCCCAACATAGTTGGGAAAAGGGCTAGGCATATCATGATGATGCGTCTAAATTCTGTATCTTCTGTGAATATCATCTAACTAGCTGATGCCCGTGACTTCGTTCACGTGGAAATTTTGATGAGTGACAGTTTCAAATTTATTCTCATAGCAGAAAATGCTCATCACGTGGAACAATTTTTACTATGGTACCATTTTTGTATCTCTTATAGTTTAGCTGATCTGTTGCGGTTCTGCATCAGGTGTTCAAGTTTCCAAGATAAATTATTTATTTTATTTTATTATTTTTGGAAAACTTACAGCTAGGTAGACACAGTAGATAGGTTTATTACAACAATAGGGCCAATTACAAGTTTCCACAAGTAGTCATTTACACAATATTGAAATAACGCAAAAAAAAAAGAAAAAGACAGTGATAAGGATAGTAAGTATTAAAAATGAAAATTTAAAAAGAACTAAACATTATGGGTTGTTGAGGTTGTTGTTATAGCCTATATGTTGCCCAGACTTAATACCTATGCAACTAAAAAGAAATCATTCAAGTCCGTCGAGTAGTTCCGAAGATTAGCGTGTACAAACAAACAGACAAACAAACAGATTTTTTTTTTTTGGATTTGTGCTCTATTACTGTTTCTAAACCCCCCTCAATTATAATTTTTTTAATGTACAGACACAGTTTTTTACTGTTTTATTATATGTACAGATAGATCTAAAAAACTACTCATGTCACGACACTTTCGTCTTTAACTGATGAAAGGTCGTATCTCGAAGCGGCTGACGTCTGACCTCTATGACCTAAATAATAAGGATGCTGGGTACGAGATACCTATGTTAATAACCCTGTAAATGTATATATACAACACAGTCTCACTAGAAAAGGCTTGGCATTATAGTAACTGTATGCCTAACCTTTTCAAAATTACATAGAAATTGGCTTCCATCAAACTTGATGCGATGTTTTAGTATTTTACTTGGCATTAAGTACTGTTTTCTGAAATAAACAATATCTATACTTCTATACTATAATATAATATATAATAATAATATTATATAGAGGTAAAGTTTGTGTGTTTGTTGTTAAATTGTAAGGGGTAATCTCGGGATCTACTGAACCGATTTTAAAAATACTTTCACCAATAGAAAGCCACATTATTGCTGAGTGTCATAGGCTACTTTTTATCCCTGTATTCCCACGGGAACGGGATCTACGCGGGTGAAACCGCGGGACGTCCGCTAGTATTAAATAACATAACATCACACCTGTAATCTTCAGAAGCTTAGGCAGAGGTGCACCTAATATAGTACACCCACATTTCGCCGGTTATATTTAAGTCTCATGTAATAGGGGCGAGCCTATTGCCATCAACCGGGCTCAAATCCAGATTCCGTGGCTGCTAATAATAATAATTCCTAATGGAAAAACCGAATAACACTTTGCCCGATCCGGGAATCGAACTCAGCCTCATTATCATCAACCTCATTTATTTATTTATTAAAACTTTATGTACAAAAATCGTACAAAGGCGGACTTAATGCCCTGGGCATTTTGTACCTGACCTCACGCTCAGCAACAAAACTTTTAACTCCTACAAATTATAATTTATAAGGCTGTTTCCACGCAATTTTTCGTAATTCGCCAAACTAAATATTAACGAAATGTTTTAAAATGAGCCAAGCCTCTTATTTGTCAGCCTACAGGGGTCGTCGCACGAAATATTATAGGCACGCAACGGCAGCTATTGTTGTGAGAAAGTATTGGCATAAAGCTACTAAACAGGCCTACTTTGGCAATTCGGTATTTTGACAAAGGAATCCTGTAGTACCAGAATGCTAAGTTTGGTCTAATCTGAATTTGAAATGTCTTTTATTATTTTTCCTGTATTGATCGACCAACAATTGTTTACACTGTAAATATTTAGATTGTTTTCCATAAAATAAGGTTAGTGTCACTATTAAATTACAGGTTAGCACCGCATGCCCCGTTGTCAAAAACATTAGGTGTGCCACAAGCACTGAACCATAAAAAATAATGTCTAAGTAACTAAAATTAACAAGTTTGAAGTAGTGGCATTACGTGAGTGGAATATAAAGCTAACATGAACAGTAAAAGTAACATTCAATAAAACAAAAGAGACTCATCAAAACAGAAAATAAATATAATTAAAAAGATGTTCTACGAAACTTGGCATTTATGACAAAATGTATGTCAATGAGAACCCTGCAGCTATTTAACAATTTGGGTAGACGAGGGACGACAGTGTTTTCACCTAGAATTGTTCTGCGAAGTGGAGGGTGTAAAAGAGTAATTATGATGGTATTGTTAAAGTTATAAATATTTATTTTGAAAGTTACTTTCATCATCATCATCATCAACAGCCTATTAATGTTCCTACTGCAGGAACTCAGGCCTCCTCTCTTTGAGAAGGGATGGGCTATAATCTACCACGCGGGCCCAGTGCGGATTGGTAGACGTCACATGTCTTCGAATTTTTTGGTTCTAAGACATGTACGATTGTACGGTTTCATACGGTAACATGGACGGTTTCCTCACGATGTTTTCCTTCACCGTTTTTAGAGCAGCGGTGATGAAATAAATTACACAAAGTAATGTGCATGCCTGGGTTCGAATCCACGACCTACTGTTCGTAAGTCGGGGCCGCCACCACTGGGCCACCGCTGCTCACGAAAGTTACTTTAGTCGAAATAAATTCTAGTATATCGATATGAATAATAAAAATAAGTTGTTTCCTAATAACAGTTGACGTTGTGCGAAAACTATTATTGCTTTTAAATCTATTTCGTCTCTGATAACATTTATGGACACAATAGAAAGATAGTAAGATAGAAAGAGAAGGTAAATACGCTTGAGAGACTTGATATACCAGTAGATGTAAGTGCCTTTTTGGTTATAATAACGATGCCTATACATATCGACGTAATATATTAGTATTGTCTAATTTCGTAGGCGGTGCAGATAAGTCAATTTGAAATAAGTCTACCCCCATTTCCTTACGCAATGCCATTATGAAATTTTCAGCATTCCCTTAAATATTCATTAGTAACAAAGCTCAGTCAAAGCCCCGCAATTAAGTAGTAAAGATTGACAAAACGGACAGACGGGTAAATGAATTGGCGGGCTTCTTCATTAAGTCCCGTGAAGAACTGTTTCCTTTACGAATATCTTGAGGAAATGTTTGGAACGCTCTCAGGTACCTGTTCCTCTGTCAGCGAGAAAGCGGCTAGCTTTCAACTGTTTTTTTAGGGTTAGGATCACTCGTGTGTCACATTTATATTCTAGGTAAGGAATAAGTAAGTAATCTCCACTGAATCAGGTTACCTGGCTTCGATAAAGCTACGTCCGGATCCGCTGTGATTACCGGTAATTTTTAAACCATATTTTATATTTGGTTACTACACACTCACTTACATACACACAACACACATGCACACTCAGCCCACTCTTACTCTTTCACTCACTTACATTCTTTTTAGGATTTCCTTCTTTGTAGGTATTAATTATTTTTATTTTGAGCAGTGTTTATGAAGGAATCCCTATATCGCTAATTGGTCACAACACCGTTTTCGTTTTGGTGTGTGAGAAATCATCAAATTACTCCTCCTGCTCCGGGCGGAGCAGAAGGGAGTGTCCGACTTCTGTTGACTAAAAACCACCCGGCAAGAAAACAAAAAATAAAAAAAAATAAAAGATATTGAATAAAACAGATTAAAAACATGTTCCTTCATAGCCCTTTGTGCCCTGGGCCGCGGTATCTCTTTCGAACAATCCGCAGCCTGGTTACAACACCTAAAGTGAACTCTGACAAAAACAACAAGTCTTTAGTTGATAGTTCTCCCGCTTCTCGCTTATCGCCGACTATGGGACAGGCGCCTTAGTTAATGAAGATTGGTTGCTTCAAATGGAACGGAAAAATATACTCGCGGTTTTTTCCTGAGGACGCTTATTCTGTAAAAACCGAGAGTGTGCGCTACATAGTTTTTGTGACGAAAGAGTCATGGATATAAATGATATTCCACTAAAAGTAAATCTATACAAATAAACCAAATTGAAGTGTCTGTTTCCAGTCTAACGGGATGCAGCTGAATACCGGTATTTTATATGCGATACCCCTAAATAGAACTGGTTCAAACTTTTGGGGCACTGACTACCTGTAACGACTGCCAAAGATATATATATGGCAGCCAGGACCATACCTTGACAAGCTTTCAGAGGCACTGAGGAAACTCAGTATGTAATAGGTGGTCACCCATCTACAGACTCACCGAGGTAAGCGCGGCTTAACCTAAAGATCGACCCGAGTGGAGTGTATTTTTATTAAGCCATGAGGTGATCATTGAAGTGTCTGTTTGTAATGTCAAAATAACTACTTATATAGGTAGGTACTGAATGCCTATAAAAGTATTTGTGGTAAGTACGGAACTGTAGTAATCTAATGCTATTCTAAAAAATATTTTTTAATACAGTTGCTCAAAAAGTGGCGTATTGCAGGGATGTATAGCGTTCGGGATGTGGGCTATTACGTACTCGTGCTTTTTCTTTACCATTTCCGAACTCGTGCGTTCTCTTTCCCACCTGTCAAAATAATGTCCATTAAAAAAAAACCAACTACGAATTTTTACTAAAAAAAATCATAGAAGTTTTTATGATTCATGCAAATATTTCTAAAGAAGCTACTAATTTGTTTCAATATCAGATTTAATTATTTGATTCAATGAGTTAAAGGTTTCATATCATTAAATTTCATTTTCATTTCATATCAATAAAAAAAATCTACTGAAGACTTGGCTGTATGGGCAATGTTCCCTTTGCCTACCCAGAATGGGTGAAGAAAACAAAAAAACTCTCTGCTTATATTCTTTGACGGTTGGCGCCATTTTCCAAAAATGTTCTTTGCGAGTTTAATTACGGTTTTATTATTTTATTAAATTGCTTCATTTTTTCGCAACTGTATTAAAAATAGTTGTTCAGTACACGTGCGGAACCGTCATTGCAACTTGTTCCGACTGTCAACCCTCGCCGTCGGCTGTGCCTCGGCTCGGGTAGACATTTGTCGGAACTCTTTGCAATGACAGGCTTTCCGCACTTATAATGAAATATACTATATTCTTCGAATGATGATCCTAGATGGCTTTTAAAATAAATCAGGCTCTTTTGTCTTTCCACCGTTTTTATCCGAACGTTGTCTTTCTTGAAAGATATCTATCTTGTCTTTTTAGCATGTAGAATTCAATATAAGGGAATAAAATTCACGCCATTGCCTCCATGATAGATCGCTGTTACCGAACTATCAATATCACTCGACAAAGTTTGTCACTTAGGAAAACAAATGATAAGCGTGTGAATTATTTGGAACCCAAGCCTTTCGGAAAGTGTCGGAATAAAAGGTTACATTGAATAAATTGATGGATCTTGGATTGAAAGACTAAGCAGGGTGGACAGCCCTCCACAGACTGATGGGGTGAATTCAGTATAGCATACTAAGATGATTGGTGCAAGAAATTAGAATGGGAATCCAATAAAGAGCATTGAGTAACTTTGTATGGACTAGTGGCGTAATTTTTTTTTTCAGCAGCTACTTTAAATTTTCATGTTATTTTTATGTTATTTTTCTATGCATCCATAATAACTTTTGATCGCTTTATTATGTTATTTCAAAATATTCAAGTTTTATTACTGGCCGCATAACTTTAAAACGACGCCAAGTTTACTCAAACCTATTTCATTTGTTTTATTTCCTGACACGAAATGTTATCGAAGTAAAATGCAGGTAGCGAACGTCAAGCGCGACGACAAGTTCGATGAACTCTGTAGCTAGGTAGAAAATTATGAGCTGTTTTTACACGTCATTAAAAGTGAAAATAATCCTCCGACAAGGTCCGTCCCGCTATTCACACTATTCTTAACTTTTCATACTTTTCTTGATCTCCTTTTTCAAGAACTTACCCTATCATCATTCTCCTACCCTTTTCGAAATTTATTTGAGGCCGGCGCAGCTTGTCTTCTCCTTACATAATTCTCTATTACTCACCATCTCATCAGTCACGTTCTTTCCAGCCATATAATCCTATTCACAGTCCATCTATCGTTTCTTTGGCTTTCCTCAATTCTTATAATAATACTAGCTTTTGCCAGCGGCTTCGCCCGCGTGAAAATTACGATTTTCCATACAAACTTTCATTCCCTATTTAACTCCCTTAGGGGTTGAATTTCGAAAAATCCTTCCTTATTCCTTGTCTACATTATAAAGGGAACCTCTTTGCAAAATTTCAGCTTTCTAGGTCCAAGGGTTTGGGCTGGGCGTTGATGAGTCAGTCAGTCAATCAGTCAGTCAGTCAGTCAGGACTTCTCTCTTTATTTATATATAGATAGATAGATAGATTATTCCTTGTCTACATTATAAAGGGAACCTCTTTGCAAAATTCAGCTTTCTAGGTCCAAGGGTTTGGGCTGGGCGTTGATGAGTCAGTCAGTCAATCAGACAGTCAGTCAGCCAGTCATTCAGGACTTCTCTCTTTATTTATATAGATGTAGTCATCTACATTCATACTTATCTTTTTTCTAATTCTTCCGCATCATTTATGTCCATACCACGACAGCCGCTTACCTGATGACTTTCCCTGTGTATCGTAAATTGAGCGAAGTACCGACGGTACTTAAAGATGCCAGTAACAGTGAGTGGGCAGCTTGTCGATACCAACAAAGGTCCATTGTGTATCGAGAGCTGATCATACAAATTGTACAGCCTCTACACAATAGTGAATGCTGGCCACAACTGTTGGGTGACGAACAATTATTCAGAACTAGGTTTTGTCCGCGGTTTTTACTGCTTTATACATTAACAAAAAATATATAAATCCTTATATGTCGTATATTTGTGTTTTTCTTGTTAAAGGAACAAAAACATACCAGAATACGATTTTTTTTTTAAACCTTGCCCCACACTTGGAATTTCTCCTGTTTCGTGGGTGCGTTTACAAATATTTAAATTCACATGCACAAACCAAACAACCAGACCCGAAACTATCTGTAGGTCATACAAATATTTGTTCCGTGTGGGGATCGAACTTGCGACATGCAGCGCTGCAATCAATCGCTCAGCCAACCGTGGCGTCAAAATAGGAACACAGTAAAAAAAAACTGTGGTATCGTAGGAAAATGTCCCACACATTCAGTAATAATGGAATTTCCCGCTAGAGAAATATTTTTTGGAATCGGATCCGAAGATACCAACACAGAAACTAAACTTCTTTATAATATTAGTGTAGATGGCTTTGAAGGAGTCCTTTTACGAATGAATAAAGTGGGCATCAAATTATAAGTAGAAAAGTATATAGGTAGATTTGTGTATAAAAAAAAATTTAAAAAAATCTTGGAATTGCTTGATTGAATTCTAGACGTTTGAAGGATCAAGCTTTCCAGGAAAATCGTGCTTTTCTTCAGTTCAGTATATTTTTATCCTAAAAAAAACCTAATATTTATACTTATATTTTATCATGGATTATCAAATTCAAACAGAGTTTTTGAAAGTAGCATCAACTCTGCCCGAAATAAATTGTTGATGGGTCAAACTTCGATAATGTACTTTAAAGACAAGACGGTGAGGTCAATTTTAAATTGAAGTCACATGACTAAGGGATACTGGGTTTTGGTGTTACGATTACTTATGAATTGTATCCTCGAACTTATTTCAGTGGACTGTCGCTTATGAGCTTTTGAGTACGTTTCCTGGGTCGGGCAAAGTGTTATTTGGTTTTTGTGTACCTAAGGAATTTCTTAGTAGCAGCCATGGATTCTGGATTTGTGTCGAATATTGACAGTAGTCTTAAACATAACTGGCGAAATGTGGGTGTACTGTCTTTCTCTGCCCTCGGCGATTGAAACGTGATGTTATTTCATGTCAAGGATACATCAAAAACTTAAACTTCCGCAAACAAGAATTCTTAGAATACCACTGAAAAGGAAGCCATCACAAAAATATTTAACTAGTCATTAAACGACGTCATTACTCCGTAACATGCAACGTTTGTGTGTCAAGCCAACAACTCCAGTATTCAAGCGGTATTGAGGTACTGGACAGGTATTTACCGCATACCTGGAGGGTGAATGACAGCTTTTGTGGGGTTTATTAAGTAGGGAACTCATGAAAGCCAGTCATTACACATAGTCATACCCACGTTGGGTATGTAAATTAGGGTTTGCGTAGTTCGGGATGTAGTTTTTATTAGTCTTGTGTGTTATTTAAGCGTTCATGAATGTGTGTATTTATACTTTGTTCTTGGTAAAAGGTATCTTCTTATTAATTTCCTAGTAAGAAAATACCTTTTTTGTGTGAGTCGTAAAAATATATATATCACAACTATCACACAACGCTATCTAGTCCCAAGCTAAGCAGAGCTTGTGTTATGGGTACTAGACAACTGATAAACATACTTATATATTTCTAAATACATACATATTATAGATAAATTACACCCAGACACAGAACAAATGATCGTGCTCATCACACAAACATTTGTCCTGGGTGGGAATCGAACCCACGACCTCCGGCATAGCAGTTAGGGTCACTAACCACTAGACCAACAGGCCAGTAAATAACGATATGCGCTTAAAACTTCTAGACGTGATTTCGGTCCCATCGGCCATCCGTTCTGCATGCAATGTGCCCGAAACATTGAACAGGTGTTAGTACCTAACAACGCTGTAAACAACATCTGTGCCCGCAATATTAAGTTCGTGCCCTGAGACAGTCATTATTAGAACTTGTAGTTCACAAACACTCTACTAAGCACTTGATGCAAGTTGTTATAAGTCTTTAAAACAAGAAAATAATTATTGTCTGATACCTATTCTTCGTAGTCGCATGCCACCTTGCTAATGGCAATTAGCAGCTGACTTCTGTATCAATGAGAACGCCATGAAGGAGCATCAGGTATCAGTGGCATGCGACTACGAAGAATATCAGACAAGAATTATTTTCTTGTTTTATACTTTTAAGACCGCGATTTTGTTATATGTAGTCGGGTTTTAGATTTTTGAACTTATTTTTTTTTGTAGTCGGTGTTATTTTTTGTTAAAAAGTTTTTATTTTTCACTTTTTAGTGGTTCACATGTTCATTGGCCATAATGTGGACAATGTAGTTTTTTTTGAGTTTTCAAAAACCGCTTGTCCCATTTCGATAAAAAATTGTGGGACCATTTGGGAAGTATACCCTTTCCAACAAAAAAAGTTTTTTTCAAATCGGTTAGCAAGTGACGGAGTTATGCCCGAACAAACATAAAAAAATATATATATAAACATCCGAATTGAGAACCTCCTTCTTTTTTAGAAGTCGGTTAAAAATCTAATAACACTGAACCTAGGCCCTTATGCTTAGCAGTCGACGCGCTTGTGACCACTAGACCAACGAGGCAATTATTAAAATAAATCACAGTCTCACAAGACTTGCGATTTGCATCAAACAAATCGTAAACGAATAAACACTGACGTGTTTGTTTGTTCGCGACAGAAAAGTTTCTAATTCATTCTTTTTCTGTCTAATTCCTATACTCATAAAAGTGGCAGTAGTGGCACACAACTATGCACACAATGGTCTGACGCAAGTACATGATAGTGTTGCATTTAATCCCCGTCCTTCCTCAGTCGGTCACGTTTTGTCCTTGGTTACGATTACAGAGAAGGGGGGGGGGGGGGGAGAGGGGAGGAGTGGTGATACACATTGTTGCGTTATATGCCATTGGTAGGTTTGGTGACTGGCATGACATCACCTCCGTAATTCGCGAATGGTTAGACACAGGTGTACCTAATAGTACACCCATGTCAGTTATACATATTTCATTATCATCATCGACTCACAAGGGCCGACGCATGCGGGTTGTTCGAAAGAGATACCGCGTACCCGAACACAAAAGGCTAAGAAGAAACATGGGTGGTTTTTAGTCAGTAGAAGTCTGACACTCCCTTCCGCTCAACCTGAAGGGCGACCCAAACGGCTGTTAATATTTGGCCACGAGCTCCTCATTATTCATATGTTACTGTACTAATAAGATATTATTGAAGTAATATTACGAACAAAACCCAACAGCATTTCCAGTTTAAAGTGTCCTTAAAAACTCAAATTATGACTCGAGCAAGGGGTAAAGCAGAGAGGACAAACAAAACTATGAATTCGAGATGTGGAATAAAATGGAGGTTGTAAAAGTTCAGATCACAGAATACTGAAAAATCGATGTTTATTAAGTTCAGCGAACAAACATGAAGTTTGAAGACTTTTGAGGTCAACGTTCCTTAGAAAAGATGCTTAAAAGCGTTGTACAAAGCCACGCACACTTTCCAACTATTGCTATTTTATTGTAGACTAGCTTTTGCCCGCGACTTCGTTCGCGTGGAATAGTGACTTCCGGCAGATTATTGGTTTATCTCGCGCAAAAAAAAAAAAAAACTTTCCTATGTCCTTTCTCAAGTTCCAAACTATGTCTGTACCAAATTTCACACAAATCGGTTCAGTTGTTTAGGCGTGAAGCAAAGACAGACAGACAGACAGAGTTACTTTCGCATTTATAATATTAGTTAGGATAGGATTTTATGTACAGTGACCTTAAATTTACACCTACACCCTACCACCCTACATACATAACCTCACGCCTTTTCGTAAGCATTAGAAAAAGAGACACTGCCAAGACATGAAGCCGTTTGAAACTTATCATCTATCATCATCTATCTATATAAATAAAAAGAGAAGTCCTGACTGACTGACTGATTGACTGACTGACTCATCAACGCCCAGCCCAAACCCTTGGACCTAGAAAGCTGACATTTTGCACAGAGGTTCCCTTTATAATGTAGACAAGGAATAAGGAAGGATTTTTCGAAATTCAACCCCTAAGGCAGTTAAATAGGGGATGTTTGAATGGAAAATCGTCATTTTCACTTTCACGCGGGCGAAGCCGCTGGCAAAAGCTAGTCACCACATAATATTATAAAACAAAGTCCTCCGCCGTGTATGTCTGTCTGTATGTTGTGAAAACAACTACAGCGATTTTCATGCTGTTTTCACCAATGGATAGAGTGGTTCTCGAGAAAGGTTTTAATTTATAAATAATTTTTAAATTAATAATATTTTTTTTTCTAAATTCAACCCCTAAGGAAGTTATATAGGGGATAAAAGTTTGTTGGGATATAATTTGACATCCACGCGAGCGAAGCCGCGGTCATAAGCTAGTCCGATATAAATCTCAGTTTCATTTCCAATACCTCAAAAACACACAAACAGTTTGACGTATCTAAACCTAATAAGATTGGCTTGGCATAAAGGATGCATCTGCAGCCGATATCAAAGGGACTTTGTTGCGGATATGAGAATTGAAATAATATTCAAGACTTACAAAGACGTTTTATTTTATTTGTTGCAAGGTTTATGAAAAAAAAAGGCACAACACCGGGAGAGCTGGAAAGCTTTTGCCCAGCAGTGGGACACAATAGGCTAATGAAAAAAAAAAGGTTTATGATAGAAGTAAAATAATGAGTGTTTCGTTGGTCTAATGGTTGCTAGCGCGACTGCTAAACATGAGGTCCTGAGTTTGATTCACGGGTTGTGCAAAATGTTATTGGGCTTTTCCATCAGGAATGAGGAGGCTAATTGGTGAAGATAAGCTGGTTATCAAGCTACATAGCCTGGCCCACCGTCGCAAAGTCGCATGTCTGTCGGTCTTCTACAGACTGTACTTCGGAGAGTGTGCGCAAGAGCTCCACAAGCTGATCCCACCATCTCCCTTCTTCCATCGGGAGACTAGACGTACTGCAGGGTACCACCGATACCTAGTCGACATTCCACACATTCGAACGAAGCGCTTTGCTGGGTCCTTTATTATGCGCACAGCCAAGGAGTGGAATTCCCTTCCTGCGTCGGTTTTTCCGAGTTCATATAACCCTAATCTGTTTAAGTCGCGAGTAAACAGGCTTCTACTGGGTAAGCTCGTTCCATCGTCGACATCATCTCTGCCCTTAGGGCAAGATTGAAGTCAAGAGCAAGCCCATTTATAATTAAAAAAAAAGGAATTTCTCAATAGAAGCCATGGAGTCTAGATTTCTGCGCGGTTGACGGCAATAGGCTCGCTTCCTATTACTTGGGACTTCAACAAAACTAGTGAAATGTGACTACTATTAGTATATTATTACTACTATTATTACTACTACTATTACTATTATTACTACTATTTTTATTAGGCACACCTCTACCTAACCCTTCGTGTATTCGTTTATTCTCTTCTGTGTAGTGTGTGATGCTTACGGACTATCCCTGCTAAAGTCATTTAAAATCAAGACGTATAGTATTGTTTACAGTTTTTTAAATAAAATTGCCAAATTACTTCAAAACTTTAGATAATATTAAACGAACGGCAAAAGCCTTTTCTCATCCTTCTTCTCGTTATAAGTTCATTTAACTATTTTTCGCACAGTTTTCTTGACATCATACCTATAAATTATAATTAAAACGACCATAAAGCCATAATTATAGCATGTATGAATTACAAGTGGTCAAGGGCAATTATAAAGAGCAAAACACACTTTCATTTTCCGCTATTACTGATAAAATCTCGAATGGAGTATGTTGGTGATATACTTACAGATATGAGAAAACAACAGAAGTTTAGCTTTAGATCAACTCAGTTTATCATTTTCCACTGCTAGATAATAAACCTCTTCGAAACTGCATTGCATTATGTCCTCCACCTTCCGTGTCCAGTCTGAGTCTGACCCAGGAACCTTTTCAAAGTAAGTAGAAAAAGGGACACTCGTTGATCGCAGAAACATGACAAATAAATAAAATAAACATACAATCGAAATGGAATAAAAAATAAGTTGACAGCACGTCTTGAAGGGAGGGAGGGGGAGCACATCATAACTCTGTGCTCGCTGATACACATTCCACACCAGGATACATAAATTATATCATTGACCGTGAGTTCTTTGTCAGAGAAAATAAGCGCACATGCGACACGTCAAGGTCATTTCCAGTATAACGTGGCCTTGGTTTTATAAAGATTTTTCATACAAAGAGAGGTCCGCATAATTTGTATAGCTTTATTGGTCGCCACGATTGAACTTGTACACACGGCTACACATCAAGCTATACAAAACCAGTTAATCTTGGCCTCACTTTACTAGATCTTTTCACACAATGAACGATCAGATTATACTGGTTTTGTATAGCTTGATGTGTAGCCGTGTGTACTCGCTGTACGCGAAGCGTGTCTAAATGTGCGTATATTTTCGGTAGTTGTTTTGACCTGACCTTCTGTACGTAACCGTCTTGTAGTTTAAATGTAACTGCAGGAAGGAAACGTTTCGTTTCGGCCATTTTGTTCGAGGTAGTGGCACGCGAGCTTCTTGTTAATGCTTAATAATACAATGTACTCCAATTGCAGTAGCATCGCGTAGCTTATTGGAATTTTAACTGAGTCTATTGAATTTTGTTTGTGTTTCAAGACAATGGAATACAAAGAGATTGATAATTATATGTGAAACTTAAAGTGGTATTTCAGTAAAAATAAGTTCGCTTTAGAATGTTTGGTGGTCATTTCAGTGAGCTGGGATAGTTGAAATTTTGTGCAAAATACCACTGCATAACATAATAATATTATGGATGTACCTAATCCTCGAATGGTGAGGCAGAGAAGTACCTAAAAGTATACCCACTAATTGCTAGTTATGTTTAATAATAATAATATTTATTTATTTTCAGGCTACTTTGGCCCATAGATAAATACCTTACAGACTAACATACATACGAAATTATTCCCTAAGTCCCTGGTGGTAGGGGTGCAAGCCCATTGCGATCAAACGGGCACAAATCCAGATGCCATGCCTGCTACTTGGAAATTCCTGATGGAAAAACTCAAATAACGCTTTGCCCAACCCCGGAAAAAGGCCCCAAGACCTTATGCTCAGTAATTGTGCTATTACTATGTGATGATTGAGATGATGACTAATAGAAAAGTATGGAAGAAAAATACCTGTTGCGCTAACTCCAATTAAATTGGGATAAGGCTAATCCAGCCATGCAGATGAGCAGCGCTGGCCCAGGTGGCGGCCCCGACTTACGAAATAGTTAGTCGTGAGTTTGAAGCCTTGAAAGCAAAGCCTAAGCCAGGCGTTACTTTGTGTAATTTATATCATCATCGCGGGCTCTCACAACTGTGCAGGAAAACATGGTGGATTACAGCATTTATAGCCTAGAGAGGAGGCCTGAGTCTCTGCGGTGGAAACATTATAGACTATAGTGATGTAGGGCATGATGATGGTTTTAACAAATACTTTTACACCGGTTTCTTTCTGTTCGTTTTGCCTACCCCCGAGGGAAGAACGCGTGAATATTATGTATAATTTTCTAGGAAATTTAATCAGTTTTCATTGGAAACATAGATGCAAACTGTGGCCAGCTCTACGTTTCTGTTCGAGTGTCGGAGTGAGATTTACATTTCTGAATCCGTTCCTTGTGTAAGCACATATTGAAGAAATTCTGCGGTCAGCTGGTTTTGTTCAAATGTAATGTGGCAATCTCATCACAGAGAGTTTTATTTTTGGGACGACAACTGTCTTCAGTGACAATCAATCTCAAAAACTTGTCTTACATGTACAGTCTGGCCACAGTTATTTTACTTTTAACATAAGCCACATGTTTACAAGAATAACAGCACTTTACTTATTGTAAAATAGTAGGTAAATACAGCATATTTTTTTGTCAAATAGTATGCAGACGTTCTAAAAATTACCCTTTTATTTTGTTAGATTCACATCACATCTTTTTCAAAAACTAATACCTGGGAAAGCGAGACCTACTGACTTAGCTTTCAATATGAGCCAGATCAAATGGAAATGGGGCGACCTCGGACATATTACCATTTCATCCCTTACTCAGGTCCGAAAATAGCGACAAGGGCGGTTCCCAGCTAGACGGACCGATAATATGAAAATATCAGCCAGCTGCTGGATTCAAAAGGTTCAACTTATTTTCAGTTGATCTATAAATTCTTATCGTATAGTTTCAGGTGTTTTTTTTTAAATAGACGTGTAGGGCATATAGTTTACCAACATTTTGCCAGTTAGGTTTAAATTCAATATCATTGGGAGTTTTTGGAACAGGAAAAGGAGAAACGAAATAGTCAATCTTTATATATACTTATATATAAATAAAAAGAGAAGTCCTGACTGACTGACTCATCAACGCCCAGCCCAAACCCTTGGACCTAGAAAGCTGAAATTTTGCACAGAGGTTCCCTTTATAATGTAGACAAGGAATAACTACCACTACTTTGACTGGCCTGTTGGTCTAGTGGTTAGTGACCCTAACTGCTATGCCGGAGGTCGTGGGTTCGATTCCCACCCAGGACAAATGTTTGTGTGATGAGCACGATCATTTGTTCTGTGTCTGGGTGTAATTTATCTATAATATGTATGTATTTAGAAATATATAAGTATGTTTATCAGTTGTCTAGTACCCATAACACAAGCTCTGCTTAGCTTGGGACTAGATGGCGTTGTGTGATAGTTGTGGAATATTATTTATTTATTATTTATTTATTTATTTATTTATAAGGAAGGATTTTTCGAAATTCAACCCCTAAGGGATTTAAATAGGGGATGAAAGAAGAACGGTCACGTCCCATATAAAAAAAACCCAGACCCGACAGAAAAGTGACATATCTCAGTTTTTTTGTTATTATTTATATAATCATATTATATAGTTTTTATATTCGAAATCAATGGCTAACACCAAAATATTGCCTTATGTTTTTGTTCAGGGTTTACACTAAAAAAATACAAAATGCCTACTTATCTACAAAATTCGTAATGTATGTAACTAAATGACGATAAATAGTTATGGGATGTATCCAGGAGACCTGGAGATACAGCTGTATTATATAATTTTTGAACTCCGAGTACAACATTCAACTTAGGATTTTTTTTTTAAGGTGGTTTAAAATCATCTAATGACATCTCTCGCCCTTGGGTGGAGCGAGAGGGCGTGTCAGACTCTTACTGACTAAAAAATTCCACCCCGTTCCTTTTTGCCTCTGGTACTGGGGTCAGAGCATGCCCTTCTGGATTCGCCCTCAACTTAGGATTAATTAAAATCGTCATATTCGATGATTCAGATCGGATTATTCCACTAATTCGTTGACCTAACCTAACCTAACCTAAGTTGAGGTTAGGTTAGGTTAGGGCATGCTCTGACCCCAGTACCAGAGGCAAAAAGGAACGGGGTGGAATTTTTTAGTCAGTAAGAGTCTGACACGCCCTCTCGCTCCACCCAAGGGCGAGAGATGTCATTAGATGATTTTAAACCACCTTAAAAAAAAAAATCCTAAGTTGAATGTTGTACTCGGAGTTCAAAAATTATATAATACAGCTGTATCTCCAGGTCTCCTGGATACATCCCATAACTATTTATCGTCATTTAGTTACATACATTACGAATTTTGTAGATAAGTAGGCATTTTGTATTTTTTTAGTGTAAACCCTGAACAAAAACATAAGGCAATATTTTGGTGTTAGCCATTGATTTCGAATATAAAAACAATATAATATGATTATATAAATAATAACAAAAAAACTGAGATATGTTACTTTTCTGTCGGGTCTGGGTTTTTTTTGCCTGTTCTTCTTTTGTATGGAAAATCGACATTATCACGCGGGCGAAGCCGCTGGCAAAAGCTAGTGATAAAATAAAGTTGGTTTTTTTTTAATCTCTTTGCGCTTAAATCTTCTAAACTATTGTTGAGAGCAGTGGTGGCCCAGTGGTGGCGGCCCCGACTTACGAACAGTGAGTCGTGGGTTCGAACCCTGTCAGGCGCATTACTTTGTGTAATTTATTTCATCACCACTGCTCTCAAAACGGTGAAGGAAAACATCGTGAGGAAACCGGCATGTTTTAGAACCAAAATATTCGAAGCCATGTGACATCTACCAATCCGCACTGGGCCCGCGTGGTAGATTTATAGCCCATCCTTCTCTTAGAGAGGAGGCCTGAGTCCCTGCAGTGGGAACATTATAGGCTGATGATGATGATTGTTGACTTTATTAACCGACTTCCCAAAAAGGAGGAGGTTCTCAATTCGATCGTTATGTTTTTTTGAAGTGAAAACTTCTTTAGCGGCGTTGAGCACTTTGGGAAATTGTTCTGTGATGGGTATAAAATCTTAAACTCGCGTCAGGACACGTGACCACGTGACCCTGATCGAAAAAGCGTAAGACGGATGGAGAGTAGACAGCTATCCCCTCTCTACGGCGCGGCGAAAATGTATGCCTGGGCCTACTGTTTCGTTTAGGCAGCGCAGGGCGCTTAATAATAATAATAATTATTATTAATAATAATATAATTAATAATAATAATAAAATTATTAATAAAAATAATATAATTAATAATAATAATAAAATTATTAATAATAATAATATAATTAATAATAATAATAATAATTAATAATAATAATAAAATTATTAATAATAATATAATTAATAATAATAATAATAATTAATAATAATTAATAATAATAATAATAATAATAATGATGACAGCTGTCAAAATTGAAACAGCTATATCTCGGAAACTATCGACCTTAGACTAGTTGTGTGTAGGGACAATTGATAGGTCTCAATGAGATCTACATTTCGGATGACAGCTGTCAAAATTGAAACGGCTATATCTCGGAAACTATCGATCTTAGACTAGTCGTGTGGGAGTTGGACATTTTGACCCTGAACGTTAACGATGTCGACTGTACAGTCAATAAAATACAAAAATAATTTATTTTGAACTAGACTGTACAATGTTTTTATGATGCTTAATCGGAGGCATGGGAAAAAATATTCCCGCTCCTCCTACCAATCGGAGTTCCGATCGGAGGACAGGGAAAGACAAAATAAATGGGTTAGCATAGTTATGGCGGAATAATTGAATTTTTAAATAATGAATTTGGTTTAACTATGTCGAATGATCGCAATCTTAGCACAACGAAATACAAAACTACTATTGATGCGGTCTTTATTAGACATTTAAATAGGTTCGAATCAAAACTGTTCGTTTCTTACTTCAGCTACCATAAACCTATCGTATCAGTTTTAGAGATTGGCGATGATAGTTCTGGTAATGATGATGGTGAAAAAGTCGTTGAAATTATGGATGAAAGTTGATTTTTCGGAGAGATAAACTTTTTAATGTAAAATAATTGTAATAGTTTTAAAGTGTTAAATTTTTAATGTAATATAAATTGTCATGTTTGTGTACGATAGCGCAATAAATCAATATTGTATTCTACCACATAAATGATAGTACTTTTATACTGTTAAAGCAATTGGTGCAAAATTATTCCCTAACCATTCCAAAATATCAAACATGCTCAACGTTAATAATCAAGTTTTCACTTCTGCCGGCACTCCCGGAGTGCAACCCGTCTTTTTTTTTCTATGTATGTACACCGATTACGCTGCGATTTATGATCCGATTTTCTTTTTTAGTTTGATGCGGAATAGTTGCCATTTGGTCCCATAAAAATTTAGCATGGTTTGGCACAGTACTTTTCATTTTATGACCATTTTTTTATATGGTTTGATTTAGTTTTGCTACGGAAGGTGTATTACAAAAATAAATAATTATGTGTTAACTCAAGAGATGACGAGAAACAGAGAAGTATTTAAGAAGAATACAACCTGTGCCGACCCCAAATGAATTGGGATAAAGGCAAGAAAATGATGACATGGTCCAGAAATCTCGTTGTGAATCAGATGTAGGTAAATTCGAAGTGGAGACCCGTGTGAAATGTATTGAAAAACAAACGTTTTTATTAAGTAGCGAGTAGTGTTTGTTTATTCCAGACCTTTTACAATAACTTTATATCTGACAGCTGCATACCAATAGCAAACTTATTGTCACGAGTTTAAAGATCAGAATAATTTTGACATATTTATCAGCGATAGTAATCTAGTAACAAACCTATTGCGATTAGCATAAAGATAGCTGATGTGATTTTAATTGAGTGACGGAAGTAATGCAAGAGTGAAATTACTGTAGAATGAACTAACAACTACATGCTACTTTTCTCAGTATCTAACTCCCCTCTACTTACTAATATAAAGCCATAGCTCCCCCCCCCCCCCCCGCCCCCTATGGGGGGGAGCCTATGGGCACACACTAATATTATAAAGGCGAAAGTTTGTGAGTGTTTGTTAGTTTTCACGCAAAAACTACTGAACGGATTAGGATAAAATTAGGTACACAGATAGTTTATAACCTGGATTAACACATAGGATATTTTTATCCCGATTTTATCTTCCCGTGGGATAATTTTCGAGTTGTAGCGGGTTGAAGCCGCTGGCAACAGCTAGTTTACTAATAAAAGAAGCTATAAACCGTACTTTTGCGTAGTTTCACTCTAATTGCGTAAAAAGAATAGGCAAGGAGCTTACCGAAGTAATCTCATCACTAATTCTATTGGACTAGTTCGGACTCTTAAACTTTCTGTGCCGACTGTTTTGTTGTATAATAAGGAACATAAAGTTTGTAAGAAATATTTATAAAGAAACAGTACATGTATGCAATTATGGTGGAAGGGACATCGTTATACAAACATTTACCATGGGTTCAATATTTGATTCTAGTTATACATACTTTTTCTATAGTTCAGTCCCAATCCAACTTTGCGGCTTTTTGAGCAACGTTAGCTTTTCAGGGTGTACGGGACAACTCTCTGCTGACTGAAGGAACACACTAGGATGATAGGTACAACAGATTATTTCGGAACGCTATAGGAATCTAAATTAGATTCCGAGATTTTGTTCCTTACAGCTGTCGTAAAGATCTGTTATTTCCTCATACGCAATGTATTGTAACGGTGGCAAAACGCATGTACCGACCGACAAGTACGACGACGAGTTTGAAGAACTCTGTAGCAGTAGGCAGGAAGTAAATCACTGATGTACACACATCAACACGGTCTAGGGATATTTTTAGAAAAGCGAATTACTATCAATGTGTTAATTATTTATATGACATGTATATATTTAAAATATACGTTATTTAATATTCTACCATTTTTTAATAATGGTTAAGGTACTGATTAAAATTTCAGGATTTTATGGAAAAAAAATGAAGCATAGACGGAAACCGTATATGAATTAACTTTTAATTTGTGAGTAAAAACTGAAAAAAATAGAAAAATCATTTAATTTGTGTTTATAAACTTGAAGTTAGTAGTCTGAGAAAGCGCCCATGATGTTCATAACACATCGGCAACGATTCGGCATGCTCAGAACAAGGTTGTCAATGTCTTGCTGCGGAATATTGTCCCATGTCCTTCTGAGGTGCGCAAAAAGTTGATCTTCTGTAGCCAAATTTTCAGGAACTTCCTTCAGAGCTCTTCTTTGCAGCATATCCCACGCATGCTCAATGGGATTTAGATCTGGCGATTGAGCAGGCCAGTCTAAGGCCCTAACATTATGTGTATGTAACCAAGCTGCTACCGTTCTCGCCGTGTGTGCCCGGGCATTGTCGTGCATGAGCAGGAAATCTTGCCCCATTTGTGTTCTGTGAGGCAAGATTACGGGCCCCAGCACCTGTTGGACGTATCGTTCTGCCGTCATATTGCCCCGCACCCAAACGTGATCCGTCCGTCCTCCAAGACGAATTCCTGCCCAAACCATAATTGTTCCTCCTTGGTATGGGTGAACTTCCTGAGGGTTCTGGAGACGGCTCCATCGTCCAGGAACTCGCCAAACACGCGTCCTTCGTGAATCTGGATGGAAGCCGAACCTGGATTCATCCGTGAACAGCACATTGGACCATTGCTCACGGCCCTAGTCCACGTGGTTCCGAACCCATTCTAATCGTCGTCCACGATTGCCTCTCCGTAAAGGTGGGACCCGGAGTGGTCTACGAGAGCGTAGATTGCTTTCATGCAGTCGCCTTCTTACAGTTTGGTCACTCACAAGCACTTGGTGTTCCACTCGCAGCCTTTGGACCAATTGAGTCGCCGCTGCATTTGGTTGAGCTCGCGCAGTAATTTGCAAAAATCGGTCTTGTCTGGGGGTAGTGATGCGACTTGGCCCCCGGTGCCTCTCCGCTACTTCACCTGTGGCACGATAGCGTGTCCACAATCTTGAAATTACATTTTGATGGGTCCCTATGGCCTCAGCAACATTACGCTGAACAGATCCAGCTTCCAGCATTCCCACAGCTCGTAACATCTCCGCCCTCGTCAAATGTCGGCGTTGCATGGCTACAATACCTCAATTTTAACTTTATCTTACGTTTAAAAATGAAAAAAAACTGTAACTAAACGTAATTCGTATTGTTTTTTAAATTTCGCACAAATGAAAATTCCCTCTCCTATACATCAAGACATTTTTATGCCACCGAAACAAAAGAATTTTCAAAAATTTGAATTTGGAATTAGTCTGAGATAAATTACAAACAAATCGGTGTATTAAAGATTCCAATGCGGCCAGTACTTTTCGAGTTATTTAATTGAGTATGAAATATCCCTAGACCGTGTTGATGTGTGTATTTCAACATACATTATCGGTTTTTTATTTTAAGCGTATTATTTACATAAATGTAGTGCTGCGTAGTGAGAATGAAATATTACATTGAAATAAAGGGAAAAGTAACAGAAAAAAAGTAAGTGTAAAATTCGTGGAATATGAGTCCAAATACGAAGCTGAATGCATCCTTTCAGTTTGCGAAAGACTAAGGGAGGCTGTATGGTCAGTTATCTTGACGCCTAGATTACTGAGCTGTCGGCAAACCTAATTTATAATGCATCAGTACAAATTCGGAAATTTATTGAATCTATTGCACACTCAAGTGCACTCAGGTGGCTTTGTGCTGCCACCTGGCATTATGCTGAGCTGAGGCCCTTTTGGCATTAGTAGCTTTAACTGTTTTAAATTGTTTTTGTTTTTTTTATGGTACCTATTTTTGCCAAATAAACACAATTTTCTTTCTTTCTTTCTTTCTTTCTTTCTTTCAAGTAGGCTGCTGCAAATATTATCTGGCAAAGTGGGGTATTATTGGTTCCTCCAACACCCAGTGCGATTGCAGCGCTCCGGATCCAACAATGCCCCACCCCCTGCTGGAGTGCCTCAGGTGTCCTTATACCTGTACTCTTTGACGACCTGAATAGCGCCTCTGCCGCTGCAATAAAAGTCCTACTGGGCTCAAAACGTGTAATATATGATAGACGATGTCGTGTATATAGATGGAAGTAACATCGGTACGAGAAGAAGGCATTTTATTGAATTGAGTCACGTTGGTTTGTCTCAAGCGCTACTGCTGTGCATGAGGTCTATGGTTCGATTCCCGGATCGGGCAAAGTGTTCTTGAGTTTTTCCATCAGGAATTACTCAGTAGCAGCCACGGAGTCTGGATTTGTGCCCGGTTGATGGCAATAGGCTCGCCCCCTATTACATGGGACTTAAAAATAAAACTGGGTGGGTGTACTATTAGGTAAACCTCTGCCTAAACCTTCGGGGATTTTGCTGCCACGACGGTACTCATATTTCATAATTACTCGAATTTTTAACGTATCCATGATGACGAAAAAGATTGAAATGCGATAAAAATGTAACACTAATCAATAAACAAATGACTACTTTTGGAAAAAAACACCACGTTTTTAAAATAAAATTTATTTGAAATTAGAATTCTTAGCCAAACAAAAATTATTTTGATTTGAAATGGCCAGTACTGCAGAACGGCAATTTCATAGGTAAAGACCTATGATCATGTAATATACATACACTTTGTAACTTGTATGAATAACACACGATGCATCTGCACAAACATGGATATTGTTGATATGCAACGTTTTGCGACCTTCGCTCATATAATTGGATTGGAAAGTATTTGCAGCGATTGCCGCTTGTTTTCGTGAGGATTTCCAGCGTCGACGATTTGTTCGGCAGAGCTGGGCTTAAGAGATTTCGAGAACTGATAAGAATTGACTTACATTTTAATATACCCGGGATACTTTAGCCAAGTATCCCGGGTATATTAAAATGTAAGTCAATTCAAAAAATGTACTCCATGACGCGCGCTCGCTTCGCTGGCATATTAAATAACACTAATATCTTCTGTCCCCGAAGTGCCGGGCCCCCGCCGGCCTATTGTATTACCTAGTATTAACTGAGATGTGGAGGTCAGATTCTGATAGGCAGTTGCTGTATGTAAAATACTGGTATTCAGCTGTATCCGGTTAGACTGGAAGCTGACCCACACGTAGATGATGATGATGATATTACGAATATTTAATTATCATAAAAGAAACTTATAATTAGTCAAACCAGTATTTTTAATTTTAAAATCGATGTATTTACTTAGTCACGTGCCCCAAGCACGACCTCTTAACATACTTTGCGAGAATTGACGGAGACTTTTAGGCTGAAATTCCAGCCTACCTGACAATTGGTCACGTCACTTCCGGACCGGTGTATCCGAACGATACCCTCCGGAATTCAAACCCACTTCCCTTTGAATCGTTGAAGGTTGAGAACAAATTGAGGATTTGTCGGATTGAGTGAACGGTAGATATCTTTTAGGGTTTCCTGTACGTGACATAAAGTTTAGGTCCAATTGTACCAAACCCGGTCGGTATCAGTATTAAAAATTTCGTTCTAGCCATTTTGAAATACTGTTTCGACTAGCAGTATTTCAAATGTTTTTTTCGAATAAGTCATCATCTGCCTAGCCTTTTCCCAACTATGTTGGGGTCGGCTTCCAGTCTAACCGGATGCAGCTGAATACCAGTGTTTTACTTGGAGCGACTGCCTATCTGACCCTCACAATCCAGGTACACTGGGTAATATGAGCAAGACCTGCAAGAAACGACTGCCAAAGACCGCAGCCAGGACTAACAGCTTAACTTGCTTTCGGCAAATGTTTTTCATAATTTGGCGAACTTGCTTTTTGGGATAATTCCATCAGGCTGAACTTTTTATGTTATATAAATATTGTTCTGTTAATTGTCTTTTTTGTCATTTGTATGCACGTTTATCAGCGACTAATAAATATTTTCTCTATCTTTCAAATTTTGTTTCTTTCTTTAAACAAAAGAAAAACCGATCATATTTCTCCCAATGTTATTACATACATAAAATACAAGAATAACGGTCGAAAAATGTCTCAAATACATAAGCAGGGAATAAATACGCTAATACAGAGCAATGTATCGTATAATGAAAATGGAAATTGTCAACATACGTACTGTAATGGCTTCCTATACCAATAGGATTGAGCTCCGATGTAAATCAGACGTGAAATGTAAATGTGAACAAATACGATGTTAACCGAAGGCTGCCGGAAATTGCCGAAGTAATGTGATGAAGTTATGTTAAATCGTGAAGTTCTTTCTAGAGTAAGAAATGTATGACATGAATAAAATTTTAAATTAGGTATGTTTTTTGTACGGAATGTTAGTTCCCGTTTTGTTAGGTTTTCTTTATTTTTTAGTATTGACAATAATAACATTTTTTTTTAGTTTTTATTTTGAGAAACTTCCACCCTCCACAACCCAGTTACTACATAATTGGGGCTACAAGTAACGAACGGTCAGAGATCAACAAATGAGAGCCCCGTGCTATAGTGCAAAAAATGAATTGTTACTAATTAATACAGTTTTTTACAAAAAAATATATTAGGTATATCATATTATAATGTGTAGATATAAATGTATGGGGCGAAGCTACCTAAAATAAACAAATCTTATGTTATGGCCGCCCATCCATTGCCCAACCTCAGCAGGCGAAGCTTCGTTTGAACCGTGTGGCGGGTACTATTTAGCCGTATATCCCAAACAGATTATACGTCATATAATCTCAAATATGTCGCTTCTAACATTCCTGAAGTCTTTAGAAAATCCCCGAGAGAACGTCATTAAAGATGCAAACATGTTATACTCACGGTTACTCTCTTTATACTCCGAGGTAAACAGACTCTGCGTGTAATCTTGGATTCTTTTCATGGTAGTTAGTATTTGAATTAAGAGAACTAGAGCTAGATACATATTGTGTTAGATTTTCTAGATTATTTTATGATGAGAAATGGATACTAAAACTCTCCTAATTAGATTTATAATAACATTAAAGTTTGACGACACGTTGGCACAGTGGCTGAGCGATTCGACTGCTGCGCCGCGTGTCGCGGGTTCGATCCCCGCACGGAACAAATATTTGTATGACCTACAGATAGTTGTTTCGGGTCTGGATATTTGTGTATGTGAGTTTAAATGTTTGTAAACGCACCCACGATACAGGAGAAATTCCTAGTGTGGGGCAACGACTCTGTTTGGATATTGTTTTTTTTTTTTATAAAAAGTTTGTTTTTTCAGTATACCCAATTTTATTTTGGGTCAGCGCAGTATGTTTTCGTCTTCCACACCTATTTAGCCATAATTATAATCCTTCAGAACGTTCATTCTCTAACAGCCAACATAATACATTCACATTCAACATTTTCCTCACTACGTTTTGCTCACACATGTCCTTACCACGCTAATATTTAACCGAATACCACACAACTTTTCGGTCGCAGCATAGGGTAATGTTTGAAAAATCAGTTCCGCAGTTATGCCGTAGAACCTAATAAATTCAACAGCTAGTGTAATAGTCATAAACGCACTGAATTAGTTAGCGCGAGAAATTAAATGGACTGTATTATTAATGGGGCGGCAACGATAATGCCCGAACGAGAAATCGACAAAATGTTATAACACGATAAAAGGGTGTGCTTTGAATAGGCACTCACCTGATTGCTCCCTGGACGATGTCTTCAAAACCAGGACCTTCACGAAGGAACCCTTCCAGCTACCCAGTACTGACGCCAGACTTACCCAGTCGCTGTACAAGTTACCTTCCTTTGGTCCGGCTGAATCCAGGTATCATGGAAGCTTGAGCACCGATTCAAGAGCACACTCACGATTCGACGAGAAATTGAGGTTATTGGCACAACCTTTAAATATTTTGAAGTATCATGACGGTTTCAATAATGACGAGGAAAACTTATTCGCGCCCACGCGCTTCAACCCACGACGAGACAAGAGAAAAAGCATAGACAATTTCTAGGAATGTTGCTAAACCCAAAATTGGTTTCAGGGTTGCCATTACAAACCACTTAATTAAAGTTACTAAAGTGAACATTCCGCTCACCTAAATACAAAGTATTTATGAAATTTAAACAACTTACTTAAACTAATCCTAAATACTAACGACAGCGAAAGGTTATTTCATCGATAGACGGTTATGACTAAGGATAAACTAAGGATAAACTTAACTAAGGATAGGTAGTGGACACAATTTTACGACTGGCCTTTTGAATTGACCAGCAGCAGTCCTCACAGTCACCACTCTACAGACCCCATCAGCACCGGGATGTAGGGCTGTGATACGACCCATGCTCCACTTCAACGGACCGACTTGCTCATTTATGATCAGAACCAACATACCTACAGTCACGTTTGTGTTATTCTTATTCCACTTAGCTCTCTGTTGTAGTGTGTGAAGGTATTCATTTTGCCACCTACGCCAGAAATCTTGGTGAATCTTTTGAATCAACTTCCAACGGTGGAGGACGCTTATGTTCTGATCCACGAAATTCTCTTCAGCAACAATAGACAACGGTTCCAGGGTTAGAAAATGACCTGGAGTTAGGACAGACAGGTCATTAGCGTCTGAGCTAAGAGGGGTGAGGGGACGAGAGTTCAACATAGATTCTACCTGTGTCAGGACCGTATAGAATTCTTCATACGTCAATCGCTGCGTACCAACAACACGAGAAAGATGCGTTTTAACCGACTTAATACCAGCTTCGGCAAGTCCGTTGAAATGAGGACTTCCAGGAGGATTGAACGAAAACTCTATTTCTTGGGACTCAGCAGCATTCTGCATGAGCTTGTCAAGGTAGTTACTGGCACCAACGAAGTTTCGCCCTTGATCGCAGACAACGCGATTACATCGACCACGGCGTGCCATAAACCGCTTCAACGCAGCCAAGAAAGCCTCCGTTGACAGTTCCGAAGCGACTTCTATGTGGATCGCCTTAGTAGAGGTACATACGAAGACACAGATATAACCTTTATAGGTTTTTAATCCACGACCACGACCCAGAGAAATATCAAAAGGTCCACCATAATCGACAGCGACAACCGAGAAAGGCTTTATTTGGTTTATTCTATATGACGGCAGGTTTCCCATCATAGGAGCTGAAGCTTGTGTAGGGTTTACACGAAAACATTTTAAGCAACCCAAAATCACAGAACGAATAGCTCGTTTCGGCGACAAGATCCAAAAGGATTGCGCAAGCAAGTTTTGCAATGTTTGCGCGCCAGGATGCATGAATTTTTTATGATATTCATCGATAATGAGAACGGTTAGGCGGTGACTGCGCGGCAATAACAGAGGATACTTGACGTTGAACTCTGCGTCAGCATGGGCCAAGCGACCGCCCACCCTCAAAAGACCCGCATCATCGAGAAAAGGCGACAATTTGCGCAAGCCCTTTGGAAGCGAGTTGGGGGAACTCCTTTGAAGGTTTCAATCTCATGTGAGAATGCACCTTGCTGCACATATTTTATTAAGAACAGGAAAGCTCTATTAATTTCATAGGCTTGCAAAGGTCCGACAAGTCTATTTTTAGGAACAGAATTCTTCGAGTTCTGTACAAAACGGAAGCAGTACGATAAGACGTGTTTAAGCTTTGAAAGCGACGAGAATTTGTTTATCAATTTGTCAACGCAATTGACATCAATGTCAGTCAGAAGGCTGAAAATCCTTTGTTCGTCTTGCAAGGTGTCCTCTTTGTCAAACGATAGCGACGACTCCGGCCAGTTTTCCTCGAGGTCTGCAAGGAACGAGGGACCATTCCACCAGACTTCGTTAGCAGCAAGATCCGCAGGAAGCATTCCACGAGAACCACTGTCAGCAGGATTGATAGAGGTACTCACATGACGCCAACAATCAGGCGCGATAATTTCTTGGATGTGGCTGACCCTATTGGCCACGAAAGTCTTCCATTTGGAGGGACACGACTTAATCCAAGTCAGAGTGACGCTGGAGTCAGACCAGGCGAAGAGTTCAGTGACAGTGTGAAATGGCTTGAGAGCCTCCACTACAGATTGTAACAAGTCTGACAGCAACACTGCAGCCTGGAGCTCTAGTCTAGGAATAGACAGCTTGCGAAGAGGTGCAACTCTAGACTTTGCACAACAAAGACGAACAGAGACGAAGCCTTCCGCGTCAACGACACGACAATACACCACAGCACAGTAACCACGCTCGGAAGCATCACCGAAACCGTGGAGCTGCATTGTGATGAAGGACTGAACCATGCGACGAGGAATCGAAACTGATGCCAATAAAGGCAGCTGAGATTTGAAGCGCGACCACTCAGACTGAATAGCTTCCGGCAAATCATCGTCCCAAGAGACCCCAGAAGTCCAAAGAAGCTGCATAAGATATTTAGCATGAAACGTAACTGGGCCGAGGAATCCTAAAGGATCGTATATACGAGCTATACAGGATAGGATCGTTCGTTTCGTACATCTTTGGTCTCCCTTGTCGGTAACCTGGAACTGAAAGCTATCAGACTGTGGCATCCATAAAAGCCCCAAGATTTTGAGAGAAACATCAGAGATGTCCTCAAAGCATCTGAAACTCTCCGAATAGAGTTCTGAAGAAGCAAGATCAGCAAAGAAATCTTTATGATTGGAGGTCCATTTCCTCAAATGGAAACCACCCGACGACAATATTTTTATAAGTTCGGATCTCACAAGTAGAGCCGATTCGATAGAGTCTGCGCCCGAAACCACGTCATCAACGTAGATGTCACGGCTGAGCACCGAAGACCCACGAGAATAATCAGCAGCCGAGTCCTTGGCCAGTTGGGCAATAGTGCGTAGAGCTTGGAATGGAGCCGACGACACTCCATACGTGACGGTACGAAGCCTGTAATCACGGACAGGGTCTTCAGGAGTGGAGCGCCACAAAATGCGTTGGTACTCCATGTCCTCGTCGGGCTCTAAAATATTCCTATACATCTGCTTTACATCACCAGTGAACACAACTTCATGCCAACGAAAGCGAATTAACAAATCAAAAATATTAGTCTGCAGCTTTGGCCCAGACAACAAAGTGTCATTTAGCGATACTCCACGTGCGTCCCTGGCGCCAGCGTCAAATACAACACGAAGGGGAGTGGTCACAGACCCAGGCCGCAGAATACCATGGTGAGGCATGTAATAAAATTTACCATCTTTACATGTCGGAGGCTCTACCTCTTCCATGTGGCCACTAGTTTCATAATCTTCCATGAAAGAGGCATAAGCCTTTCGAAAATTAGGGTTACAGTTTAACTTCTTTTCTAACGAGAGTAATCTTTTGAGAGCAATCTCACGAGAATTTGAAAACGTAGGCTTGTTCGAAGGATCGACGAAAGGTAAGGGCACTACGAATCGACCTTTACTATCACGAGAATAGCTTTTGACAAAATAGTCTTCGCATAGTTGATCCTCCTTCGACAAGAAATAATTGGTAGGAGAATTAACATTTTCTAATTCCCAAAATTTTTTAAGGGAATTATCCAACGACAAATTAGACAAAGATTGCGACACGATAAGGCAATCATTGCTACGACAGCGAGAACGAGAAATTTTATTGTGAGTGGGGATCGCAGGAACATCACAACAACCACCCATCACAATCCAACCAAAGACGGTGTTCAATGCCCTTGGTTGACCAGGCTTACCCCGCCTAAGACCAGGCAAGAGCGACGAAGCGAAAACGTCTGCACTCAGCAGCATATCTATAGGTCCTGGATTTGCAAATCCAGGATCAGCGAGATCCAATTTATTTATGTGAGACCAACCCGATAAATCGACAGGCTGAGATGGTTGATCAGCACAAATCGAAGGAAGAACAAGTGCTTCTAATTTAAATTTTGATATCTGACAAGTATTAAGAGTCTTGACCTCACAAGATAACAATCCAAGAGGTGAGGCAACCGAGTGACCAATTCCACTGACTGATTGCTGACTGCAGGTTATATTTAATCCTAGTCTTTTTGCACAAGGCTCTGAGATAAAATTGCATGCACTGGCACAATCCAATAAGGCCCTAATCGGTTGGAATTGACCAGTGTTATCCTTTATCAGAACTTTAGCAGTTGAAAATAAAACAGTAGAATTTTCAGCTCCAGCAATGGAAGTTAAAACTGTGTTATTACTTTTATTATCAGTTTCTGTCACCACGGGGGGAGGCACAGGCTCTTTACTAAGATGTAGTAATGTGTTATGAGAGTAGTTACACTCTTTACAACGAGAAGTTACACTACATTTTTTCACTCTGTGACTACTCGAGAAACACAAAATACAAAGTTTCTTCTCTTTCACAACATTAAAACGAGAACGAGCATCCAATTTTAAAAAACCTTCACATGTGGTGAGACTGTGCTGGCCAGAACAAAAGGCACAAGCCGAGTTTGATACGACAAGAACAGCCTTTGATTTGGTTTTATTATTATTTTGACTTGCAGGTTTGGAAGTAACAGAATTACTACTGGTCAAAGTTCTAACATTGGCAATTTCCAATGCCTGGAAATGTTTCTCAATGAAAGATCCAAGATCCTCATATTTTGGAATATCAGATGAATTATGTTCCAGCTGAAACAATTCTCGGGTAGACTTATCTAGCTTTGACCACAGTAAATAGAACAACATAAAGTTTTTGTCCGGCAAGTTATACTTTTCCAGAACTGACAAGTTCTCCGAAAATGTTCGATAAACCCGTTCTAATTCAGGACCAGATTTAGTTTTAACTGGCTCACAAAACATTAATTTGTCATAATACATCATTGCAACTTGGCATTTCTTATTGTAATGCTTCAATAAAATATTATAGGAGTCAAGATAACTCTCATCTGTGAGAGGGAAATTCTTTATCAAATCATATGCTGTCCCTTGGACACTTGACAACAAATAATGTAACTTTTCAACATTTGATATATTTGTACGCTTATGAATGAGTGAGTCATACAACTGTATAAACGATATCCAATTTTCAAATTTGCCATCAAAGGGTTTTATGTTAATTTTAGGCAATTTAGCTGACATTGGTTCAGTACTTACAGTCGCAGAAGGCTTCAAGTCAACTTGCGATAACTTCGCTCGAACGCGAGTTTTGACTGCTCTTAATTTATTTTCAAACGTTGCCATAACTTGCAATTCAGTATTCCGTAACGACGGACTTAACGATGAAAGAAGCTTTCGCTGTGCACTATGGAAATCGTTTGCTAGGTCGTTTAAATCCTGATCTATGTAACCTACTAAATCAGTGCTATCCATAAACTCTAATCGCATCATAGCGTAATCGCGCGCGATTCTGTTGACATCTGCACCTGCATTGCCCTTTTCCGACATATCATGATCACTATTCTGACTATCACTCGGCATTGTTGTAAACAATAGCGAAAACAATAAAAAACACAAGAAATACTATAAACAAAGTTTTCACAATGACAAATGACAGCCAGCTACAATCTGTCACTTTTGACAGTCTTGTAAGGCTGCCAACATAAAATACAGAAAAGGCAATGTAGTCTACGGCCGACGCAACCAAAGCTACCAACACAAAAAACCCAACGATAAAAATCTCACTAACACCGTCATGGCACCTCAATAATTATTTTAGGTGTACCTTCGAAAGTAATTAAAATTAATTATGATTTAACAAAATACGAAAATACGATAACTACTTCGATAAAAGGATGCTTTTCACACAGATCCTGCTCGAAAGACCAATGAATTAGTTAGCGCGAGAAATTAAATGGACTGTATTATTAATGGGGCGGCAACGATAATGCCCGAACGAGAAATCGACAAAATGTTATAACACGATAAAAGGGTGTGCTTTGAATAGGCACTCACCTGATTGCTCCCTGGACGATGTCTTCAAAACCAGGACCTTCACGAAGGAACCCTTCCAGCTACCCAGTACTGACGCCAGACTTACCCAGTCGCTGTACAAGTTACCTTCCTTTGGTCCGGCTGAATCCAGGTATCATGGAAGCTTGAGCACCGATTCAAGAGCACACTCACGATTCGACGAGAAATTGAGGTTATTGGCACAACCTTTAAATATTTTGAAGTATCATGACGGTTTCAATAATGACGAGGAAAACTTATTCGCGCCCACGCGCTTCAACCCACGACGAGACAAGAGAAAAAGCATAGACAATTTCTAGGAATGTTGCTAAACCCAAAATTGGTTTCAGGGTTGCCATTACAAACCACTTAATTAAAGTTACTAAAGTGAACACGCACGTTTCATTTAATTTTGTTGGACTAAAACACGAAGACAATAGGGGGCATTTTGGGCGTCTGTCTTAAATGAGTGAAAAAGTTCTGATCTTCAGTCTAATTTGAATAAAATGACCTTTAATTTTATGAATTTTGTATAAGTCAGCTATCAAACTCCGCCAACCGAGAAAAAGAAACAGGAAACCCAATTCCCGAGTAAAACATAATACATTTGACCTTTACCCGAACTTTCCCAAATCAGCAAAAACGACTCCAAATTAGTCCTTTACAAAAGCCGTCAAGATTTTCTGCAAAAATCCGTAGAAAATACTTATATAACTTGTGAGAGCATCTGGTATCGGGGTTTCGTATAAAAACAGACCAAGAGCGAAATGGCTTCAGTACGAAGGGTTCTGGACCACCGCTCAATATTAATAATACAACACGTATCATCATCATCATTTCAGCCGAAAGACGTACAGTACTAAACATGAGACTCCCCTGAGTAACGCATCCAGTGGTTTCCCGCAAACTGTATAATATAGCCGGAAATTACATTTATTGCATATTGTATAATCGGAGATTTTTTCTTGAACAACAGCTCGTTCAATTAACTTGTTTTTATAGCCTCAGTAGTAATGTACACTCTATAATTCAAGTTTCTACCTATCATGGTTCAAGAGCTGTTATAGCCGTGTGACAGACAGATGGACGGAAATACAGCGGAACCTTTACAATAGGGTCCTGTTGGCTACTAGGCATAATTTCGCCACGATACCCTAAAACCACCCGTACTTTGTAAAGGGCGCTGGCTTCCCGAGTTATCGGTCATTCCATTAACTTGGCTTTGGCTCTCAGTAATATGTTCGTTGAACATAAAACTGAGCTTAAACGTTGACCTATACGATTTCGGGGGAACCTTAAGGAATTTTCTAGTTCTTTACGGAACAGTAAAAGAGAACGGAACTTTCAATAGAATAGAGTAGAAGAGGTTTTGTTGTACAGAAATTAAGAACAGATAATAGATGTTAAGGTTATAATGATCACTACGGCATGTAAATTGTTTAAGCTATAATATAAAATACTCACTCAATATTTTATAGTTAGGGTACCTACTATAAATTACTCTATAATACAAAAAACTATAGGGTTAAAAATAATTAGCTGGTGGAACTCAGTAGGTATTGTAAACGACATGACCAGAATTTGATAAAATATCTAAAAACACTGGCTCGTCGGTCTGGTATCAAGCGTGACTGCTGAACTCGGAGTCCCGGCTTCGATTCCTAAGTTGAGCCAAGTGTATTTGGGTTTTTCTGTCAGAAATTTCTCAGTAGCCACCCGAGGCGTCTAGATTTGTGACCGAATCCAGGCTCGCCCATTACACGGGACTTATAAAAACATTACAGGCGAAATGTGGGTGTACTAGGTACACCTCTGCCTCACCCTTCACGGATTACAAGCGTATTATCCAGAAACGCACGAAAACGAATGAATGTATAAAACGTTTACTACTGCTACAAAACGTATCTATACATGGGCTTTCCTACAAGTACGTGCCTTGACAAGAGGCCGTATATCAAACAGATTATGTATTCATGATCAGAGCACGCGGTATATTTTATCTTCAAGATCTCCGAGCATATGTATGGGTAAAGAATAATACATGGTTTACAAGAATGAAGGATAAACCGGCAAGCTTTCTAAAAAACAAAAATGGAAATACGCGTATAGATGGTATCAAAAAATTGTGGTCGATGATGTTTCGATGGATAAAGTTGTTCAGTTGGATGGCTTCCACGTCTTTGAACGACTACTTTCCTAATACATGCTGCAACGGTTACTGTCGATCAACCACACGAAAAGAAGATTATTTAATAAAAAGTCCCTATCAAATTTCCCATCCATCACCCATATTTTTGGAATTTAGAAAAAAAACCCTGATAGTCTAGTTATGTCACCGTCAGACTGACCTCTGAACCAGCATGCTTAAGAGGCCCGCAAGGGCCGACGCCTGCGGGGCTGTGGATTATCGAAAGGTTAACGCGGCTCCGACACAAGGGCGAAGAAGGAACATGGGTTTGGTTTTTAGTCAGTAGAAGTCTGACACTCCCCTTCGCTCTGCCCAAGAGCGGGGGGGTTATTTGATGATTTTCCACCCACCAAAAAAAAAAGGCTAAGCACAATCCACACGATAAAGAAGAGACAAAGAAATTAGAAAAAAAATTGTTTTGTGAATTCTTAAATTAACCGTAAATGTAAAAGGAAATCTGTCTGTTCGTTTAGAAAGTTTCCATTAGCATACTGCTCTTTAATTTAGAAGTTTAACGCGAACTGCTAGTAACTTAGGTAATTAAAGACAGTGAGAGGCGGTATTTTGCTCCGATATTTATTTTTTATCTGCCTAGCCTTTACGGGTCGGCTTCCAGACTAACCGAATGCAGCTGAATAGGTACCAGTATTTCACGGAGAGTAACTGTTTATCTCAATGCTACGTCCACCACCCAGTCATTGGGTTATACGATAACCACTTTTTTTTGGGGTATTTGAAATCATCAAATGAAGTGACTCCTCCCGCTCCGGGCGAAGCTGAAGGGAGAGTCAGACTTCTACTGTCTAAAAAACCGACTTCGACAAAAATAAAACACAAAAAAGTGAAAAATA
The DNA here is from genome assembly GCA_949316265.1 of Diarsia mendica. NCBI lineage: Eukaryota > Metazoa > Arthropoda > Insecta > Lepidoptera > Noctuidae > Diarsia > Diarsia mendica. The sequence goes on from OX438899.1 coordinate 19,720,335, forward strand.
AAAAATCAGCTTCTGAAGTCGGTGACTTTTGTTTTTTTTGATTTCATGTTTCTGCCACCGACTTCTGAAGCTGATTTTTTATTTTTCACTTTTTTGTGTTTTATTTTTGTCGAAGTCGGTTTTATTTTTTGTAAAAAAGTCATTATTTTTCACTTATTAGTGCTTCACATGTGCTTACCCCTTCACAACGTACCGGCGTGATGTTATGTTATGAACTGGTGTAAACAATAGACAGTCATGAGATTTCAGCAATCCCAGTCCATTTGCTATCATTAATTGAGGAGTTCCGTTGCCTATCTCCGAAGCTCTTCATCAGATCTTAACCAAATAGTTTTTATAACCTTTGTAGTGAGTACAGGCGTGATATTATGTTATGTGATGGCGTAAACAATGCTTAGATATGCTATAGCAACAATCGCGGTTAATCTGCTGTTATTTATTGAAGAGTTCCCCCGATTTCTACAAGATCCCATCATCACATATTGAAATGGTGACAATGGGACCACACGGAAAGCACCAGCTTTCAAATGAAAAAAGAATCATGAAAATCAGTTCACCCAGTCGCAAGTTATGAGCTAACAAACATAAAAAAAAACAGTCGAATTGATAACCTCCTCCTTTTTTTGAAGTCGGTTAAAAACCGCCCATGTTCCTTCTTTGCCCTTTGTGTCCAGGGCCGTGGTATCTCTTTCAAATATGATAACCTTTCGATAGGAAATAATGGTATTCAGTACAACTACGTGCATTTAACACGAGATTCTTAAAATAAAATTACTAACTTTTTGTTACCAAAAGTTTTAGCTAATTCCAAAGGTCATGTCGGTACATACTTCGCGTGAATTCACCATATAAAAAAACAAAGTAGACCAGACACGCTATTACTGAATACCGTACTTGAAAAACTACCTGAAAAAGTACCCAAATACTTTTAAAACATAAATAATTTCACATCTATAAAATGAGAGTAGCTCTACAACATTTATCCGTCGCCCAAAGCTCTTAAAACTGTTATAAAATGTGCCAGACATCGCTTAAATAGAGTAGAATTATGTAGAGTGTCTTTTGAAGATATCTGTGACAATGTAGAGCAGTAGATAGAGCGAAGCCTACCTTTCCTTTAAAGAGGATGAGGATCGCGAATGTTTAACCGCTCTACCCGAGTGAACTGCTACTTTGGTGACAACATAACATAGCATTACGATTGTAATCCTCAAAGGATTAAGCAGAGGTAACACCTACACTTTTAAGCTATTGCATAGCTTCTATCGCGGGCCTTGAGCGTGGAGACCGAATCCAGAAATTCCGTAACGAAAATAACCTAAGCCTAGGTTGCTAGGTTACGGAAAATAACAAGGTTGTCAAATTAAATAATTTATAACGTGTAAAGGTGTAAAGTTTTCTGTTTTGTCTCTCTGCTTTCTCCTTCTAAAATATTCTTACTCGTATAATTTGTGTACAAAGTGTTTTAAATATGAATAAACAAAGTGCATTTATTAATGAAGAAAGTCACGAAAAAATAGTGAAAGAAAATGAGTGAATACTCTATATACATTCATTTTAGATAAAAAAAATGCTATGCAATAGCTTTACCGCGGCAGTCTCCGAGTGCCACACGTTTTTTTTTTTTTTGGAGAGTGGGATATCATCAAATGAGTTCCCGCTCTGGGCGGATCGGTAGGGAGTGTCAGACTTTTACTGAATAAAAACCACCCATATTCCCTTTTAGCCCTTTGTATTTAGCCCGTAGCACTTTTTGTCCGACCCGGGAACCCAGGACCTCATGCACAGCAGTCGCGCTTACGACCACTAGACCAACGAGGCAGTAGTGCTATTGGGTTTTTCATTAGAAATTTCCCAGTAGTAGGCCGGAGTTTGGAAGTTGGCGGTATAATACCCCCGTGCTTCGGAAAGCACGTTAAGCCGTTGGTCCTGCGCCTGATCTCTCTCCGGTCGTGTCGGATTGCCGTCCCATCGGACAATGAGAGAAAAGGAACAGAGAGTGCACTTGTGCCTGCGCACACACTTGTACACTATAATAGCTCTCGCGCCGATGGCTAATCTCCAGTAAGATTAGCCGCCGTGGCCGAAAAACGGTCAGGAGGACTATATATATATATATATATATGACGCGGCGGGAAACCCTCTGGAGGGACGCTGTTCCTAAATATCAATGGGCTCCGCCATATTGTTGTCGCCTTAGATTCCTTTTCGTGGCAGATAGGTAAATGGGTATTTGAAATCACACACATTACTTGACTCAAACACCAAACGTTTATTTACATTGCTTCATTTACAGGCACTTATAAACTTTGCGGTTTGAATCGCCCATTCGAATACATGGTTGATCTTTTAGGAGAAGAATAGGCAAAGAAACTCCTTATACACTGTTTTAAATCATGTTACAATTATCATTTGCACTAATTATCATTAATCACATCACAAACCACTTTCATTTACTTGAATTGCAATTATTCGCTAAACGCGACATAACTTGTTCTAGCGTCTCAACTTTTCGTCGCATGCGTCTGTAGTCTCTAGCGGAAGTACCACAAAACCAGTATAGTAATTAATGTCCTAATTAGTTAAAACTAACAATCATTACTAAAATACTTTACAATTGATTCTATTAATTATTTAACAATAAAACAATACCAATATTAATGCAATGGCGTTAATGTCTAGTTAATAGGTTCATTTCTTTACAACAAAATGTTACAAAGCATTTCCGGTTGATTTAGGATTTAAAACAGACAATGGGTTTTCTATTATTGAATTGCTCTACAAAATGATCTTATGACTTTCTAGTTTATAATTACATGAAGAAACTGATTTAGTTGTAGTTTCAGATTATAAATTGAGTTATTGACCATTAAAATCGTATTCGCCGCCATCATCACAACATTGTGCGATGACGTCTCATAGACAGCCTCATTCCAAGTGTGGCAATCATTAAAATCCCAATATTCATAAAACATTAGCTTATCTTAATTTTAACTATAGTTCTAGTTAGAGACTTCTGTTTAATAAATTACTATTCGAGTTGTGGAACATTTAATTACATTCCATCTATTTAAGTGGTGGTTTTAGCAGAAAAGTCAATAGATGGCACTGTCGCACTATTGACCTTTGTAATAATTGTGCCAGCATCTCACGAGATGGCAGGTTCATCAATATAAGCTGGTTATCAATGAGATTGAATAATTATCTTAGCCGAAAGACATTCTTGCGGCGACATATATATAGCCCTGGATACAAAGGAAATAAGAGCAAAAGATAAAAGGCTACAAAAGAGTTTAACTGAACCAATATTTATTTTAATTCTTTGTGGGGCAGTTTAAATGAATGAGACAGATTGTTCATTGTAGATTAATTAGACCAGCTGAGAGTTTACACAAGAAAATTGCATTGTGTTTTTGTTTTAACCTATTTTATGTAAACGTTGAAATTAATGGGCTTAAGAATTTCTTTGTAGCAGCCACGGAAGCTGTTTAATATCCGGTTGATAAATAAATGTAAACCATATATCTCACAATTTATTTGAATATAGAAGTGTTTGTTTCTCAATTATAAATATTTAATTAATACAAACGAAAGTTTGTCGGTTTGTCTGTCTTTAGTTCCGGCTTATCTCCAAAACGGGTGACCCGGATTGATATAATTTTTAGTGCTGATATTATAAGGAGTAATTTAGATTACTTTTAATTCAGTAAAAGTAATAGTGTTCCATGCAAAAAATTAAAGAAGAAGAAAGAAGAAAAAAAAAAGAAGAAAAAAAAATTAAAGAAGCCTGTGGTGGGCCGCATCATCGTTTGCTTCACTGGGTGAAACAGCAGGCAGCGCGCCAGGCCGCAACCGAGCCGCTGAGCCAGGCTCAGCAGCCCGACGCGGACGCGGCGCGCGCGGCGGTGGCGCCGCGCGCCTGCTCTAGCAACGACGAACTCGTAGCCCACACGATCGAAACACGGTGTTCCGAAGTGTCTGTGTTAAATAATAGCCCAGAAAAGTGCTGGAAAGATCCTGTCCGACATCGTTGCGACTCAAGATGGCGGCGCGCACAGCCGTGAACAAGCCGCCACGTGTACGAGCCACGCGTCTTGCTCATCAGCCACGCGGCAAAAGCGGCTTGAATATAAAGCAGCTCAAGCCAGAGCAATTATCGAGTTGAAAGAGGCTCAAGCCGAAATGACTATGACTAAAGATAAAGCTCGCATAGAAAAGGAGTTATTAGAAAAGAAATTAGCCGCCGATTTGGCACACCTAGAAGATTCCAGAGAATTTATGGCGCCTACGTAAGTGTCTCCGCGGCGAAGCAAAGGAGTCAGCGTCATCTTTACTGATGAGCGCCACATCACCTCAAGAAATACTTGAGACATTGGAACTCCGTTTTGGTCGACCTGAAAACATAATTCAAAACGTTACAACTTGGTTTGGGTAACAATTAGGCACAATACAATAAAACAATAAATAAAAAGGAAAGGTACAATATTACAATTAAGTAGGACCGATATTATTATTTTAAAACTTAAACCTAAAAGACCGCATCGAGCCGTCCATCATCGCCAACACTTGACATTGTTATCAAAATCTGATTCTAATAGGGCAGTATCATTTTTATAATAAGTTCACACGGGCGAATATCGTGGCTAGTCTTCCATAAATTAAAATAGTCAACACTAGATTCAAGATCCTAAAGCGGAAAGTTGTAACATATAATAAGTAGACAAACTACTGACGTGACCTGACTAGAAGGTTACCTAATTCCGTTGTACCTAGGTGTTCCAGATGGCCTAGAATCTTCTAAGGGTGTGAGGCACCTTTTTATGTAAGAAAATGTAGTTCTGATTGGCTCAAAGCAAAGCTATCTAGAATATTAAAAATATTATTATACAAATTATAGGTAAGTTGAAATATTTTTAAGTGCCTCGCTACTTCAGGTCATTTTAAAAGTGGATTGGAATAGTGAGTTCATATAAATGTTAAATTAAAATATTGATGTTTTTCTTCTTAGTGGTTATTTTAAATGAACTTTTTCAGATAATATCTTTAAATAATATCTTTTTTTTATCTTTGACGACACGGTTGGCGCAGTGGCTCAAGCAATGGACTGCCGCACTGCGTGTCGCGGGTTCGATCCCCGCACGGAACAAATATTTGTATGACCTACAGATAGTTGTTCCGGGTCTGGGTATTTGTGTATGTGAGTTTAAATGTTTGTGAACGCTCCCACGATACAGGAGAAATTCCTAGAGTGGGGCAACGTTTGTTAAAAAAAATATATATTGTGCATAAAGTTTAAATAAATAAATAAAAATACTGGTTTGATTAATTAAAAGTTTCTTTTATGATAATTAGATGGAGGAAAACACGTAATATATGAAAAAAAAAACAATCCCGGACACGTAAATACATATAATGAAAACTAGTGGAAACAATTTGTGCGTTAAACCACTGACATGCCACACACAAAACCACTAAAATTGAAATTAAATTAATTTAATGCAAAACCCGCCCAAACCGGACTCATCGTGTAATCTGTAATTTAAATAATCCGGAGCCATATTAAAATAAAATCAGTTTACTTAACAACCAGTTTTAAGGGTTTGCTACACTCCCCATCGGGGCTGCGGGTTGTTCGAAAGAGATACCGCGGCCTCGGCACAAGGGCTAAGAAGGAACATGGGTGGTTTTTAGTCAGTAGCAGTCTGACACTCCCTACCGCTCTGCCCAGAGCGGGATAAATCATTTGATGATTTCCAACCCAAAAAAAAAGTGTTTGCTACACCAAATACTAGTCGGAAACGAGGCGATAATAAATTTGTATGAAAAACTACGTTTCAATGTTTCAGATTTCTTATTTTTTTTCCCAACTATATTGTAGTCCTAATTATTGGAATACCTTAGAGACTCGTCACAACAAGACAGTCGTTATAGGTATTCAGTGACCCGAAAATATGACAACTGTTCCCAAAGGGTATCGTATTACCCTATACCAACTAGGTTGTAGATCAAAAAGGTAGCTGCATCAGGTAAGGCTTAAAGTTTTTCCGGATGCAGTTGCATAGTATTTTACAGCTGACGTCAACATGGTTGGAAAAAGGGGAGGCAGATGATGAATATATCACAGCTACGCATCGCTCGACCGCTAAGCCCTGGGTGGAGGAGGCCTTAATTTTAAAGCATCCACAGGAAACTCAGGTTAAATAGTAGCGATCCTGTATAAGGTGAACTGCGAGATGCCATTCACAAAAAAAAAAACAACCACTAACATAACCCGTATCTGTTTTATGTGTACCAGCCTTTATAACAGGTCAGTTTTAAATTTAAAATTCGTTCCCGTTTTGAACATCACACCTGTGGTTGGAGGGTTACGGATTTCCGTAAAAGGGGATTACTGGGATATAAGTTGTTAGAAATGGGATATTATTTTGAGACTTGTCGTCGGACTTTGTTCCCTAGGGCTATGAGATCGGACGCTATCGGCGCTGGTACTTACACTTTTCTAGTTGGATAGATTGCGATAAGACGTGTTATGGGTTTTCTTTTTAAACTTATCGAGAAACTAGGATGGTCTTTTTTTTGTTAGCTTCTGTGGAAATAGGTACTTATGAAGCGATATTGAATTATTACGGTTCACCAAAGGTCTTCAATCTATTTTATTTCTTAGAGTAAATAAAGCTTTAATAATAGATTATAATGCATTCATTTGTCAGAACCTAGTACAAAGCTGTTATATGGATTATTTATTGCAGTCATAATATGTTATGAGTAAACATTACATAAAAAAAAAGAATCAGTTTAATAAATCATTAGAATTAAAAAAAAAAATTAAATGACTGCATTTTTCATTGACTTTTTTGCAACCCCTACATACAGATTGCCGTCACTTACAGACTTCCGAAAGTAAAGGTATTTTGACATTTTTGTGTATTTTTTGGAAGTCAGTTGTTTTTTTTTGTAAAACGTTTTTTAGGCAAGTGCATCCCCGTGTGGCATTTTTTTTTTTTTTTTTTTAAAGCCTGTGGGGCTTTTGGGGGGAGCCTTGGGGGGCAACACGCGATAAGACGTGTTATGGGTTTTCTTTTTAAACTTATCGAGAAACTAGGATGGTCTTTTTTTTGTTAGCTTCTGTGGAAATAGGTACTTATGAAGCGATATTGAATTATTACGGTTCACCAAAGGTCTTCAATCTATTTTATTTCTTAGAGTAATAAAGCTTTAATAATAGATTATAATGCATTCATTTGTCAGAACCTAGTACAAAGCTGTTATATGGATTATTTATTGCAGTCATAATATGTTATGAGTAAACATTACATAAAAAAAAAGAATCAGTTTAATAAATCATTAGAATTAAAAAAAAAAATTAAATGACTGCATTTTTCATTGACTTTTTTGCAACCCCTACATACAGATTGCCGTCACTTACAGACTTCCGAAAGTAAAGGTATTTTGACATTTTTGTGTATTTTTTGGAAGTCAGTTGTTTTTTTTTGTAAAACGTTTTTTAGGCAAGTGCATCCCCGTGTGGCATTTTTTTTTTTTTTTTTTAAAGCCCCACACTAGGAATTTCTCCTGTATCGTGGGTTCACAAACATATAAAGTCAATACACAAATAGCCAGACCCGAAACAACTATCTGTAGGCCATACAAATATTTGTTCCGTGCGGGAATCAAACCCGCGACACACGGCGGGTTTGAAGCATTTGTTTTCGAAAGCCGTAAGTTCTCGTCTATATGTGTGAGCGTGTATTTTCACTAGTTGCTTAGAGTCGGCCTGCTGTAGTATTCTACGCAATGGATGACGTCCTTGCTCTGATTGGGTATTCACATTCATCGTTGCATTGCGAGCTTTGACGGCCCTTTGTGAACAAAGGTGAACATTGATTTGGTAGTTTGGACGGTTTTCTGTACATTGAGTGAAATATGGTAGACAAGGTTTACTTGCATTCGTAATAACTTGATTCTTATGTTATTCAATAAACATCGCCATTGTTAGATTGTTTCTTTAACCGACTTCACAAAAAAAGGGGGTTCGTAATTCCACTATTGTCGAGTCGCGTTATTGAAAGACAAAAAACTAAAGTACCTAACCAATTTTGATAAAATTTCTATAGGACGACTTGGAAGTCATATAATCTTTTCATGTAAAAAAATTTACATACATTTAACAACAAAAAAGTACAGTCGTATTGAGAACCTCCTCCTTCTTTAAGTCGGTTAAAAAGTAGTAGTAAAAATCTGTGAAATCGGTACATAGGTTCCTGAATCTCCGAGCTCAAACCAAAAAGCACTATTACATTACAGTGACAACATACATTTCAAGTCAACAATTTAGAAACAATTCCCAAACTCATGTCACCTACCAATTCAGAACTTCTTTCCGACTCCCAAAGTTCGTTTCTAACTTGTCATTATGACGTTACGAACTCGCACGAACTTAGCCGAACATACCCGAACATACACGAGTCAATAACGACGAGGTACTAATTTATACGTACCACTTACGGGTCTGTGTGCTTAATAAGTACTTTAGATTCTACAACTTCACCGGTTCAGGTGTTTCAATTCGTGGGCAAAGTTGGGAATATTTCAAACAATGGTCGCAGATGGAATAATGTGGACGGAAGTCTGAATGGTGTAAGTTTAAATAGCAGGTCTCAGTGCAGTCATAGTGGACAATCATTGTAGGTTTTAACATTTATTACTTTGTTAATGTTGGTTGCGATGCTTGTAATGATACAGGGCGCCCTGGATATAAAGTCTATCAACATATTCTTAACGAAGTCGAAAGGCACTTGTTTTCCTCGTTATCGCAATATTTTTTGTGTTCATCAGGACCATAAATGGGAAGAGTCAAGTGACGTGAAAAAAAACTGGTTTCTCAACAAAAGTTTTTGCAGGGTTACTTAGTTTGACATACATAATACTTCGTTGGCGGCTTCGTAAAGGGTCCGTTTACACCCCTGTATTATATTGACCTTATTGGTGATGACATGTGTCTTTTTTATGCCTACGACAACATTAAGTTTCCTTATTTACTTCATTACTAAACTTGAATTCATACTCTTCTAAGCCATAAACACACTAAAAAGAGGCAAACATAACTCTACCCAGTAACATCATTAGAATTCAGTTTGCATAATCCATTTGAAGACTTATGGAAGTGGGCGAAAAAAACAGAAAAGAAAAAAATAGAACGTGCCAGCTACTTGCCATTCGCGGCGGTAAGTCAAGGAAGGAATGAGTTGGGTGACCTTCGGATGCCGTGTCTCCACTTCGATGAGGGCTACACTGTGTTTATAAGGCTATAGAAAAATAGATGTAAGAATATTTTATCTGTCTGCGTTAGTATATGAGGAGAAACTTGTAGTAAAATTATAATACTTAGGTCGATCTTCAACTTAAGTATAGCTCCCGACACGTAACTTGGCAAGGTTTCGAAATTCGAATTTGAAGTTCGCGCATCGTACACTTTGTGCCACAAAAAGTGCTCACTTTTATTGCTTGTCATTATTCTATGGCTATTGACATAATTTATTTTTAATAATGAAGTTACAGAAAGTTGAAGACTTTGTGACATTTATTAGGTGTTATAAATAAAAATATGCATTTAAAAGTAAAAAAAAATTTAAAACAACAAAAACTTAATTTAAAACAATAACAAAACACCAAAAACTAAATTTAAAAAACAACACTCGTAACAAAAACTAAATTTAAAACACAACGACAACTCAAATTCGTAACAAAAAGAAATAACAAAAACAACACAAGTTTCGTGCACCGCAAGTGTAATCGGGAGCGAACGGAACGTATGCATTTGAATGCACCAATCGCACGCGCGGATGACGCTACCTCATACCCCGCGCCCCGCTTGACCGCCAAGGAGACCTAAAAAATGACTTCTGCGCAACTAACGACTCTGGCCAAGTTACGTGTCGGGGACTATAGCGCTTGCTTAAGTTGATCCGTCGCTGGGTAACTACCCCATAAACTACTGAGTTTCCTCCGCGCCTCAGGAAGCACGTTGAACCTTGGGTCCTGGTTGTTATTTGAAGTGTGGACTTAAAGTTTGACAACCAGTCTTACCAAAGGGTATCCTATTAACTGGGTTGTGTTGTTGACGTCAGATAGGCAATCGCTCCATGTAAAATACTGGTATCTGCTGCATCCGGTTAGACTGGAAGCCGACCCCAACATCGTTGGGAAAAGGCTAGGCAGATGATGATGATGCCTCAGGAAAAAGTATTGTTATTTATTTGTATTTATTTTTCTTCTTATTTCTATCTTCATGTTACAAAAAAGACATATTGGTTACGTATCTAACAAACACAATAATCCGTTTAAGTTATCACACCTACTTACGATATTTTTACACAGGAAAAAATATCTTACGATGAAATAAGTCTTATATCGGTTGCCATGGAAACCGTATCGTTATTGATATCGGAAAAGCTGGTACATTTCGTTATCGTTTTTTCATTATGAAAAATATAGAAATGATACTATTTATTGAAGGATGGGGATAAAGGAAGAAGGATGAGACACATTGCGATCGTTCCCACCGCTATGTACTGTTAGATATTTCACGATACAACGTTGTAATTAGTGTTACAATCTTAGTCCGTTGGATCCAGTAACATTTTGGTCATGTTAGTCAATATCGAATGTGGCTTTGGACTAGACTTAGGACTCTCTAGAGATATATCATTTTTTTTTTTATTTTTTTTTATTTAGCCGTTATTGTCCCACTCCTGAGCAAAGGCCTCCCCCCATTCTTTCCACTTCTTCCGATGGTGTGCTTCTTCTCGATATATCAATATAATATAATAATTTTCAAAATCCGATACCAGTATAAAACCAGAAAAAAAAACTTTTTTTGGTTCGTCGGAAATTATCAAATGACTCCTCCCGCTCTGGGCGGAGCGGAAGGTAGTGTCAGACTTCTACTGACTAAAACTCACCCATGTTTTTTCTCAGGCCTTTGTGTTCCGGAGCCGTGGGATCTCTTTCGAATAACCCGCAGCCCCGGATTTGACCGTACCTTACTTAATTTGGATAAAACATACAATTTTCAGTAAAAAAACTGACTGGGCTTTTTTCTTAATGTCTTCCCTTTAACTAGGAGAAGGGGTACTTTATATTACAAACTACCGATCCACCCCCGCTTCACACGGGTGGAATGTGCTACATAATTATAAACCTTCCTCTTGAATCACTCTATCTATTAAAAACCTGCATCAAAATCCGTTGCGTAGTTTTAAAGATCTAAGCATACATAGGGACAGACAGCGGGAAGCGACTTTGTTTTATACTATGTAGTGATAGTGATAGCGAAGAGGCATGCTCTTGACCTCGATTACGCCTGGTGGAAAGCGATAGATGAGGTTTATGATAGAACGAGCGTACCCAGAAGATAGCTGTGGTCTATCAAAATCCATACGATATAATATTATGTTCCTCGATTACCTTTAGTAACGGTGTTGGAGTACAAATGCAGTTCATCACACTTCACCGACCTGGTATTGGCCACATCCAGTAGAGAAACGACCTAAATCGATGTTAATAAGTCAGTAAAAAATATTGTTGAGTTTTAGGAATAACTTAATAAACTCCAGTTAATAATTAAGCGTCTTAATTACTTTCTCCAACAGGAAAAAAACTTGAAACAAGTTTGTTAGAAAGGAGCGTGATGATTATGTAATTATAAGCTTAGCAATATCCTTTACGGAGTTTTATCTTACTAATTAGTTGATTCTTCACTAGATTTAATTAATATTTCTTTAATTCTTTACCATTTTAAAACTTTGGTGTTTTCCCCGTGCCTGAGAATGAACATTATCATAAACACCACTATCAGTCTCTTGGGTATACTACCAGCTGACAGCGTTGAGGAAGAGTTTTTTGGATGCCTATAGTTTTTTGTTAGTATAGTTTTTCAATTTATTAAATCCTTATGGGAAGTTCCTTTGGAAGGGGCCCGCAAGGGCCGACGACCGTCAGGGTTGCGGGTTTTTCGAAAGAGATACCGCGGCCTCGGCACAAGGGCTAAGAAGGAACACGGGTGGTTTTTAGTCAGTAGAAGTCTGACACTCCCTTCCGCTCTGCCAAGAGTGGGAGGGGTTATTTGACGATTTCCACCCCGCCTTCTAAAAAAAAATGGGTAGTTCATTTTATTGCCAAAAAATCAACCTTTACGTTCCAGGGCCGCGGTGACCCTTTTGAAATTTCGCAACCCTGTCAGACCAGTGTCTACCAGGCCTAGTGGCCTAGCAGGCCCCGCCTAAAGTGCTGACATCTTTAGGCTAATTTGCCTACTGTACTAATGGTTACGTGACTTAACGCTCAAGTTTCTTATTCCGTTATCAAACAAACTAATTATCCCTATGACTTGACAACTTTATACTGCCTAGTCACCAGACATCGTTTCATCCTTGTCACTCGTTAGGTGTGAAGTCGCGAGTGAAAGAGACAGACTATGTTACTGGAAGCTTAAGTATGGAAATTAATTTTACGAAGAAAACCAAATTATAAATTTAACGCTATCCTTGAGGGAATTTGATTATAAGTACGCTCCTTAGATATTGTCTTGTTTACTAAATATGTAGATATTGTGTGTATAGTGAATATCTGCGTAGCCTTAAAGCTTAAAATTGGCTTAAGTAACTCGGGAAATCGTGACAGAGCTCAGTGTAAAGAGCTAGGGCCTTTGCCAAAAGGCACAATTAATTGAGAGACTTGTTACAATGTTTCTAAGAACCAAAAGCAATTCCGGATAACAAGCGTATAATAATCAAAGCGTAGCTAGAATTTAGGGCTAAAAATATTTAAAAGTGAAAAAGCATGTGGTTCAATTGTCTCTAAAGATGGTGGCGGTGAGTCAGTCATCGTCAGACTTCAGTCTAACTGGATGCAGCTGAATACCAGTATTTTTATATTTGACCTCCACAACCCAGTTAGTTCTGGGTAAAACGATACCCTTCGGTAAAGACTGGTTGACATTTTCAAGCCACTGACTGCCAGCAAATAAATAATCTGTCGGAAAAAATAGAAAAACGTTTGCGCAACTATTAAGTAAATATTAACCACGGTATGAGTTATTTTCATTGCATGCCTAGCTTGCATAATCAACTTATAATATTCCCACTGCTGAGACACTGGCCCACCTCTACACCTTCCACTCCACTCTCCTTCTCCACTCTATAATTCTCTTTGCCATGTCACCAGTTCGAGAGAAGAAGGGCATGAAATCAAATAAAAAGTATGATCATAAAGTAGCTTTGCCAAATAACATCAGTTCTCTTCAGATCTCTTTATGCACGAGTCTGGGAAGTTCCATAAAGTTTGAAAGTTAAGTTTCGCTGCTACATTCGTGCTCGACGGTGGACGAACTAAAAGGAAGTTTTAGTTTAGTTTTTGTAACGGTAGTCGGTAGTAGGGATAGAATTTTAGGAGTGGAGGATTAGTGAATCTAAGCTTTATAGGGAGACATGCGAAGCTCTTCGATATCCAAAATTGAGTTATGGAACTCAAATGGAGTGAGTTGGGCAGGATACCAGGCAAGGCCAGGTGATGGCAAGTGGAATAAAACTATATTTATGGTTCTTGGACATGCCTGTTTCCTCACGATGTTTTCCTTCACCGTTTTTGAGAGCAATGGTGTTGAAATAAATTGCACAAAGTAATGCGCCTGCCGGGGCTCGAACTCACGACTAACTGTTCGTACCACCGTTGCTCTCATGAAAATAATGTCTTTTAATATTTTTTCGGTACTGTAATTTTAAGGCCTCTTACTTAATATCGTTGCCTAATACCCAGACATCTTTTGTCGTCTACTGAATGTTCATCTTAACTAATATTACTGCGTCATTCTTCAGGATTGAGGAGACAAATCGTCGGTGCTTTTGTGTGTCACGTTAAGGGCAGATATAATATTATGACATAGTAGCTGGCTTACTGTATTATCCGAAGAATATATTTGTTATTCTACACCCTTATGCTGAAATAGGATTGAAAGGATATGTGAGAGGCGTAAGGAAAAAATGGGATAATACCTTATAAGGCGGCTATGAACTGGAAATAGATTTATAGGTGAATGTTTTTGCGCGAGTAGGTTTTTTTTTATTATCAAAGGGTATACTTATTTTATACTCTGGTGTTAAACAAATCGTATTATGAACAAATAAACGTCAGACTCATCCCACTTTGAATGAGTCCGTGGTATCTCTTTCGACATCCCGCAGCCCCGACGGGCGTCTGTGCCAGCCTCATATTTTATTACTGATGTTAAATTGCCAACCATTAATGTGACATGCTACATATCATAACATTTTTTACGATACACGTAGAATCTTAAAAACGTTATGTTTTGCGCCTTGAGACATCAAAAGGCTATCATGTACGTAGATACGCTTATGTCTTATCTCTAATGGATACTGCAGAGTGCTAGTAGCGTAATATAAACGTTTACGTAGATGTGTTAAGGATTAAAATGTTTTTGAATTAGGTTTAATGTATTTAAATTGTACAACGAATAAAACGTGTACATTTTTAAGCACTTAATTATCTACGGCGAGAGGAGCTCATGACTATATAAATAATATGACGATCTTTAGGTTAAGGATTTGGTTCCTTCCCCTGTCCATCCATAAACATTTATGTTCTTCACTCTTTTAGTCTCATGTGATTTGTCCCCCCGCATTACATGCCCATACAACGACATTCAATACCCCAAACTCATTCTTTATTTTATCCATTGTTGTAGCACCACACTACCACATTTCCGCTACATGCAATCTTTTTTCATGCATTCCGATCCACATCACACTCCAGCATTCCGATCCACACAACGGGTCTTATCATGGACTTGTATATTTTCCCCTCATCACAAGTTGTTTAACTGAGCTGTCACTATTTCATCTATACCTACTGAGCTGATCCGGTGCATTCGACGTCTTGGGGATCAAGGGGATGTCGAAGTCCCAGCCGCCGCGGAAGGCGCTCCGGGCGTCGGGGGTCACGCGATGACCTCCGGCCACCGTAGACACGGGCCTGTGGACGGTGAGTAACGGGCTAGCTCGCCGTCCGGCCGTCGTCATGACGGCAACAGACCGTGTCGGCGGCGCGTACGTGTTCCACGCGCGCCTCAAAGAGATGTCAGCAAGGAGGGGCCCGCAAGGGCCGACGCCCGTCGGGGCTGTGGATATCGAAAGGTTACCGCGGCTCCGACACAAGGGCGAAGAAGAAGGAACATGGGTTTGGTTTTTAGTCAATAGAAGTCTGACACTCCCCTTCGCTCTGCCCAAGAGCGGGGGGGGGGGGGGGGGTTATTCGATGATTTTCCAACCACCAAAAAAAAAAAAAAGGGGATGTCGAAGTAGGTGTGTCGGTCTAAGAAAAGCAACCTGAGATACCGAAAATCGCAGCAAATCGCACCCATACGGGGCTCCGGATTTAGGTAGTTTCTAAACAATAATAAAAAAAAAATATTCATGTGGAAAAGTAACTTCCACATTTTAAAGGTCAGCATAAAAATAAACATGTATAACGCGCGTTTTCGATTACGACGGACTCATTACGGTGCGCGGTCGCAGGATTGACCAAGCGCCGCGCCACCGTGCCGCGCCGGGCGAGCGGCGCGCAGGCGCCCCGCCCGCGCCACCGTGCCGCGCCGAGCGAGCGGCGTGCGGGCACCCCGCCCGCGCACCGCCCGCCCGCGGCGTCCCTCACATTCCCGGCTCCCGAGTCAGTCGCGCGCCCTGCTTAGAAACGAACGCACACGCAACGGATCGATTCTTCCCGCGGCTCTCGCGCGCTCCCGCCAGTTGTATTGTGAATGTGCCCCTTTGATGTGTGACGATAATAAACTGTTTTTCGTGTCATAAATCTGTGTTTCCTTCACTGGATAGACCACACCAATCTATAGTGACGCCCAACTCGCGGCCATGTTAGTTTAAACAACGGCAAAACGAACCCAGTGAAGTGTGGTTAAGTACCTATTCAGTGACCACAGAGACGTTATCATGCCACGACCGACGCGGGCAACGCGAGCACAAATCGACCGCAAGGCGGAGGAGCAAGGAAGCGACCGTTATTCCGACACAGACTGCGACTCAGTGGTGGAGCCGCGCGCCCAAGCCGGCGCCGCTACCACCCAGGCACGCGACGCAACCGACGCGGCCGAGGAGATGCGCGCCCAGGGGGGCGCCGCCCTCGACCACACGCTCGGCGGGGCCCAGACCGGCGCACCCGCCGCGGAGCTGAACACCGAGCGACTACTGTCCACCGTAATGGAATCGTTCGCCAAGATGCAGGCGGAGACCAATCGCACGATAATGGAAACCCTACGATCTCTACGTCATGGCGACCAGTGGAATCCAGTCGCATCGACACCGGCGGCATCGCCCACGGCGAACGCGCACGCGGTCTCTGGCGGTAACTTTTCAAAGTGCACCGCCAAGTTCGACGGACAGTCACGCGACCCCGAGGCACTGGAGGCATTCATTGACGCAGTGGAGGTCTACAAGGAGTGCACCGACGTGACCGACGATCACGCGCTACGGGGCCTCTCCATGTTGCTGAGCGGCGACGCGGCGGTGTGGTGGCGCGGCGCCCGGGCCTGCGTCGGCTCGTGGCCTGACGCGCTCGCGCGCCTGCGCGCTGCCTACGGCGTGCAAAAGCCCGCGTACAGGATACTGCGCGAGGTATTTATTTGTGAACAAAGTGAGTGTGAACGCGCCGAAGTTTTTATATCGAAGGTACGATCTTTATTAGTTAAATTACCCTATGTTGTACCAAGCGTGATGATAGTGGATATTGTGTACGGCCTATTACATCGTCGAATACGTAAACGTTTGTCGCGAGACACTATTAACGATGTTGATCATTTGTTAGAGAGAGCGAGACTCGTGGAAGATTCGATAACGGAATTAAAAAACTCGACCGTTTCCGCGAACCCGAATATACCTACCGCTCGCGAGCGGGATACTACGAGTCCGAGCGCAACTACAGGTTCCAAACTCACCTCTAACTCGAACGAAACTTCGAAACGTAATCGCATTAGATGTTCTTTTTGCAAAGCGTTCGGTCACGCGGCTAACGAATGTCGCAAGGCCAATAAGGTCGATAGTCACAAGTCAACTACGAGTAACACAGTAGGTACTAGCGATAGTAAAGGAATTAATCCGATACGTTGTTATGGGTGCGGCCAACCAGGGGTAGTCAAGTCAAAGTGTGAAACTTGCTCGAGTAAACCCGCGCCCGCTAAACCATCCGATTTTAATATAGTAAAAGGTGATTTCTTCGCGACAACGACGTCACATCCTTTGATACCAATAAGCGTAGTAGGCAAGGAAGGTGTAGCAATACTCGATACCGGAGCTACGCACAGTGTTGCTAGCCCATCATTGTATTCGTTGTTAGTGAATAACGGCGTTCAATTCCAAGAGACAGAACGTTATATCGGGCTCGCCGATGGCTCGTGTCATAGGAAATTGGTGAAGACCGCTACTGTACCTGTCACCTTAGATAGTCGAAGAGTCGACACCGAGTTCATGGTATTTCCCGGTGACGACACCAGGACACTTTTAGGTCATAATTTTATTGCCAACGCCGGGATTGTTTTAGACATAGCCCAGGAGTCCTGGCATTTTGCAGATAGTCCAGGAGACCGGTTCCCGTTACTGCAATCTTATGTATTGAACAGCGCGGCCGTGATGCAAGCAGAGGTCTGCGATGTATCATTGCGCCGAGATGAAGGTACGAGCTTGTCACCGGAGCACAGGGCCGCACTCAACGACTTTTTGCAAAGCAGAGTCGCTCAGTTCGCTTCGGCTGGACCTCCTACAGACTTCGCCGTCCATAAGATTAAGGTAAGTGAGACGCAGGAACCTTTGGCTTCTCCTCCATATAGATTGTCGCCGCCTAAAAGAGAGGCACTCGAGAAAGAGCTGCACAACCTTGTCAACTCGGACGTCATCGAAGAATGCGAGTCGCCGTGGGCGTCGAACGTCGTGCTTGTCAAGAAGAAGGACGGCAGCTTCAGACTGTGTGTCGACTACCGCAAGCTCAATGCTGTCACCGAGCCTGACAGGTACCCTCTCCCAAGGATCGAGGACATTCTTCATGACGCAAAAACTGCTAAGTATATGACTACCCTCGACCTCCGAGCCGGCTACTTTCAAGTGAACGTCGACCCTAATGATAGGGACAAGACAGCATTCACAACACCGCTCGGCACTTATAGATTTAAGCGCATGCCAATGGGATTGCGCAACTCAGGCGCAACGTTCCAGAGGCTGATTGATAGATTTAAGTCAAACTTGCCAGGTACCACTCTACTAGCGTACTTAGATGACCTGTTAGTAATGTCCGACGAGACCTTCGAGAAGCACCTCGCCGACCTCACCTCCGTGTTCGATCGACTCGCCTTGTTCAATCTGCGAGTAAACCGCGAGAAGAGTCACTTCGCGAGGGGATCGGTAAAGTTCTTAGGGCACATTATCTTACCAGGTGGTATTCACGTCGATCCAGGGAAAACCGCAGCCATCGCGGAAATGCCGACGCCTCGAAACGTTAAACATCTAAAATGTTTCCTGCAGACGTCCAGCTGGTTTAGGCGTTTTGTACCTGACTACGCAGAGGTCGCCAAACCGTTGACAGCGCTGCTAAAAAAGGTAAGTATATGGAAATGGGGCCCGGAGCAGCAGACAGCTTTCGAGAAGATCAAGCAACTGCTAGTATCCGCGCCAATCCTGCGTCAGGCTGATGCGACGTTGCCTTTCGTCCTCAGAACTGATAGCAGTGGTTACGCTCTCGGGGCGGTTCTCCTCCAGGGGGAGGGGACTGACGAGCGTCCAATAGAGTACGCCAGTCGCCTCTTGACAGCGGCTGAAAGAAACTACAGCACGACGGAGAGGGAGGCTCTAGCCGTCGTCTGGGCGGTCTCCAAGTTCAGGGGGTATATAGATGGCACTGAAGTCGTAATTAAGTCAGACCATCAGCCGCTTAGGTGGCTGATGAGTATGAAGTCTCCAAGCGGTCGCCTAGCAAGGTGGGCCCTGAGCCTTCAGGAGTATAACCTGAAAATAGAATACACACCAGGTAAGGCCAATGTTATAGCCGACACTCTGTCGCGCCCGGCATGCGCCGAAGATGGCGATTGTGACCTGTGCTGTGCCGCGGTCGACGTGCCCTCTCGCAGTCTGAAGGACCTACGCGAGAATCAAATAAAGGACCCAGAGGTCAGCAAAATCGTCGAGGCTCTAGAGTCCGACGAACCCTCTAGGGGGAGGGTATGGGCCAGCAAAGGATATGTGCTTGCCGAAGGCGTGCTGTACAGATATTGTCCAGAAAACGAAGAGCACGACGATGCCAGTCTGGTGGTCCCGGAACAGGAACGCGCCAAAGTATTGGCCGAATACCATGACGCGCCCACCGCTGGCCACATGGGCGCAGAGCGTACGCTGCAACGCTTAGTAGGTAAGTACTACTGGCCAGGAATGCGTTCTTACGTTACGCAATATGTAAAAAATTGTGTACCTTGCCAGCGTTATAAGGCGGACACCAGGAAACCGGCTGGATTATTGCAGACGCCCGCTTCTACACGCCGGTTTGAGGTGTTAGCCGTAGACCTGTTCGGTCCTCTACCCGAAACAGAGAAAGGGCACAAGTGGATCCTGATAGTCGAGGACACCTGCACGCGCTGGGTGGAGCTGTTCGCCCTTGCTTCAGCTACCAGTGAAGAATGTGCAAAGGTACTTGTATCTGAGGTATATTTGCGGTTTGGAGTCCCCAGGCGCCTTGTTAGTGACAACGGCTTTCAATTTATAAGTGAAGTTATGCAGCAGACCTGCCACGCGATGGGAATTACGCAGTCACTTACCTCATTTTACCACCCCGAGGCGAACCCGGTGGAACGTAAGAACCGGGACCTCAAGCCGCAGCTGGCGATTCTGGTAGGTAAAGATCATGATACGTGGGATATCCACTTACCTGCAGTCCGCTTTGCCATGATCTCGGCGGTCACATCGGGAACGGGCTACTCACCCGCTTATTTAAACTTCGCGCGTGATATGCGCGCGCCAGCAGATGTCATGTCAGAGATGCGCACCATTATCGAGAACGATAATTATGTAGGTGACATCACTAACTTCCTTAAGAGGATTTCATCGGTACTCTTAGACGCTCGTGACGTCTATGAGGGTGCCCAGGCGGCACGTAAGAAGTACACCGATGAACATCGTCGACCCGCCCCCGATTATAAGGCTGGTGACCTAGTTCTGTTGAAAACCCAAGGAGCCAATGACACCGGCAGGGGGCAGACGTCAAAGTTTATCCCTCGCCGTGACGGACCATACAAGATCCAGGCTGTGGTCAGTCCCACTACATACATTCTCGAGCGCCTCAGTGACGGTACGGTGCTAGGTAAATACCATGCTTCTGTATTGACTCCCTTCGTTGGTCGCATCCAAACTCCGGTACAGGAGAAGCGTCGGAGGGGGAGGCCTCGTAAACGCTAACCCAAACGCGAGGACGTTCGTTCGGGTTAGAGGGGGAGACTATAACGCGCGTTTTCGATTACGACGGACTCATTACGGTGCGCGGTCGCAGGATTGACCAAGCGCCGCGCCACCGTGCCGCGCCGGGCGAGCGGCGCGCAGGCGCCCCGCCCGCGCCACCGTGCCGCGCCGAGCGAGCGGCGTGCGGGCACCCCGCCCGCGCACCGCCCGCCCGCGGCGTCCCTCACATTCCCGGCTCCCGAGTCAGTCGCGCGCCCTGCTTAGAAACGAACGCACACGCAACGGATCGATTCTTCCCGCGGCTCTCGCGCGCTCCCGCCAGTTGTATTGTGAATGTGCCCCTTTGATGTGTGACGATAATAAACTGTTTTTCGTGTCATAAATCTGTGTTTCCTTCACTGGATAGACCACACCAATCTATACATGTTTATTACTTTTTCGTATTTGTCATTTGTGTGTTATCAGATAACCTCGTTTGATTCCCAATTTTATTTCGTGGCTATCTGAAAAATAATAATAAATATAATTATATTAAAGGTAGTAATTTCACCACGATGTATGAGATACCTGTAATAGTGTCTCATTATATCATAAGCACTACCTTTGTCGTATTAATTAAAAACAATGACTTGATTCCTTACATAATTATCAAAGGTCTCCCTAGTTCTCCTTCGATGATAAAAACCACTTTTTGTATAATTGTCAAAAAAAAACACGTATCTAGACGGAATGAACAATACAATGTCTAAAACACTCCTTGTATCCATTTATTTATTCGCTAAAGGATTATCTTCAGCCGCAGCCGTAAATGAATGAATGCTATTATAATATCGTAAGATTATTGTGCCAAGAGGATTACTCAAGGTTCATTTGTATCATACGGATGAATAGGTCACAAATAATATAATGAACTGTGGATTGGGGAATAAATTGGCAGGTTCAGTATTATAATAAAAAGAAGTCTCGTAATCATTATTTTTCTATTAATCTTGAATGAATATCGAAATCCATCACGTCCATATCACATCATAGCGAAATTTTGTCGTCAAAGTTTCGCTAGCTAGGTAAATAAGACCTATATACATATAGACCTTTATAATATATATATATATATATATATATATATAAATTGTATATACTGTAAAATTTGGTTCAGACAAATTGCGGACAGGCTGTTGACAACAGATACTGTCCGATACATCAGTGACTACTTCTATGCATGTGACCATTTATCCGGATTCACGTCTGTTATTTTTCAAAATGTTTTCTCTATTCTATGCATTTCTTCTATCGTAGGTGTATTTACAGACTTTTAAACTCACATACTCAAACAGTCGGACCCGGAGCAACTACGTATTAGCCACTACCTAAATTAGGCTATAATAGTAGATTATTGCATCGAGCACAAAGTAATTTATTATTGCACCGAGTGCCTGATTTAGAGCCTGAGCGTTAGCGAGGGCTCTAATCTAACAGGCACGAGGGCAATATAAATTACTTAAGGCGAGGTGCATAATCTACTTTTCTTTCAACTATTACAAAGGAATAGTAGAGGTTAAAATTTCCATTAAGAACCGTCGCTTTTTAAGGTGGGGAGTGGGGGGGTGGGAGGGGGGGGAAGAGGGCTACCTTCTAGTACCACCCCCAAATCCCGGAGCCCCATGGTTATGGAGAAATCCATGGTTAAAATTTTGAGGTTAGAACAGCGCTAAAACGCGAAACAGGTCAAAATTTTGTATCTTTTGACAGGGGAAGGGTGAGGGGGGGTGCCCACTATGCTCTGGCACCACTCCCATGAAAAGGCGACGCAGCATTCTTGAGAAAAATCCATTTTTTGGAACCTAACCCATTCAAGCCCAGTCGACGGAGCCCCGCTTCGCGGGGCTCCTACTTCTGGGTGGTTTTTAAAAAAAATAACCACGAAGGGGATGGCAGGGTCTATTCGCTCGCTTCGCTCGCTCAATCGACCCCGCCATCCCCTTCTAACCTAACCTGTCCGTGTCGGGGTGCCCCAAGTCCCGAGCTCGCTTCGCTCGCTCTTGCATCCAAGTTTTCCTAGTTGCGTGTTCGGTACCCCACAAACCTAACCGCCCCGCTTATTTTGGTATTATAATACAGCAACAATTATTATTCACACTCTTAATACATCCAAAAATACAACAAAAAAAAATTAAAAAAAAAAAACTGTTACTTGACAATTTGCAAAAAGCTTTCTATTAATGAGTACTATCTATAAAAAAAAAATGAACTTCCTAATCAGCGGTTCTTAATGGAAATTCTATCCATAGTAGATAAAAGAAACTCATATCAAACAGTTAAAAGATTTTCTATACTTAACACTGTCGTCTTCATTTAGAATGTTTTCCGGAGTTAATGTGTCGCTAAATGATTCCATTTTAATTCGAAGCCGAAGCACTCAAAATCAGATAGTATCACACTTTATCGTTTCCAAAAATATTGTCAAGCAAAATTAACAAAGTTCCCCAAAAGTTCCCGCCAAATTACTTTTTTAAATTTCTTTCATTTTATAGTAACTAGTTAGCAACAATCATTTTTTAAATTTGGAACAAGTAGTAGGATAGAAACGAATAATACTTATGTAAAAAAAAAAGTATTGATATCGGCTGGCTGAATAGAGCTAATCCATTGAGATTGGCATCGGTGCGATTAAAAAAAATAAACTGTGCAATAATGAAATTTCATACATTTTTATTGCTCTAGAGCACTAAAGACTCGCTTTGTGCTGAGTTTTTAGTGTGATTATGATGAAATTAAAGCATAGTTGGAAGAAAAAATATTTATTCGTATCGGCGAGCCCCTGATACGCAGCGTAGCAGCCAGTCACTGAGCCACTGCACCAATTGTTAAGCGTCGGAGTATTGTTCCGTATAGTAACACATCCTTAAAATAAATTGAAACTGCAAACCACGATGCAATAAAACGTCGAATTCAGTCCACAAGCCAAAATCCCGTCGTTTGACATGCAGAAAACCGCGTCGAGATATTATTCAAGCCGACCACAATACCCAGACCACATCGCAAATACTACCTTCTCTACCTAGGAATAACGTATAGGTTACCTAGATCTCGTTAGGTCAGCCGAGCATTGAGTTCAAAGTTTAGCGGTTTTAGTCAGGAGGCTACTACTAGTTATTAAGGTCATATTTAGGTAACTTGTGTTATGGTGTGTTCTCTTTGGGTAAAGTTATATTTATCGTGGCCCGATGATGATAGTTTTCTTATTTTTCGTGCAAAATAACAGGCGATTGAATCGACGTTTAAGGATAGCCCTTAAATGTTTTATGAATCTTGATATTAAACGGTACTATGCTCTCAGTCTGAAGACAGTATAACGGGCATAAAATTAGTAGGTATTAAATTACTATAATAATACAACCATACAGTCAAGCCTTTTCACCATGGAGTAGGCAGAAACCACAGAACGCCACCATCTTTCTACCATTCTTTCATCCTTATTTTGCCTTGTTCACGTTCATATATCTAGTCATACACTTACCTAATAATAGTGTAAATAAATGTGCAGTATAATCATTAGTTTTATCAGGCATTGCATTTTCTTCTATTTGGAATAAAAATATAAATGTGTATGAGATGTTTGTATATATGTGCGCATATATTCAAATATTTATGAAAAATTATGCCCCATATGACATATCCTATTACAAGAGCCACAAACATACCGAAAAAAAAAAGAATTTCACCTCACACAAAAAGAAAACAGTACCTATTGTCCTTTCCCCCATCCCTATTCTGTTTTTGATACCAGTGAACTGCCTTCTGGTCCATAGACAAGAGAATGGCGCGTGTGCCCAACGTCCTCGGGTTTCAAATAAAATTTTATATGAAGTCTGTACCTAAAAGATATCACCTCTTTGTCGGGGCCAAATGGCGAACAAAAATATTGTTGACACACATGAGAAATTCTAAATGACTGTACAAACTTTTGGGAGGAAATTTCCTAAGATTTTTCCGATTGTATTGAGTTTTAAAATAGTGGTATAGTTAAAGTTTATGAATTAGTGGAGTTTATAAACTTAAGCTATTGCCCGTGTCTTCGCCCGTGTGGATATCGGTCAAATTATATACTAAAACATTCCTCAAGAACCATTCTATCCATTGGTGAAAACAATATAAAAATCGGTGCATTAGTTTTTGAGTTTATCGCAAACAGACAGACAGACGCAGCGGAGAACTTTGTTTTACAATAATGTAGTGATACTCGTAGTAATAGTGATAATTGTTTTATGTTCACTGCAGTTAGTAGTAGATACGAGTTTTAAACTATAGTCTTTTATTGGTTTTTCTATTAGTCTTCATTTTGAGTCCCTTATGTACCAACATAGCATCAGTCTAGTAACCTCCGGAGGGTTAGGTAGAGGTGTACTTTATAGTACACCCACAATTTACCAGTTATGTTTTAGTCCCATCTATTCGGGGCGAGCCTATTGTCATCAATCAGGCATGTTTAATCAAATACCGGTAGTTTTTTTTTTTAATATTTTATAAAGTATAGGGAGGCCTATGTCCAGCAGTGGACGTCTTTTGGCTGAAGTGATGAATGATGTTGAAAGTATAATATGTGAACCTTGGGTGTCTACATAAATAAATCACCGATACCTACAGAAAGCCTTTTGGCCTCTCAGAAAACAAAAAAATACGACGTTTAAATAAGAAGTCTTTTTTAGATGTTTATCTAAAAAAGACACTTCTTATTTCTCATTAAATTAAACTAGTCATTGTAAAATCAACTTTATAAACAGAGTCACAAAGTTGATATAGGTTAAAACAATAATAATTTCAATTAGAACTAGAATTTCTATAGACTCTACATATTGTATGTGACAAAGCCGGTAGAGTAATTGGTGGCAACTCGACTCTACTCATAAGTACTCTACGTAGAGATAAGGAGAGCTGTTTACCCAAAATCCCTGTTTCTCTACAAAACGGGGGGAATTAATTATGTAGAGCTGCCTAATGTAGAGTGTTTTGGTTGTTTAATTTACAATGTAATTTGTTTAAATGTTTGAGAATTATTTTATGCGTTCACTGTACTGTGTTTGGGTTATATTTGGTTATCCCTGATTGTTTAAGTTGAAGAAATAACGAAAATAATATTATGTTATTTTCTGTTCTTTCTTTATCGTTTGGTTAGTGTCTACCTACTTGAGAGCAGTGGTGGCCCAGAGGTGGCGGCCCTGACTTACGAACAGTAGGTCGTGGGTTCGAACCCAAGCAAGCACGGACGTGCGCGCCGCTCCGTGCTCGGTGTCTCGAGGACGGAGTGCAAGTATAATGTGTAATTTATTTCATCACCGCTGCTCTCATAACGGTGAAGGAAAACATCGTGAGGAAACCGGCATGTCCTAGAACCAAAAAATTCGAAGACATGTGACATCTACCAATCCGCACTGGGCCCGCGTGGCAGATTATAGCCCATTCCCTCTCAAAGAGAGGAGGCCTGTGTCCCTGCAGTGGGAACATTAATAGGCTGTTGATGATGATGATGATGATGAGTGTCTACCCGCTGCAGGTTGTTCAAAAGAGATACCACGGCCTGGAAACAAAGGGCTAAGAAAGAGCATGGGTGGTTTTTAGTCAGTAGAAGTCTGACACTCCCTACCGCTCTGCCCAGAGCGGGAAGACTCATTTGATGATTTCCCATGGGAAAGTGGGGAGTTTTCCATGGGGAACTTTTATGCCACCCATGGGCCTCTGACTTGGGTATACATGCCTATTTCATGAAAATGTAATTCAATGAGAATTTGATGGTATAATATAATATAATCTGCAAATGCATACAATGTTACGGTCGCTGATCGTATTTAGTTCAACATACAGCCTGACTATCCTGGCATCTCCCTCATCAGCCTATAATGTTCCCTGTTAATGGGCTGTAATCCACCACGCGGGCCCAGTGCAGGTTGGTATAAGTCACATGTCTTCGAAATTGTTGGTACTAAAACGTGCCAGTTTCCTCACGATGTTTTCTTTTACTGTTTTGAGACCAGTGGTTTACACAAAGTAATGTGCCTGTCTGGGTTTGAAACCAAGACTTACTACTGTTCGTTAGTCGGGGCTACCAGTACTGGCCCACCATTGCTTCCCTGCCTTCCCTACTTTTCTCTTGAAGTAAATTGTGGATAACTGAAAAAAATAATAAAATAAATCTTTGTATCACACAAACCTTCATTTTCCTGTTATTCAAATCGAAATACTTAGAAATTGTAACCATTATCAAAATTATATTTACACACCTAAATATTTTTCCTACCATTTATTGTGTCTGCCATATTTTTGTTTTCGTTCGTGAACTGTTTACTCGAGGTCCGTACAACGAACAAATATTGTTGAACGTACAATTTGAAAGGTGTATTTTCAGTTCAGAGAGCACCCGTGAATGTTATTGTTTGGACTATATTGTTTGTTATGTTTTTCCTGGTGCGTTGTGTGGAGAAAAATATCGTATCGTATTATGATACCTATGTCTGCACTTGTAACACAAGTTTTATTGATAAAACGAGCGTCATCATCATCTGCCTAGCCTTTTCTAAACTATATTTTGGGGTCGACTTCCAGTCTAACCGGATGCAGTATTTTATATGAAGTAACTGCCTATCAGACCTCCAACCTTTGTTTTCTTTGAGATTGGAAAATTATCAAATGAGGAGCCATTTGATGATTTTGGGGCTGCCCAGACCGGTAGGGGGTGTCAGACTGCTATTGACTAAAAACCACCTATATTCCTTCTTAGCCATTTGTATCGAAGCCGCGGTATCTCTTTCGAACAACCCAGTGGGTAATACGATACCCCTTGGTAAGACTGGTGGTCATACTTTCGGGCCTCTCTCGGCCACACTCGGAAATTACAGCCAGGTTCAACGGTTTAACGTGCTTTCAGAGGCCCGGAGGAAACATGGAATGTTATAGGTTTTCACCTATCTACAGACCAACCTCGGTAAGCACGGCTTAACCTGAAAATCAACAGAAGCATCTATTATTATTTAGCCACGTGCTCCTTCACTTTACAGGTCTCAACCATTAGGAAACAATTTGAAGTACAGTAATACTATACATAGTGAAGTTGATTGCCAACTTTCAAGCAGGCATTTGAGCTTAGTTCCATACTTCAGAGTTACGCAGATAGCGAACAGCTAACATTAAAGTTCAATAAACTTCCTCAAATATTTGGAAACTAAGTACTTACTTTTACAATATACAAAGAGCTTCTGTAACTCAGAGACTAACTCGTTAGTTTGTCTTGATCAAGATAAGGGCGTTCTTTGATCGTAACGAGGCAGACAGACTGTCTGAATGCTGTCGAAACGCTCAGACGCGACAGATGTTAAGATCTATGGTTTTTGATGACGTTTCAGTCGTAATTTTTTGTATGGCTGTGATTTGTGCGTTGAGTTGAAATATTACAGGGTTTTAACTAAATTGGTTTACTTTGATTTAAAGGGTGAAGTACTATGATTCGCAATGTGACTGTGTGATTCCCTGGCTTGTCTATCAGTGGTGGACAGTCACAAAATACCCACACCGGTATCGTGACATTGAATGAGTTAAGTTAATTTTCTTGCAAACTGAATGGAATAGTAATTCTACGCTACTTTTTTAATGCATTGTTTAGATTTTGAAATATACGTGCATACCTAATAAATGTTCTTAAAATTATCATCCATTGTTTATATTATGTATGAGTGTTTACACAATGTATATTATTGTTTCGAAATTAATGAACTATGACTTATGACGAGTAATAGAAAAGAATGGTGATGATGATGAAATGGTCTTAAAATGTTACAATAGGCAATAATAAAAAAAAAATACAATAGGCTCACTTCAGTACTAGATGTAATAAGAGACATCCTTTGTGGCCATATATATAATGTATATAATCAGAGGTAACAGTCGTGGGAGCGCGTCCCACGCTCTTTTTCCCGGTCAATGGTTAACTCAGTGGCATATTTTGTGAATGAACACTGACACGTACATTCACGAGCACCAATATGTATAACAATATAAACACACTACGATACTTTTTTTTTCGGAGGGTGGGAATTCATTAAATGACTCCTTCCCTCAGAGTGTCAGACTGACTAAAAACCCCCATTATCCTTCTTAGCCCTTTGTGTCGAAGATCCTTCTATACCCTTTTCTCCTATATTTTTGCTTTCATCATCTGCTAGGCTGTTTTCAACTTTATTGCAGTTGGTTTCTATTCTTACTGGATGCAGCTGAATTCTAGTGTTTTACATAGAGCGATTCGAAGACATGTGACATCTACCAACCCACACTGGCTACGCGTGGTGGATTATAGCCCATCCCCCTCTCCTAGAGAGGTGGCCTGAGTCCCTGCAGTGGGAACATTATAGGCTGATGATGACGATGATGGCATAGAGCGACAGTCAAACTGACCTTCACAATCCAGCTAGTACAGTCGAACAAGCTAATAAGTATACAGCCAGCTAACTTGCATTTACTTTTAAGATTATACAGATACATTTAGAGACTGATGTCAAACGATACAGCAGATTAACGCAAAATACTATATAAATCAAAATTGCAATCAATATTTCCAGTGTTCCAGAATTCTAAAGAACCCTCCCCTTCGCTCTTGGGCAGAGCGAAGGGGAGTGTCAGACTTCTACTGACTAAAAACCAAACCCATGTTCCTTTTTCGCCCTTGTGTCGGAGCCACGTTAACCTTTCGATAATCCACAGCCCCGACGGGGAAAGCTGTACACCTTGGTTAAAATTTTCTTTCCGGACTTTTGGGTCACTGACCTGTAACGACTGTCATAGATCTACAAATGGCAGGAAACTCAGTATTTAATGATTCACACCCATCCGCAGACTAGTCTTGGCGAGCGCGGCTTTACCTTGAAGATCGACCCGTGGAGCCGCTATATTTAGCCACCCCACCGTTTGCTTTATTCACATGAATAAATCATTCACCAGCTCGCCATTCAACCAAAGTAAATACCGATAAAATGAAATTAATCAAAATTATTCAAATAAACGAAATCGAAACGAAATCGAGTACAGCATAAACCAAGACAATTGGAATGTAAAATGAGAAAATTGGAAAAATAAAACGAGCCTTTGCTAATAAAGCAGGAAATTGGAAAATTCTACAATCAAATTATATTTCCATTTTCCGATAATTTCCGCGACGAACCGCGATGGAAGTAAACGCGATTTGACGGCGTTTGTCGTTTTCCTATGAAATAATAAGAAAGTGTTAGGTTGTTTGGAGCAGCGGTGGCCCAGTTTTTGGTAGCCCTGATTTACGAGCAGGAAGTCACGGGTTCGAGCTCAGACTGGCGCATTACTTTGTGTAATTTATTTCAGTACCAATGCTCTCATAAATGGTGAAGGAAAACATCGTGACGAAATCGATATGTTCTAGAACCAAAAAATTCTAAGACATGTGCCATCTACCAACCCGCAATGAGCCAGCGTGATGATTTATAGCCCATTCCCCTCATAGAGTTCTGTGAGGTCTGTGTTCCAGCAGTGGGAACACTAGGTATCGGCTGATGATGACTTCTACCCTGTTCCTGTGGGTATTGTAAGTATCACGGCAAAAAACTTAATGCATGATTGTGTTTTTTTCTGCAATCGATACCCTAGGAAAATTATGCCATGTTTACAAAGATTTATGTAGAATACATAAAAATTAACTAATATTTCAAAATGTTTCAAGTAAATTTTATGCGGCGATAGTAAGAAATAAGAAGCAATCTGCTGGAAAAAGCAACTTTGGTGCCAAAAACTGAATTGCAAAATAGTATAAACCCACGTACTACATGCTACTGAAAAACCCTCTTAGACTTTTGCTGTTTAAGGATCAAATTCAATTTCATGCTTTTAGGTCAAGATGTTCTTCAGTGAATTAGTTGCTAGAAATGGTAGGATTAAATTCTAGATTTAATCTTCAAATTCTTGAAATCTAGACCGACAAATCCTTTTAACTACATCGAATTCTCGTTAACCGTAATTTTGAGCTCAAAAATAAAATGCTTTTAAAAAGCCATTTGGTTTTAAATTCCTAATTAATGTTCTCAGCTGTTGGAATTAGTCCAAATGGTTGCAATCAATTAGGTATATACCCCTTAGTCATAAAGTTTGAATAAAAATATTTTCGGTTAACGTTATCTTTGGTGTGCTAATATGCACGCTATCGTATGTATGCCACATACGATAGCGTGCATATTAGCACACCAAAGTTAAAAATATGGTGGGTTTATTTTAAAGAAATCGGGTCGAATTTTCAGCAGAACAAATTGGCCAGTTAACTCGATGAGCTGAATTAATGTTGAATCAATTTTGTCAGTAAACGATTCTAATTGTCTACATATATAAATTTAAAATGAGAAATATAACCTTCTTCTTCTTTGTGTGTGTTTTGATATCAATAATTATAGTCAGTTGGTTATCTAATTCAAGCATACCAGTCAAGTTAAGCTATTATGTTTTTATTTTTATTTTAAGACATTGCATGGTATTGTCTGTTTGATGAGATAGTCACTCCATGTGTTTGGTATTCCACTGTGTTCTCATCATCATCATCATCATCCACAACCCGAATTTACCCACTGCTGGGTATAGGCCTCTCTTTTCTGGTGCCAATCGCCACGTTCTTGTGCCAGTCTCATCCAGGTTTTGTGTTCTGTTAGTCTAAAACACGAACTCAAAATAATTGGAAAAGGCTAAGCAGATTGGAAGTCGTAACAGATAGTTAACATTATTTCAATAAGGTTGACACATTTGGCAGGTAGCTTCAAACAATCTGTGGCTGTCTGCGTTATGTTCAAATTAATCATATTTTTTTTACTACATAATCGGATTTTTTATTAATGAGGGATTTTTTTTAATTTAGATAAAAGCTGCGTTAATTAACACCGCCCTTCTTTAGTGGCCCTATAATAAAACGCCGTTAATTTTAATTATAATTAAATGATTAAGGGAAACCTCTGGTTTTATACTTACAGATACAAATATAACATTACGCCTGTAATCCCTTAAGGTTGGGAAGGTATGCACCTAATAGGACACCTACTTTTCGCCAGTTATATTTATGTCCTATGTAATAGAGAGCGAGCCTTTTAATTGCCATCGACTGGGCATTAATTTGGGCTCCACGGATGCTACTGAGAAATTCCTGGTGGAAAAAACCCTTAAACACTTTGCTTGACCCGGGAAAATGAACCCAGGACCTCTTGAAATGCTTGCGGTCACTAGACCAACAAGGCAGCACCTCTTATTTTAGAGATACATTATAAGCTTGTTTTTGCACGGCAATTTGTTGCAACCTCTATATCTAATCATATTTAAGCCTAGGTATATATTTTGTCTTAAATATTTAACTGCAAATACAAAATTAAATGATTTAGATCTAAAAAATACGTAGTGATAACAATTCTACTAAACAGAACTCAAATATGCTTAACAATGTAAAATCTATACCTAAAACAAACTTATTAATCGTGCATCTTAAGATACTATGAAAAATGAGTTCACTCAAAACTCGTAGACCCTCTACGTGCTACGAGGGCTACGCCGTAGCGTCGTAGCTCGTGGCGATAAACGAATAATTTACGTAGGTAGCTGTTTTATCGGACACTATACTGACACTTTGACATGTCTTATCGGCAATCGAATCGGTGGTGAACGATTTTTGATCTATTATCGTGTATTAAATTAACGCTTGAGTTATTTTAATAAAAAATACAGTTTATTGTAGGTCGAAAGTATTTAAAAATAAATAGTATGTCAAGAACTAAACAGTTGTCTTTTGTCTTTTTCAAAGAACAGTGGCTATATTATAGCTGATGGAATTAATAAGCGTCTACTTAAGTCACCGTGATAGATACCGACGAAATAATTTACTTAGTTTTATCAAATCAAGCTTAAGGCCTATCTATCGCTGGAAAAAAAAAACATCTTAATTATGAGCTCAATTGAATAGATTACAGGTGATCTTCTTCTTCTTCTAATAAATAAAGAGAGAAGTCCTGACTGACTGACTGACTGACTGACTGACTGACTGACTGACTGACTCATCAACGCCCAGCCCAAACCGTTGGACCTAGAAAGCTGAAATTTTGCACAGAGGTTCCCTTTATGATGTAGACAAGGAATAAGGAAGGATTTTTCGAAATTCAACCCCTAAGGGAGTTAAATAGGGGATGAAAGTTTGTATGGAAAATCGTCATTTTCACGCGGGCGAAGCCGCTGGCAAAAGCTAGTAATAAAATAATCATAGCTTAATTTATTTTTTCTATCTGACTTGACTTTACAACTTTTGACTTAGCTATGCTTTTAATATTGGCATGTAATAAACCTTTTTAAGTTAAAAGACATTTCAATTGTCAACTGTACTGAACTGACAGCTTGTCATAGTCTGTACGAGCATCTCATTATATTATTTTCCATCGATTCTCCGTGATTTTCTAATTCATCGAGTTCATCGACTAGTTCTGCTTATGAACTCTGATATTTACTGTTCCCTGTGTGACTTGGCTAAGGATTTTGATTGTTTGCCTATACGACGGCATTTTTTTGTGACTGATGGATTCCGATTCTGCCTCTTTACTTTGGACTTTATTGTGTGTAAATCGAATTGAAAATCAAGATGGGTAGCCGTGTAAGCCCTACAAGCATTATACAACGTATTTGCCATGCGTGCTGGTTACGCACAAGAAGAGAAGTCCTACGTATGAATAGTCAAGATGAAAGTAGTCCTCAGCTAGACACAAACTGACGATGTGCAACCACAAGAAAAATATGTAATCCAGCCTGATGCTGATGCATCAACCCAACCTGAGCCAACACAAGTTGTGGAGTTAGCCAATTATATACGAATAACAAAGATGTTTAGTTTTCTATTACACATTTTATTTCTATAACTTTACGATGATATAGCTTTATTGTACGGAGAATTATGCAATTATACCTTAACATCCCTAGCCTGCATATTGTCATGAATGTGTGCATATTTTAAATAAATAAATTGTGTTAAACGTGTTTTTCTATAACTACCAAAATGGTAAGGGTAGGTATCTAAACCCTTTTATTTGGGGTGGTTGGGAAATCAACAAATAACCCCTCCCACTCTTGGACAGCGAAAAGGAGTGTCAGACTTCTACTGACTAAAAACCACCCATGTTCCTTCTTAGCCCTTTATGTCGAGGCCGCGGTATCTTGCATCGGTTGGACTTGGTATTCTGAATACGGTAGTCCGTAGTTTATAATGTAATGTGATGTAAGTAGGGTGATTAGTCCGTTGTTTGTACGAGTTAACCTCTAAAACTTTAAACAGGAATATCTTTAATTCTGGCGTAGCAGAGCAAGCTCATTTTTACTCGTTTCCACTCGACTCTTTGTTGGTGTTTTGTTGGTGTTGGTGGAAACACACACGTAAGCAGTTTTCTATTGCGAGGTAGGTAAAAGAAGTCATTAATGGGTCCGCTCAGCTTGCGACCGACACTGGGCTTTAACATTCTGAAAACGTCCGTAGTTTATTTTGTATTTCTATAGTTCTTTTTCGATTAGTCCATTGTTAATACAACATAACCTCTAAAATTTTAAACAGGAATATCTTTTATTCTGGCGTACCTATAAAAATATACCTAAAGACAAAACTGTTCAGGAATTCAAACTCTATACAAATATATTTTTTCCATAGGCTGACGCAAAAAAAAATGTCAACAAAAATTTGTTCGAGCGTTTGCCACTATTCTTTAAAACAAACTGTGTGCTGTGTGTGTGTGTTGTGTGTCTTACTTTATCAGTCTGTAGTCTGCATTATTTTGTTAAAATTACGTACTTTTAAATAAGTATGCATTTTAACAGGATATGTGTTCCAACTTGGATAGAAACTAAGACCGTTTTTTCTATATCCTGGACCACACATATCTCTAATTTCCTTATGCTCATAAGTCCCATAAGAAATCATAAGATCTTTATTGGTTTATCCTCAAAATCAAGCCATACAATCAGTTGCCATAGAAATTACCGTCTTAAACCGAAATACTCCAAGAAAGCCTGAACAGGAAATCCGATACATTAACCAATCTTAACACCCGCAATGCCTTTGGGAGTATATAGCCATATTTACTGCTTTGTTCGTCTAATATATAGCCGTTTATATGTTCAAAACCCGGGGGTATTGTTCGCTATAAAATGGTTGTAAGACAGAGTTGGGGGAATTTTCTTGTCAACATATTTTATTAGGTCTACTCAAATCTGTGTCCACACTTCTTCAAAAGACCATCTCAGACACTAATCCCCCGTCTGGGCTGCGGGTTGTTCGAAAGAGATACCGCGGCCTCGACACAAAGGGCTAAGAAGGAATATGGGTGGTTTTTAGTGAGTAGAAGTCTGACACTCCCTTTCGCTCTGCCCAAAAGCGAGAAGGGTTATTTGATGATATCCCACAAGTCAAAAAAAAAGGCATAAACTGGTGAGATTCATTACTTCCGTCTCGTATGAAACTAATGAATTGAAGGGCCGTATGCTGTGTTAGACTTTGATTGACGGAAGTTGTAAGAGAAAGTATGTATTTATATCTAAATGTGTTTTTAACCGAATTCCAAATTGAGGATATTATCAATTTGTCAGATGTTTTGATGGGGTTGTATGTTAAACGTTATCATTCTGAATTGTGAACAGATTATATATATTATATTTATATGATTTTTTAGGGTAAGTACTTAATTTTGCACAATGTCAATCGTTTAAGTGATTTCTTATATAAACATATAAAAAGATTACAAATAAATTAAATTGGTTAGAAATACTTACAATTTTATGAGCTAAAGGGCTAAAACAAAGTAAAATAAATAAGTAAAAGTTAAGGTTAAAACATGTTAAAATTATGAAAATAAATTCTGATTCCATTGATTTTCAAATTCGTATTATTTTTATTTTTTGCTGATTATAAATTGGTCTCTAATCGCGTTCAGTTTATGACTAGGATAGTTTACTGTAATTAATATAAACCTTGAATACCGTGATAGACAATTTATTAAAGGTATTGTAATTAGTTTAGATCCAATATTATCATAGATGTATCGATAAACCAATCATGATTAATTACTTACAAAGCTATTAAGATTGGAGAGGTTTAGAGAGGTAGGGGTTAAAAAAGGGGGTTAAAAAGACAGTAACTACTGCTGTCTTTTTTATAAAATAGGCTAACAGTGGCATGCCTAAAGTGTAACGATGGTACAGCAAACCCATAAAGCAAGCAGAATGTAAGAACAGTAGTTCACTGATATTACAAATACGAACGTATGGATGTCTGTAGGCCCCGGTTTTGGAAAAATAAATGTGGAAAATTTTGAAGGGGTCTTTTATTCGTAGGGAGTCTGAATGTTATTTTATATAGTTTAATCATAATATCGAAAAACGAATAAGATTATATGAAATTCAATCATCTTAAGATTTTATTTTTAAAGTTATGTTAGTTAGTGTTTTTACGTCACGTATAACTTTTTGTGAAGAATTACTAAAGCAGTTTCACAAATAAATACATTGAATTTTCAAATCCAGGCAATTGAGTCATGTACGTTAGTCTATTACAATCTTATTGGTACCATTTGCTATCATTTGTCACGTTAACGACATCCGTGCACGCATCAAAGTGACAATTATCTTGAACAAATTACAGTTCGCTACCATGAATTGAAAGAGCACAGATTTACCACTAGGGTTTATTTTTAACATAACATTACAACCGCAATCTTTGACCGGTAAGGCAGGACCGTACACTTGTTCAGGCAAGAGCAAATAAATAAATAAATTATGTGTATAGCTGGCAAAGCGAGACTGACTAGCCCCGGTTTCGGATAGAGAAAAGTGTTTTTTTTTAAAGAAGGCTTTTTATTTTTTTGGAGGGTGTTAAATCATCAAATGACTGCCAGACTTCTACTGACTAAAAACCACCCACGTCCTTTCTTAGTCTTTTGTGTCTTTGTGGGTTAAAGACTTCTGCAAAGATTTTTTTCTGAATGTTATTTTATTTATAAACTGTTCTTAAATATTTTTTTTAATTAGTAGAAAGCGATGGGTGAGGTCTATCATGAAATTCCTCTAAACAAAAAGAAACGTTAGCGACTGTTTTATGATATTCGTATTATAAAAGGTATAATATCAAGATAACTAATACTTCGAACCCTCTTTTAAACGTATACCAACCAACAAAATCCATAAAAAATAAATTGAAAATTAATGCGTCGTCAAGATAACGATGTTAGCTTAGCCATCACTTTGCTATCGATAAGTGCTTATCGTCAACTTGACACCGATCGTCGGATTCGGTAGTCGATGTCGATAAGTGAGCACCCTTTATCACGGGGTTCTTGAACTGCTATTAGGGTGTAGCTGCGCGTTGGCTACTAGGGTGATTGAGGTCGGTGAAATGATGACGACGATTTTGTTGTGCCAATAAACTCAGTATTTATTACATTTAGATAAAAGTTTACAAAAGCATGTGCACTGGATACGGTGGTAAGTTGTCTGTGTCAAGATGGCGGCGCTGGCGCACGGGGTTCTCACGTCGGGCAGCTGTCCTCTGATTGGCTCGCTGGACGCAGTGTCATCGCTAGGTAGCCAATTGCAGCGCTTGTGTAGTGATGGCCGCTTTTAGTATGGTTTTTATAGTGTTGTGCGGCAACATGCTCCCGGCTTTGGAAGCATTAGGTTCCAACGAGTAAGAGGAAACACCCCGCAGCTTCAGCGTGATGTCATCAATGATCAGTCAGAGGAAGCGGACAAATTTTTGAGAATGCCCGTTTGACTATGCCGTCTGCCTTCCGTATATCAGCAACACGTGACACGCCATCCTTTCCTGGATAAGTTTTGAGGATTCTTCCTAAGCCCCATTTCAATGGCGGCAAATTGTCCTCTTTGATGAGAACTAACGTGTTTTCTTTGAGGTCATCTTTATGCTCATGCCACTTGCTCCTGGTCTGCAATTCGGACACGTACTCCTTCGCCCAGCGCCTCCAGAAGTGCTGGCGTATTTGCTCCACCCTCTGGTATCTCGTAAGTCGGTGCTCCGGAACATCGTGTATGTCAGCTGTTACAGGTGCAGTCAGTGGACGACCAACCAAAAAATGAGCTGGGGTAAGGGGAAGGAAGTCGGACGGATCAGAAGACATAGGAGTCATGGGTCGGGAATTTAGAACTGCTTCGACTTGTACTAATAAAGTAGTGTACTCCTCGAAAGTGAGATGTGCATTACCCACTACACGCCGGAGGTGATGCTTACAGCTCTTTACCCCAGCCTCCCACAAACCCCCAAAATGGCTAGCGTAAAATGGAATCATCTTAAATTTTATGTTTTGTGAAATTGCGTACTCTTTGATATCATCAGAGCAACTATCTAGAAATTTTGTAAATTCATTCATCAGACCCACGAAATTTTTTCCGTTATCGGAGAATATCTCAATCGGTTTACCTCGCCGCGAAATAAAACGTTTGAGAGCCAGAAGATAAGCTTCTGATGAGAGGTCGCCAACAAGTTCCAAATGAACCGCGCGTGTTACAAAACATACGAATAAACAA
Organism: Diarsia mendica; assembly: GCA_949316265.1. Classification (NCBI taxonomy): domain Eukaryota; kingdom Metazoa; phylum Arthropoda; class Insecta; order Lepidoptera; family Noctuidae; genus Diarsia; species Diarsia mendica. Next base: position 19,758,449 of record OX438899.1, read on the forward strand.
ATATATGATTTTTGTAATTTTGCTCCCCTTCCTTTACGGTTCAATGTGAACACTGGTCCCGCATAGTCCACGCCACAACGCAGAAAGGGAAACCCTGGATCGAGCCGCTCTGGTGGCAGATTACCCATAATTGGTTTGATCGTGGTTGCTCGCAGCCGTGCACATTTAATGCAGGCATGCACGACCCCTTTGGCTAGGTTACGACCACCAACCGGCCACCATGTTTCCCTTAGGGTAAACAAAAGTAGCTGCGGTGCGGCGTGCATTATACGGCGGTGTTCGTAACGAAATAATAAAACTGTAAACCAATGTTTTGCCGACAACAAAACCGGATGTTTTTTATTGAAACTAAAGTTATGGGAATTCTGTATGCGTCCACCGACTCGTATTAAATTATTATTGTCAATAAATAAATTTAGTTTTACTAACTGAGCATTTTTCTTTATGCTTCTTTTATTTTTAATCGAATCGTAGACGTCAGCAAATGATTCTTGCTGACTCAATCTTGCTAACGTTAATTCGGAATACTCAAGTTCCTCAACAGTCAATAAACCCGTCCGCCGATTATTTTTATTGCGCGTATTGTTTATGAACCGAAGTACATAAGCGGCGGCACGCTTCATTCTTAAATATTGAGAAAATCTCGAGAACGGAAACAAACTACTATCACTCGCTTGATTAACTACGTGACAATGAACATCTGATTTTAACTCAGGTAAGTCTGTATATATTAAGTTATTATTCGATAAATTATGCACCTCAAAATTCGCATCGTGTAGGAATTGGGGGCCTGCCCACCATAAAGACGAAGCGCTAAGTGTATCTAGACCCTGACCTCGCGACACCAAATCTGCTGGGTTATCCTTGCCAGCGACATGTCGCCATGTATGTTCCTTAGTTAACTCATGAATTTCGGCGGTTCTATTCTGAACGTATGTCTTAAGGAGATTAATTTGCATGCCTAACCAGCCCAAAACAATAGTGGAATCAGTCCAGAATACAACTTTATTTATTGTAGAACGTAATGATCTAATCACCTTTGAGTATAATCGCGCACCTAATACAGCGCCACACAACTCTAATCTAGGTATAGTTGTGGGTTTTGTAGGGGCGACCTTACCTTTGGAACATAACAAGCGCACCGTAACAGCCGATTCACTATTTATCGTACGTATATAAGCGCAAGCGCCGTACGCTGTCTGCGAGGCATCAGTAAATATATGTAATTCTATATATGTAGGATCAAAACACATAACATATCGCGGTACTTGTAAATTACTAAGTGAAGATAAACTATTCATAAAACTTAGCCAAACTTGCGCGACGTCACTAGGAACCGGTTCATCCCATTCTAATTTTAATAACCAACATTTTTGTAACAAAGTTTTAGCTATTGTTATTACTGGACTAATTAATCCCAACGGATCATAAATCTGAGACGAATGCGATAAAATAATACGTTTAGAAATTACACTCATATCAGTTTTAACTTGTGAATAATAGTTCAATTTGTCCGACTTATTATTCCATCCAATACCTAATGTTTTGTTTTGAACGTTCTCGCCCATTGCAAGTTGTTTCGTTACATCCTGTGAATCGTTAGGGTTCGCGCGGTCAAAGTTAAAAACCCATTTACGTAAGACTAAACATGCGGAACTTAATACTTGACTAGTACCAACGCAAATTTCATTTAATTCAGCGATACTGTTCGCACCGCAAATAAGATCATCAACGTAAAAATTATTTTTAATAGTTTCCGATACATACGGAACCTCACACTCTTCAGCTAATTGTTTTAAACATCGGCAGCTAAGAAATGGTGCTGAAGCGGTACCATACGTTACGGTATTTAATTGGTATACATTTAGTGTATCGGATGGGTTATCCCGCCACAAGATTAGCTGTAGCTCACGTTGATCTTTATCTATCAGTACTTGGCGATACATCTTTTCTATATCAGCACAAGCCACGTACCTGTTTTCGCGAAATTTAAGTAATATTGAAAGTAAATCGCCTTGAATGGCAGGACCAACCATCTGCAGGTCATTTAATGACACACCTGTACTGGATACCATTCCAGCATCGAAAACAACACGCAACTTGGTGGTTATGGCGTGTTCGCGGAACACTCCATGGTGCGCTAAAAAATAATGCGGAGTATTATAATTGTGAATAATACTCATATGCCCTAAGTCAATGTATTCGTGAATAAAATCAGTGTACAACTTTTTGTAGTTAGGGTTGCGTTCCAGTTTTTTTTCTAAAGCGTAGAAACGACGTTCAGCCTGCTTACGAGTGGCACCTAACTTCTCCGGTGGAAACTTCAACGGGATTCGAACACTGAACCGCCCGTCGGCAAGCCGCTTTGTTGTTTTAGTGAAATGCTCCTCGCAAGCAAGCTCCTCGTCGCTGCAGAACTTATTAGTACTGATGGGTAACTCTTCTATTTCCCAAAAGCTGCGTAATAATTGATCAAGTGAACACGAATCACTGTCAATTGTTGAATGCGTAAGGTTACATGAAACGTGTTTCACCGTGTTTTGTGTAAAATGTTGAACCACACCCGATACTATCCAACCTAGTTTTGTGTTTTGAAGGTAAGGGCCATTTTTAAGACGCATCTTACCTTCATTAATTAAATCCCAAAACAAGTCCGCGCCTATTAACATATCTATCTGTTGACTGTCATAAAACCTCGGATCGGCTAAAGCAATATTATCGGGTATATTGAAATTAGTCAAAGTTGTTGTTGGTAACTTTGATGATATTATTGGTAGAATAAGGCAACAAACGCGTGCAGTGAAATTACCGTTGCGCGATTTTAACTCAATATTACAGGATTGCGTACATTGTGATATTGAGTTACCTACGCCGTGAATTTGTTGAGTGGACTGTATAATTTGCGTATTTAATTTTTCACAAAATGATTGCGTCATGAACGAACGTTCACTGCCGCTGTCGAGAATCACGCGCGCTTTGTGATTAACACCCGACTTGCCACATATATCTACTATGGCAGTTGACAACAAGACATGTTGTCCTGAAGACCTAATATTGTCTTTATTATAATTATTTGAATGGACATTGTGTACCTGTAATGAATGACTGTGTGCAAGCTTGTTACTATTGGCAATTCCAGTACTGGTAACAGCTGATTGCTCTGTAGTTATAAGTGTAACCACTCCTGAATTATTTTCCTGAATGTTACTAATTACTTCACAAATTAATGAATTGTGTTTTTTGTCACATTTCCGGCATGGACCAAACACACAAGTATCTACAGAGTGACCAGACCGCATACAATTGATACACAATTCCTTTTCTTTAACTATCTTGAATCTATCCTCTGCACTTAAATCCAGGAATTTTTGACATGAATATAATGGATGTTTTTCATCACACACCAGGCCAGCTTTGTATACCCGTGTGGTTTTAGTTTGTGATTTATTACTAGATTTATTAGTAACTACATTACAATGAACCTTAGGATTTGAAACATTATTATTAGTTTGTTTCTTATTTTCAGTCCCGCTGCCGCTGTAAACATTAGCTTTGCTGTGTGATGCTATAAGGCTCTCCAATATGTCAGCCTTGTTCCCAAGAAACTCCAATAAATCATCTAATTTGACCCGGTACTTTGACTTACCATTAGATTTTAATATAGTACTTCTGTGCTGTTCCCAATCCCTTTCTGTAGCTGGATCTAATTTAGAAACTACAACGTATATTATCAATGTATCCCAGTGTTCAGTTGGTTCGTCTAGTAATTTTAATGCACGTAGATTCTTTAAAATATTATCAGTTAGCTTGCGCAGTAGTCCTGGAGATTCCTTGGTTAACGCTTGCATAGTAAACATTGACCTTACATGATTGTGAACCAATAGCTTGGTATTGTCAAACCGATTGATCATCAACTCCCATGCAACTTCATAATTGTCCGCAGAGAATTCAAGAGAATCTATGACCGACTTAGCAATGCCTTTTAAAGATGACTTTAAGTAATGGAATTTTTGAATCTGTGTTATTGATTTACAGTTGTGTACTAGTGACATAAATGTATCACGGAACTCTAACCAGTGTTCATAGGAACCGTCAAAGTTGGGAATTGTAATGACAGGTAACTTTATTGAATTTGAGTTTGGCAGGTCAGACATGCTAGTCGACTTCTCATAATTAATTGTCATGCATTCAACAAGTGCAAGAACACTATAATATTCCCGCTCGAATTCCTCGCGTGATTCGAGCTGCTTTTCTATATCAGATTCGGAACTAATATCCTCTATTTTGCCCTGAACCTGATTAAAATCATTTATCAAATTTTGAGACCCTACCACACGTAGTTTTAACTCTGCCTGCTGATGGACAGATAAACCCAGATCGATGAATGAACTTACATATTTTTTAAAATTAGTAAGACGACATTTTATCGACGCACGTTTTTTTTTTAAACCTTTCATTACTGCCTCTAATTTTGCATCTGATGATTCCATTTTAATAATATTATAAAGGTAATACTCACAGTTTAATCAGTAAATATGTACTTAGCCAATCTATGCAAATATGTGGCGAGCTAAAGCGTATGTATGCATCACCCCACGACGTGCAAGCTGGCATGCGAAATTGCAAGGCACTGAAATAATGCAAGAACAGTTTTGTATCACACAGGTGGAAAAGAAATGGTTAGGATAGGACTTTCTAATTGGAACGTCTCACCGAAGCACTGTAATTCACTGAGTTCCTTGCGAATATAGATTTTTCTTCATCAATTTAGGTTAGGTACCGAAACGTCTCTCAATCGTCCGGTTTTGAAGCGAAGAATTCCGGCTCAAAGGTCCAAATATGTAGCTGCGCGTTGGCTACTAGGGTGATTGAGGTCGGTGAAATGATGACGACGATTTTGTTGTGCCAATAAACTCAGTATTTATTACATTTAGATAAAAGTTTACAAAAGCATGTGCACTGGATACGGTGGTAAGTTGTCTGTGTCAAGATGGCGGCGCTGGCGCACGGGGTTCTCACGTCGGGCAGCTGTCCTCTGATTGGCTCGCTGGACGCAGTGTCATCGCTAGGTAGCCAATTGCAGCGCTTGTGTAGTGATGGCCGCTTTTAGTATGGTTTTTATAGTGTTGTGCGGCAACATAGGGTTAAACTATTTTATATTTAGATCAGCGTCTGATTTCAGGTAAATTATATTGAGAAAACGCTTAGAAAATTATGATGATTAAGAAAATTATCTACACATGTGTAGTAGACATTGTGTTCTTGATATTTTTTTTTAAAAACTTCTCCCCACACTAGGTATTTCTCCTGTATCGTGGTTGCGTTCACAGACATTTAAACTCACATGTACAAATACCCAAACAACTATCTGTAGTCCATTCAAATATTTGTTCCGTGCGGGGATTGAACCCGTGACACGTAGCGCCGCAGTTAACTGCTTGTGCCACTGCGCCAACCATGTCATGCATCTGCTGAACTTTTTCCCAACTATATGTTAAACGTTTTCACGTCAGTGTTCCTTCTACCCTGTGTATAGCTATTATACGCCTATCGTTGTTACATCAAGTCATACACCATCTTCTAAAAGTATTCCAAAATCCATCTTTCATCTTGTATCGCTAAAAGTACATCCTATCCTACACTGCCACAGGCTGTTATCCAGAACGTTGAGCCCGTTGCACACGAGAGCCACTCATTCTCACTCGACGTCGACGGGTTAAACTTGTTTCAAAAAGTTGAAACACATTAACATCTGACGCTGTTTGAGATACATATCGTGTGTAACACACGCTTTACGTCTTTTAAAGTAAAAGGTTTTGGGAATTATGTAGGAAGATGTAGCTAGATGTAGTTTGGTACTTTTTCATTTAATGTGTAGAGTGCCTTAGAGCCATATATAAATCTTTGGCAGTCATTACTGGTAGTCCGTGACCTGAAAGTGTGACAAATAGTCTTACCAAAGGGTATCGTAATACCCAGTATTAACTGGGTTGTGGAGGTCAGATAGGCAGTCGCTCCATGTAAAATACTGGTACTTAGCTGCATCCGGTTAGACTGGAAGCCGACCACAACATCCTTGGGAAAAGGCTAGGCAGATGAAGAACAAGCTACACCGCCAAGCTGCGTTTACGACCGCGAGCAATTTCTGTTATGCCATAAATCAACTTTCAAATTGAACGACCTTTTCATTTCGACTTTAACCTCACAATAAGGCAATAAACGTTAATTAGTAGAACAAAATTATTGTTGTTAATCGTTGCCCGAAAGCTATGTTTAATGATTGGTAATTTTAGGCAATTTGTGTTAACAAATGGGTTACCCTTTGAGCTTGGGTTTGTGTTACAAAAGTGATTGGGAATCGGTGGCGTAACGCTTATTTGTATTTGATGTGTTTTTACATAGAACACTCAATGTATTTGTAATGTTTTGTATGTCTAGAGTGATATGTAATAACCAGATTACCTAGAAAGTTAATACTACTTTTTCATTCCTCAGTTCCAACTTTAATTTTAATAATTGAATATAGTGGCTACCTGCTCTTATATCATCCTACTAATATTACAAATGCGAAAGTTTGTAAGTATGTATGGATGGATGGATGGATGTTTGTTAATCTTTCACGCAAAAACTACTGAACGGATTTGGATAAAATTTGGTACACAGATAGTTTGTAACTTGGATTAACACATACCATTTTTATCCCAATTTTATCTTCCCGTGGGATAATTTTCGAGTTGTAGCGAGCGAAGCCGCTGGCAACATACACTACATTAATCAAACAAAATCCTCGGCCACGTTTGTTCATTGTATCCGTATAGTTCTACTGTTCAGTTCAACTAGTAGGACTAAACGGAGAAAAAAATCCATTTAGTTCTACTATCTGCTGTATGAATTTTAATTGAACTAAACGGACAAAAAAGTTCTTTTAGTACTACTAATTTCCGGAATTATGTCCAACTGGTTGGACCACGGGGATAGGATGATCGTGTAAAACAAACATACATGCAACGCATGTTGTACTCCATGACGCGCGCTCACTTCGCTCGCATATTACATAACACTATTGTCTTCTGTCCCCGAAGTGCCGGGCCTCCGCCGGCCTCCTTCGTCGGCCTACGGCCCGGTGCCCATGCCGCCCATAAAGGATACTGTCGCGAGACGGTCGTATTATAATTTTGGTTAAAAGAGGAGGTAGTAATTGCATTGCACTTCAGCATTAATAGATAACCTTTTCCTGTTTATTACCAGTAGTTGTTCCATAGATCATGCATTCAATTCCCAGAAGTACAACTAGTTGGACCAAGGAAAGAACAACTCACTGTAATTGAACCATTGGTAAAGATATTTCCCCATAGAACAACCAGTTGAACCCAGTTGAACCATGGGTAAATTTACTTCTCCGTAGTACAACCCATTGTATCCGTATAGTTCTAATACAATGGAAATTAGTAGTACTAAAAGAACTTTTTTGTCCGTTTAGTTCAATTAAAATTCATACAGCAGATAGTAGAACTAAATGGATTTTTTTCTCCGTTTAGTCCTACTAGTTGAACTGAACAGTAGAACTATACGGATACAAGTCGTTTGTTTGTCTCTTTTTCGTCTTCGAGGGACTCCTTTTCGTGTTCATCCACGTTCATAGACTCAATTATGTTTTCAACTGTATGTATGTAGGAAAGAATTATTTATCTTTTGACATTCTAAAGTAGGTACTTTACCTAGTAGATATTTTAAGTAAAAATAACACGTTTTTCTCAAAAGCAAAACATGCAGACCCCTTAGAATATCAATACTACAAAATAATCCAGTCCAATTCGTAACAACCCTTTAATACCCGCTGCAACCAGAAATGTGCTTTTAATAAAACTGTAAAATGGAAAGTATGACCCTTGACCCAGTGTCATTTGACCCCTCCCCTCCCCTCCCCTCTACAATGCGCTAATCGAATTCTTCCTTAGACCGTAATTATACTGTCTTGCTTAGAAATTCTCTATTTAATGACGAAACTTCCCCCTTTCAGTATTCATTGCTGGTTCTAACCTTGAGCCTCTTTTGTTTAATATACCAAAAGGATAATGGATGTTGAGTTTTTTATTCGTGTTTTTTGTGATCGTGGTAACAAATTGAGGTGTTTTATCAAGTTGAAGGTTTGTACAGGGTGGTTAAGAATATACGCCCAAAAGAAAATATTACGATCCTTTTTTTAAAAAAGGGCTTACCGAAAACTCCTCAACCAGCGATTATTGTATGGGAGGATGTGTGATGTCAAGTAAAAGAAAAAAATAAAAAATAAATATATTATGAGGAAGTCTGAAAGTATTGCCGGTGACCGAAAAGTTGTGTAGTAATTAGTTGTCGTGGTGTGGACACGTGATACGGAGAAATGAGGAAAATGTTATGAGGAAAGTTTTGAATATGAATGTGGATGACAGAAGAGTACAGGAAGCCCAAAGAACCGATGGATGGACTGTGTAAAGGATGATAATAGCAAGACAGGAGTGTCTCGTCAGATGACGAGTAATATGGAAGACTAGCTTTTGCCGGCGGCTTCGCCCGCGTGAAAATGACGATTTTCCATAAAACTTTCATCCCCTATTTAAATCCCATAAGGGTTGAATTTCAAAAAATCCTTTCTTATTCCTTGTCTACATTATAAAGGGAACCTCTGTGCAAAATTTCAGCTTTCTAGGTCCAAGGGTTAGGGCTGGGCGTTGATGAGTCAGTCAGTCAGTCAGGACTTCTCTTTTTATTTATATAGATATAAGATTAAATCCCTTAGGGGTTGAATTTAAAAAAAAATCCTTCCTTATTCCTTGTCTACATTATACAGGGAACCTCTGTGCAAAATTTCAGCATTCTAGGTTCAAGGGTTTGGGCTGGGCGTTGATGAGTCAGTCAGTCAGTCAGGACTTCTCTTTTTATTTATATAGAAGAATACATGCTGCGTCGATCACTAAATTAATTGAGATAAGGGCCAGAGAATGCCACTGATGAGCGAGACTGTTTTTGGAAGCCTTTGAAAAGAACTTAGTTTTTTTTTGGGCTTCTATTCTTAGGTCACCCTGTATTTAACCAGTATTTAAATTCCACATTAATATTCGAGGAGACTAATAGCGGCTCGGGTGTGACTAATATTAAATTAGGAGGAATTTTTACGATGGGGCTAAATGTCTTCGTTACGTTGTTTAATTTCATTAAAAGTAATTGCTTTGGGGAGGTAGCTAGCCCACCTGATGAAGTGTAGGTATGACCTTTGAAGCTGCGTAGGATATATAAAAATACAAAATTCACATCATAACATCAAACCTGTATTTCGATCAAAAGAGTGAGGCAGATGTGCACCTAATAGTGCAATCTAATTTTGACAGTTATGATTAAGTACATGTTGTAGAGGGCAAACCTATTGCCACGAAACCGGCTCTAATTTGGACTCCGTTGTTTCTACTGAGAATTTTTTGGTTGAATAACACAATAGCACTTTGCCCGACATGTGAGTTGGACCTAGGATTTAACAATAAATTAGGCTTTATTATTAAATCAAATCAAATCAAAAATGTTTATTTGCAGAAAAATACATAAAAGTTACAAGGAAAGATCTTATATCCTAAGAAGTCACTGTATTCTGCCTGCAAGCAAGCGTGCAAATTATTTACTTTTATGTCATTATTATCAAATTAACATGCAATTAATATCATTATTTAATTATTATAAAATCAATTATTCATTCTTAATTCATGAATAACATTATTTTTTAAATTCCATAAATTCCTTAATGCTATAGAAACAATGATTTTGTAGCCAATCAGTTAATTTTTTCTTAAATAAAGTACCCTGCAACAATTTTAATTCATTCGGAATGTTATTATAAATCAGAATACACAAGTTAAACACATTTTTTTTATAAATATCTTTATGACTAGGGGGCTGATACAATAGGTTGCGAAACTTAATCCTTCTTTGTCTTGGAAGAACTTCACTACGTTGCTTATTGCTAACTTGGTGTTAGCAATAATAAAGTCGGAAGCGCATTTTAAGCGCCGATCTGACAATTTTGTAGGATTTTTTCTTAGCTTAATTAACGAGGACTTGTCATGATTATTATGACGACTACGTCATCGCGTCAGTTTTTGACAAATATTTCGCATTATTTGATACTAAACTAGTACATTTCAAAAGATATTTTGTACTGTTCTACACCTATTTGTAAATTTTTGCCAAATCCAAATGCCAAATAAATTGTTTACTTATTTTGTGTCTTTTGTTATTACTATTAAGTAATGTCAAAGTCGTCTAGTTGTCAAAGATTCAATTTAAATATCAATAACGTTGGCTATAGATCAGATTCAATTAATTTTACGATAAATATTGAATTTTCGGTAACTTTATGTTGTTATAATTTTGATTGTATTATTTTGTTAACAATATAGGTATTATTTTTATTTTAATCTCTTAATGTAGTTTGAGACGTGTTTCAAAGCGTTTCAAAGCCGCAGATGTTGTTGTCAAAGGACGTGTGGTTTGCCGAATCCTTTACGATTTATAATAGGTATGTTTATTAACTATGAACTCGACAGGAGAAACCCCAAAATGAGCAACATTTATATTTTATTGATTTATTTTCGTATTTTTTACAATAACAAGAGATAAACTAAACAATTTATTCACGGCACATCTTTTCACTAAACTATTAATGAAAACGGTATGATAACTGGTTATCAAATTCTATTTGAATAACGTGGACACGAGTATTGTAGTATTTAAACGATAACTGTAAATACCACATTTTCACTTTAAATTACACAATAATAATTGTTTAAAACTAAGCAAGCCCATAGTTTAATGTACAAATGGCTCCTAAAAATAAACGTTTGGCACGAAAATGGCTTAATTCTAGCATAATAAAAGCATTAAAACTAAACTTCTAAACGGAACATCTATTTTTCGTTCTAACTATAATAGCTAACATTATACGCAAACAATTTGCCGCTTAGAAAACAGATTAACCACTATGCACGACAAGATTTTGACACATGACATATCAGCTGAATCGGCGCGAGGTGATGCGAATCGTCATGAAATTCAAGAATTTTCGTGAACTTTCAGCATACGATTTTAGAATGAAAAACATGTCACGGCAGCTGTTTATTATGATAAGTTTGTGGTTCATGTCTCCAATATCGTATTGAGGGCGGTAAAACGGCGTCAGTCTATTGACAAATATGTATAAAATACATAATACTACACACTTCCAAAAAATAGGTATCCCAGATGCGCTGGAAATAATGTACATAAACGAGTTTCACATTTGCTAATAACACTCTAAAGGGCAAAATAAAGACAGTAACATTCTACCTGCGTTCTTACTTTTGCCAATAGTCATACATAATTTCGTAAAAAAACACGAACAAAGTCGTGAAAAATATTCATAAAAAACTATGTTGCAATATAACCATAGACAAATAGAACATCACACTTGATAGTGCTTACCGTAAACCCCAGTTTCATCATTGCGATTAAAAAGTTGCATTCAGCTTAATCGATAATCGCAATGAAATCATGTTTGAAAAAAGAGTTGAGAGGAAATTACAACTCCTTGGTATAATCAAATAGTTATTTTATTTTAAAATCTTTTAATTTAAATTAGGAATGCGTTCGCAATTCACATTTAATAAGTACATATTTATATTTTCTTCATAATTTATTGTGAATTTGGTTTTGTAATATCAGAAGGTTGGTTACAGGATGCTCAGGTTCTTTATAAGCATGGTAAAAACATTGTTTGATCCACCAAAACGATATGTGGAATTATGAAGGTTGGGTGTTTGTATTAGGTTGGAACAACTCCGGGTTTGAGCAAAGTGTTGTTGAGTTTTTCTATCAAGAATTTCTCAGTAGCAGCCACGGAGTCCAGATTTGTGCTCGGTTGATGGCAATGGGGTACCTTAATACCTTTCAGATACCTACTACTGGCGTCTTGTTATGTTGGAACGTACTTTTTTATTTAGTCCAATCTTTCCCACTTCTGGGTAAAGACCTGCTGCATTCCTTTCCAACTCTCTCAGTTACTTATTTCTGACCAATCTGTCAAGAACGAGTCCAAATCGACACGCCGTTTCTTGGACCTGCCTCGGTAACGACGACTGACAGTAAATTTTACTGTCCTTAATTTCGCAATCGGCAAGTCATAAGCCGTATCCTATAGAAACATTAGTTTATTCTTTCAAAAAGGTTCACTGGCCGCTCTAAAATCTCTTTTTTTACAACTGCACATTTCAGGTTACCCATCATAGGCCGCGGGCCGTGGGTTTTAAGTGAAGCCATTAACAAATATGAGACAGAAGAATAGGACAAGTGTAGGACTAATGCCCTGATAAAACATTTGTAGAGTTTTCTAAAAAGTATAAACTTCCTATAGATTTTGGGGTTGCCACTAAACCAAGCTCATCTAAGAATCAAAAATGAAATGAAATTGACGATTAAAAGTATTGGCGGAGAAGGTAAAAATAGTGGGACAGATCAGGCTGATAAAAAAAAGTATTTGTAAATAGTGAATACACACCAACCAATCCAGGCTAAATAATAATGACATAAGTATCAAAACCAAACAAACTTTTACTAACTATACATATATACCAAGATCCATGGCATTCTCTACCCAACCAATAATTAAAAACAACAATAAATATTCTAATAATTTTAAAATATACGGGATTAGAAATTTGAAAAGCGAGTGCATTCCGAATTTAAATTTTGTTATGGAAAATTAATCGGCGCCAATTTAGCCATAGATAAACTGTTCTGTTTAATTGTTGTGTCTGTTTGAATGTTTTCTATGTACTTAAAACTATTCAGATTATTATTATAAAAGCTTAAAAAAATATTCTAATAAATGTTTATTCTATTTTACGCTAAAAACAATTTTATTTTAATTTCTGTCAATCGATTTCTTAAATTCCTTAATTTTATTACTCGAATTAATCGAAATTTACAAAAAAGAATCGATTAGAATAATCGCTTTCACACATCATACCTAATTATTAAAAAAAAAAAAAAAAAGAACATGGACGTCAATTTTGAATACAAATTGAGCTATGATGATGATTATTTCGTGATTATTGGTCCTGTATTAGTAAATTATACTAAGATCTGGGCATTGTCATGTTGTGTATAATATTTCGAATGATATTTGTCATATTTGTTATTGAATCTATACGCGTCTATGTGATATAATTTGAAAAATAAAAATGTAAACAAACACGATTGGCGCAAAACTTTGATGATAGATGTTAAAATTAATCACTACCACTGCTTATTTAACATGATTTATGGATGAATTCGTCAGAAAATTAAACGACGAGTTATTCGATCTCAAATAGTGGAGCTTGAATGTCCGAAAACCACATATTTTATGCTTTTTAGCCTCGGCCAGTACTGCCGTCAAAATGGCGATGACCGTATTTAAGTACTTTTATTTTATAAGGGTTAATTAAGAAACTTGCGCAATAAATACAGAATATTTAGTGGCGTTCACATATAAGCTTTTTATTCAACTCTCTTAATTAATACATACACATAGTATTTGACGAGCAGAATATTAAATATTTACATAAATAATTAGGGTGTCGTATGACTTCACTGCTGGCCCCTAAACGGGCCGATACCGAGCCAGCGTAGGTTTACGTGTCGAGCCCCTCAAGGGGCCTGTACCGAACTTTATGGTTAAACAGTCATTAATCGTTAAAGTCACTAACGACGATAACTTTCTATGCTAGGTTACCTAGGCAACCATTAACATCGCGTAAAAGTTACTTTTTGTTACCACAAATATAAGTTTTTAAACTGACATGGTCACTGACACTACTACACATGCACACACATTAACATGGTAAATATCCCGTTTATGATATTAATAGTAGTGTTACCACAAAGTTTAACGCAAAACGTTAACTTTATAAAATGTTACGTTTTCGCGTTCTAAACTTTACAAACTCGGACCAAAAATCAAAGCATTTCTTTCAAATAAACCAATGACAGGAACTTTTGAACTGTCAAAAATATATTATTGCATAAAGTAAATAGAAACTTTTTTTCTTTTTCCAGGTAAGCCATCATTCCTGAATAACTGAAGACTGTCCTAGGTATCCTAGACTTAAGATTAGAACAAAAAACTTTAAGTCATTCCAGAAGCCCAAAATCGTGGTAACAAATCCTTCAATCGCAACGGAACCATGATCAAGAGTTGAAGTCAGTGGTGCTAATTCCTTATGCTGGATGAAAAAAGGCCTTGCCTTGCCTTGCACTGAGATAATAATTTTATTACAATCATCCATCAATTTATATATTTTGGTATATCATCATTCTCCTGCTCTTATCCCAATTTATTTGGGGTCTGTGCCTGCATGTCTTCTTAGTATTGTATTAAAATTATATTTTCAGATATTATGTACAGTCGCCCACACAAGTGCATGGATACCTTAGGGCCTATTTTTCTGTGAAGGTAGAAATCAAGTTTTCGAAAATAATTAATAGATGGCGTTTGGTTTCTGCACAACTGTGATATTAAACTCTTCAATCCCCAGTGTCACTTGTAGGTGGCATAAGTTTTATTTCTGTTTCTACCTCACAGCAATTTTATTTGTAATTTCCACGTAGATAATAATAAGAAATTAAACCTTTAAAGTTTTTACTTTCCGCAATAACAATATCCGGATTACCCGGTGTCACCTGTAGGTGAAATAAAAAGGAGGTAGATTTTTATAACTTAGTCCTAACTAAATGTAATCTATTCTGTTGAGATATAGAAAAAAATCGACTTTGACTTGGGAATAGGTTAGGTAAGTAAGATTAAGTAAGAAGTTAAATGATAAAAAAAAAACAAAAGAAACCTTATGGAATATTTTCATTAAGCTAATAAGTGGGCATAGCATTAAAAAATATAATATTCGAGTTAGTAGTCAGTTAGCAACAGGGATGAACGGAGACAAACAAAAAGACACTATCACACTTTTAGAGGTTTATACGCCCAAAAGAAAATATTACGAAAAGGGCTTACCGAAAACTCCTCAACCAGCGATTATTGTATGGGAGCTAGGCTGGATGTGTGAGATCATGTAAAAGGAAAAAATAAGAAATGAATATATTGTATTACTGTTATGTTATGTATTTATTATTTTATTTTTACATTGTTTATTGTTATATACTTTTGTTTATTACTGGGGCCCTACTATGACGTCTTAAAACAGTCCTAACTTATTATTAATCCAGTGTGGAGGAGAGATGGCGCTAGACACCCTGTATAGTTCTGTCACGTTTCCACACTGAAATAACATTAAGTTAGGACTGTTTTAAGACGTCATAGTAGAGGGGCTGATTGTGTTTGTAGTAAATCTTAAATGTAACTGACACCTTGCTATTGTATCGAGTCTGGTTCTTCGAACCAACTTAACAGACAGATGTGTGCTGGGGAGTTTGTTCCGCCACTTCTTCTTTCCAGCTAAACACTAGGAAGTGTTGATGGGTGGGCGTTTTAGGGGACTGTCTTATAAAAATGTAAATACAGTGAAACCTGGTTAAATGTGTCTCAGATATCCAAATCTGTCTCATGGGACCCCAGTATGAGTTCCAGTTAAAGAGGTTTCTCACTTATCCAAGTCCCAGTTAACCAAGTTTCACTGTAGTAAAGTAAAGTAAATTTTGACCTTCGAAAAGTGCAGCCTAGTTTGAATAAATGAATTTTGATTTTGATTATGAGGAAGTCTGAAAGTATTGCCGGTGACTGAAAAGTTGTGTAGTAATTAGTTGTCGTGGTGTGGGCACGTGATACGGAGGAATGAGGAAAATGTTATGAGGAAAGTTTTGAATAAAATGTGGATGGGTATAAGAGTACAGGAATCCCAAAGAACCGATGGATGGACTGTGTAAAGGAATCATCCATTCATCCATAGCAAGACAGGAGTGTCTCGTCAGATGACGAGTAATATGGAAGAAGAATACATGCTGCGTCGATCCCTAAATTAATTGAGACTAGCTTTTGCCAGCGGCTTCGCCCGCGTGAAAATGACGATTTTCCATACAAACTTTCATCCCTTATTTAACTCCCTTAGGGATTGAATTTCAAAAAATCCTTCCTTATTCCTTGTCTACATTATAAGGGGAACCTCAAATTTCAGCTTTCTAGGTCCAAGGGTTAGGGCTGGGCGTTGATGAGTCAGTCAGACAGTCAGTCAGGACTTCTCTTTTTATTTATATAGATATAAGGGCCAGAGAATGCCACTGATGAGCGAGACTGTTTTTGGAAGCCTTTGAAAAGAACTTAGTTTTTTTGGGGCTTCTATTCTTAGGTCACCCTGTATTTAACCAGTATTTAAATTCCAAATTAATATTCGAGGAGACTAATAGCGGCTCGGGTGTGACTAATATTAAATTAGGAGGAATTTTTACGAAGGGGCTAAATGTCTTCGTTACGTTGTTTAATTTCATTAAAAGTATTAGCTTTGGGGAGGTAGCTAGCCCACCTGATGAAGTGTAGGTATGACCTTTGAAGCTGCGTAGGATAAATAAAAAATACTAAATTATCATCATAACATAAGCCTGTATTTCAACCAAAAGAGTTAGGCAGTGGTGTCCCTAATAGTGCAATCTAATTTCGCCAGTTATGATTAAGTATCATGTTATAGGGGGCAAACCTATTGTCACGAAGCCGGCACTAATTTGGACTCCGTTGTTGTTACTGATAATTTTTTTGGTTGAATAACTAATGTCAAAGTCGTCTAGTTGTCAAAGATTCAATTTAAATATCAATAACGTTTGCTATAGATCAGATTCAATTAATTTTACAATAGATGTTGAATTTTCGGTAACTTTATGTTGTTATAATTTTGATTGTATTATTCTGTTAACAATACAGGTATTATTTTTATTTTAATCTCTTAATGTAGTTTGAGACGTGTTTCAAAGCCGCAGATGTTGTTGTCAAAGGACGTGTGGTTTGCCGAATCCTTTACGATTTATAATAGGTATGTTTATTAACTATGAACTCGACAGGAGAAACCCCAAAATGAGCAACATTTATATTTTATTTATTTATTTTCGTATTTTTTACAATAACAAGAGATAAACTAAACAATTTATTCACGGCACATCTTTTCACTAAACTATTAATGAAAACGGTATGATAACTGGTTATCAAATTCTATTTGAATAACGTGGACACGAGTATTGTAGTATTTAAACGATAACTGTAAATACCACATTTTCGCTTTAAATTACACAATAATAATTGTTTAAAACTAAGCAAGCCCATAGTTTAATGTACAAATGGCTCCTAAAAATAAACGTTTGGCACGAAAATGGCTTAATTCTAGCATAATAAAAGCATTAAAACTAAACTTCTAAACGGAACATCTATTTTTCGTTCTAACTATAATAGCTAACATTATACGCAAACAATTTGCCGCTTAGAAAACAGATTAAACAGTCATTAATCGTTAAAGTCACTAACGACGATAACTTTCTATGCTAGGTTACCTAGGCAACCATTAACATCGCGTAAAAGTTACTTTTTGTTACCACAAATATAAGTTTTTAAACTGACATGGTCACTGACACTACTACACATGCACACACATTAACATGGTAAATATCCCGTTTATGATATTAATAGTAGTGTTACCACAAAGTTTAACGCAAAACGTTAACTTTATAAAATGTTACGTTTTCGCGTTCTAAACTTTACAAACTCGGACCAAAAATCAAAGCATTTCTTTCAAATAAACCAATGACAGGAACTTTTGAACTGTCAAAAATATATTATTGCATAAAGTATTAATAGAAACTTTTTTTCTTTTTCCAGGTAAGCCATCATTCCTGAATAACTGAAGACTGTCCTAGGTATCCTAGACTTAAGATTAGAACAAAAAACTTTAAGTCATTCCAGAAGCCCAAAATCGTGGTAACAAATCCTTCAATCGCAACGGAACCATGATCAAGAGTTGAAGTCAGTGGTGCTAATTCCTTATGCTGGATGAAAAAAGGCCTTGCCTTGCCTTGCACTGAGATAATAATTTTATTACAATCATCCATCAATTTATATATTTTGGTATATCATCATTCTCCTGCTCTTATCCCAATTTATTTGGGGTCTGTGCCTGCATGTCTTCTTAGTATTGTATTAAAATTATATTTTCAGATATTATGTACAGTCGCCCACACAAGTGCATGGATACCTTAGGGCCTATTTTTCTGTGAAGGTAGAAATCAAGTTTTCGAAAATAATTAATAGATGGCGTTTGGTTTCTGCACAACTGTGATATTAAACTCTTCAATCCCCAGTGTCACTTGTAGGTGGCATAAGTTTTATTTCTGTTTCTACCTCACAGCAATTTTATTTGTAATTTCCACGTAGATAATAATAAGAAATTAAACCTTTAAAGTTTTTACTTTCCGCAATAACAATATCCGGATTACCCGGTGTCACCTGTAGGTGAAATAAAAAGGAGGTAGATTTTTATAACTTAGTCCTAACTAAATGTAATCTATTCTGTTGAGATATAGAAAAAAATCGACTTTGACTTGGGAATAGGTTAGGTAAGTAAGATTAAGTAAGAAGTTAAATGATAAAAAAAAAACAAAAGAAACCTTATGGAATATTTTCATTAAGCTAATAAGTGGGCATAGCATTGTGGCGACTAGCGACATCTATCGCAACACCTGCGTACTAACAACGATTGACAGAAATCCTACATCGCGCTATCAACTTTATCCGCGACATAAGCCTATATAGGAGTTCCCGACTTACAACTGTCGGGCAGTTAGCCCGCCGGACACAACACCCGTCCGGTCGGAGGATCCTCCCTTTTCTATGGGGGATGAGGAGCTTTACACCCTGTTCCTCATACCCCCAAACTGGTGACCCCGACGTGATGAACGTCAGCGCAGCCTTCGTGCAAGCACTTCATACGTCGTCATCACTTCCCCTTCGCCTTCGAGCAGCGAGTCATACCGTCAGCCAGCAGCCACGGCTTCATGGGGTATCCTGTCCACCAGCATGCAGCGGAAGCGCATTCCTGGACATCACCCCCAGCCTCATCAGCGACTTTGGCACAGCACACTGCACTTCGGCCGGTCAGCAAGCAGAGACGCCCTTCTCTCCTGGTCGACGCAGCAGCCAGCCACTACGCAGCACTGCACACTCCGACTCACTGGAGCATACGCAGCATCACCCCGACTCACTGGGGCATCACGGCAAGCATTGCATCACTCCGACTCACTGGAGCTAATATGCAGCATCACCCCGACTCACTGGGGCATCCACCGCAGACAGTTCCGACTCACCGTGAACTATGCGGCATCCGGTTCCGACTCACTGGAACCTTCCATTGGCTGGCAAGCGCCAAGACTTAACCTGCTTTCGACCTCCGGTCTCGGAGGGGAGTGATGTGGCGACTAGCGACATCTATCGCAACACCTGCGTACTAACAACGATTGACAGAAATCCTACATCGCGCTATCAACTTTATCCGCGACATAAGCCTATATAGGAGTTCCCGACTTACAACTGTCGGGCAGTTAGCCCGCCGGACACAACACCCGTCCGGTCGGAGGATCCTCCCTTTTCTATGGGGGATGAGGAGCTTTACACCCTGTTCCTCATACCCCCAAAGCATTAAAAAATATAATATTCGAGTTAGTAGTCAGTTAGCAACAGGGATGAACGGAGACAAACAAAAAGACACTATCACACTTTTAGAGGTTTATTTCTTACAGTTTATTATTCAAAAACAGACATTTATTATCGTTCAACATTATTATATTATATAAAACTTCTTATTGAGGCCATAGCTTTAGTATTCGTTTCCAAAATCGGAAAGAGGATTGAAGCTTTTGTAACCTCAACAAAGACAAACAGAAGACCGGATTATTTTATCACAAGAGTGAAAAGTTAAATGAATTAAATAGGTAGAATAACAGCTATACAATTGCACAAAAACATACGAAAAGGTTCTTAAGAGCATAGACGGGCTGCGTATAATATACGTATATATAACTATTGCCGTCGCGCTGCGCTCTAGCAACCGGGCGGTATCAATATGTGAGTGCGATAGAGACAACTGCAGCTCAGAACGTTTTGACCTATATAAAACCTTGACCGATCGACGTTTCGTATTCTCCTGTTTTCTCCTCGAAACCTAAGCTAATTAAATTATATTTGGTATCAAAATTTAAAGGAAGAATAGATCTATGCCCCTATTACTTGTTTTTATTTTAAAAACTTTTCAATTTTCTTTGGTAGTCATCTGATTACGTAGGTAAAAACGGGGTATTTTTTTAGGTTTTTGGTAAGTCATATTTATTTTCGTAATAAATTTTTTGAGAAAAAAAAATGACAGGGGCATGCCTTCAATAGACCTGGATTTTTATAAATAAAAACGATTACTCTAGAGGCATTATCCAGGAAGAGAATAGGGGAATACATTTGTATGGAAAAATGCAGCCCGTCCACGCTCTTAAGTAATGTAAAAAAAAAAGTTGTTGTGTTTGAAATTTTTTAGTTATTAAAAATACGTAAGTCATGTAATAGGTTATAATAACCCGGTCTCCAGTTAATATGAATAATAAGTACTAAAGTTAACTAATATTATTTTTAAGTATTTTTTTTTATTAGCCTACTTTGTGTCCCACTGCTGAGCAAAGGCCTCCCCTTTCTCTTTCCACATGTCTCTATCATGGGCGATCTCTGGCCATGTTAGCCCCGCAAACATGATCAGATCGTCACGCTACCTTCACCGCGGTCGACCTCGACGGCGCTGTCCTTCCTCAGGCGTCCAGTGAGTGACGATCTTTGCCCATCTCTCCGGGTGCATCCGTGCTACGTGGCCTGCCCACTCCCACTTCAGTCTGGCTGTTTTTTCTCCAACATCAGCTATTTTAGTTATGGAGCGCAGGGTGGTGTTTCTAACGCGATCGGTTCGCTTAACACCAATTATGCTGCGCTCCATTGCTCGCTGCCAAATCTTGAGTTTGGACTTCTGTTGTTCAGTAAGTGACCAACTTTTAAGTGTTATGAAATATAAATCCTGGATCGGCAAAACTTATCTATCCCCACACGTTCACTGTAATATGACCAGCATATTGGGCACTACATAACCACTTGTTTAGCACGTATTATTTCGGCACCACAAACATAAGCGTCCGTGTTCACTGGACTTAAAAGTTTTTTCATCTGTAAAGATGAAAAAACATTACTCAAATCAAAGTTAACATGATCCAAAGCGAACTGTAATCTTGCCCTTTTATGGTTTTCTGAGGGCCAGGGTTTCACAACATGCCTCCTATAATGCAGCTCTTCACTTTTAAGAGCACGACGGGCATTGTCAACACTTGAGTCCTAAAAAGCAGCATAGTCGGTCATCGGCAGGAATCCATTTTCTTCATACTCTCGTAACACGATTTGACGCTGTAATGTGTTTATGAGCCGTGGTCTACTAGTTCTTTGATGGTGTTGCAAAGAACCCTCGTCTTCAAATCGTCGTACCCATAGAACAACTGTTTTTCTCTGCAACAATATAACAGAAATATATAATACGCAATAATGATTATTTATTAAGGCGACATTACCTGCCCGCGACCTTGAGCGCGCGTTTAACTCATCGCCTAAACAAATAAGGTTGAAAATGGCGATGCGTTTGATTCTCGTGACTGCCAAAATGAACGATAGTTCGCAGATTTAATTTATTTAAAAAAAAAATACGCTGTAATGTTAAAATATTTTTACATATGTCTTTAGTTGGTTAAATTTCCTTTCTGATAGTAAAAAAAAATATAACAGTTGTCACTCAAAATATTGAGCATTTCGAGACGAAAAAGTTTTTTCGTGTGATTTTTTTGTGATTTTGTGATTTTTTTTTTCGAGGTTCTTGATTACTTTTAGAAAATATTTTTGCATAAGTCTTTTACCTATACATTTGACTATACACTGTATTTTTTTTGGAATTGTAATAAGTAGCAATACGGCTAACTCTGCGACGAAAAACAGGTCGTTTTTACGGTGCCCCTTTGACTGCGCCTTAAGTAGTAATAGTCGTAACTAAAACATTTTTTTTTTCATAAAATTTTTGAAATTAAAACTACTTACGTTAACAATAAGATAAGTCGACAAGTTTCGAGTGTCGATAAGTTTTTGCCTTGATTTTGCAAATCAGTTATTTGAGCTCTTGTAACGAAAACAATATTACAACGCGTACTTATTTTGATGAAATAAGTTAATTCACCTAAATTAAAATAAATCTGAGCTAAACACACTCGAATGAGGTAATCGAAACAAACTTAGCGAACAATCAATTGAGCTTAGTCATAACTCATAAATCTTCAATCTAATTATTTCTACTACCTACTAATTTATTTATGAATTCATATTCGACTTACCCTCAACTTTGAAAACTAAAACATAGATAATTAAAATCAGATAGTTATAAAATGATAATAATATTCAATTTAAACAAACATAGTAGGTAGTTAGGATTATATGTATTGTTAGATATTTCCTCAGCCGGAGGGTAGAAATATCGCATGTTCGTGACGACGCAGCGAATGGAACGGGCGACAGAGCATATCAACCGGCGCGGCGCACGCTCAGAGCGCGCTCACTTTTGCTCGGGCGCTCGACTGCAACAGACGTCTATTGGGACCTGTGGTTATAGCTATGACGGTTTCTTAATGTTTTCATAACTGTGTTGGTTTTGTGATGTGCTATTTAAAAATAAACAGTTCGGGGTTACTTTGTCGTTTCTTTATAAAAAATTAAATACCCTTCTGATCCATAAGATCAGAAGTGGGATTCGCTTACACGCGTCTTTGACCGTTTGCCATCTATTTTGCAGTAAAACGTTTCGTTTCAAAGTAACCTTTAACCACGTATTAATCACAGTGTCAGTGTTCATGCGTTTTCGGGTTAACACCCACGTGTTAATTATATTGTGGTCAGTTTACGGATCGCGAGTGCACACCGCGTGAACGTGAAGGTTCTGGGTTCGATTCTCGGATCGGACAAAGTTTTTTTGTCTGAATTTGTGCCCGGTTGGTGGCAATAGGTTTGCCCTTATTACATGGGACTTAACATAACTGGCGAGATGTGGGTATACTGAGTACCTCTGCCTAACCCTTCGGGGATTGCAGGCGTGATGTTATGTTGTGTGTGTGTGTTTATGAAGTCACTGGGGCAATCGACAATGCCTCGGACGCATTGGTGGTTGTTTTCATGGTGGTGCTAAGACGTGGCTTAAAGATTGGGTGACCAATAACAGAACGTGGACTAATTTTTTAACCCGTATTTTGGTCATTGTGTCCGTGTTAACTTGATATGGCCACTGTGCTATATGACGCTATGAGTACGAATTCGAATAAATTTATCACGTATGCAGGCTATGCCCGAAAGTCCTTGTTGCGGTTGAATATCGTCAAGGAACTGTCGTGGGTTTGATTCCCGCACGGTACAAATTTTTGTATGTCCAACAGATAATTGTTCCGGGTCTTGGTATTTGTGTATGTGAGTTTAAATGTTTATGTACACTCCCATGATACAGGAGGAATTCCTAGTGTGGGGCAACGTTGTGATAGTGGCGTTAAAAGGTTTTACTTGATGATTTCTGAAAACCTGGTAGTTTTTGTCGTACTATGGGACATGCATGACCAAGGGTAGTTCGTTGATGTTTTTCCCAAGTGTAACCACGTTTGATTTAATCAAACTCAACAAAACTAAAGTTTGGTCAGGAGTGACCGAGTGGAACAAAATTCTGTTGTAGATTTGTTTGTTTGCAGAATAATCATTACACGTGGCCGCTGGCTGCCAGGGTGCCCTACTGGCGCAGTTGTGCGTGGCACTCCAAGGTGCCAGCGCGCCCTACCGGCGCAGTTGTGTGAGGCACTCCACAGTGCCAACACGCCTTGCCAGCGCGGTTGCGCGTGGCACTCCAGGGTGCCAGCGCGCCCTACTGGCGCGGTTGAGCGTGGCACCCCATGGTGCCAGCGCGCCCCACTGGCGCATTTACGCGTGGCACCCCACGGTGCCAGCGCGCCCCACTGGCGCATTTGCGCGTAGCACTCCCAGTGTCAGCGCGCCCCGGTGCCAGCGCCCCCACTGGCGCGGTTGCGCGCGGCACTCCATGGTGCCAGCGCGCCCCACTGGCGCGGTTGCGCGTGGCACTCCATGGTGCCAGCGCGCCCCACTGGCGCGGTTGCGTGTGGCACTCCACGGTGCCAGCGCGCCCTACTGGCTTCTGTTTGGCCTGGACCTCCGGTTCATGGCCTCTGATTGGTCTGAGCCTCTGGCTTATGACTTCTGATTGGCCTGGACCTCTGGTTTATGGCTTCTGATTGGTCTGAGCCTCTGGCTTATGACTTCTGTTTGGCCTGGACCTCTGGTTCATGGCTTCTGTTTGGTCTGAGCCTCTGGCTTATGACTTCTGATTGGCCTGGACCTCTGGTTCATGGCTTCTGTTTGGTCTGAGCCTCTGGCTTATGGCTTCTGTTTGGTCTGAGCCTTTGGCTTATGACTTCTGATTGGCCTGGACCTCCGGTTCATGGCTTCTGTTTGGTCTGAGCCTCTGGCTTATGGCTTCTGTTTGGCCTGGACCTCTGGTTCATGGCTTCTGTTTGGTCTGAGCCTCTGGCTTATGACTTCTGTTTGGCCTGGACCTCTGGTTCATGGCTTCTGTTTGGTCTGAGCCTCTGGCTTATGTCTTCTGATTGGCCTGGACGTCTGGTTCATGGCTTCTGATTGGTCTGAGCCTCTGGCTTATGACTTCTGTTTGGCCTGGACCTCTGGTTCATGGCTTCTGTTTGGTCTGAGCCTCTGGCTTATGGCTTCTGTTTGGTCTGAGCCTTTGGCTTATGACTTCTGATTGGCCTGGACCTCCGGTTCATGGCTTCTGTTTGGTCTGAGCCTCTGGCTTATGGCTTCTGTTTGGCCTGGACCTCTGGTTCATGGCTTCTGTTTGGTCTGAGCCTCTGGCTTATGACTTCTGTTTGGCCTGGACCTCTGGTTCATGGCTTCTGTTTGGTCTGAGCCTCTGGCTTATGACTTCTGATTGGCCTGGACCTCTGGTTCATGGCTTCTGTTTGGTCTGAGCCTCTGGCTTATGACTTCTGATTGGCCTGGACCTCCAGTTCACGGCTTCTGTTTGGTCTGAGCCTCTGGCTTATGACTTCTGTTTGGCCTGGACCTACGGTTCCTGGCTTCTGTTCTAGTTAAGTATATTACTGCTTCACTACTATCTATTTATCTTGGCTAGTATTCCACCCAATGGGAGTCCGGAATTCCATTGCTTGGAATGCTATTTAGTTCTATTTACTTTTTAATGCTTTGGATCACTGATTTTGAAATATTTATTAGCCTGAGGTTTTTAAATTTACATTTCACTTACCTACAAAAAAAAAACCTTCCTGTTAGTTAGTTGGGTACCTGATGGTGGGAGTGCACGCTCACTATCGCGTACTTAACAACATCAGTTCGAGTGCTTACTATTCTATGGCTTCAGACACATAAGTGACGCAAGAAAACAAATGTACAGTATGTGTTGTTGTTACTTTGCAGATGATTACGACCAGTCTGGTGATGGTGAACCTAGTGATGACACAAGAAAATGATGATGGTCAGGTTGTGACAGATGGATCTGATGTGAACCATGCTGCCGGATGGTACTCGATGTGTTGCGTGTCGAGGTGACCAATGTTGGTCCGATGCATCATGGAAGATACAAGTTGCCCTAAACATGGCAAGGCGTGCTGCAACCGCACCTCACCTTTACATCTGGTGACTGGTATCATGTTAATGGGTGATGTATATGGGATTGGTTTGAAACGTACTTGTATGTGAACCAATTCACACACGCAAAGTTATGCCTCACGTAGGTCTCTAGCGAGTCGTGAGGTGGCGATCTTCCGACAAGTCCCGCCCCGGGTGGTTTGTTTGGATATTTGTATGTTTCACACCTATAACGCGTAGTCTAGGTTATGCTAAGCGAAGTTAGTCGCTTTAAGTAATTCGCTGTTGAGATGAGTGTTGTTAAAAAGAGCTTTTTTCATCAACAGCTATATCTGTTTGCCACCGACATTGTGGCAATTTTGTTTGATTTTGGCATCGATATTTGGCTATCTGGAAACCCGATAGATGGTTACCAGGTGATGTTGTGGTTGTTTCGGTAATGATTGAGGTCGCGAACTCTTTCATTGGTGATACAATTTACAAACTGCTGCCTATTTTGGTGCGATTGCTAGTAATTTCATTACAATGGGCAGTTGAAAGTTCAAACTTTCAGAATACCTCATTCAAGTTTTGATTTTGTTATGTTTTAGATGATGAGTCTACCAATGAGGTCCAAACAAGTGATGATCAGACGCTGAACAGCGTATTTGTGCAGGATGGACGAAGCGAGCGAGGATCAGCATTCGGTGCCAGTGAGCCAAGCTGACGAGGTCGTTCAGCTGTCAGGAACGGCCGTGTTAGATATTTCCTCAGCCGGAGGGTAGAAATATCGCATGTTCGTGACGACGCAGCGAATGGAACGGGCGACAGAGCATATCAACCGGCGCGGCGCACGCTCAGAGCGCGCTCACTTTTGCTCGGGCGCTCGACTGCAACAGACGTCTATTGGGACCTGTGGTTATAGCTATGACGGTTTCTTAATGTTTTCATAACTGTGTTGGTTTTGTGATGTGCTATTTATAAATAAACAGTTCGAGGTTACTTTGTCGTTTCTTTATAAAAAATTAAATACCCTTCTGATCCATAAGAGTATATAATAGAAATAATTCATTATAAATTATTTGAATGTTTAAACAGAAAAAAGAAACTACTGTTAAGGTGTGTCCTTAATTTTAAGGGAGTTTGCAAATCAGGTAATTATATGACTGGTTTATTCTTCTTGTGATAGAAATTTATTAAAAGATTTACAAAATGCACACAGGACAGACTTCAGTTAATGCTGGTAATAGTATCGAAGACAGAAAGGGCTTGCTGAGACGTGGGTTTCAGCTTATATAGATGTGGTTTTGCGCCCTCTGGTGTTGAAGCAGGAACTACGTAGCTTGCAGCTTGGGTTGTGTGATCGATGTCGTGATTCGATGCTCTCGCAGTGTCTCGCAGTTGTGCAGAGATGGCGCTGTCCTCAACAACTACATAAACATTTTATACAGCGTGAGCGCCTCTAGTTAGTGTAGCATCAACAATATAATCAATGTTGCTAATCGAGTACTTATTTACGCCAGGTGGCGTCATTTCTTGCTTCACACGGTATTTTTTCTGAACTCCCCATGCATTATTGCAGGCGATGGTACAAATACCACGATTTGTCTCTGTACCCAAAGGTTGACTTTTAGAAATTGCCTACGGAATTAAGTCCGCCTCTGTACTTTGTGCTCAAAGTGTTAAATAAATTAAAAATCCGTATTTTTTTTTTTATTTCTACTTCTGTTATTATTGCTTCGCCGTAACAGAGTTCAGTACTGCTACACTATTCTGTTTTCAGGCGTCACGTGCGCAAAACGTGTTTCAAAAAGAATAAAATTTTAGAGTGCAGTCACAGTTTAAATACTGTTACAACGTGAGAGTTTAGCGGGACACCGTTTTGTTCTGACAGATGCGTCTACATAATATTAAGTCCTTTGTTTTGTAGAGTTTTTGACTTTACCACAATGAGTATAAATATGACGTGACTAGGTGTGGTCAGTGGCTTCGCCCGCTCTAACTCGAAAATTATCCCACAGGAAGATAAAATCGGGATAAAAACTATCCTATGTGTTATTCCAGGTTATAAACTATCTGTGGGTCAAATTGTATCCAAATCCGTTTAATAGTTTTTCTGTGAAAGAGTAACAAACATCCATACATACATACTTACAAACTTTCACGTTTATAATATTAGTAGGATTTCTGTAATGACAATAATTCTCAACAATGTAATTAAAAAACGAGCATACAACCTTTCACAGTTCATTTAAACACTATACTCGTAGAGGACAATTTTTCAAAGAATCTTTTTTAGCTACATAACTCAGTTACAAAAGAAAATCTGTAAATTGATCCAGTGATTCGGAATGATTGCTGTGGATTGTCTGCCAGATGGAGCTGGCATTTTTATCAGTTGGTTTTCCTGGATGACGTCATATTACATGTTTCAGGGTCAATCAAAATCAAACCAATGTTCCATATACACTTGACATAATTATTATTAATACTATACCAGATTAATTAATACATATTAATTGCTGTTGATTGTGCGACGATCTTCGAAGCGACTCAAGTTAAGTGACATGCTATTGAAAAGACCTATGTCCAATTAAATAGTAATAGCAGTCCACACTGCTGTAGGCTGATGATAATGTATTTTATTTAAGTTTTTTGGTTCAATTTTTTTTGTAGCATGATTGTAGTAAAGCAACGGCGCGGCGTAGCTCAGTGCTACGCCGTAGATCAGTGCTACGACGTAGCACTATCTCGTAGACTCCCATTGAGCTGGTGTTGTGGATTAAAGGTGTTTTTGAGAAATGGTTAATGAAAACCGAACAAAAACTACATTCCAGAGTTCATTCAACAGCTCATAACTCACATTTATTGACACAGAGTAATACAATCATCAATTTTTCCATTATGGCCATCTCAGGGATTCATGCCTGAGATGCCCATAATAAGTAATAGGTAGGTCTCAGAAAACCAGTCCAGACTGATGTAATCGACAGTCACCTATCCATGGACCAACCTAGGCAAGTACGACTACAACCTAAAGATAAACCTGAGTGGCAGTTATTACAAAGCGCGCGAGTTCCTTCTAAAAATCATAAAATATTTAAATTTCATCAATGTCACACTGATTACAGTTACATGTAGTTAGTTTTCGTTAGTACCCAAAATTACTGCATTCAACAGGCTATTAAATTGCTTAAAGGTCAGCTTTAAGCCCATGGTTCTATAAAATTTCATATAATCATGAATTTAGAAAAGCCCATAAGTGCATACAGGGGGTTATAAATCTCCGTTATCGGAAAGGTTAAGGCAGTCTGCAATTTTATACAGACTGCCTTAACCTTTCCGATAACGGAGATTTTTTTTTCTGAAGTAAATGTAAATTAAAAAGGAAAATTATAATAAAGTATGTATTATACTTTAAAGCACGGTATAAAATGACCTTATCATAGAAAAGGTAGGTAGACGTTTTCTTCCGACATTTTGCTATTATACCTATCCTGCCATTATTGCGGATTTTGTTCAAAAGAGTCACCGTGGTCCTGGAAAGCAAAGGGCATTATAAGGACCATGGATAGCTTCTAGTCAAACGCTTCATTAAGACAATAACCCCCTTATTAATAAAAAAAAGTTAAGCCTGCTTAAACTTACGCTTGGTTTATCTCGCATGCCGTCCCTTTCATTTGAATATTTTTGAAGTGAGACGGCATGCGAGATAAACCAAGCGTAAGTTTAAGCAGGCTTAACTTTTTTTTATTAATAAGGCCGTAAGGGATCGGACAAAAAAAAAACTAATTAGTTCGTCAGATAGATTTCCAAAAAATATTGACCATATATTTTTTCTTTTTTCACGTAAACAAAAAATTAAGACGATACAGGTGCTTTGAAAACTCGTGTGACGTCATATGATAGTACATTTTGTACCTTCAAGTGACGTTTCAAGCCCCACATGATCTTTGACGCGCTTTATCTTCGTCAATTTTTATTGATTTGACTAGCTGCTGCCCGCGACGTCGTCTGCGTGAACGCTATACAGTACCAAAAATACCTACGATTATACCTTTTAAAATAACATTCATTTACCCGTTTCTTCTTTACATTTCATACCTACAGAAAGTGCAGTAACAGAGGGAGACTGTCTCTTATAAAATTGTCCATCTAAAAGGCCTGATTTGCAGCCTGCTTTGAATAAATGACTTTATGGTGATTCTGCTGAATTAAGTCATAAGTTGTGATTGAAGCAGATGGAGAAAATAATGAATAAGGAATACAGAATAGAGTAAAAAAAAATACATACTTATAGGACTTCTCTATAAACAACATTAGTGGTTTGGCTCTCCGCATCCAAAATGTAAAGAGAGTCAGGACTACGTACAGCTGGCCGTGTGAGAAGCAGCACGTCCTCTCGTCGACACCCGCTGCCCTCAATGTCTGCCCCTGCGACTTAATGATGGTCATCGCGAAGCAAACACTCATGGGAAACTGTACGCGCTTGGTCTGTGTAGCGAGATGAGTTCAAGGCGGGTCCCGTTACACAACTTCGGAGAAGATAGGTTCCGAAGAAGCATAATCGGGACACCGTCCTTCACCTTGATGGTATGCGCAGAAATTCCACGGGATAATGTGTGGCGTTATCGTGCTTGACGACAGTGTTTATAGAGATGTAGACCACTTCATTCACCTCAATTTCCGAGAGAATGCATTCGTTAATTGCTGCAGCCTGATAATTTTTGGGCGTCAAAATGGCCCGCTCACACACCCAAGAATTCTGTTGGTGCGGTATACGACTGATGTCCCCGTACACACAGCGAATGAGTTCTTCTAAGCTGGATACAAATCTACCGAGAAACTCTGGAAGGACCACCTGTCCAACCCTCTCCTCTGGTAGAGTGCCTTCGCCAAGACATAGAATGACGTTGGAGAATTCTTGAGCACGTTCATTGCCGCCGAGCCGAGCTCTCATCTAAATGGTCAAGCGTAGCGTACGAATTTGTGACCGCAACGAAGATCGTTTCAACGAAGCATTCATCTCGTTAGCTCTCGATCCCCGCGTCACCACGGGAAGTGTTTGTCGGAAATCGCCACTGAACAGAACTGTGACACCACCCATCAAATGTTCGTTCCTGCGGATGTCCTGCAGGGTTCTGTCCACGGCCTCAACTGCCTTCCTATTGGCCACCGTACACTCATCTCATATGATCAAAGAGCAATCCTTGAGCACGTGTCCCTTATCACTGTTACGTGACATACCACAAACATGCGTTTCGGCTCTCACTAAATCGATGGGAGTTTCAAACATGGCATGTGCTGTCTTGCCACGCGGAAGCAGTGTGGCAGCGATTCCAGACGACGCTACAGCAATAGTAATTTTGACTTGCCTCCTGACCTCTGCAATTATGCCAGGGTAACTAATGTTTTTCCTGTTCCACCAGGAACATCCAAGAAAAACATTTTACCCTGGTTTTGCCCAACGCTTTCAAGGACGGTGTCATAAATTTGTTTTTGCTCTGAAGAGAACAAAGCGACATGGTAATTTCGTATGGTGGTCATTACACCCGGATCGTAAAAAGCCTCAGCGTTTTACTCCCGATTTCCACGGTCTTGATGCGGTGCTGATTGGGGAGCTGGTAAACCATATTCGACCAGTGGATTGCCGCCGATAGAAATGACCACGTCTTGAAGTGAACTGAGACAGGTGTTCAGCACGCGTTCATCACAGACAATCTCGATGCATTTTATAAGACATAGATGAAGTTGCTTAAAACTTATATAAACACATTTTTTTTAATTGTCTTGCTCATCTCTGAAACGAATTGACGATACAATGTTTAAAAATGCACAACGCCATCTATGACTTTTAACAACAACTATTAACCTCGCCAACATCATCAAATTTAAATTATTTATTTCCAAAAAGGACTTACACATGTAATTCGACTTGATGTTTTTGAAATCCCATAGATGGCGCTGCTTTAAATTGTCTTGATACTACAATTATAAAAATTATTATGTTTATCGGCCTAAGTTACTTATATTGCGTGATTTTTATAGTGTGAAGCTAGCTTATAGCATGGTTAACATAATAACAACATTCAAATATGCGTCGTTAGATTACACGTTGTTACAGAATGCGTTGAAGAAATAAAGGTTCACTGCTCGTTCCCCGTAGGTGATAGCGTGATAATATGTAGCCTATAGGTTGACCCGACTTCTTAGTAATATTCGTGCCAAATTTGAAGTAAATCCATGCAGTACTTTTCGAGTTTATCCCGGACATACATACAGACAAACAGACAAACAGACAAACAGACAGAAATTCTAAAAACTATATTTTTGGCTTCGGTATCGATTGTAGATCACACCCCAAGTATTCTTTTAAAAAAATATTCAATGTACAGTTTTGACTTTCCTACCATTTTATTATATGTATAGATATAAATTGTATATACTGTAAAATTTGGTTCAGACAAATTGCGGACAGGCTGTTGACAACAGATACTGTCCGATACATCAGTGACTACTTCTATGCATGTGACCATTTATCCGGATTCACGTCTGTTATTTTTCAAAATGTTTTCTCTATTCTATGCATTTCTTCTATCGTAGGTGTATTTACAGACTTTTAAACTCACATACTCAAACAGTCGGACCCGGAGCAACTACGTATTAGCCACTACCTAAATTAGGCTATAAAAATATTTATTCGTATCGGCGAGCCCCTGATACGCAGCGTAGCAGCCAGTCACTGAGCCACTGCACCAATTGTTAAGCGTCGGAGTATTGTTCCGTATAGTAACACATCCTTAAAATAAATTGAAACTGCAAACCACGATGCAATGAAACGTCGAATTCAGTCCACAAGCCAAAATCCCGCCGTTTGACATGCAGAAAACCGCGTCGAGATATTATTCAAGCCGACCACAATACCCAGACCACATCGCAAATACTACCTTCTCTACCTAGGAATAACGTATAGGTTACCTAGATCTCGTTAGGTCAGCCGAGCATTGAGTTCAAAGTTTAGCGGTTTTAGTCAGGAGGCTACTACTAGTTATTAAGGTCATATTTAGGTAACTTGTGTTATGGTGTGTTCTCTTTGGGTAAAGTTATATTTATCGTGGCCCGATGATGATAGTTTTCTTATTTTTCGTGCAAAATAACAGGCGATTGAATCGACGTTTAAGGATAGCCCTTAAATGTTTTATGAATCTTGATATTAAACGGTACTATGCTCTCAGTCTGAAGACAGTATAACGGGCATAAAATTAGTAGGTATTAAATTACTATAATAATACAACCATACAGTCAAGCCTTTTCACCATGGAGTAGGCAGAAACCACAGAACGCCACCATCTTTCTACCATTCTTTCATCCTTATTTTGCCTTGTTCACGTTCATATATCTAGTCATACACTTACCTAATAATAGTGTAAATAAATGTGCAGTATAATCATTAGTTTTATCAGGCATTGCATTTTCTTCTATTTGGAATAAAAATATAAATGTGTATGAGATGTTTGTATATATGTGCGCATATATTCAAATATTTATGAAAAATTATGCCCCATATGACATATCCTATTACAAGAGCCACAAACATACCGAAAAAAAAAAGAATTTCACCTCACACAAAAAGAAAACAGTACCTATTGTCCTTTCCCCCATCCCTATTCTATTTTTGATACCAGTGAACTGCCTTCTGGTCCATAGACAAGAGAATGGCGCGTGTGCCCAACGTCCTCGGGTTTCAAATAAAATTTTATACGGAGTCTGTACCTAAAAGATATCGCCTCTTTGTCGGGGCCAAATGGCGAACAAAAAGATTGTTGACACACATGAAAAATTCTAAATGACCGTACAAACTTTTGGGAGGAAATTTCCTAAGATTTTTCCGATTGTATTGAGTTTTAAAATAGTGGTTTATGATTTAGTGGAGTTTATAAACTCTATTGCCCGTGGCTTCGCCCGCGTGGATATCGGTCAGATTAATATACTAAAACATTCCTCAAGAACCATTCTATCCATTGGTGAAAACAACATGAAAACCAGTGCAGTTGAGTTTATCGTGGAAAGACAGACAGACGCGGCGGAGAACTTTGTTTTACAATAATTTGTAGTGATACTCGTAGTAATAGTGATAATTGTTTTATGTTCACTGCAGTTAGTAGTAGATACGAGTTTTAAACTATGGTCTTTTATTTGTTTTTCTGTTAGTCTTCATTTTGAGTCCCTTATGTACCAACATAGCATCAGTCTAGTAACCTCCGGAGGGTTAGGTAGAGGTGTACTTTATAGTACACGCACATTTTACCAGTTATGTTTTAGTCCCATCTATTCGGGGCGAGCCTATTGTCATCAATCAGGCATGTTTAATCAAATACCGGTAGGTTTTTTTTAATATTTTATAAAGTATAGGGAGGCCTATGTCCAGCAGTGGACGTCTTTTGGCTGAAATGATGAATGATGATGAAAGTATAATATGTGAACCTTGGGTGTCTACATAAATAAATCACCGATACCTACAGAAAGCCTTTTGGCCTCTCAGAAAACAAAAAAATACGACGTTTAAAAACATCTAAAAAAGACTTCTTATTTCTCATTAAATTAAACTAGTCATTGTTAAATCAACTTTATAAACAGAGTCACAAAGTTGATATAGGTTAAATCAATAATAATTTCAATTAGAACTAGAATTTCTATAGACTCTACATATTGTATGTGACAAAGCCGGTAGAGTAATTGGTGGCAACTCGACTCTACTCATAAGTACTCTACGTAGAGATAAGGAGAGCTGTTTACCCAAAATCCCTGTTTCTCTTCAAAACGGGGGAAATTAATTATGTAGAGCTGCCTAATGTAGAGTGTTTTGGTTGTTTAATTTACAATGTAATTTGTTTAAATGTTTGAGAATTATTTTATGTGTTCACTGTACTGTATTTGGGTTATACATATTTGGTTATCTCTGTTTGTTAAAGTTGAAGAAGTAACGAAAAAATTATTATGTTATTTTCTGTTCTTTCTTTATCGTTTAGTTAGTGTCTACCCGCTGCAGGTTGTTCAAAAGAGATACCACGGCCTCGAAACAAAGGGCTGAGAAAGAACATGGGTGGTTTTTAGTCAGTAGAAGTCTGACACTCCCTATCGCTCTGCCCAGAGCAGGAAGACTCATTTGATGATTTCCCATGGGAAAGTGGGGAGTTTTCCATGGGGAGTTTTTATGCCACCCATGGACCTCTGACTTGGGTATACATACCTATTTCATGAAAATGTAATTCAATGAGAATTTGATGGTATTGTAAGAGAATGCTCGCGTTACGTCACTATACTCGCCTCGCCTATAAAAACCAGGCGCTGCGGGTAGAACGTCCCTTTGCTACTCGACGCTTGAACTGGACGGACGTTTGATTGATTCTTATGCCAATTGTAATGTTACGTAAGCCATTTTGAGTTTAGTTTGTCGTAAAAATCATAAAGTGAGTTTGTGTTTTGTTGTGTTAATTTTAAGTCTTACTGAACTGTAAGTAAATTGTGCTGGTTGTAATTTGAGTCAATTATAAAGTAAAAATGGTTTTTTTGTTGTTAGTTGTTTTTTTTAAATAAATTTCCACTTCTGAAACTTATATCAGAAGTGGGATAAAGGACTTTTTAGGCCCACTTAGACGAAGTCTCGTAGCTGAAAATTGTTTTGAACAGAAAAGCCGTTCTTTTACTTTTATTTTGCAACTACCCACTTTATTATTTTTCTTGTCATTCGATTGTCTGACTTGTTTTATTTGTTTGTCTGATTTGATCCCGATTTTCTTGTGATAATGGGGCGTGAAAAGCCGCATACTTGCGAAGAACGGTCACGTACTCGGGATTAAGTCACGTGTGCGCAAACGACGTCGATCCCGTGGGTCATTGATCGCAGTAGTGGTAGATCGTACCGCGATTCGAGTAGTAGTCGTCGTACTCCATGAGATGGCTTGCGTAATCGAGATTGGCATGATTCTTATAGTCCCGAAAGGCACCAATCGCGTAGTAGGGATAGGCGCAATACGCGTAGGTCGTTCGCGTAGCGACATGGCAGCAATTGGCAATAGAAAACGCACACGTACTCCTTCACCGCCGGTTCAAACGAGTTCTACCTAGAAGAATAGTGGGTTTACTTTCGTCCCTGATACAAGTAAGGTCGAACCATTGTTATAATTCGTTGGTCTTGTGGTCGCAAGCGCGACTGCTGAGCATTAAGGTTCTGGGTTCGATTCCCGGGTCGGGTAAAGTTTTATTGTCTGGATTTATGCTTTTGGTTGGTGGCAATAGGCTCGCCCCTATTACATAGGAGTTAACATAACTGACGAAATGTGGGTATACTGGGTACCTCTGCCTTACCCTTTGGGGATTGCAGGCGTGATGTTATGTTGTGTGTGTGTGTTTATTAAGTCACTGGGGCGATTGAGAATGCCTCTGACGCATTGGTGGTTGTTTACATGGTGGTGCTAAGACGAGGCTTAAAGATTGTGTGACCAACAACAGTACGTGGACTAATTTTAAACCCGAATTTTGGTCATTGTGTCTGCGTGAAGTTGATATGGCCACTGTGCTATATGACGTTATGAGTACGAATTCGAATAAATGTACCACACATGCAGGCTATGCCTGAAAGTCCTTGATGCGGTTGAATATCGTCAAGGGACTGTCGTTGGTTCGATTCCCGCGTACAGATAGTTTTTCCGGGTCTTGATATTTGTGTATGTGAGTTTATATATTTGTGAAAGCACCTGACACAGGAGAAATTGCTAGTGTGGGGTAACGTTGTGATTTGTGGTATATCTGATGCTCAAATAAAAGCCGCAAATAAGAACAAAAGAAAATACAGTGAAGTCTTGTTTTCTGTATATTTGAAACCCAAAAGTGCAGTTGTTTGCACATCAAACTCAAATAATCATGATCTGCGTAAACTCAAACCCCTACGCAATATGATCATGCAGTTGACTTGTTTTTCGTGTGAAGACGTAGGCCGTATACAGGTTCACTGTAAAGTCTGATAAGTCTTAGTCTAGTCTTTTTAGCTTTATTTAAGAAGGTGCCTAAGACACATGATTGGCTAAGGAAGAAGCCAACGGGTCACGTACCAGTCGATGTTCATAAAGGTTTTGATGAAGTTAAGTTGAAGTAGAAAGTCGAGTAAGGGTTTCTATCGGCTGTATTGTGTTCAACCGTATCAGTAGTTATTGCGTAGTCGACTGTGTGTGCGATGCGCGTTTAGCTCTGGTTGAGGTCAGTGTCTGGAAAGACCGTAGTGTTAAGTCAAATAGTGATACACACGGGAGATAGACTTGTTTACTAGTCAGTTAGAGATCTGTGGTTTTACTCGATGATTTTTGTGAACCTGGCATTTTTTTTTGACGCAATAATGTTTTTAAGATTGATTTAAACGACAATGGTACATGACCCAGGGTAGTGTTGGGCAAAATTTAATCTAACTACTGATTACTAACTACGACTACAAAAAGTAGTTAGCAATCATAACTACTAACTACATAAAGTAATCGAAAAATGTAGTTAGAAATTTTAACTACTAACTACAAATTGTAGTTGCAATCACGATTACTTGATTACTTTTTATAACTACATTTAAAATGATGTAGCGTTGAAAATGCCGAAAGTTTCAATTTGTTTTTTTCAGTATTTTTCGAGTGTTGCAGTGAAAAATTCACATAATATCTACGACTTTAATCCTTGCATTTGATTATTCATAAAAATAAACATAGGTATGTGCAATAAACTGTTTTTTTTTATGCAGCCTTATTCTAAAACATATTTAAATTACCTACTACTCATTACATGTTAATTTCATTGCAAAATATAAATTCGTAAAACTTAAATAATCAGTAGTTATAACTACTCGATTGCAGCAATCAAACTAACAACTACTTAATGTAGTTTGATTAAAAGTAGTTAACTACATGTAGTTATGATTACATGTAACTTAACTACATGTAGTTAGCTACTTTTAATCGTAGTTAGTAACCAGATTACAAAATTGTAGTTAACTACGCCCAACACTGCCAGGGTGGTTGATTGTTGTATTTTCGATAATTTCCAGTTTGGCCACGTTTGATTTTATCAAAAAGAGTGGGACCTAATGAATGTTTGGTCAGCTGGAGTAACCGAGTGGAACAAAATTCTGTCGTAGATTTGTCTCTTTGCAGAGTAACCATTACATAAGGACGTGTGGCGTGTGATTTGCAACGCAACGCTGCCTGGTCTCATAGCAGTGGTTGCCAGGGCTGCGCAACAGTGACGCCATGAACGCGCACGTGGCCGCAGGCCGCCGCCGGTGTGCTTTATTGGCGTTGCCGAGCGTGTCAATGCAGGCCGACTGCGCGCCCTACTGGCGTTGCTGAGCGCCTCGCTGCAGGCCGAGCGCGTCGCTGCAGGCCGACTGCGCGCCCTATTATACTGGCGTGTACAGCGCGTGGCTCCAGGCTGCCAGCGCGCTACTGGCGTGTACAGCGCGCCGCTCCGGGCTGCCAGCGCGTTACTGGCGCGATGGTGCGTGGCACTGCACGGTGCCAGCGCGCCTCACTAGCGCAGTTGTGCGTGGCACTTCACGGTGCCAGCGCGCCCTACTGGCGCAGTTGTGTGTGGCACTTCACGGTGCCAGCGTGCCCTACTGGCGCAGTTATGCGTGGCACTCCACGGTGCCAGCGCGCTCTACTAGCGCAGTTGTGTGTGGCACTTCACGGTGTCAGCGCGCCCTACTGGCGCAGTTGTGTGTGGCACTTCACGGTGCCAGCGCGCCCTACTGGCGCAGTTGTGCGTGGCACATCACGGTGTCAGCGCGCCCTACTGGCGCAGTTGTGTGTGGCACATCACGGTGCCAGCGCGCCCTACTGGCGCAGTTGTGCGTGGCACATCACGGTGCCAGCGCGCCCTACTGGCGCAGTTGTGCGTGGCACTTAACGGTGCCAGTGCGCCCTACTGGCGCAGTTGTGCGTGGCACACCACGGTGCTAGCGCGCCCTGCCGGTGCGGTTGAGCGCATGGCCCCGGCTACTGGCGCGACCTGGCTTGGTCAAGCGCGTCGCTGCAGGACTATACTGCTACTTACTTGTCGTGAGCATGCAAACGTTTGGGCGTCTGCTCTGCTCTGCTCCGCGGTCATAGTGGAGACATGTGGAAGTTTTGGGCTTCAGTCTCAATGACGCGGTGTGTCACAAAATTATTAGCGATGCATGAATCTCTTGGGTTTGAAGCTGTTTCAATTTTAAAAATCACTAATTGGTGGTCTTTGTTGCTGTCGCTTGAGTGCACGCTTGCGCCTGGAACACTGGTCAAATTTATGGACTCAAACTTATGAAATTACTTCGCTTTGAATAGGCTTCAAACCATAGTGGTCATGTTATTTATTTGCTCATGTGTCCACTTTCATGTGTTTGCAGATAATGATGCAATCTGGTTGTGAGAGATGGATCTGAGGACAGTGGTGCCCAGAGACGTGTGCCACGTTCTTTGAGCTTTGGCTGCTGTGCTGTACTGCGGTGCCGCTGGTAGCAGGCGCGTGTGTGTCGCCGGTTGTGATGGCACCTGTTGCTGAGTCACTGGTGGCCGCATAAATTTGGCCATGTGTGGTCAATTTATGGTCTCACACGTATGAATACGGTCTGCGTGTTGAGAGAACTCGTGCGTATGAATACGGTCTGCGTATCGAGTGGGCTTGTACACATTGATTGCGGTCAGTGTATGAGTCGGCTTACACGTATGAATACGGTCTGCGTGTTAAGCGGCTTGCACGTATGAATACGGTCTGCGTGTCAAGCGGGTCTGCAGGTTGTCAGACCATGTTGCAGGTGGTGAGAGCTGAACGCTGGTCGTGGTCGCAGTTGCGGTCACCGTCAGCAAGATGGAAGCATAGAAACCGCCTCTTACGCGCTGGATACGTACAGGACAATGCCTTGGCTTTATTTTTATAAATGTTTTGAGAAAGATGGATGTGTGTGTCTATTCAAACTTATGAACTATATGAGAGAACGATGAATGAATTAGTTGGCTGAAAATGAATGGAACTTCGTGAGAGGTTGAACGCTTTCACACAAATTTCTTGGATAGCTTCTAACAAGATCTTGTTTTCAGATGAAGATACTGATGACGACTCTGAACAAACGGGGTCCTCTACTGCGGTCAACCCGTCGCTTCTGCCAGCGGGCGAAGTGGAGCTCGAAGTGCCGACCTCTCCCATCGCGGGTCCTAGCAGGGCCACTCCAAGAGCTTGTGTCGAGGACGACACTACGTCAGGAGAGGCCGTGTAAGAGAATGCTCGCGTTACGTCACTATACTCGCCTCGCCTATAAAAACCAGGCGCTGCGGGTAGAACGTCCCTTTGCTACTCGACGCTTGAACTGGACGGACGTTTGATTGATTCTTATGCCAATTGTAATGTTACGTAAGCCATTTTGAGTTTAGTTTGTCGTAAAAATCATAAAGTGAGTTTGTGTTTTGTTGTGTTAATTTTAAGTCTTACTGAACTGTAAGTAAATTGTGCTGGTTGTAATTTGAGTCAATTATAAAGTAAAAATGGTTTTTTTGTTGTTAGTTGTTTTTTTTAAATAAATTTCCACTTCTGAAACTTATAGTATAATATAATATAATCTGCAAATGCATACAATGTTACGGTCGCCAATCATATTTAGTTCAACATACAGCCTGACTACCCTGGCATCTCCCTAATCAGCCTATAATGTTCCCACTGCAGGGACTCAGGCCTCCTCTCTAGGAGAGGGATGGGCTGTAATCCACCACGCGGGCCCAGTGCAGGTTGGTAGAAGTCACATGTCTTCGAAATTGTTGGTACTAAGACGTGCCGGTTTCCTCACGATGTTTTCTTTCACTGTTTTGAGACCAGTGGTTTACACAAAGTAATGTGCCTGTCTGGGTTTGAAACCAAGACTTACTGTTCGTAAGTCGGGGCCACCAGTACCTACTGGCCCACCATTGCTTCCCTGCCTTCCCTACTTTTATTTTATCTTCTTCTAATAAATAAAGAGAGAAGTCCTGACTGACTGACTGACTCATCAACGCCCAGCCCAAACCCTTGGACCTAGAAAGCTGAAATTTTGCACAGAGGTTCCCTTTATAATGTAGACAAGGAATAAGGAAGGATTTTTCGAAATTCAACCCCTAAGGGAGTTAAATAGGGGATGAAAGTTTGTATGGAAAATCGTCATTTTCACGCGGGCGAAGCCGCTGGCAAAAGCTAGTTTTATATAAACTTCTCGCACACAAAAAAAAGGTACAAAGGCGGACTTAATGCCTTAGGCATTCTATACCAGTCAACCAAGGGTGGTGTAGAGAATAGATGGCAGGTGCTCTTTTTGAGAGGAACAATGATAAAAAAATAATATACAAATAGTTACATAAATAGATTATAACCATATAATACACATACATAAATATGTACCTATCCTATATATATAAATATATATATATATATGTATACAAAATCAAGATAGAGAGATGTTGAAATAACTCTACACTATTTATTTAGAAAATTACTCTGCAATTTCCGCTTAAATGCATACCGACTTTTCTCTTGAAGTAAATTGTGGATAACTGAAAAATTAATAAAATAAATCTTTGTATCACACAAACCCTCGTTTTCCTGGCCCGTATTTTAATCGAAATATTTTACAAATTGTAACCATTATCAAAATTACATTTACACACCTAAATATTTGTCCTACCATTTATTGTGTCTGGTATATTTTTGTTTTCGTTCGTGAACTGTTTACTCGAGGTCCGTACAACGAACAAATATTGTTGAACGTACAATTTGAAAGGTGTATTTTCAGTTCAGAGAGCACCCGTGAATGTTATTGTTTGGACTATATTGTTTGTTATGTTTTTCCTGGTGCGTTGTGTGGATAAAAATATCGTATCGTATCGTATGTATTGTATATAGCTTGTCTGCGCTTTTGTCTTAAGATAAATAACAAGGTTACACAGTTAAGGTTATCAATGAAAAGAAAGATTACAGTTGTATAGATAAATCGATGAGCCACAAGCTAAGCATCACGTGTTTTATGGCTCGAAAGAGAAAGAAGAAATAGTTTTATTGAATGACAGTTATCATAATCTGCCTAGCCTTTTCCTAAAAATGTTGGGATCGGCTGCCAGTATAACCGGCTGTAGTTGAGTATCAATATTTCACACTAGCTTTTGCCAGCGGCTTCGCCCGCTTGAAAATGACGATTTTCTATACAAACTATTGAATTCACCCTATTTTACTTTCTTAGGTTTTGAATTTAAAAAAATCCTTTCTTATTCCTTGTCTACATTATAAAGGGAACCTCTGTGCAAAATTTCAGCTTTCTAGGTCCAAGGGTTTGGGCTGGGCGTTGATGAGTCAGTCAGTCTGTCAGGACTTCTCTTTTTATATAAATAGATAGGTGGCACGGCCTATTTCACCCCGTCAACCCAGTAAGTACTGGGTAATACGATCCACCTTGATAAGACTGGTGGGCAGACTTTCCGGTCACTGACTATCTGTAACGACTGCCAAAGATTTTTATAGTGCAGCCGGGACCAACAGCTTAACGTGCTTTCAGAGGCACGGAGGAAACTCGGTATGTAACGTATCGTCACCCATCCACGGAGGAACCTAGGCAAGCGTGACTTGACCTTAAGATTGACCCAAAACAGCTGTTATCTATATAAATAAAAAGAGAAGTCTTGACTGACTGACTGACTGACTCATCAACGCCCAGCCCAATCCCTTGGACCTAGAAAGCTGAAATATAGCACAGAGGTTCCCTTTATAATGTAGACAAGGAATAAGAAAGGATTTTTCGATATTCAACCCCTAAGGGAGTTAAATAGGGGATGAATAAGTTTGTATGGAAAATTGTAATTTTCACGCGGGCGAAGCCGCTGGCAAAAGCTAGTTATATATATCCACGAGCTCCTTCACTCTAAAGGTCTAAACCATTAGGAAACAATTTGAAGTACAGTAATACTATACATAGTGATAAAGTTGATTGCCAACTTTCAAGCAGGCATTTGAGCTTAGTTCCATAGTTCAGAGTTACAACGTAGATATAGCGAATTACGAAGTGACTATGGAACTTCGCAATTTCTTGTCTCTACTACAATTTTCATTTAGCCGGTAACTATCCTATCTTTTTGTTACCCCTTAGAGACTTAAATTTAAGTAACGTTAAGTTT
The DNA here is from genome assembly GCA_949316265.1 of Diarsia mendica. Classification (NCBI taxonomy): domain Eukaryota; kingdom Metazoa; phylum Arthropoda; class Insecta; order Lepidoptera; family Noctuidae; genus Diarsia; species Diarsia mendica. The sequence goes on from OX438899.1 coordinate 19,801,388, forward strand.
AATTTGTACCAAACACATACACAGACACTCACACAAATAAATACACGAAAACACCCTAATGGAAGGAATAAAAACATTACATTAAACTCACGACCTCTACCATTATGCAATGTTTACAAACAAATTATCAGTCTTCACTATAAATGTCACTCAAACATGAACATACTGTTAACTCCTAATCCTTGCCATGGATAGTGATCAATTTTATATTACAGAAGATATTGAGCGCTTATCAGTTTCACAATCTTATTCTTGCTCCCCTGAAGAATGTAGCGGTTACATTAGTGATGCCTCTAGTGGTCTTAAAATCTTTCATCTTAATATAAGAAGTTTAGGAAACTCGGTTAATTTTAACAATTTGCTTATACTGTTGCACAGAACTAAACTGCAGTACGACATTATTGCTTTATCAGAGTGTTGGTTAAGTAAATGTCCGTCACTTCCTGCTATAGCTGGCTTTGAATCCTTCAGGTCTGAATATACCAATCAAAATGACGGTACAGTAGTATATGTTAAGCAAAACATGCAATTTACTGTTGAAACGCTAGTCCTGGTGAATGCAAATTGCTTAATTGTAAAACTGCAACAAGAGGTTGCACTACTTGCAATCTATCGTTCTCCCTCACATCGCAATGCTCAAAACTTTCTTGACAGTTTAGACAACTGCCTAAGTTCACTCAACAGTTTCAAAAAAATAATTATACTTGGAGATATAAATATAAATATATTGCCCAATAATCCCGACTCAATTTCAGATACATATTTGAATACTGTTGCATCGCACGGAATGATGCCTGGGCATCTTTTGCCCACCCGTGGTAACAGCTGCATTGATCACGCGATTATTAAGTCGGACAAACCTGCTATCACTTTGGTTATTGATTCATTTATCACTGACCACGCTCCCGTTGTAGTGTATTGTACACTTCAAAATTGTATTCCTAAAACTGCTGTAAGATCTCGTCGCGTTGACTTAGCTGCCTGTGTAGCTGAACTCCGGCTTACTGACTTTACGTCAATAACTTCTTGCTTCGATGCAAACGATGCAGCCACTGAATTAGTTAACACGATCTCCAATGTGGTTAGCAATAACACTTCTACAAAAGTTATGCCTAGCAGGAAACGAATAATAAAGCCCTGGATAACCCCTGGTCTTCTTAGATGCATCCGTAACCGCGACAAAATGTTTCGTAAAACTAAGAGAAATCCTGATAATAATATCCTCAAAGTGACCTACACGCGTTATAAAGTTTTCTGTAATAATTTACTCAAAAAACTTAAAATACTTTACGAACGTGAAGAATTTAAAAAAAGTTGTAAAAATCCTAAAGCTACATGGAACCTTATCAAGAAAATTTCTAACCTTCAGACGAGCAAACCATGTGCTAATGAACTGCTAACGATTGCTTCTGATCCGCACGCCTCGCTAAATGTTGTTAATAATCACTTTGCTAGTGTGGGAAAGATACTCGCTTCCAAAATCACTCCAAGCATCGATCAGGCTTGCGGTCCAGATAACCCAGTTTACCCTAGTTCTGACCCTAGCTCAATGGCCATTTTTAGCACGGACGTTGCCGAAATAGAGAGAATAATACTCGGTCTTAAAGTAAATAGTGCCGTAGGCTGGGACGGTATTTCTGCCGCCTTGATTAAGTCTGCCAGACACGTCCTTGCTCCAATTGTCTGCCATGTATTTAATCTCTCCTTGTTGACAGGTGTTTTCCCCACGGTCTTTAAAAAAGCTGTTGTGCACCCTATTCACAAGAGTGGGGACAGAAATAGTGTCAACAATTATAGACCAATCTCTGTGTTAACAACCTTATCTAAAATTTTAGAGAAAATCATTAATCTTAGGCTCATTAACTTTCTTAATTCAAAAAATATTCTAGCAGACAATCAATTCGGATTTCGATCGGGTAAAAACACAGAAGATGCTGTTCTCAAATTGACTGGTTCTATAACTAAAAACCTAAACAACAAATACAAAACGCTTGCTATTTTCCTAGACCTTTCAAAAGCGTTTGACACTGTTTCTGTCCCACTCTTGCTGGATAAACTCAATCAAATCGGTATAAGAGGACTCCCTCAAGAAATCTTCAAAAGTTATCTTAGTGATCGATCGCAGGTTGTAAAAATAGGAGACTATATGAGCAGCGTAGAAAGCATGAGCTATGGCGTCCCTCAAGGTAGTGTTCTTGGACCTACCTTATTCCTAATCTACATAAACGAACTCTGCGGACTTAGTTTACCAAATGCGAATCTTATTGTCTACGCAGACGATACGGCAATAATTGTTCAGGGCAGAGATTGGCTTGAAACCCGTTCCCATGCAGAATATGCGCTACGAACAGTTTCTGACTGGCTATCAAGTAATTTGCTTACCCTGAACATGGAAAAAACTAAATTTATTACATTTTCCGCACGTATAGCTTCTCAACCACCTGAACCCTTCACTTTGAGTATCCACAATTGCCTTTACGCAATGGATAATAACTGCTGTTGCAAATCTATCTCGCGAACAAATAGTATAAAATACTTGGGTGTGACAATTGATAGCACCATGTCCTGGAGCGATCACATTGGGTCATTGGTTGCACGAGTTAGGAAATTAATATTTGTTTTCAAAAAATTAAGATCATCGGCGACTCTCTCTACACTTAAAACAGTCTACTATGCATTGGCAAACTCGATTTTAAACTATTGTATAACCGTATGGGGAAGTTCTGGAAAGTGCTTAATGCTACGTTTAGAAAGGGCGCAGCGCGCGGTTCTGAAAGTCATGTCACACAAACCAGTCCGTTTTCCGACCAATGAACTGTATGCTCTGTTGCAAATACCTAGGGTAAGGCACAGCTTTGTTCTGAACACAATAATACGAAAACATTCAGAACTTAGTTTCGACCAGTGTTTTTGCAACCAGAGTAAGCAGAAACGTAGACCTCTTACAGTTTGCCCTGTAATTCCGGCTAGCACCATAATAGTAAGAAGACAATACTACTTTATAAGCCCAATTCTTTATAACAAAATAAACGGGATCTTAAACATCTACCCCCTTACTTCACGCGAGTGTAAATCAGTGACTCATAAGTGGCTCGGTTCCCTATCCTATGAAGAGCTTGAAAATTTTGTAAAAACCTAAATGTAAGTATAATTAATGTCCTTTTCATTCCCAATGCCTTCCCATTCCAAACATACATACACCTACACATACTCACATTCACTCACACGCATACACATACATACACTACACTTACATAATTATTATTATATTCGCATGCATAAATAATAAAATTAGTGCTTAATATTTTATTAGTTCCTTTTGCTTTTTTGTATTGTATTCTACAAAATGTAAAACATACATAAATTATCTTTTTCACCTGGAACACTGTCGTTTCCACTCCTGAAGGTGGGCGCTAATGGCCGCGACACAGTATTCCATACTAATGCGGTTGTTAACGAACTCAAACTTTTGTAAATCTGTTTTTTGTTCCAATAAAAATTTTTTTTTGAACTAACATTAAAGTTCAATAAACTTCCTCAAATATTTGGAAACTAAGTAGGTACTTTAACAATACTTGTAAAGAGCTTCTGTAACTCAGATACTAACTCGTTAGTTTGTCTTGATCAAGATAAGGGCGTTCTTTGATCGTAACGAGACAGACAGACTGTCTGATTGCTGTCGAAGAGCTCAGACGCGACAGATGTTAAGATCTATGGTTTTTGATGACGTTTCAGTCGTAATTTTTTGTATGGCTGTGATTTGTGCGTGGGGTGGAAATATTAGAGGGTTCTAACTAAATTGGTATACTGTGGTTGAAAAGTGAAAGTGTAGCAGTAGTAGTAATATATCGTTCAATTTATTCAAATTACTCTCTTTATAACCACATATCATCAAATACTTCAATTCAATTACTTTATCTGAATACCAGTTTTAGACTGCTGTGATTAAAAAAAAAGTTATTCATTTTATAATCAAAGTTTAATAATAGTTTACACTAATTAATTTTATTATTTCCAAATTCTGTCGCTATCTTCATCATCATCATCATCAGCCTATAATGTTCCGGGTTCCCACTGCAGGGACTCAGGCCTCCTCTCTAGGAGAGGGATGGGCTATAATCTACCACGCGGGCCCAGTGCGGATTGGTAGATGTCACATGTCTTCGAATTTTTTGGTTCTAAGACATGCCGGTTTCCTCACGATGTTTTCCTTCACCGTTTTGAGAGCAGTGGTGATGAAATAAATTACACAAAGTAATGCGCCTGACGGGGTTCGAACCTTCGACTCACTGTTCGTAAATCGGGGCCTCCACCACTGGGCCACCACTGCTCACTATCTTACAACTGTCGCTATCTTATAAAATAAAAATAAAATTCCATCTATCTTTGATTCCACTGTTCACTGTGATCCTTGATTCCATTGCCACTCTTGATTCTGGCTAACAGGAGTTACAGTGGTTTGGGAATAGAGTGGTGGGCTTGTCCCAAAAAAATAAAAAATAATAAAGATAGGTGGAATTTAATTTTGAATAGAAGTTTTTTTAAGATACAGCCTCACTTCAGTACTACATGTAATAAGAGACATCCTTTGTAGCCATATACATAATGTATATAATCAGAGGTAACAGTCGTGGGAGCGCGTCCCACGCTCTTTTTCCCGGTCAATGGTTAACTCAGTGGCATATTTTGTGAATGAACACTGACACGTACATTCACGAGCACCAATATGTATAACAATAACACACTACAATCCTTTTTTTTTCGGAGGGTGGGAATTCATTAAATGACTCCTCCCCTCAGAGTGTCAGACTGACTAAAAACCCCCATTATCCTTCTTAGCCCTTTGTGTCGAAGATTCTTATATACCCTTTTCTCCTATATTTTTGCTTTCATCATCTGCTAGGCTGTTTTCAACTTTATTGCGGTTGGTTTCTATTCTTACTGGATGCAGCTGAATTCTAGTGTTTTACATAGAACGATTCGAAGACATGTGACATCTACCAACCCACACTGGGCACGCGTGGTGGAATATAGCCCATCCCTCTCTCCTAGAGAGGTGGCCGAGTCCCTGCTGTGGAAACATTATAGGCTGATGATGACGATGATGGCATAGAGGGACTGTAAAACCGACCTTCACAATGTAGCTAGTACAGTCGAACAAGCTAATAAGTATACAGCCAGCTAACTTGCATTTACTTTTAAGATTATACAGATACATTTAGAGACTGATGTCAAATGATACAGCGTTTGGCATCAGTGGCTTTACGCAAAACACTATATAAATCAAAATTGCAATCAATATTTCCAGTGTTCTAGAATTCTAAAGAACTCTACCCTGTAAATAGCTAATAAGTATTATCTGACTGTACTAGGTAAAGCTGTACACCTTTTTTTTTTTGGTGGGTGGAAAATCATCCAATGACCCCCCCCCCCCCCCGCTCTTGGGCAGAGCGAAGGGGAGTGATAGACTTCTACTGACTAAAAACCGAACCTATGTTCCTTCTTTGCCCTTGTGCCGAGGCCACGTCATCTCGTACTAAAATCCGCGACCCCGGCGGGAAAGCTGTACACCTTGGTTAGACTTTTCTTTCCAGACTTTTGGGTCACTGACCTGTAACGACTGTCAATGATCTACAAATGGGAGGAAACTCAGTATTTAATGATTCACACCCATCCGCAGACTAGTCTTGGCGAGCGCGGCTTTACCTTGAAGATCGACCCGTGGAGCCGCTATATTTAGCCACCCCACCGTTTGCTTCATTCACATGAATAAATCATTCATCATCTCGCCATTCAACCAAAGTAAATACCGATAAAATGAAATTAATCAAAATTATTCAAATAAACGAAATCGAGTACAGCCCATAAACCAAGACAATTGGAATGTAAAATGAGAAAATTGGAAAAATAAAACGAGCCTTTGCTAATAAAGCAGGAAATTGGAAAATTCTGAAATGAAATTATATTTCCATTTTCCGATAATTTCCGCGACGAACCGCGATGGAAGTAAACGCGATTTGACGGCGTCTGTCCTTTTCCTATGAAATAATAAGAAAGTGTCAGGTAGTTTGAAGAGCGGTGGCCCAGCCGCGACTTACGAGTAAGAATTACGAGTTCAAGCCCAGGCAGGCGCATTACTTTGTGTTATTTATTTCAGCACCACGGCTCTCTTAATTGCTGAAGGAAAACATCCTGAGTAAACCGGTATGTCCTAGAACCAAAAATTCGAAGACATGCGACGTCTACCAACACGCACTGGGTCCGCGTGGTGAATTATAGCCCATTCCCTCTCATAGAGAGGAGGCCTGAGTCCCTGCAGTGGGAACCCGGAACATTATAGGCTGATGATGATGATGACTTGGGTGTTGCTGTTTAGCAGTATAGTACGAGTATAACGAGCTGGTGTCCACAACTCTACGTTTAAAGCACGTATTTTGCGTACGGGTGTTGAGTGTTGGTGTGTACTGTATCGTAATAAAATGATCCATCCAGAAATTTGATAGTAGATACAATATCCTAGGTGTAATGAAAGCCTTGCAAAAGTGACATTGGATAAGCAATGGCAAAAATAAGCGACTTAATTTTTAACCGACTTCTAAAAAAGAAGGAGGTTCTCAATTCGGATGTTTGTTTTTTTTTTTTTTTTTATGTTTGTTCGGGCATAACTCCGTCACTTGCTAACCGATTTGAAAAATTCTTTCTTTGTTGGAAAGGGTATACTTCCGAAATGGTCCCATATTTTTTTTTCAAAATCGGACAAGCGGTTTTTGAAGAATCAACAAAACTCAAAAAAAACTACATTGTCCACATTGACCCATGAACATGTGAACCACTAAAAAGTGAAAAATAAAAACTTTTTAACAAAAAATAAAACCGACTTCAAAAAAAAAACACAAAAAAGTGAAAAATAAACTTTAGAAGAAAAACCAGTCTCTGAAGTCGGTGGCAAAAAAATGAAATCAAACAAACAAAAGTCACCGACTTCAGAGACTGGTTTTTCTTCTAAAGTTTATTTTTCACTTTTTTGTGTTTTTTTTTTTGAAGTCGGTTTTATTTTTTGTTAAAAAGTTTTTTCGTCGAAGTCGGCTAATTTAATTGCTAATAACGACAAACTATTAGGCCTCTGCCCAACCCTTTGAGGATTATAAGCGTGATGTTAAGTTTATTTAAATCCTTTGAAAAAAATCTGGACATTGCCGCTCATGAATAAGCTTTTTTGTCAGCCTAAGCACCACAGCAGCATGATTGTGTTTTTTCTGCAATCGATACGCTACGAAAAATAATGCGACGTGTTTACGAAGATCACTACATATGAATTGACAAATTTTTCAAAATTAATGTTCTTGTTAATTTGGTCATGTTAATTTTATGCGACGATAGTAAGAAATAAGAAGCAATCTGCTAGAAAAAGCAACTTTGGTGCCAAAAACTAAATTGCAAAATAGTATAAACTCACGTACTTCATGCTACTGAAAAACCCACTTAGACTTTTGCTATTTAAGGATCAAATTCAATTTCATGCTTTTAGGTCAAGCTGCTCTTCAGTGAATTAGTTGCTAGAAATGGTAGGATTAAATTCTAGATTTAATCTTCAAATTCTTGAAATCTAGACCGACAAATCCTTTTAACTACATCGAATTCTCGTTAACCGTGTGGCGACTAGCGACATCTATCGCAACACCTGCGTACTAACAAACGATCGACAGAAGTTCCTACATCGCGCTATCAACAATATCCGCGACATAAGCCTATATAGGAGTTCCCGACTACCAACTGTCGGGCAGTTAGCCCGCCGGACACAACACCCGTCCGGTCGGAGGATCCTCCCTTTTCGATGGGGGATGAGGAACTTTACACCCTGTTCCTCATACCCCCAAACTGGTGACCCCGAGCATGAACGTCAGCGCAGCCTTCGTGCAACTACTTCAAGACGTCGTCACCACTTCCCCTTCTTCGCCTTCGAGCAGCGAGTCATACCGTCAGCCAGCAGCCACGGCTTCATGGGGTATCCTGTCCACCAGCATGCAGCGGAAGCGCATTCCTGGACATCACCCCCAGCCTCATCAGCGACCTTGGCACAGCACACTGCACTTCGGCCGGTCAGCAAGCAGAGACGCCCTTCTCTCCTGGTCGACGCAGCAGCCAGCCACTACACCCTGTTCCTCAGTACCCCCAAAAACCGTAATTTTGAGCTCAAAAATAAATTGCTTTTAAAAAGCCATTTGGTTTTAAATTCCTAATTAATGTTCTCAGCTGTTGGAATTAGTCCAAATGGTTGCAATCAATTAGCTATATACCCCTTAGTCATAAAGTTTGAATAAAAATATTTTCGGCTATCGTTATCTTTGGTGTGCTAATATGCACGCTATCGTATGTGGCATAAAGTTAAAAATATGGTGGGTTTATTTTAAAGAAATCGGGTCGAATTTTCAGCAGAACAAATTGGCCAGTTAACTGGATGAGAAGAATTAATGTTAAATCGATTTTTGTTAGTAAACGATTCTAATTGTCTACATATTATTATGTAAATTTAAAATGAGAAATGTAACCTTCTTCTTCTTTGTATGTGTTTTGATATCAATAATTATAGTCAGTTGGTTATCTAATTCAAGCATACCAGTCAAGTTAAGCTATTATGTTTTTATTTTTATTTTAAGACATTGCATGGTGTTGTCTGTTTGATGAGATAGTCACTCTATGTGTTTGGTATTCCACTGTGTTCTGTTAGTCTAAAGTACGAACTCAAAATAATTGGAAAAGGCTAAGCAGATTGGAAGTCGTAACAGATAGTTTACATTATTTCAATAAGGTTGACACATCTGGCAGGTATTCTGGCTGTCTGCGTTATGTTCAAATTAATCATATTTTTTTTTACTACATAATCGGATTTTTTATTAATGAGGGATTTTTTTAATTTAGATAAAAGCTGCGTTAATTAACACCGCCCCTCTTTAGTGGCAGTATAATGAAACACCATTAATATTAATCATAATTAAATGATTAAGGGTAACCTCTGGTTTTACACTTACGTAGACAAATATAACATCATGCCTGTAATCTCTGAAGTGTTGGGCAGAGATGTACCTTATAGTACATTTACTTTTTACTAGTTATAATATTTACGTCCCATGTAATAGGGGGTAAGCCTATTGCCATCAACCGGGCACAAGTCCAGAATCCAGATGAAAAAACCCTATAATACTTTGCAGCATTTTTATAGATATAGTGATCCGCCCCGGCTTCGCATAAGTACAATAAAGATACTTAAACCTTCCTCTTTAATCACTCTATCTATTAAAAAACCCCGCATCTAAATCCGTTGCGTAGTTTTGAAGATCTAAGCATACATAGGGACAGACAGCAAAAAGTAACTTTGTTTTAACTATGTAGTGATAGTGAAGTGATAGTGATAGTATAATTGGCTAGTATTTGCTTTGTGGTTTTTGTAGCAACCTCACTCACTTTTCATACATATAAGTAAGTATTATAATTATTATAGGTACAAAAATATAAAAATAAATGATTTGGTGCCAGAAAAAAAACCCAGTGATTAACAAACAGAACTAAAAGATCCACAAATAATTTAAAACTATACCTATTAATCGTTCAATAAACTATGAAAAACTTTTTTACAAAAAAAAAACAACCGACTTCAAAAACACCAAAAAGTTAAAAATAAACTTCAGAAGAAAAATCAGCTTCTGAAGTCGGTGACATTTTGTTTGTTTCATTTCGTTTTTTTGCCACCGACTTCAGAAGCTGATTTTTCTTCTGAAGTTTATTTTTAACTTTTTGGTGTTTTTGAAGTCGGTTGTTTTTTTTGTAAAAAATTTTTTTTTTTTTTCATTTTTAGTTGTAATATCATAGAAATATTTACTATACATATAACATTCGACTAAGAAACCTACTCCTAATCCTTCAAGATACCCTTATTATTGCTTTCAACTCCTAACCTTTGAGGAGTAGTACCTTCCATCATCAGCTTATCAACATGAAGTGATGACTGCTAGATGCGAATACTTGTATGGCGTCAGAAAAACACGACACGTAATACGTGCCTATGAAATTTAAGGGTTGCCCTCGATTTATCTGGGATTTCATCACCAGGTCCTGGTTTCCATATCATGGTACCACCCTTGAAATATCTCCTTCACAATAAAAAAAGAATCATCAAAATTGGTTCATAAACGACGAAGTTACTCGCGAACACACATAAACGAAAAATGTTCAGAAAGAAATTAAGAAAAATCTTCATAAAATGAAAAGTACTGGGCCAAACTATACTAAATTTTTATGGGACCAAATGGCAACCATTCCGCATCAAACTAAAAAAGAATCACGTAAATCGGATCATAAATCGCAGCGTAATCGGTGTACATACATAAAAAAAAAATATATAAACCGATCGAATTGAGAACCTCCTCCTTTTTAGGAAGTCGGTTAAAAATGAGTCCACTCAAAACTCGTAGACCCTCTACGAGCTACGAGGGCTACGCCGTAGCATCGTAGCTCGTAGCGATAAACGAATAATTTACGTAGGTAGCTGTTTTATCGGACGCTATACTGACATTTTGACATGCCTTATCGGCAATCGAACCGGTGGTGAACGATTTTCGATCTATTATCGTGTATTAAATTAATGTTTGAGTTATTTTAATAAAACATACGGTTGAAAGTATTTGAAAATAGATAGTTTATCAGGAAGTGAACAGTTGTCTTTTGCCTGTTTCTAAATAAAACAGCAAATATAAATATTTTCAAGCTGAGTTTGATTTTTCTTTGAATACGCTACCTCGTAGTAAATAATAAGCATAAACACGTATTTAAGAAAAAAGTTTTTGTCACATGTAACTAAGAGACTTACTATTGTCGTCTGCATTATTTTGTTAGAAATACGTCCTTACAAATAAATATACATTTTAATAGGTTATGTGTTCCAACTTGCAAGGAAAACGGAAACGGTTGTCCTATACCCTAGACCACACAAATTTCTAATTTCCCTGTATTCATAAGTCCCATAAGAAATCGTAAGATCCTTATTGGTTTATCCTCAAAATCAAGCCATACATTCAGAAACCATAGAAATTAGCGTCTTAAACCGAAATATTCCAAGAAAGCCTGAACAGGAAATCCGATACATTAACCAATCTTAACACCCGCAATGCCTTTGGGAGTATATAGCCATATTTACTGCTTTGTTCGTCTAATATATAGCCGTTTATATGTTCAAAACCCGGGGGTATTGTTCGCTATAAAATTGCTGTAAGACAGTGTTCGAGGAATTTTCTTGTCAACATATATTTTGATAGATACACTTAAATCTGTGTAAGGGACCACACTTCTTTAAAAGACCATCTCAGATGTTAATCTACATAGTCCTCATGTGAGTATTATGTACCGAGATTATGTCTGGGCCTTAAAAGGGACTATGTCATCTCAGTATGTTTTGACTGTGTTCGGGCACCTTCGACCACTCGGCGGTCTTCGGCTGCTGTTGGATGGCGGCGGGCGACGGCGGGTGGCGGAGAGAGGTGCGGTGCGCGACGTGTGGGACGCGGGCCCCCGGCCCACTTCACTACCGATCTCTATAGACGACGCGCGCGCTTATTTTCTTTGTTTACCAACCATTTATTGTACCTATTTATTGGATTATACATATCGCAAATTACAGTCCACTGCTTTTAAATCCAGTCCTTAGTTAGGTCCCTAACAGACTATCTTCTAAGAGTAGTCAGGTACGAAAAACCAGCCACGCAAATAGATTTTTAAAGAGTTTTTGAAAACTTAATCATCATCACCATCAGCCATAAGACGTCCACTGCTGGACAAAGGCCTCCCTCATAGAACGCGAAAACTTTTTTTTGCAAAATAAACATCATTTATCGTTAATAAACTTGAACGAGGAGGTGGCGCTACTGTGCCCGTGTTTACTTCGGCTCCGTAGTATTTTTCAAGTTAAAAATATAAAAAGTGATTATCTGCACAATTAAAGTGTTGAACTCAGTGCAAAAACATTAAAAAACAGTGAACATTATGAAATTCTAAACAATAGTGCAATAAATAGACAAAATACCGGCTACAAAACATCAAAACAAGAACTGTGTTTTTTTGTGCTAAGACAAGTAAAATTAAAGTGGAAATCAATTTATTGACACCTATGAAGAACAATCCGTGAAATATTAGTGCAAAGAAGGAAGAAACTAGTAAAAAGTGAACAAAGAAATTATTATAACCTACTAATAAACTGCAAATCATCACACATCAATTTTTTCTTGGAGATAACTCCATCTAGCTACAGATGATCGAACTAGACCAGCAGCTAACTGCGTGCGTACGCGCAACAGATTGACAGCACTAGTAAATGTCAACACTTCAACTGTAGTTAGTAACCACTAGAGGACACCACAAGTACGAAAACATGGAAAATGTTATGAAAGTTCTAAAAGAAATACAAAGTGATCTAAACAATCAAAAACAGGAAATGAAAAACATGCAAGAAAATATCACTACAGCTATAAACGACAATATTAATCAAAAATTTACAATAATGGAAAATAGAACAAGCAACCTAGAAATAAAAGTAAATCAACAACAAAAAGCAATAGATTATTTAGAAAGACAGGTTAGAAAGAAAAATCTTATATTCTATGGAGTGGAAGAGACCGAGCGTGGATACACAGATCTGCTAGATGTATTATTAAGTTGCATAAAAAATAACATTAATATTTACATAGAGAAATCTGAAATAGAACTAGTGAGAAGACTTGGCAAAAAAGGGGACAAAACAAGACCTTTATTAGTAACATTTACAACAATGGGAAGGAAAATTGAGATTCTAAAGAACAAAGGGACACTGTGAGGCTTACGTATTAATATTAAAGAAGACTTTCCACAAGAAGTTCTGTTGAAGCGTAAGGACCTACAAGAAGAAGTAGAAAAAGAGCGTAAACTCGGGAAAAACGTTGTACTACGATATGACAAAATAGTGACATTACCAGGTAGCCCCAAAAATATGAATAATATAGGAGACTCACGGAAACAAAAACGAAATCTGTCAGAATCTCCTGTCCACCAAACCACCGTACTCAACGAAAACAATATCAAACAAATAACTAAGAAAAACAAGACAAACAATATTACTTCCTATTTGTACAACGCACATCCGAAAAAAGGGTTGAAATCTAGTTCGACTGATCCCTCATCGCCAAAAAATGAGTAAAAGAAGCCCCTCCACATCTCCCAATACGGCTTGTCACCGCGGGGGATAACGACAACAACCCTCCATCTCCACTACAAAACCTCGAAAATTGAATATCAAAAGCAAAAGACAGACAGACGTGGAGCAAAATGGAGGAGGCCTTTACCCGTTGAGGGGTCCATATTGAATAATCTATATTATTATGAAATTTTAATTTATTTATTTAATACTTATTAAGAATTTTATACTTATTATTGATTATTAGGAATTATGATATATAACTATGAAATGAATTAATTTAAAAATTATTTAATCATAATTTTTATTGTAATATTTTGTTATTATAAGCATGCACATTTGAATGATACTTTATATATGAAATTGTTTTGAAAATTGAATTTATTTAATACTTATTAGGAAAACTATATTATTAATTATTAGGAATTATGAAATTATTATTTAGAAAAAAAAATAGTTAATTTATAAATTATTCAATCATAATTTACCTTTTGTTATTTAATGCATGCACATTTAAATGATATTTTTGTAAAAATTGTTAAATCATTATGGAAATAAAGAGGCTTTATTATTATTATTATTATTAAACTTGAACGAATCGAAAGAGATACCACGGCCTCGACACAAAGGGCTAAGATGAAACATGGATGGTTTTTAGTCAGTAGAAGTCTGACACTACCTACCGCACTGATCAGAGCGGGAGAAGTCATATGATGATTTCCCAACCTCCAAGTAAAAAAAAGGATCGTAACAGATGGATTCCTGTGGTTCCTGCATTTTTCTCGTGTAGGTATCCTCGAGAAAAATGCTTGAGTTTATGTAAACAATATGTTCAAAAATCCTGTGCAATTTGTGAGGTTATTTTTAGGTATCGATATTAGATTCTATTAATGTTATCCTTTTCGGATAGCAAGTAAAAGAAAACACCCCAAACAAGAATTTGATAAAAAGTTATATGAAACGTGCAAACTTACATGGTAATATAGGGGTAAAGGAGCGGGCGGGGTATTGACGTCATAAAGTCATGAGCTGATGACGTCTGTCATTGGCTCTAAAAATATTTTGTGTCGTTCGAATTTGGATCGTGTCTTATATCAAGTACAGTCGAACAAGCTAATAAGTATACAGGGTAGAGATATTTATAATTCTGTAACACTGAAAATATTGATTGTAATTTTGTTTTATCAAGTGTTTCGCATTAAGCGACTGATGTCAAACGCTGTATCCTAAACCGCTGTATGCTAAATGTATTTGTATAATCTTAAAAGTAAATACAAGTTAGCTGGCTGTATACTTATTAGCTTGTTCGACTGTACAATATTCCATTCTATGTTCATTATAGGGATGTTTCCTGACTAAAATCAAATATGATTTTGTTTAGTCCGTCTATTACATTATCGAAAAATATTCGATATGTGGTTTGTTGTTTTATCAAAATGATAAAAATTGATTTTGAAATTTTTGTGTTTGTTGTTTTTTCTGCTGAAAATTTGTCTCTAAACGCGTTCAGCTTATGACTTGGATAGTTTACTGTAATTAATATAAACCTTGAATACCGTGATAGACAATTTATTAGAGGTACTGTAATTAGTTTAGATCCAATATCATAGATGTATCGATAAACCTATCATGATTAATTACTTACAAAGCTATTAAGATTGGAGAGGTTTAGAGGTAGGGGTCAATAGTTTCTGTCTTTTTTGTAAAATAGGCTAATGTAGGAGCATAAGCTATGGCAAGGTCTTAAGCAGACTGGTCAGAAACCCTTTTTTTTTTTTTTGTGTGTGGAAAATCATCAAATGACCCCCCCCCCCCCCCCGCTCTTGGGCAGAGCGAAGGGGAGTGTCAGACTTCTACTGACTAAAAACCGAACCCATGTTCCTTCTTTGCCCTTGCGCCGAGGCCACGTCATCTAGTACAAAAATCCGCGACCCCGACGGGTGGTCAGAAACCCTTACATCATAAATTAATATATTTCAATGTATTCATTACTAGGTGTTGCCAGCGGCTCCGCCCACTACAACTCGAAAATTATCCCACGGGAAGATAAAATCGGAATAAAAACTATCCTATGTGTTAATCCAGGTTATAAGTTACTATCTGTGTACCTTTATCAAAATCCGTTCAGAAGTTTTTGCGTGAAACAATAACAAACATCCATCCATCCATACATACATACTTACTTACAAACTTTCGCATTTATAATATTAGTAGGATCAAAAATCAATCATCTTAAGTATTTTTTTTTAACTATATATCTTTTTAGGGTTCCGTACCTCAAAAGGAAAAAACGGAACCCTTATAGGATCACTTTGTTGTCCGTCTGTCTGTCTGTCAAGACCTTTTTTCTCAGGAACGCGTGGAGGTATCAAGCTGAAATTCATATCAAATACTCAAGTCTATGGTCTCTTGGAGCTGTGAAAAAATCAAACTTCTAAGTCAACGCGATCAAAAGATACTCCCGTTTATGCCGCAAATTTTCGACACTCGCAAGGGAATCAAAACCTACAGGGTACTTCCCGTGAACTCAGAATCTTGAAATTTGGTACGAAGCAACGTCTTATAGCATAGATAAAGGAATAATTACGAAAACCATAAATTTTTAGTTACATCAAGATACTCCCGTTTATGCCGCAAATTTTCGACACTCGCAAGGGAATCAAAACCTACAGGGTACTTCCCGTGAACTCAGAATCTTGAAATTTGGTACGAAGCAACGTCTTATAGCATAGATAAAGGAATAATTACGAAAACCATAAATTTTTAGTTACATCACATAATATATTTTTTTTACGGAACCCTCGGTGCGCGAGTCCGACTCGCACTTGGCCGGTTTTTTATAATAAAGGTAACTTTAATTTTTAAATGTTATTTTGAATAAAATTGAGATGAATTAATAAAACTTTATAAACAAATACATTGAATCTATAAATTCAAACGATAGATTCTTATTCACTGGTCTGTTCCAATTTTATTGATACCATTCACTATCATTTGTCACCGTAACGACATCCGTGCACGCATCAAAGTGACAATTATCTTAAACAAATTACAGTTTGCTACCATGGATTGAAAGAAAGAGCACAGATTTACAACTAGGGTTTATTTTTAACTTAATATCACAACTGCAATCTTCGAGGGGTAAGTCAGGACTGTATACTTGTGTATAGCTGGCAGAGAGACTTGCTGGTCCCGGTTTCAGATAGAGAAATGTGATTTTTTTTGCAGAAAACTTTAAGCCGTAGCTCCTACAGATTAAAGCGTTCTGCCAAGTAACCTAATAGAAAATATCTTTAATAAAAAAAATTGTTTATTTTTTTATTGTTAAATGATCGATCGATCAAGCCTTATGGATAGCTATGGGTGAGGCCTAGCCTAGAAATTCCTCTAAACAAACAAAATTAAACACGTGATATTGATAACGTTAGCGACTATTTTATGATATTTTTATTACAAAGGTATAATATCAATATAACTAATACTTCGAACCCTCTTTTAAACATAAACCAACCAACAAAATCCATAAAAAATAAATTGAAAATTAATGCGTCGTCAAGATAACGATGTTAGCTTAGCCATCACTTTGCTATCGATAAGTGCTTATCGTCAACTTGACACCGATCGTCGGATTTGGTAGTCGATGTCGATAAGTGAGCACCCTTTATCACGGGGCTCTTGAGCTGCTATTAGGGTTAAACTATTTTATATTTAGATCAGCGTCTAATTTCAGGTAAATTATATTGAGAAAACGCCTAGAAAATTATTATGATTAAAAAAATTATCTACACATATAAGTTTTTAAACTGACATGGTCACTGACACTACTATTAATATCATAAACGGGACAACAACAGCAACAGCAACAACAGTAATCAAACATGGTAAATATCCCGTTTATGATATTAATAGTATTATCTACACATGTAATGATATTTTTTTTTTAAACTTCTTCCCACACTATTTATTTCTCCTGTATCGTGGTTGCGTTCACAGACATTTAAACTCACATATACAAATCATCTATCAATTACAGTTGGTCGTGGGTTCGAACCCAGGCAGGCGCATTACTTTGTGTAATTTATTTCATCAACACTGCTCTCAAAACGGTGAAGGAAAACATCGTGAGGAAACCGGCATGTCTTAGAACAAAAAAATCAAAGATATGCGACATCTACCAATCCGCACTGGGCCCGCGTGGTGGATTATAGCCTATCCCTCTCCTAGAGAGGAGGCCTGAGTCCCTGCAGTGGGAACAATTATAGGCTGATGATGATACAAATATCCAAACCAGAAACAACTATCTGTAGTCTATTCAAATATTTGTTCCGTGCGGGGATCGAACCCGTGACACGTAGCAACGCAGTTAACTGCTTGTGCCACTGCGTCAACCATGTCGTGCATTTGCTGAACTTTTTCCCAACTACATGTTAAACGTTTTCACGTCAGTGTTCTTTCTACCCTGTGTATACCTATTATACGCCCATCGCTGTTACATAAAAGTCATACACCATCTTCTAAAAGTATTTCAAAATCCATCTTTCATCTTGTATCGCTAAAAGTACATCCTATCCTACACTGCCACAGGCTGTTATCCAGAACGTTAAGCCCGTTGCACACGAGAGCCACTCATTCTCACTCGACGTCGATGGGTTAAGCTTGTTTCAAAAAGTTGAAACACATTAACATCTGACGCTGTTTGATATACGTATCGTGTGTAACACGCTTTACGTCTTTTAAAGTAAAAGGTTTTGGGAATTATGTAGGAAGATGTAGCTAGACATCTATTCTAGATGTAGTCCGTGACCTGAAAGTGTGACAACTAGTCTTACCAAAGGGTATCGTAATACCCAGTATTAACTGGGTTGTGGAGGTCAGATAGGCAGTCGCTCCATGTAAAATACTGGTACTTAGCTGCATCCGGTTAGACTGGAAGCCGAACACAACATTCTTGGGTAAAGGCTAGGCAGATAAAGAACAAACTACAGCGTTTACGACCGCGAGCAATTTCTGTTATACCATAAATCAACTTTCAAATTGAACGACCTTTTCGTTTCGCCTTTAACCTCACAATAAGGCAATAAACGTTAATTAGTAGAACAAATTGTTGTTAATCGTTGCCCGAAAGCTATGTTTAATGATTGGTGATTTTAGGCAATTTGTGTTAACAAATATATATGGGTTACCCTTTGAGCTTGGGTTTGTGTTACAAAAGTGATTGGGAATCGGTGGCGTAACGCTTATTTGTATTTGATGTGTTTTTACATAGAACACTCAATGTATTAGTAATGTTTTGTATTTCTAGAGTGATATGTTATAACCAGATTACCTAGATAGTTAATACCACTTTTTCATTCCTCAGTTCCAACTATAATTTTAATAATTTAATATAGTGGCTACCTGCTCTTATTATCATCCTACTAATATTACAGCGAAAGTTTGTAAGCATGTATGTATGGATGGATGGATGGATGTTTGTTAATCTTTTACACAAAAACTACTGAACGGATTTGGATAAAATTTGGTACACAGATAGTTTGTAACCTGGATTAACACATAGCATAGTTTTTATCCCAATTTTATCTTCCCGTGGGATAATTTTCGAGTTATAGCGAGCGAAGCTGCTGGCAACATACACTACATTAATCAAACAAAATCCTCCGCCACGTTTGTCTGTCTCTTTTTCGTCTTCGAGGGACTCCTTTTCGTGTTCATCCACGTTCATAGACTCAATTATGTTTTCAACTGTATGTATGTAGGAAAGAATTATAATAATAATAATATTCCACAACTATCACACAACGCCATCTAGTCCCAAGCTAAGCAGAGCTTGTGTTATGGGTACTAGACAACTGATAAACATACTTATATATTTCTAAATACATACATATAATAATAATAATAATATTCCACAACTATCACACAACGCCATCTAGTCCCAAGCTAAGCAGAGCTTGTGATAAGGGTACTAGACAACTGATAAACATACTTATATATTTCTAAATACATACATATTATAAATAAATTACACCCAGACACAGAACAAATGATCGTGCTCATCACACAAACATTTGTCCTGGGTGGGAATCGAACCCACGACCTCCGGCATAGCAGTTAGGGTCACTAACCACTAGACCAACAGGCCAGTCAATCAATCAGTCAATCAGTCAGTCAAGTTATTTATCTTTTGACATTCTAAAGTAGGTACTTTGTTATCTAGTGTAAATGTATTATTTTAAGTAAAAATAATACATTTTTCTCAAAAGCAAAACATAATATCAATACTACAAAATAATCCAGTCCAATTCGTAACAACCCTTTAATACCCGCTGCAACCAGAAATGTGCTTATAATAAAACTGTAAAATGGAAAGTATGACCCTTGACCCAGTGACATTTGACCCCTCCCGGGAGGGGAGGGGTCAAATCTCCCCTCTACAATGCGCTAATCGAATTCTTCCTTAGACCGTAATTATACTGTCTTGCTTAGAAATTCTCTATTTAATGACGAAACTTCCCCCTTTCAGTATTCATTGCTGGTTGTAAACCTTGAGCCTCTTTTGTTTAATATACCAAAAGGATAATGGATGTTGACTTGAGTTTTTTATTCGTGTTTTTTGTGATCGTGGTAACAAATTGAGGTGTTTTATCAAGTTGAAGGTTTGTACAGGGTGGTTAAGAATATACGCCCAAAAGAAAATATTACGATCCTTTTTAAAAGGGCTTACCGAAAACTCCTCAACCAGCGATTATTGTATGGGAGCTAGACTGGATGTGTGATGTCATGTAAAAGGAAAAATTAAGAAATGAATATATTATGAGGAAGTCTGAAAGTATTGCCGGTGACTAAAAAGTTGTGTAGTAATTCGTTGTCGTGGTGTGGGCACGTGATACGGAGGAATGAGGAAAATTTCACGAGGAAAGTTTTGAATATGAATGTGTATAAGAGTAAAGGTACTCCCTTACTTCTCCTAAAATTGTTTGTCCGAAAATCATTATCCATAACACGTTTGCCATAAACTTCATTAACCATAATGTTCAAATTGCCGAAATTTTGTTTAACATAATTATCTTTAGTTCTAAAAGTATTCTGTCATAATATCGATTACTATAATAATTGAATCTCCTAATTTTACATGACCTAAATTAATATGTCCTAACTATTGCTTTACCTAATGTGTATTATTCCGAATGTTCGTTTATAATAAATTTTATAGTCCTAAAAAAATTTGAAGTGTCTAGTCGTCCGATTAGCGGATGAATAAAATTAATTAGTCGTCCGATTAGCCGGATGAATAACCAAAATTATAGGCTGTTGCTAGTCGTCCGCTAAGTGGATGAATCACCGTCTCGCGACAGTATCCTTTATGGGCGGCATGGGCAACGGGCCGTAGGCCGACGAAGGAGGCCGGCGGAGGCCCGGCACTTCGGGGACAGAAGACAATAGTGTTATGTAATATGCGAGCGAAGCGAGCGCGCGTCATGGAGTACAACATGCGTTGCATGTATGAGTGACGTGACCAAAAGCTTTGTTATACTGTGTTCTAATAATATTATTATGATAAATAAACATTATGTTATTTTAATTTAGGACTTAAAACTTTTATGGAAAACGATTTTATGTCTTACGTATATTATTGATTGTAATATTTATGACAAATGGATTTAGGACATATTATATTTAGGGATTTCAATTTTATAGCATGTGATATTATGTGATATTTAGTTCGGGTAAGTTATCATTCGGACAAATGATGATTAGGACAAAAAAAGTTATGGCATTTTAAATTATGGATAAAAAAGTTAGGTGACACAATAGAGAACCAAGAGTAAAGGACGGCCAAAGAACCGATGGATGAAGACGGGAGTGTCTCGTGACATGACGGGTTAGAGTATTATGGAAGAAGAATACATTCTGCGCCGACCCCATATGAAAAGCAGGAGCTAGAGAGTGATTCCAGTCGAGGCTGCGGATCGCGTCGGGGCTGCAGATTGTTCGAAAGGGATAACGCGGCTTCGACACAAAGGTCTAAGAAGGAACATGGGTGGCTTTTAGTCAGTAGAAGTCTGACACTCCCTACCATGCCCAGAGTGGGATAAGTCATTTGAGGATTTCACACCATCCAAAAAAAAAAGACCCGGAGAATGATGGTGATGAGCTTACTGTTTCTGCAAAATTTTTGGAAGCCTTTGAAAAGAACTTAGTTTTTTTTGGGCTTCTATTCTTAGGTCACCCTGTATTTAACCAGTATTTAAATTCCACATTAATATTCGAGGAGACTAATAGCGGCTCGGGTGTGACTAATATTAAATTAGGAGGAATTTTTACGAAGGGGCTAAATGTCTTCGTTACGTTGTTTAATTTCATTAAAAGTAATTGCTTTGGGGAGGTAGCTAGCCCACCTGATGAAGTGTAGGTATGACCTTTGAAGCTGCGTAAGATATATAAAAATACAAAATTGACATCATAACATCAAGCCTGTATTTCAACCAAAAGAGTTAGGCAGATGTGCACCTAATAGTGCAATCTAATTTTGACAGATGATTAAGTACATGTTGTAGAGGGCAAACCTATTGCCAAGAAACCGGCTCTAATTTGGACTCCGTTGTTGTTACTGAGAATTTTTTGGTTGAATAACACAATAGCACTTTGCCCGATCTGTGAGTCGGACCTAGGATTTAACAATAAATTAGGCTTTATTATTGCTAACTTGGTGTTAGCAATAATAAAGTCGGAAGGGCATTATAGCGACGATCTGACAATTTTGTAGGATTTTTTCTTAGCTTAATTAACGAACACTTGTCATGATAATTATGACGACTACGTTTTCGCGTCAGTTTTTGATAAATATTTCGCATTATTTGATATTATACTAGTACATTTCAAAAGATATTTTGTACTGTTCTAATTCGTCATTGGAGCTACGTATTATTTCTATATGATATACCTGTTTTTTAATTTTTGCCAAATCCAAAATAAATTGTTTACTTATTTTGTGTCTTTTGTTAGTAATATTAACTAATGTCACAGTCGTCTAGTTGTCAAAGATTCAATTTAAATATCAACAACGTTTGCTATAGATCAGATTCAATTAATTTTACGATAGATATTGAATTTTCGGTAACTTTATGTTGTTATAATTTTGATTGTACTATTTTGTTAACAATATAATATTATTATTTTTATTTGTATTTTCAGCGAAGAAATGTTTATTATTTTAATGTCACATTGTAGTTTGAGACGTGTTTCAAAGCGTTTCAAAGCCGCAGATGTTGTTGTCAAAGGACGCGTGGTTTGCCGAATCCTTTACGATTTATAATAGGTATGTTTATTAACTATGAACTCGACAGGAGAAACCCCAAAATGAGCAACATTTACGTTTTATTTTCGTATTTTTTACAATAACAAGAGATAAACTAAACAAATTATTCACGGCACATCTTTTCACTAAACTATTAATGAAAAACGGTATAATAACTGGTTATCAAATTCTATTTGAATTATCCATGTCCATGTTGGACACGATTATTGTAGTATTTAAACGATAACTGTAAATACCACATTTTCGCTTTAAATTACACAATAATAATAAGAAAAAAAAGGAATATAAAAAATAAATAAAAAATAATAGAAATATATAAGTAGGTATGTTTATCAGTTGTCTAGTACCCATAACACAAGCTCTGCTTAGCTTGGGACTAGATGGCGTTGTGTGATAGTTGTGGAATATTATTTATTTTTATTTATTTTAATAATTGTTTAAAACTAAGCAAGCCCATAGTTTAATGTATAAATGGCTCCTAAAAATAAACGTTTGGCACGAAAATTGCCTAATTCTAACATAATAAAGGCATTAAAACTAAACTTCTAAACGGAACATCTATATTTCGTTCTAACTATAATAGCTAACATTATACGCAAACAATTTGCCGGTTAGAAAACAGATTAAACCGTCATTAATCGTTAAAGTCACTAACGACGATAACTTTCTACACTAGGTTACCTAGGCAACCATTAACATCGTGTAAAAGTTACCTTTTGTTACCACAAAGTGTATGGCAAAAGGTTAACTTTATAAAATGTTACGTTTTCGCGTTCTAAACTTTACACGCTAAGTGCATGTTTACGTACAGGTGGGGTGTTGCGCTGCGCGTTGTGCGTTTTTAATTCAAACACATGGCGATGTATGAAAACGTTGACGATTTCAAACATTGATTTTACGAGAAGCTATTTTTCGCTCGTTAGTTTAAAATGCAGCGTGCATTGTGGTGGACCCGCCTCTCAGTAAATGAATAAAAAAGTATGAGACGAGCATTTTGCACGCGCCGCGTGTTCGTAAACAAGCCCTTAGACCGAAACTCAAAACATTTCATTCAAGTATACCAATGACAGGAACTTTTGAACTGTCAAAAAATAAATGAAGCTACAGTTCAACCACTTGGCATGATAACTGTTAATGAACTACAGTTTCTCATTTCAAAGCTCTAAAGAGGCGAAAAAACTGTGCACTTTTAAAATCAAGGCAAAGTCCTGGGTACATTAGTGTAGCTTAAACAGAGTGATTGGAAATTCGATGTGTTCTTTAAAATTGGTGATTATATACCTTAGTTGCAATTCCTTGACCTTATTTTGCTTTTTGCATTTTTGCAATCATTGTATCATACATAAAAAATTACCATGTCGAAAAAAAAACTACTCAATACCGTACAATAGTCGAGACCCAGGAAAATTGCGCGAAATAGCGTAAATACGATATATTTTTGCATAAAGTATTAATAGAAACATTTTCTCTTTTTCCAGGTAAGCCATCATTCCTGAATAACTGAAGACTGTCCTAGGTATCCTAGACTTAAGATTAGAACAAAAAACTTTAAGTCATTCCAGAAGCCCAAAATCGTAGTAATAAATTCTTCCATCGCAACGGAACAGTGATCAAGAGTTTGAAGTTAGCTGGATAAAAAAAGGCCCCTGCACTGAAATAATTATTACAATCATTTATCAATTTATATAATAATAATAATAATATTCCACAACTATCACACAACGCCATCTAGTCCCAAGCTAAGCAGAGCTTGTGTTATGGGTACTAGACAACTGATAAACATACTTATATATTTCTAAATACATACATATTATAGATAAATTACACCCAGACACAGAACAAATGATCGTGCTCATCACACAAACATTTGTCCTGGGTGGGAATCGAACCCACGACCTCCGGCATAGCAGTTAGGGTCACTAACCACTAGACCAACAGGCCAGTCAATATATTTTGATATATCATCATTCTCCTGCTCTTATCCCTATTTATTTGTCGTCTGTGCCTGCATGTCTTCTTAGTATTGTATTAAAATTATATTTTCAGACATTATGTACAAATACCACGATTTGTCCCTGTACCCAAAGGTTGACTGTTAGAAATGGCCTATGGCATTAAGTCCGCATTTGTACTTAGTACTTGAAGTGTTGAATAAATAAAAAAAAACGTGTGGCACTCGGAGACTGCCGCGGTAAAGCTTTGCATAGCATTTTTTATCAACTTATTACTTTTTTTTTTTTTTTATTTAGCCGTTATTGTCCCACTCCTGAGCAAAGGCCTCCCCCCATTCTTTCCACTTCTTCCGATGGTGTGCTTCTTCTCGCCAGTTGGTCAGAAAGACATCCAAGGCGTCCCGCCATCTTCTCCTCGGTCTACCGCGACCCCGTCTAGCTGTGTCAGGGCTCCAGTCCTGCGATATTCGGGCCCACAGCTGCGGCGGCATCCGGCTGACATGGCCTGCCCAGTCCCATTTCAGTCTCGCAGCTTTATAAGCTACGTCGGCAATTTGAGTTCTGGAGCGCAGTGTGGTGTTTTTTATGCGGTCAGTTAATTTTACATTCAGAATGCTGCGCTTATTACTTATTAACAAATAATTAATTATTTAATTTGACAATCTCAGTTGACAACCTTGTCCGTCGGGGCTGTGGATATCGAAAGGTTACCGCGGCTCCGACACAAGGGCGAAGAAGAAGGAACATGGGTTTGGTTTTTAGTCAGTAGAAGTCTGACACTCCCCTTCGCTCTGCCCAAGAGCGGGGGGGGAGAGGTTATTCGATGATTTTCCACCCACCAAAAAAAAAAAGTTGACAACCTTGTTATTCGCTCTCCACGCTCAAGGCCCGCGATAGAAGCTATGCAATAGCTTAAAAATGTATTATTTTCGGATTTCAACTTCTGTTATTATTTCTTTGCGGTAACAGAGTTCAGCACTGATATACTATTCTGTTTCCAGGCGTCACGTGCGCAAAACGTGTTCCAAAAAGTATAAAATTTTAGAGTGCAGTCAGTTTAAATACAACGTGAGAGTTTAGAGGGACACCGTATTGTTCTGACAGAGCGTTAATATAATTTAGTTCTTTGTTTTGAAGGGTTTTTGACCTTATAACAATGGGTATATGATATGATTTCTGTTATGAGAATTCTCAACGGTGTAAATAAAAATCGACCATACAACTTTTCAGTGTTCATTTAATACCTTTTTTTTTTTTTTTTGGTGTTCGGAAATCATCAAATGACTCCTCCCGCTCTGAGCAGAGTGAAAGGGAGTGTCAGACTTCTGCTGACTAAAAACCAGCGATGTTCCTTTTTAGCATTTGTGCTGAGGCCGCAATATCTCTTTCGAACAACCCGCAGCTACGATGGGTTCATTTAACCCATAGTGGACAATTTTTCAAAGAATCTTTTTCAGCTACATATCCTAGTTACAAAAGAAAATCTTCTGTAAATTGATCCAGTGATTCGGAATGATTGCTGTGGATTGTCTGCCAGATAGAGCTGGCATTTTTATCAGTTGGTTTTCTTGGATGACGTCATATTCCCTGTTTCAAGGTCAATCAATATCAAACCAATGTTCCATATACACTTTACATTATTATTAACTAGCTGATGCACGCGGCTTCGCCCGCGTGGATGTCGGTCAAATTCTATACTAAAACCTTCCTCTTGAATCACTCTATCTATTTAAAAAAACCACATCAAAATCCGTTGCGCAGTTTTAAAGATGTAAGCATACAAAGGGACATAGGCACAGAGAAAGCGACTTTGTTTTATACTATGTAGTGATAATATACCAGATTAATTAATACATATTAATTGCTGTTGATTGTTGGACGATCTTCGGAGTGACTCGAGTCAAGTGACGTGCCATTGAAAATGCATAATATGTCCAATAGTGAACTGCTGTAGGCAGATGATAAAGTGTTTCATTGTTGTTGAAACAATTTTCTTGTAGCATGATTGTAGTAAAGCTACGCCGTAGCTTAGTGCTACGCCGTAGCTTAGTGCTACGCCGTAGCACTATCTCGTAGACTCTCATTTTGTGCAGCTGTTGTTGTGGGTCAATTTTTTTTTTAAATCAGAAATGTTTAATGAAAACCGCACAAAAATTATATTCCAGAGTTCATTCGACAGCTTATTCCTCAGATTCATTGACACCGAGTAATACAATCATCAATTTTTCCAATAAGGGCGTCTCAGTGGTAGCATGAAAGTCTGAACTAGTTTTCTGAGATCTACTTTCCGAGCCACAGACAGAGGAAACTCGGTTTGTAATCGGTGGTCACCCATCCATATGATAGACCAACCTAGACAAGCACTACTTAATCTAAAGATCGGTCCGTGTGGCTGTGATTATATTTTGTATTGTCACGAGCTCCTTCAAAAGTAAAAATATTCAAATTGCATTAATGAAAGATTGCTTACAGTTGTAAGTACATGTAGTTTCGTTATTGCCCCAAATTACTGCATTCAGCAGGCTATTAAATTTTCTGTAGGTTCTATGAAATTTCACATAATCATTAATTTAGAATAGCCTATAAGTGCATACAGGGGGTTATAAATATCCGTTATCAGAAAGGCCAAGAAAGCGGACGCCCTGTATAAAACTGCAGCCAGGTATTTTGAAGGAAATGTAAATTAAAAAGGTAAATTATAATAAAGTTTACATTATTATACTTTTAAAGCACGATACGTGACCTTTTCGCAGAACGGGTAGGAAGAAGATTTCTTTCAACATTTTACCTTTCTTGTCAGGGTTGCAGATTTTGTTCGAAAAAGTCACCATAGCCCTGGAACCCAAAAGGCATTAATAGGACTACGTGTGGGTTTTAGTCAGTAAGAGTCTGACACTGTCTTCTGTTTCACCCATAGCGGGCAAAATTCATTTGAAGATTTCGCTTACTTATAAAAACCCATGCATTTGTTATGTTTTTAAAATACGAGGGTATTTGAGCTTTAATGCTCTTTATTTAGTGTTTTATGAAATTCAATGCCTCCTCCAGGTTTGTATTACGCAAGCAGTCTGCCCCTGTTTGACATAGGTCAAAGATTGACATGACACAAAATAGTATAAATTAATTAATAACAGTGGCACAGTGAGCTATCTGTTACACCTATGTTAAATAGATGCTCGCCTGACTGTATGCTTATTAGATTGTTCAACCTTGTTTGTGGTAAGTAACCGACCCTTTAATAGCTATATCAATAATAATACGTATCTTTATACCAAAAGGTAACCAAAGGTATAACCACAAAGGTCAGTCCATTAATTCTTTATTGTGTGAAAACACCGGACGTCCGGTTACAAAACACAAAGGACCGAGTAATTAATGTGTTATAAATGTAGCTTGTGGTTAGTATACTAATGACATAAACATAATATTACGCCTGTATCCGGAAGGGTGTGGTAGAGGTGTTGGTACTGTGGACTGGTGGTCGCAAGCGAATAAGTAAATCACTTTCCATCAAAGCCAAACCCCAATAACACTTTGCCCGACATGGAAATTAGACCCAGGACCTCGTGCTACGCAGTGGCACTTGCGACCACTGGACCTACGTGTAGGTATTTACTTAAAATCTGGACGTCACGATTAATCTTAATTAAATATGAGTTATTGATGCCATAACTCATTAATCATTGATGGTAATTGATTTACACCAGCATACGAGCGCACTGTGAGAATTATTCCGATGTATTTTCTGTCAAATGTGGAAAATTATTCATTTGAGAGAGACAGCATCGTTGGTCAAGTGGACCGCTGAGCATGAGTTCCTAAGTTCAATTCCCGGGACGGGCAAGGTGTTATTGAGGTTTTCCATAAGAAATTTCATTACCAAGAAGCAGTTATCTGCTCGGTTGATGGCAATAGGCTCGTCGCCTACTACATGGGACTTTTACGTAAATGACAAAATATGAGTGTTCATGTTAAAATTACACATCTGCCTAACCCTTCTGAGATTAGACTGGCCTGTTGGTCTAGTGGTTAGTGACCCTAACTGCTATGCCGGAGGTCGTGGGTTCGATTCCCACCCAGGATAAATGTTTGTGTGATGAGCACGATCATTTGTTCTGTGTCTGGGTGTAATTTATCTATAATATGTATGTATTTAGAAATATATAAGTATGTTTATCAGTTGTCTAGTACCCATAACACAAGCTCTGCTTAGCTTGGGACTAGATGGCGTTGTGTGATAGTTGTGGAATATTATTATTATTATTATTACAAGGTGAGCTATTATGTTATGTTTTTTTGAGAGAGTTTTTCAGCCCGCTGACAGACAGAAAACGGAGGTTTAGTAATATAGGCCCGCTGGTTGCCCTTTGGATACGGAACCACAATATGGTAAAAGACAGACAGATTGACAGCCAGACAGATTGACAGCCAGACAGATTGACAGCCAGACAGATTGACAGCCAGACATTTAGTATGGTATTGTATAAGTAATGATTGTTACCACCTAGCTTATTCTACTAATTCAAAGAAAAAAAATTCTCGAAACGGTAACAAGTCACTAATTCTAACCAAACAAACGTTGCATTAAATCAGAACAACACTTGCAATTCTATTTCCTGTCCAATGCTTTACTTAAACCAACTGTATTTTTACGTACATAAGTTTCACTATCCCTTTTGCAAATTGCTCTCTTTTGCTGGAAATTGGTTGTAGTACGGTCTGTGAGGGGCATTGTGAGGTCGTTGAGAGACAGAAGAATACTTATGTTGCAAGTCTGGAGGGATATTCAGACTATTGATCGAAGAGTTGTTCTTTTAGCTCTTAGGTACCGCCTTTGGTTTAATACAAAAACATTAACATTGCTGGTTTTTTTCTAGTAAATAAACCTTGCTAGATCGATTTATCGCCCCCGAACAGGACGTTTCAAACAAAATTCTATGAAAATAAACTATCTTAAGTGTTAATCCAGGTTATAAACTAGCTGTGTACCAAATTTTATCCAAATCCGTTCAGTAGTTATTGCGTTAAAGAGTTACAAACATCCATCCACCTATTCATACATACATACTTACAAACTTTCGTGTTTATAATATTAGTAGGATATATTGTATACAATAATTGCTCGTTTAAAGGTAGATAACAATGATTTTTAATTTGCATTTGTAACTCTTGCTTATCTAAATGGTAATTGTTAGCTTTGTTTTATATATAACAATATTTGCATACTGAAGCGGAATATGTAGAACCTATTTATCTTTAACACCTCAATTTACCATATTTCACGCAAATAAAGATTATTCTATATTCTACGTCTCTGCTTTGCACGTGTGGACATTCGACTTATACATAAATGGCAAAATGTCGGTACATTATTTTCTACTATTGGGTAAACCTCTCCAAACCGTTTTTGAATAACAATAATGATTTTAATGTTATGTTTCAAAATATTCGTATTCTTATAACAAAGGCCCAAAACCTTCCAAACCGTGGATACCACTAGTGCTACAAAACGTAACACCTGTTTTTCACCTTGCCTCCATAATCTGTACCAAATTATACACCAACCACCGTATTATGCTAATCAGGTTTGTCCGCGCTGAGAGGTAATCAAAATGCTCTTGTATTCTTCCCCTCGTCATAATAATATGGATTATGTTGAGAAACATTGTATTGTTTGCTTTGGATGACGCCTGGTTTCACTCGAGTTCCAGATTTACATATTTATTTTTATCAGCCGTCTTATTCATCATCATCTTTCAAAGTAACACATATTTTTCATACATTCTCCTCTACGTTCGAAGTTGTGGACGATTATGTCTACCTGGGACAAACGGTCCAGTTGGGTAGATCTAACTTCGAGAAAGAGGTCAATCGTCGAATCCGACTCGGCTGGGCAGCGTTCGGAAAGTTGCGCGGTATCTTCTCGTCCAACTTACCCCAGTGTCTCAAGACGAAAGTCTATGACCAGTGTGTGTTGCCAGTGATTACATACGGGACCGAAACGTGGTCGCTCACAATGGGCCTCATCAGAAAGCTCAAAGTCACCCAAAGGGCAATGGAGAGGGCTATGCTCGGAGTTTCCTTGCGTGATCGAATCAGAAATGAGGATATCCGCATGAGAACCAAGGTTACCGACGTAGCCCGAAGAATCGCCTGACTTAAGTGGCAATGGGCAGGGCACATTGCTCGCAGAACGGATGGCCAATGAGGCCGAAAAGTTCTGGAATGGTGACCGCGAACCGGAAGACGTTGCGTTGGAAGGCCTTAAGTTCCAAGTATTAGGGGGCGAGCCTATTGCCATCAACCGGGAACAGATCAAGACTCTGTGACTGCTACAGAGAAATTCAATGGAAATACCCTAATAACAGTTTGCCCTACCTGAGAATCCCAGGGCCATGCACAGCAGATCCATTAGATGAACGAGGCAGGCACTCAAATTTTTGACTGGCCTGTTGGTCTAGTGGTTAGTGACCCTAACTGCTATGCCGGAGGTCGTGGGTTCGATTCCCACCCAGGACAAATGTTTGTGTGATGAGCACGATCATTTGTTCTGTGTCTGGGTGTAATTTATCTATAATATGTATGTATTTAGAAATATATAAGTATGTTTATCAGTTGTCTAGTACCCATAACACAAGCTCTGCTTAGCTTGGGACTAGATGGCGTTGTGTGATAGTTGTGGAATATTATTTATTTATTATTATTTATTTATTTAATTCAATATTTCAAAAATAATAATAAATGTTGATAGAAGTTGATAATATAATACACACAAAAAGTGCGAAGGAAATAATAAAATTGTATTGCTAGTCCCCGAGATGTATTTGCAAAATTAATATCAGCCTGCACTAGTCTTTACGCCCGACCTTGTTCGCTTTTTGTTTAATTAAATCATTTTATTATCTGTTCTGCTGAAGTAACGAGTGCACTCTAGATAATTGCAGTTGTTTAAACAATAGTATTAAAGCTTTAATATTTTTATTCTGTGAAAGGTTTTATTGGTGGAACATAAAGTTTTTGAGTGATCAGATTTATGTTTTCTGCTTAGTAATAATAATAGTTAGATTTTTTTTACAATTAGACTTAGACAATAATTTCGCTGCAGTACAGAATAATTTACCTTTACAAACAAGTAACTAAAATCACACCTTGGTTTACACCCGTGAGATTCTTAAAATACCAGGAAATTAACCTGAGAAAACGAAAGTTTAAAACCACAATAATGATAATAATCATTTTATTTCTTAATTTTTTTCTTAGTGTCTATATGCAAACTTCTGACAACCAGTCTTACCAACGGGCATCATTTAACTAAGTACCAACTGGGTTCTGGAGGTCAGATAGGTAGCCGAGTGACGGAGTGACTGAGTGCCAATCCCAATATAATCAGATGATAATCCTGAGATAAGCCCGTAATGGAAAGACCCAAATACCAAAAATACATATCAAAATTCCTTTTACCCAAATAAGAAAATCTTCGTGGTATCCGACATTTACGAATAATCGTAATCTAATCTTCAGACGGGATGAACAAAATGTGATTGGTTTGGCACTAGTAATATGTTATACTGCCGTCAACGCGGATTACTTTGACTGATATAGATGTAGAACATTACATAATATTGGTGAAGTTCTTCACAAAGGTCAGGTGCGTAGATAGAAAAAAAAGAAAGAATTTTTTTTTATCTGTCTTGCACAGGACAAAAAAAAAGATTAATATGCTTTAAAAAGTAATCATTAGAAAAATAATACTTACGCAACATAAGACATTAAACTAAAATTGGTTCTATACGTCGAGTAGAGGACCGGTACAATCAGGTACGACTCATTTCAGCATGGTGCTATAACATTTTAACATGCCTCTCACTAGGTGGACTGATGACCTGGTGTAGATTGCAGGGATCCGCTGGATGCAAGACGCATGGGATCGGTCAATGTGCCGACACTTTGGGGAGACCTATGTCCTGCAGTGGACGTCTTACGGCTAAAATGATGACGCTGTTTATTAAATCCTATTCGGCGATTTCATGAAAAAATCAGGAGCTTCCCCCGAAGTACAAAAATAAATAAACTCTTAACATAACAGACTAAAGTTTCCTTCACATTGATAACTTAATCAACACCATAACTAAATTCCTAAACTAGTTAGTTCTTATGAGTACCGCACCACATTTAAGCAGATATTTGTATCCTCATTTCAAGGAAACTCATAACGCAAACCCAAAACTTGAATCCCGAAGGTTATCAAAATAACTTCCTAACACTTTGATTACAGTTATGTATGATAACTTTGGCTATTGCATATAGGTACTCACGGACTGCTCATGAGGAAATCTCGTGAGGAAAGCTTTGAGTATAAAATGTTGGTGGCTATAAGAGTAGGGGAAGACTAAGAACTGATGGATGGACTCTGTGAAAGAAGATTTAATGGCTGTAAAGGAGGCGACGATTTATAGATAAGTACGGAATAATCAGAGATGCGAGGACCCAAAATAAATTGGTATATCGTCAGGAGATTTTTTTTTTATTTTTTTTTTATTCGGGCGGTGCCCATAGTGTTAGTAACAATGATCTTAAAAACTAGTGTTAGTAGACATAATACACAATACACAAATTAACATTAAACAGTATGGAGTTTCATCCAATGACGCAGCATTGGAGACTCCCGTCTATCTGTGAATAAACTCAAGATAGTGTTGGTGCTACCACGGAGACGAGCAAGTAGGGAAGCGCTTCTTTTACGTATGATGGCCGCAAAACCATCAATATGCCTTTCCGCAAACATCCCTGACGCACTACATCGCCATGGCAGCCCCAACAATATCCTGAGCGCGTTATTATACTGGACACGCAGATCGCTGTATGTGCGCAAACTATAACTAGTCCACATTATGATGAAGATGACTTACGGACTTCTCATATTTACTTATCCGTATAGGCATACGTAAAAATCAATTGACGATTATGTTCCTACCCTCAAATTACAAATCTATATAAATAAAAAGAGAAGTCCTGACTGACTGACTGACTCATCAACGCCCAGCCCAAACCCTTGAACCTAGAAAGCTGAAATTTTGCACAGAGGTTCCCTTTATAGTGTAGACAAGGAATAAGGAAAGATTTTTCGAAATTCAACCCCTAAAGGAGTTAAATAGGGAATGAAAGTTTCGTCATTTCCACGCGGGCGAAGCCGCTGGCAAAAACTAGTCTGAAATATATGACATTAATGTGATGTAATAAATCCCGGTTCAAATTTTCGTGTCACGTAAAAGGGTGCCAGTTTTCATGGAACGTTACTCCCGAAAGAGATATGAATGCGGTTGTTCCCATAAAGGATAATATGATTTTGAGGAAATGTGGTCATGTCAAAGATTTTGCCATCCCTAAGGAGCTATGAAATGGGGAGATCTGATGATAGACTAACGGGATGAAAAAGTTTTGGTAAAAATATGTTAGAGCTAGTTAAGAGCAGTGGTGGCCCAGTGGTGGTGGCCCCGACTTACGAACAGTAAGTCGAGGGTTCGAACCCCGTCAGGCACATTACTTTGTGTAATTTATTTCATCACCACTGTTCTCAAAACGGTGAAGGAAAACATCGTGAGGAAACCGGCATGTCTTTGAACCAAAAAAATTCGAAGATATGTGACATCTACCAATCCGCACTGGGCCCGCGTGGTAGATTATAGCCCATCCCTCTCCTAGAGAGGAGGCCTGAGTCCCTGCAGTGGGAACATTATAGGCTGATGATGATGATGATGATGATGAAAAATAGGTTTATAAAAAACCTATGCGATTCAATCCTCTTCAATCTTCCTGCCCGTGTCACATGTTACTTAGGGTCGGTGGTCATTCTCCTGTCTCAACCATTACGCTATCATTAACTTCTTTTTATTTCTTATCATTCCTCAAGCAATCCAACCATCGTTTCCGCACGTTGTATACATTGTCTTTTTATACAAAATCTGCACAAAAGTCCTCGAAATCTAAAAATATCCGAAACTAAACCGCTACTACTTTATTAAATGGATCAATCAAAAAGTGGAAAATCATCAAATGACCCCCCCCCCGCTCTTGGGCAGAGCGAAGGGGAGTGTCAGACTTCTACTGACTAAAAACCGAACCCATGTTCCTTCTTTGCCCTTGTGCCGAGGCCACGTCATCTAGTACTAAAATCCGCGGCCCCGACGGGATTTTATGAATCCTTAAGCACGGTTTGCTCCAGGAGTTCTTTAAATCTGGTCTTCGTTGGTCTAGCCGTCACAAGCGCTGCTCATGATCATGAGATCTTGGGTTCAATTCCTGGGTCAGGTAAATTGTTATTGGGTTTTTCCATCTGTAATTTCTCGGTTGATTGCAATAGGATCGCAAATGCAACAACCCCATGTAACAAAATGGGATTTAAAAATAACTGGCGAATAGGGTATTTCACCAAAAAAATCTAATAGGGTAGTCGACAAAAAAAAACTAATTAGTCCGTCAGATAGATTTCCAAAAAATATTGAACACGTATTTTTTCTTTTTTCACGTAAACAAAAAATGAAGACGATACAGTGCTTCGAAAAGTCGTGAAACGTCACAGCTTGGTCCAATTTTACCTAACTATGACGTCAAACGCCCCCTCTCCATGGTCTTTGACAAGCTTTATTTTCGTCAATTTTTATTAATTTGATAAAACAAAAAACACGTATCCAATATTTTTCAATAATCTGACTGACGGACTAAACAGAATCATATTTTTTTTAGTCGGTCGACTACCCTATTAGTCCGTCTGTTAGATTATCGAAAAATATTACATACGTGTTTTTTGCTTTATCAAATTAATAAAATTGACGAAAATAGTGGGGGTTTTTGACGTCACTTTGTGGGTAAAAACGTACTAACCTCGTGACGTCACACGACTTGATAGGACTTTTCGAAGCACTGTATCTTCTTCATCTGTTCTTTACGTGAAATAAGAAAAAATATGTGTCCATTATTTTTTGAAAATCTATCTGATGGACTAATTAGATTTTTTTAGTACACCCACAATTCGCCATTAAGTACACCTCTGCCTAATCCTGCGGGGATTACAGGCGTGATGTTCTGTGTTCTTTTTAACATACTTACACGGACACAAGGCTTACTAGTCATTGTCCATAAACATGGTAATTTGTCTGTGTTACGCACTTTCGCTTACACAACGCTTTAATAATTCATGAAATCTCTGTCGAAAGCACGAACAGCTGCTTCACTCTATTGGATTATGATGTATCTTGTTAGGAGCAACATTTTGTAAACATAGTACGTTATGTGTATGTGTGTAAGGTCGTTTATTAGTTGATCTACATGTTAAGGCACGCGGGACATACAAAATGAGAGGCTATATTTGAAGACTCGTAGTGGGTTCAACGGTTTCGACAAAAGTTTCTAGGAAATGAAAACTGGGACAAAGAGGATTGTCCAGTTTTCAGAAATTGTGTTAGTTGCAAAACCATTTCGAGGAATAAGGTCTTTGATTATTTATTTCTCGTTAAAATGAAAAATACTCTACATTCATTACTTAACTTGTAACGGGATATTTACCATGTTTGCGATTTGTTTCGAGTTTCCGATATTCCGGTGCTGTTGCAAACACCATGAAGACGGATAAACTGATGTTTTTGCGGGTAGATGTTTCTGATTCCGTAGCAAGTGTTAAAATTAATGTTAGTTACCATGTCAGTTTAAAAACTTATACTCTACATTCATCCTAACTAATATTATAAATGCGAAAGTAACTCTGTCTGTCTGTCTTTGCTTCACGCCTAAACTACTGAACCGATTTGTGTGTAATTAAATTTGGTACAGACATAGTTTGGAACTTGAGAAAGGACATAGGATAGTTTTTTTTTTTTTCGCGAGATAACCAAAAATCTGCCGGAAGTCACTATTCCACGTGAACGAAGTCGCGGGCAAAAGCTAGTTTATAATATTTTTGACACCTACAGTACGCTACCACAGAATCCAGATGTTTTGAGCTCTATTCGAGGACGACATTTAGTGTCTGATCGCAACAAAGTTAAGGCGTCCCGGAAATGTTCCTGATTCATTGTGCTCCGTGTTAAATTGTGATATCAAGTAATTTGTTAGTTTAATAAAAACAGTGTATTGATTGTGTTTTCATTGCACAAAACCCGTCTTCTGCCCTTTTTTTGTGTGTGGTAAATCATTAAATGACTCATCCCGCTTTGGGCGCAGAGGAAGGGAGTATCAGACTTCTTCTGACTAAAAACCACCCATGCCATTTGTCTTCCGGGGCCGCGGTATCTCCTTCGAACATCCGACAACCCCGGCAGAGAACCCATCTTCTGCCTACATAATGCTCGAGTCTAACGGAATAACTCCTGACAATTCATATAAAAGATATCATGTCCATCTACGATAACCTCGGAAAACTATTCAATAGTGTTGGCGACGCATAACAACCTCATTTGTAACTCTTTAGTTTTTACTATTTTTATGTTTTTTTTTTATCGTCATGTCATCTTGTTCCTTTTGTTTATGTATGTCAGTCTGTGTGTTCCAATAAAATTCTGCTAATATTTCGGTCTATTTTTCTTGGTTGAGCTCAAAAGTAATCCATAGTCCACAAATAGTATCATATACTGGGTGGCGCAAAAGTAATGACCCTATTTGGTTCAGCTATAGTTTTTTGTCTAAAATATAAAACTAGTTTTAGGTTTGTTTTTATGTATATTTGTGCCATTAAATTTCGTACCATTAGGATTTAAAGATGATGTCTTTTAAATGGTGACCTCCAGAGTTGAAGCACATTTGAGCCCTATTTATGACATTTTACATAACTTGCCGTAACACTTCCTGCGATATGTTCCTTATTTCTTGATGAATGTTTTCTTTTAGGGCTGCAAGAGTCTGTGGCTTGTTCACATACACCCGAGATTTCAAAAAACCCCAAAGAAAGAAGTCTGGACTGGTCAGATCGGGTGATCTTGCAGGCCAAGGCAAATCGCCAAAACGAGAGATAACACGGCCTGGAAAAGCGTCCCTCACTAAGCCCATAGTGTCGCGCGCTGTGTGTGCCGTGGCGCCGTCTTGTTGAAACCAGATGTGCTCCAGCCTCAATTCGTCCAAACTGGGTATCAAAAACTCACGTAGCATGGTTCTGTAGCGTTCTCCAGTGACAGTTACCGCATTGCCACGATTCGACTGAATGACACGATATTTTCGGCTGAACGGCCTGTTCTTGGTCTCCCAGACTTAGGTCTATCCAATGTTGAGCCAGTTGCTTCGAGGCGTGTGGCAAAGCGTCGAATTGTGCGACTAATCGGTGCCGGACGGTGGGGAAATCGTCGACGAAATTCACGTTGTGTTTTTATCACTGACTAGCTTTTGCCAGCGGCTTCGCCCGCGTGAAAATGACGATTTTCCATACAAACTTTCATCCCCTATTTAACTCCCTTAGGGGTTGAATTTCGAAAAATCCTTCCTTATTCCTTGTCTACATTATAAAGGGAACCTCTGTGCAAAATTTCAGCCTTCTAGGTCCAAGGGTTTGGGCTGGGCGTTGATGAGTCAGTCAGTCAGTCAGTCAGTCAGGACTTCTCTCTTTATTTATTAGAAGAAGAAGAAGAAGAAGATGAATTATTCCGTAAGAACATTGGCACGATTATTCCACGTTCTTGGGGAGTAAAACGGTCCATGTTTATTTTCAGTGTATTTTACATTTGTTAACTACACAATTTTCAACAACAGAATGACAGGAAATGTCATATAAAAAAAATATAAGTATTTTCTATGGGGTCATTACTTTTGCGCCACCCAGTATGTTGTATGATTGTATATCCTTACGCAAGCTGTATTGCCCTGTAATTGAGTTGCAAAGGTCAGCTCTCGGTCAAACGTACTGAATCCCGTTTAACCTACTTTACGAGGACTTCTGTCGGTACTATAATGGAAGTAATAGAAATGAAAATACGCTGTGAAGGGATTACACCCCCGTCGGGGCTGCGGGTTGTTCAAAAGAGATACCGCGGCCTCTGCCCAAGGGCTAAGAATAAACATGGGTGGGTTTTAGTTAGTAGAAGTCTGACACTCCCTTCCGCTCTCCCCAAAAGCGGGAGGGGTTATTTGGTGATTTTCCACCCACCAAGAATAAAAAAAGGGATTATACGCCGTGTATATTCATTAAGGGTCGATTTTTAGATGATGTTTCCACTGTAACGCAAACTTTTACCTTGAATCTCTTTCTTTTATCTTGAATCTCTTTTTTTACCTTGAATCTCTTTCTTTTACCTTGAATCTCTTTCTTTTACCTCGAATCTCTTTCTTTTACCTTGAATCTCTTTCTTGATCGTGTTGTTAGTGCCTAACCTGGGGGTCTACAATGACCACTTTAGTAGATCATAATATGAACCTACCACAATAGTAACTGCGTCTGTGACCATTTTACGAATTTTAAAGCAATTCATATTATTTTATTTATTTATTTTATTAAAACTTTATGCACAACAAAATCGTACAAAGGCGGACTTAATGCCTTGGGCATTTTCTACCAGTCCTTCTACCTTTCTATTTATGATCCATTTTCCTAAATGGTTACAGACGAAATTACTGTTATGATAGGTCCATTTTACACATTTTTGGTGGGTGGAAAATCATCAAATGACCCCCCCCGCTCTTGGGCAGAGCGAAGGGGAGTATCAGACTTCTACTGACTAAAAACCGAACCCATGTTCCTTCTTTGCCCTTGCGTCGAGGCCACGTCATCTCGTTCTAAAATCCGCGGCTCCGGCGGGAAATTTTAGACCCTCTGGTGTTGATAGTTTTATGCCACCTATGGGCCTCCGACTTGACTTTACATGTCGTCGAGAATATCTCTTAGGCATGCTGGTTTTCTCGCGATATTTTTCTACATTTTAGCAAGTGATAACAAGCATTGCACTGTCAAGAACTTTAGACTTATGATTTGGCAGTTCGACGGTCTATCACTACTTAAAAACACCGTCCCTTTTTCCTTGAATATTACATGAATAAAGAACTGAATGACAGACAAAACTTAAGTGAAATATCTACGCGATAAACATCTTTCTCTCTCTGGTTTACTCCCTTACATGTTTTATAACTTAGTAACAGATAGAATAAAAAAACACTGAACTTTTTGAAATTGACGGATTTTCATGCATTCCTAAACATTTATTGATACTTCTTTACCCCATAAACATAAAATCAGCATAAAGTTAAAGTTCGGAAATCTAAAAATATTCGAAATTGAACCGGATATACGGACTTCTGCCGGATGATTCGTTATATCCGCCCTAGTATTGGAGACGTCGTGATATCCGTCTTTATGAGTGACTTCTACGACAGATTTGTGAATGACATACGGACAGGAAAGATATTAGGTTAGTTATTATTAACTTGTTTCACTTTTGTAGTATTATTTTGTTTAATCCTAAGGTTGACTGGTAGAGAATGCCTTGTGGCATTAAGTCCGCCTATGTATCACTACTATTGTGCATAAAGTTTAAATAAATAAATACATGTTATTTAATTTTTGTTTATTAGGGGGAAAACTGAGAACCTCGTACAATTTTTTTTCCTAACCTCATTTGCACCACGATTCACCACGAACGAGTCAGCACTGGCTTTTGGCACTACCCTCCCGCTCTTCACTTGGGAGAAGCTTCCTAACCGCGACATAAGCAACAAATTGGCGTGCTTCTTCGCACTGATTCAATGTCTGTCCGGCTTTAGGACCCATCCGGGCTTAGGGGACTTCCCCTATTACATTTATAACTTAAACATAACTGTTAACAGATACTCTATGAGAGGGACTGGGCCATAATCCACCACACGGGCCCAGTGCGGGTTTGGTAGATACCACATGTCTTCGACTTCGATTTTTGGTTCTAAGGTATGCCGGTTTCCTCACGATGTTTTCCTTCAATGGAGGTACGTCATCCTTTGCAGCAGTATGTCCATTGACCTTCAATTGTAGGCTGGCGCTGCGCCAAGCGTCGCGATCACAATCATTATTGTTCTTCTAAAGCCTAATAAAATCTTAAGTGTGTTGTCGTTTGTTTCTGTCAACCCCCTATCATCATCATCTTGATGGTT
Source organism: Diarsia mendica (assembly GCA_949316265.1). Lineage (NCBI taxonomy): Eukaryota > Metazoa > Arthropoda > Insecta > Lepidoptera > Noctuidae > Diarsia > Diarsia mendica. The sequence goes on from OX438899.1 coordinate 19,841,970, forward strand.
CTGACTGATGTTATTAGAGGTTATTGACCTTTTTTATTTATTTATTTATGCACACACAAAATACAATAAAGGATAAAAACATAACAAATAGTAGAGCACAAAGGTACTGCTTATTTCAAATGAAATTAATTAATTCTTATTAATTGATTTTAAATTTCGTCTGGAAATGTCAAATGTCATTGACTAAGGTTTGTTATTTTAATTTTAATAAGTGGTTTGATGCTGCAGACTTTTGATGGTACAATTCGAGAGAGCTGGCTAAATGCTGTTAAAGGGAGACCTTCATAATTATCTGTGTGGCCCAATTATGTTGACGTTGACTTCCAGTCCATATATACTATCTTAACACCAGTGTTCAACATGGTGTGACAAGCTATCCGAGCTCCACAAATTAGTGAATGAGAAACATAACATCACGCCTGTAATAATTATACTAGAAGTGTTAGGACCCATATTTCGCTAGTTATAAATCCTACATTTAAAGGGGCGAGCCTATTGTCATCAGCCGGGCACAAAACCAGACTCTGTGGCTGGTACTGAGAAATTCTTGATGGAAAATCCAATGCCCAAGCCGGGAATCGATGTCTGGTTCTCTAACACCCAAATACTCAAACGTCACTCAATTATAAGTAGCCCTCACGAAAACGTCACTCAATTATAAACTCCTGCTATCTCTGTCACTCTGCGTTAAAGTAACAAAGACAGCACGAGATTTAAGTGCAACTTATAATTGGGTGACGTTTGAGTATTTGGGCGTAAGTGTACTTTAATTAATTAAAACAGTTCCTCAGGTTCCGAAAGAACATTCAATTCACTTCGCTTATCTTAGATTTTACAAACAAACACTCAAAAGTCTATCACAAATTAAGGTATTCAAATTCATTTCCCTTTGACCGATCAGTTAGATTTGCTTTTAAAAATGTATTGACGACAGATAGGGTTGAATATTGTAAGGGTTCACGATGAGGTCCTTTGGGGGTCGTTACAAATATAAGGTTAGGCGTAAAAGGGAACTCTTTTAGTGCCTTAAAATGTATTAGGTATTTGTGTTTATGCTGTTAAATGTAGCCTCGAATTCTCCTGCCATTCTTCATGGGATCAATTTTCACAAACCTCATGACAAGACATGATGAGTTTTATGAGTACATTCTTTTCTTTTTCTTGGGGTTAGTGACAAATCTGGTATCAGAGATTCACTGCCAATAATGGGCCTCTGATTTGGTCTTACATGCTGTTGAGAAATATCTCTCAGACATGATGTTTAGGTTCCTTCACGATGTTTTTGTACAGTCATCATCTTCCTCAGGACCTCGGAAAGCACGTTATGCCATTTGTCCCAGCTGTCATCATTTTGTAGATCTTTGACAGTCGTTACAGAAAGTACATAGTTGAGAAAAGACTAGGCAGATGACAGTAAAAGTGAACGTGGACCCGGCAAAAGGATCTAAGTGAAGGAAGTGTCTAAGGTTTTTGCCATAAGACAGACGCAAATCAAATCAAATAATTTATTTGCATAATATGGGTAAATAGATGGTACATAATGCATTACTTAGTACAAAAAAAAAACGATTCTCATATAATATTAACCATTTCTGGTATGCAAAAACTTAGAACTTAAGATAAAAGTTTTTGAAAAAATGAATTGGGCACCTAACAGATACCTACTTATGTACACACTTATAGGTATTTGGAACTACATTCTAACTTAAACTAGTTATATTGCACTGATAGGAACATACAATGACATACTAAGGCGCTACACTAATGTTCTATTCTTATAACTGAGTAATAACTATTCCTGATATAACTAAGGTATTCCTGCATGAGTTCATATTCGTGTGTTTGTACATATATGACCTGATAGAGGCATGCAATTACAGTTATTGACATGATGTTTCTTCTGACAGACACTCTCTGTTATAAATCTTAAATCTCTTTGTCACCATTCTATTGAAGGCATTGATCCCGAGTCTCATTTACACAACATTGAATATTTAAAGCCCAATCAAGATATGAACTTCAGTAAAGGTGCTTACAGATTTGATTTTTGTGTTACTTGAATTGTATGTAAATTAATCTTTACTTAATGGGCGAAGATAGAAGACACAGTGGGTACCTGACGTGGGCCGTCGACGATTTGAACTCATTCTTAACAGATTGGACAGAGTTGCCTGCTCTGTCCAATCAAAATCATGGCTAAAATTGAGTATGTTTTTTTTATGAATCGAAAAGTGCAATTTAAAGATGTACGTGTGAGGGCCCGTTTGTTAAAACTCTGTGAAAATGTGCTTAGGATTTAGTGTACATTCCCCAAAAATTGTGGAAGTTGGAATCAGATTTTGTGAAAGTCATATAAGCGAGTTATTGACTGTAAAGTTGGGCCATCTTTGTCCGACAAAAAATGCAATCTCATACAAAGTAATCTTCTTATACGTTTACTCGATTTTGTTTGATCACACAATTTTATCGCCATTAATCAAGCCATTCTGTAGGCACCTTTAGTCAATTTCACGAGAATTAGCCTAAAATAATATTGAAACAGAGTTTAATTAATCGTTTCAGTCTCACTTTATGCCTTCAATCTAAGTTACTGAGACTAAAATAGTAATTAAACCGCCTATAAAAGCACTAATCCATTGCCACATAGGCTTTGCTACGCTACGCTAGCTAAGCTAGGCCGGAGGCCTTAACACGAGCGCGCTATCTAAGAGGTAACGTAAATACCTACATCGATTTTTGAATCGAAAACACAATTATTATCATAGAATTTTATCAGTACCATCCATACATATGGATAAATTCTTAATATTGTGAAAATATTATTTGTGACACGGTAGTACGATAAGTATTTTAAATTTTCAACGTCAAAAGCGACGCATAAATACGTGACTCGAAAACAAATAGGCCGCGCAGCGCGGAAAACCTCCCCGTGAAAAGTCACTATTATGTATGATACAGAGTAACGTTTGAAAGTGATTTCCTCTTGACTGTGCTGGTTGTATTTTTATATTGTAACAAACATAGTATTTTAAAACGCGTACTTTAAGGATATGTTCCACGAGACACTCGTTTATACGCATACTAGCTTTTGCCAGCGGCTTCGCCCGCGTGAAAATGACGATTTTCCATACAAATTTTCATCCCCTATTTAACTCCCTTAGGGGTTGAATTTCAAAAAATCCTTCCTTATTCCCTCTCTACATTATAAAGGGAACCTCTGTGCAAAATTTCAGCTTTCTAGGTCCAAGCCGGTATGGGCTGGGCATTGATGAGTCAGTCAGTCAGTCAGGACTTCTCTTTTTATTTATATAGATAGATAGATGTGCTCGGAACTCCTACGCAACAGTCGACTGCCTCATTGGTCTTGTGGTCGCCAGTGAGACTGCTGAGCATGAGATCCTGAGTTAGATTCTCGGGTCGGGCAAAACGTTATTGGGTTTTGCCATCAGGAATCTCTCATAAGCAGCCACGAGTCTGAGTTTGTGCCATGTTTATGGCAATAGGTTCGCACCCATTGTTCGCACCCTATTACATAATACTTAAAGGTAACTGGTGATATGTGAGTATGCTATCAGGTACAGTCAGCATCAGAAGTAGCGGAATTTTAATTCTTTTATGTACAGGACTCTAGCTATTATTTTTAATGTTTCAGAAGATTATTCGTTAAAATAGTCCTTATACTCAAATAACATTTAGTAACGAGTAATATCTAACAAGTTTTTATTAAAAAAACAGCTTCGAAACTTTGAGTAATGTTAATATACTTCTGATGCTGACTGTACACCTCTGCCTAACCCTTCAGGAATGAAAGGTGTGATGTTATATAACAGTGGATGGTCGACTTTATTCTATTGGAAAATGGATTAGCCATAAAGCTACGTTGATTTTATAGCGTGTAGTAAGTAAAGTTTACGACGACGGTTTCAAAGTTAAGTTATTAGCGGGAAGCTCTGACATAAATGTAAGACAAAATAATATATGTCTTTTGATGACAGGACATTAAAAGTAAATTACTTTGTCAAATGTTATTTTGATTGCTGGGTCTATTTTGATATAAATAAGTTTTCTGACTTTCACTTCGAATTAAAGGCTTTTATACGTACCTTTGAACTTAATAACCATTTTTTTTTGTAGGATTAGGAAGCTTCACAGACCGTCTGTTTTTATTTATCAAAGCTGTTTAAGTTTTCAAGGCGTTTCATCTCAAAAAATATGCAGACGTAATAATTATTACCGTTAATGATTCTAATGAATCATAAAACACTATAAATTGTGTAGATTTTTCTATTAATTCTAAGAAATTACAAAAAAATAATTGTTAAAATGGGTGCACTTTTGAGGTATACCCAGTTAGTACACCTCCCTCCTGAACCACTCTGCTTAACCCATGGATTACAGGCGTGATGTTAAGTATGTATGTTATTATGTATTTAGAGCTTCCGAAAGAGTGGGTCTTAAAATGAACATGGACAAAACCAAGGTTATGTTGAATGTTCATGTAACACCCACTCCTATCAAGATCGGAGACTCTACGCTCGAAGTTGTGGACGATTATGTCTACCTGGGACAAACGGTCCAGTTGGGTAGATCTAACTTCGAGAAAGAGGTCAATCGTCGAATCCGACTCGGCTGGGCAGCGTTCGGGAAGTTGCGCGGTATCTTCTCGTCCAACTTACCCCAGTGTCTCAAGACGAAAGTCTATGACCAATGTGTGTTGCCAGTGATTACATACGGGACCGAAACGTGGTCGCTCACAATGGCCCTCATCAGAAAGCTCAAAGTCACCCAAAGGGCAATGGAGAGGGCTATGCTCGGAGTTTCCTTGCGTGATCGAATCAGAAATGAGGACATCCGCTTGAGAACCAAGGTTACCGACGTAGCCCGAAGAATCGCCAGACTTAAGTGGCAATGGGCAGGGCACATTGCTCGCAGAACGGATGGCCGATGGGGCCGAAAAGTTCTGGAATGGCGACCGCGAACCGGAAGACGTTGCGCTGGAAGGCCTCCCACTAGGTGGACCGATGACCTGGTCAAGGTTGCAGGAAACCGCTGGATGAGAGACGCACGGGACCGGTCAATGTGGCGACGCCTGGGGGAGGCCTATGTTCAGCAGTGGACGTCTTTTGGCTGAAATGATGATGAATGATGATGTATTTAGAAATTCTCATAGTAACTTTACTTCAAGTCGAGACACTTCAACAACATCTCTATCTATCTATCTACATACATAAAAAGAGAAGTCCTGACTGACTGACTCATCAACGCCCAGCCCCAAACCCTTGGACCTAGAAAGCTGAAACTTTGCACAGAGTTTCCCTATAAAATGTAGACAAGGACTAAGGAAGGATTTTTCGAAATTCAACCCCAAAAGGAGTTAAATAGGGTATGAAAGTATAAATGGAAAATCGACATTTTTGTAGTTAAACCGACATCCACGCGGGCGAAGCTGTGGGCAAAAGCTAGTTCTAGAATACGTGCCCAAGTTCTCGTTATCTCCACATTTACATAGAAGTTTCCAGAAATCCTTGACCTAATACTTTCTCAAGCTTCCATCAAGTCCATAAGCAACTCATATCTTGTACAAACGAGCGATATATCTAGGGAATATCCGTTTCACTCGAAAATATACCCAAAAATGATCCCAAAGAACTCAGTAAGAAATGAGGTTTATATGCCAACCGTCCCGTCCGTATCATTTGAAACCGTTTCTTATTTGCCAGGCGATTACCCCTGCCGGTATTTTGCTTGGAAAATTATGGGTATTATTGATGTACTAGTGGTTCGTCGCTGCTTTGCACGTTTTTATCAATTGATTTTTTATTGAGGCTTATTTATTACTTCCTGTGGCCGTGGTTTTGCTTATAAGACTAAGTATTCAGTTGGCATTATAAGCTAAAGTGGGTTCGTAAAATTGTCTATAACATCGAATTCGACGGCACGGTTGGTGCATGGGTGAGCGATTGGACTGCTGCGCTGCGTGTCGCGAGTTCGATCCTCGCACGGAACAAATATTTGTATGGCCTACAGATAGTTGTTTCAGGTCTGGGTATTTGTGTATGCGAGTTTAAATGTTTGTGAACGCACCCACGATATAGGAGATATTCCTAGTGTTTTGTAAGTATAATTTGAATCATATTATTATACGTTAAGGATTAAACAACAGTAAAACTACATCGAAATCCATTGTATAGATCAGAGGAACCAACGACCAGTGGTCCGTATTAGTCCTGAATCTAAAGAACTCGAAATCAAAGGGAGAGGCCATTACACAGCCCCGTCGGGGCTGCCGGTCCCGTCGGGGCTGCGGGTTGTTCATAAGAGATACCGTGGCCTCGACATAAAGGGCTAAGAAGGAACATGGGTGGTTTTTAGTCAGTAGAAGTCGGACACTCCCTTTCGCTCGACCCAAGAGCAACATGGTTTATTTAATGATTTTCCACCGGCCAAAAGCCACCATCCCACAGTAGTGGGATAACGTATGCTAACAGTAATAGAGTAACTTATCAACATGCAGACAGACACGCAATTAGACTTTGTGTTTTACTATGTATTTATTAATAGAAATGGTAGAAAACCAATAACATTGATAATAAACCTTTGTAATAAGCCATATAGCCATCATTATTTTCTTGAACAACCTACTTTCATATGTCCAATTTTCCGAATGAGAACACAGTTCTTTGCGTCGAATCTTTTAGGCTTTGTCGATACACGAGTATTTCACAAAAGGACCACCTTCCAGATTTCGCTACTTGACAATTTTATCTCCAACTGTTACATTTAAGTGCATTTTTAAACTTAGATCCGGGACAATCGATAAGCCATACACATGAACATACACCTCGGATATAAAGTTTTTTAAACTAACATGTTCACAAACATTATCATTAACATTGAAAACGAGATATTCACCATGTTTACTACAGTTCATACGCAATCATGGTGCTTGCAATTGCAACAGTGCGGAAATATCGGGAACTCAAAACAAATAATAAACATGGTTAATATCCCGATGCTATCTGTTGGGAGCCCCGATATCAGCCTTCAATTTATATGTGTCATTTTTATGGTACCATTTGTAAACAGAGATGCTTAATTTGTATGGAAAATGCTCAACCCGGTTGTAGCGGTGGCAGAATAGCATAGCACGAAGACTCGGTGGTCGGTACCACCAAGGCGTTCGTGCTATACTATTCTGCTTGGAAACCTCTCTGGTGTAATGATCACAAGCGCGCCACCCAGATTTCCACAGTAGCAGCTTGATGTCTTAAACTGTACAAGGTTGATGGCAATAGGCTTATATGGGACTCACATAACGTGCAAAAAGTGGGTGAACCTATTGTTCCGGACCGTCACATCGCGCCAGCCAGTAGGATCGCGACACGCGATCCTACGTCACCGCAGCGCCCCACCTCCCGCTAGGCCCTTGACCATATGTGGGCACACTCGACACTCGCTCGCCGTCTCTTACCGTGCGCATACATCGGCCATTTCTTTTGTAACCCACTCAAAATCCAGTCAAAATTATAATCATCAACACCACCAAACAACCACCAAACACCTATATTAAGCCTTCGCGGAATACCAGGTGTGATGCTATGTTATGTTGACAATACCACTTTTAGCAGCGGTCACTGAAGTATCACCCTGCTCTGTGGGCATCATCATAGGGTTCTGCACGGGAATCCAACTCCAGATAAGTAGCGTACAAGCCAAACTCTCAACAACTTTATAAACATTACTGACCTCGACTTTTGATAACATTACCTTTGTTAATACCCGTAAAGCCTTTAGATGTATATAGGCGTAAACCGTAAACCGTTATTTATAGCAGATGGTATAAACGTCGAATATATGGTGTTAAATATGGTGTTTCTATGGTGTCTTTATTAAACGCCATAAAAATATTAATAGTGGGCGTTATTAAAGGGATAGCCTTGGAATTAAGTGGCTATAGTGCGCGCGGAACTAGTTGGCCGCGCCTTAGGAATGTTTTTGTTTTTTATTTAAGTATTCTTTTCAATAAATTGAACAATTATTGTTCACGATATCTCGAGATTGGTCATCACTGTCTAATTATAGTCTCCTGTGCATTGTGAGCTGTAGGCAACCCGCCCCCTCACCCCTGTCGCCACCTAAGGCGCGGCCAACTAGTTCCGCGCGCGCACTTTAATTAAAGATTTATTGGGAATTTATGAAAAAGTCTCTGCTTTATTGGTCTAGTAGCCAGTAGCACTACTGTTAAGCAAGAGGTCTGGAACCAAGGGTTTATGGTTTTTTTCATCAGGAATAGAAAAAGAATATTATAGCAATAGCAACCCACAGTCTGGATTTGTGTGGGTGCACTCTAGGTACACCACTTTGGGGAATACAATCGTGACATTTCATGGAAAACCTGTTAATTAGAAAGCGCTTTGAACATTAAAACAACGAGAGTACACATACACTCGGTGGTAGCAAAACCAACTGTGATGGGTCAGGTACTAGGTCAAGGTTTGTTTATCTATATTTTCAAAAATCTAAAAAATAACGAATATTCGGTTTCTTTGCTTCCGAGTAAACATGTTTGTCATCAAAGAAGTCTCGATTCTGGAAAAATATATATTTTTATTTACGAATATTTCTATCATGCATATGAAACATAATAATATTGTATGTCGTATATTTATGAGTATTTTAGGGCTGACAGAAATTGACAATTAATGGGTTTCGGTTCGAGATCGAGCTGGGGTAGGCGCCTTGAACTCTTGTATCCTTTCTATATGCCTATAATGGCCGAAGGGTTAAGCAGAGGTGTATCTGTGTCTAATAGTAAAACTGCGGTTCGTATATAAATCAATGTTTTTGGTGTTCTAAGCTTATCATCATTATCATTCTTCTACCTATATCCCACCTAAGCTTTAATCTATTTAAATAAAAATTAATTTCCGTTCGTTAGTCTCGCTAAAACTCGAGAACGGCTGAACCGATTTGGCTAATTTTAGTCTTGAAATGTTCGTGGAAGTCCAGGGAAGGTTTAAACGATGAGAAAGTGATAGGTAGGTAGGCAGGGTAGTAGGTAGGTAGGGTAGTAGGTAGGTAGTGTAGTAGGTAGGTAGGGTAGTAGGTAGGTAGGGTAGTAGGTAGGTAGGGTAGTAGGTAGGTAGGGTAGTAGGTAGGTAGGGTAGTAGGTAGGTAGATAGGGTAGGAAAAAGAGCATTGCAACGCATGCCGGGAACAGCTAGTATAGCATAAAATTTAAGTACCTAAACAAAGATAAACTCATAAAATGTAAGTACAAAAACAACCAGTAACTAGTAGATATTCTTTTTTTTTGAGGTTGGGAAATCATCATGTGACCCCCACTCTGAGCGTAGCGGTAGGGAGTGTCAGACATCTACTGACCAAAAACCACCCATGTTCCACGTTCCTTCTTAGGCGTTTGTGGCCGTGGCCGCGGTATTTCTTTCGAACAATCCGCAGCCCCGACAGGACCAGTAGCTATTTTTCACTCGGTGATATCCAGCGGTGGCCCAGTGGTGGCGGCCCCAACTTACGGTCGTGGGTTCGAACCCAGGCAGGCACATTACTTTGTGTAATTAGTTTCATCACTGCTGCTCTCAAAACAGTGAAGGACCAGAACTTAGTCTTAGAACCAAAAACATCGAAGACAAGTAACATCTAACAATCCGCACTGGGCCCGCGTGGTAGATTATAGCACATTCCCTTTCAAAGAGAGGAGGCCTGCAGTGGGAACATTAATTGATGATGATGATGATACCCAGCTTCTACATATTTCGTTGAAGTCCTAACGAAGAAAACAAACATCGCATTGAACATACAGCAGTAGACCAGTCTAGTTATGACAGTGCATGTAGTGAGCAGACAACCAGAGTACCTGAGTGGTGTGTGTTTACAGAACCATTAGGAAATAAAGTCAGAAGTTCTTCTGTTGAATGTCACCAATGCAATCTGCTCCTTCTTCTTCGTAACGCTGACACGACAATTTTTGTATTTTTGCAATGAAACGCATTTGCACACGTCTAAATCGTGTTTGGGATTGTGCAAGAGCTTTCAGGCTGAGGCTACATTAGGCCGCGACGCGAACTGCGACACATGAGCGATTAAAACAAGTAAATGAATGCTCACGTATATGGCTACACCGTACATCAATTCAATTCAGTTCAAAAAATTTCGCTCTTCCAGTCGCATCGCAAATCGCTGCCTACTGTAGCCTCAGCCTCTGAGTCAATATTTCACAACATTAAAATGGTATTTACAGCTTTTGAACGCTGTTTTGAACGCTGTTTATAGGGGTTCCCTACGTTTCTTCGAAACACTATTCTTCGGAAATAGTTTCACCAAAAACTATACACCGAAGCCTTCATACTGCGACGTTTTGTTTGACCTACGCCTTTTTTGTTCGATGTTACTTTACACCTACAACCTTACATCAAGTTTTGTTTCACCGTTCAAAAAAAAAAAACCGCCAAGCCAAAAAAAAGGCTAAATATTTTCGAAGTAACGTTACATAGAACAAATAAACGTTGGTGAAACAAAAGTTGATGTAAGGTTGTCGGTGTAAAGTAACATCGAAAAAAAGGGCGTAGACCAAACAAAACGTCGCAGTATGGAGGCTTCGGTGAAACAATTTTCGAAGAATAGTGTTTCGAAGAAACATAGGGAACCCGTTTATAGGCACGATTTAATCGAGTTTAGTGTCAGTTCAGAATTTTGAAACGATTTTACTTTAAAGTCCTCAATCACGGTGTTTCTTCACAAATAAATAAAATTTAAGTCTAAATGTAATTTAAAAATAACAGCTTGATTGTAGCTGAATGTATATGAAAATATATCAGGTACTTTTACAAGAACTTTTTTTTATTTTGGGTTGTCTACTTTTCTGTCTGTCTATCTGCTTGTTCCGGCTAAACTGGCTCTACCAATTTAGACGGGAGTTTTACGCGGCATGTATGGAATGATATGGCAAGAAAAGAGTTGTATGACGAGTTGTATGAGTAATAGAGAAGTATAGAAGAAGAAGAATACTGCGCCCAATAACCTAATTCATTTGAGGTAAAATTAATTAAGCTAAGGGCAACATGATATTGAATGGTGATGACGTACAGAAGCGTTTGACCTTCTAACAAATCTTTCAGTGTTGTATTGAAGAGGCGTCGAGCGGACAGAGATCGAGGGCCATTTGCATGATCGGATTAGACAGACCGACCATCGCAGATTCGTAGTATATGCACTATAGGACAACCTGTGGTTATGTAGCGACGGGTTCGAGAGCACTAGCTTTGTTTTGCATCTCTGAAGTAATCACGGTCGGTTGCTTGTTAAGATCGAAGCGGTAGATGTAATACTACATGAAAATAAACATCATGCTTGAATTTCCTAAAGAGTTGAGCAGAGGGAGTATCTTATAGGATTGACAGGGGAGAATTATTTCCTCTGTCAACAGTTAAGTACGCTATTATTTCCTCTTTTTACTTTTATATCATTCCTCACACTATCTATCCATCGTTTCCTTAGTCTTCGTCTCACTCGCCCTCTCCATCTATCAACATATTCATATTTTTTTAGTAGTATGCGATTCATGTCAATCTATATAAATAAAAGAATTTAAGATTCTGTAAAGTGTTCTATAGCGAGGTCCTCTACTTACTCTTCAAGCTAATTTGAACTATACTTGTTAGTTCCTAGCGAACGCAAATGTAGGTGTACCACACGATATTCGTCCGCGTGAAATTATTATAAAAACATTACTTCCTTATTTCAATCGGATTTTGTCAACAATTTCAAGGGTTCTATTTTTTTAATCAGAACTCTAATCCCTTTTTCTAAAAAAAAACAGTTTAAATCAAAATAACTTCCAGCTGTCCCGTTAAAAATAACCCTAACCAACCCTTTGGGTATTACAGGTGTGTTGATAGGTTATGTAAAGATCTATACAGACTTTTTTTAATTGAGATAAGCCCGCCACATTATTCCCAAACCACTGTAACTCCTGTAAGCCAGAATCAACAGTGGCGACCACAAGAAAAGCGCCAAGACAATGAAGCCCGACGAAGTCCCAGTGAAACAATTTTAACTGTCTTGGAGGGATCCAAGACAGTTAAAATTGTTTCACTGCAATTGCAACGAAATTAATCAGAAAGAAATAGCCGATGAGTAGGAAAAACATAATTTCCAGTTCCCTCTATATCAGCAGAAGACAGAACAGAACAAGGACAAGTCCAGTTGCCTAGCACCACGGATATTATTGAAACAGACTTATCTATACCAATCTATATCTACCCAATTCATGCTTACTCGAGTTCTAATACAGCAGGTATAATTCCGTGAAAGCTATAAGAGGCAACGGAGCGAACTAGAGCGTGTTATATCTCACTAACAGGGCAGCGAAGTTATGATTGGTTGCTTGCCTACTAGTACCTCTTTGTAGGTAACTGTATCTCTATTAGCTGTCTGTAGCCCTTTATTGGAGTAATAAAGAAGAGAAAAACAAAATACTATCTAAATCCATACAAACAAATAGAATTGAAGTGTCTGTTTGTAATTTAAAAGTAACAATGTGTGTACTTTAAACTTTTGATGTAACATAGCTGATATAATAATTAAAATTGGGCCTTGTTTCCGAAAAGAGTTTCCGTGCAAAAAAAAAACATGATATTCGTAACAAAATCCGGTTCTAATTAGTACTTCTCTTGTTATAATTATTTCACGCGGTCGTAGGTCGTGGTCAACAACTAGTTACTAATAAGAACGGTTTAAATTAACTTCGAGAGCAATAATTATGAACTGTTTAAGAACCAAGAATAGCTTAGGTATACCTCTGTTAAATTGATTCGTAGACTACACACTCTTGGGAACAGACCTCTGTTTTGTTGTGCCAATCTCCAAGGTCCTGCCCCAGTCTCATCAAGGTTTTTCCCCCGATGACAACTATGATTGTCATCTGCCCATCTCTCGCTACCGAACGGCCCATATTTCTTTTGCCAGATCTTGGACGCCATTCGGTGACAACCTTAGTCTACCTGTCATCCCTGCGCCTTGCTAGGTGTCTTGCCCAACTCTATTTGAAATCCGTAACGCAATTTCCAATAACAAAAACGATTATTAAAGATAGACACTTTTACTGGTACTAACCTACTCGTTAAAGTAAACGTTACATTACAGAAATTAAAATCTTAATTAATTTTTTCACTGACACGAAATTTGCACAAGTGTTCCTTAAACAGCGAGGGTGAACACTTAATCAAACAATCAATCTTTATTCATAAACACAGCCTAGGTATACTAATAAAAAATTTGAACTAATTTACCTCGTAAAGGGGATGATAGTTTAGATTCTATTAAAAGAAAATCGCATCAGTGACGAAGCTAGTAAAATAGAAAATTGTCAACTTTATAACTGAAACTTATTACACAGAGCTTTCAAACAAATGCATGACATCACCTCGTCCTCAATATTATGTAATATTCCAACATTATCTTGTAGACGCTTTTTACGACTGATATTAGAATCACGACCTTCACATTCTCAGCCTTGGACGACTATATGAGACGGTCAGCAACAAAATTGTTTGACCCATCCTTTTCTTCTTTAATGTCAGCCATCTTACTACATTTATTTTTCATTATTTTTTGCTAGGTAAGTCGCTAACCATTTAGTAAATAAAGTAATCAATAAATTCGTGATAACTTAATTATTTATTTTATTTGGTTTTATGGACATTACATTTTTGATTGGTAATTGCTGGTTTATAAACTTTAAAAATGATGGTTTAAGTTTATTGGTAACTTTTAAATACACACTGATTAACTTATCACACAAACCATCGTGGTTGTCTTTATTGTATTCACTGCTTCGTAGGTTGCAAGTGCGAATTCTGAATATAAAGTCCTGGGTTTGGTCAGGCAAAGTGTTCTTGGGTTTTCCTGAGTAGCGGTCCTTTTTTTTGGAGGGTGAGAAATTATCAAATGACTCTTCCCGCTCTGGGAGGAGTGGTAGGAAGTGTCAGACTTCTACTGACTAAAAACCACTCTCCTTCTTAGCCATTTGTGTTGAGGCCGCGGTATCTCTTTCGAACAACCCGCAGCCCGACGCAGTAGCAGTCCCGGAGTGTGGAGTTGTGCCCAGTTGATGGTAATAGGGTCGCCCCATATTACCTGGGTTCAAACATAACTGGCGAAATGTGGGTTGTACTACGTATAGCTCTGCCCTACTCTTCGTTATGGTTAAAGTTGGTAAAAGTACAAGTCACTGTACTCACTCCACTGAAAGTTTCACTTTAAATAATATAAGGTCCCATTAAATAGGTAGACAAATTTTAACACAGCTTTCAGTAGGTCTAACCAAAGATATCTAAACAAAAAAAAAAAAACATTAAATAAAGTGTTTTTTTACACGACTGCCCCAAAAAAAGAGTGTTATGTTTTTAGCGTTCATGTATGTATGTATGTTTGTCTGTGAGTTTCTTTATTCCACCATATCTTCTAAACGCCTTAACCGATTTTGATGTATGTAGTATCGTTAGATTCTTTGCGTTATCCCGGGTGACATAGGCTAGTTAAAATTTTGAAAAATATGATAGGGTAGCCATGGTTTAGGAATAAAAACAACTTTAGATTTTTTTTAATTAAAGTTTCAATGAAAACTATAATCATCGTCTAGAACTTGTTAAGTAGATTACAAAAATATACCACAGTAGTATTCAATATCTATTGTTCACTAGTAATACTACTCAACAAATGTTATGGTGACATTTTTAATTCGGTAATCGATACGAACAAGCTACATATCAGTAGATTCCTTGTAATGAAAGGAATAAAACTGGCTAGGTTACAACTCCCAAATCTATCCACGACGGCAGCTAAATGGTTTTAAAGTTTGTATGAAAAATCATTATGCGTGAATCAATTTTCTTGAAACATGACAAGAGTATGAATTTAAGGGAATAATAATGTTTGCCATCATAGGTTTTTCAAAAGCACCCCTTAAAGGGTGGAAAAAGAAGACCATGGTTGAATTTTGTATGAAAAAATCTTACTACGAGATTCAACTTGAAACTTATTACTAACACAAATGAATAAAGAATTACGTGTGTTAAAAAACAATATTTTAATAAAAAACCGGCCAAGTGCGAGTTGAACCCACGCACCAAGGGTTCTGTACAAGTTTTTTAGTACAGTTTACATTACTTAAAACTGTTTGGCACTTTACTTGAATTTCTTAGAATGTTAACGAAATAATTCATAGTCCTTATCATTTTATGTAAATTGCATGTATATTAAATTCAGCGTAATTGTTTACAAATAGATTCATGACATGAAAATTGTTTGTAGGTATAAATTACGCAATTAAGTCATTCAGATCTTTTTATACGTTCCTTAGGAACAAGGTCTTGACTGACGTATAGGCATACGGAAAACTTAGGCATCGTTCACACCAAACGTATTAATTGTCCGCCGCTGACTGACTGACGTTTGGTGTGAACGATGCCTCAGTGTACTGTATAAAAGGGTTCCGATTTTGCAGATCGAAATCCTAAGAACTAAAAAAACACATTTTATTACTTACAACAAATTCAGTAACCTATATGAACAATTCACCCCCCCCCAATCTATAAAAACAATTAAAAAAAAATCGCGCTCGCTTCGCTCGCGCATCCATTCATTGTCCTTTCTGGGGGCCTGAACAGGAATGACCCAAGTCCCTTTTGACTCAGATTACTTTATTTAATAAATTACTCGTCGCTGAGCTTCGTAAAGCTAAAATGAGGTTTGTCAATTCGCATTTTAGATCCACGTTATCCCAACTATGTTGGCGTGCGCTTCCAGTCTAACTACTAGATGCAACTGAAAACCGGTATTTTACATGGACTACTTAACTGCACACTAAACAACCCAGTTAGTACCGGGTAATACGATACTCCTTGGTAAGACTGGTTGTCAGACTTTCGAACCACTGACTACGTGTGATGACTGTCAAAGATGTAGGTATAGTATAATCAATTTACCCTTTACAAGATTAGGAAAAAACCACTACAAACACACATTAACAAAGTACACACAAATATTTTTTTCATAATAATCAATAATTATTAATCGATGTCGAGAAGGTATCAGTTGCATCTTCCAAACCTCCGCTTGATCCCGAAAGTGGAGGATTAATGTCAATCATGATAAGAGTAAGCAGTTCTCTTCTTGACACACCAAGTAAAACAGTCCGTTATTCTCTTCCCTCCCGATGACAATATATTCCCCCCCCCCCCACCTCCAATTCTTAACCTATAAAAGGTATACAAAAATTGCCGCGCTCGCTTCGCTCGCGCATCATATTTCGCTTAAAACGCTCATCTACTTCTATTTATAAATTGTCCATCCTGAAAAACATGTCCAACGGTTTATTGCACTGGCCAGCACCTAATAAAACAGAACGATTAACGGAGAAGGTAATATCAAGCGGCGCAAGCTACCACTCATATTATGTTGACCTGTGACAGTGCACATAGTACACACAGTACACAAGCTGCAAAAGTTAAAACATTGGACAGAAGCATAGTAAATCGAGACGCCTGACACAGTTAAGAGGTTTCTAATTTACCCATAAAAAATATTGTCCAAAAAATAATCGATTTAGTATCGCATTATACTTAGCGCGATATTGCTTTCCTGAAAAATAAACTTATATATCGTGGCATATTGGTTATAGGTCAAAATACCGATAAATCACAAAAAAATATGAAATAAAACTCAAATAATTTAAAAAAATTAAAAAACACGCCTGCCACGACTAAAAGAAAACTAAAAACGAAAAAACAAGTCAAACAATTTCAGTGATGAATGAGAGCAAGGTCCCGTAAATGTAAAACTGAAAACTAAAACTTTTCTTGCAGTCGGGGGACCTGTAAAGAATTGTTCCATCGAACTGTCCCCCGACTGCAAGAAAAGTTTTAGTTTTCAGTTTTCCATTTACGGGACCTTGCTCTCATTCATCACTGAAATTGTTTGACTTGTTTTTTCGTTTTTAGTTTTCTTTTTTTACTTAATATAATAAATTGCCGGCACTCTAGAACAAACTCATCCTTTACCTACTCAAGGTACAAAATGCGTTTTTCTTTTTTTTTTTACCATCGTACTTATTTTGGTGGTCTGAATGATTTCTGAAATTTTGTCCACCTATTTTAATGGGACCTTATATATTGATGTTTGTACGCAGCTTTTATCACTGTTTAAATTCATCATCATCATCATCCTGTAATGTTCCCACTGCTGGGACTCAGGCCTCCTCTCTAGGAGAGGGATAGGCTATAATCCGCCACGCTGACCCAGTGCGGGTTAGTAGATGTCACATGACTTCGATTTTTTTGGTTCTAAGACATGCTGGTTTCCTCACGATGTTTTCCTTCACCATTTTGAGAGCAGTGGTGATGAAATAAATTACACAAACTGCACCTGCCTGAGTTCGAATCCACGACTTACTGTCCGTAAGTCGGGGCCGCCACCACGCTGCTCAGCTCTGCTCTGTTTAAATTGGTATGCTGTAGTATGCCAATATTGAGTTTAGTAAGTGTAGGTAATAAATACATCAAACGCTTGTGGTAGCGGACCGTACTTTCCGAAATATGCGTTTAATTAATTTTATTAGCTCCCTAGGGTTCCGATGAAAACGAAATTAATCTACAGGAATAAAAAATGTAATGTATGCGACCCTAGGGAATTGAATCACGAGTATTTCAGGGTCGATTTTTTTTGTGGCATTTATAGCATTGAGGTTTCAAAACCCAGCCCATTTAAGGATTTAAAAAAGGTTTTTTTTTGTTAGGAATTTAGGGTTTAAATACGGTCTACCCTCGTTGGAAAAGTAAGTAGGCTTTTAAAGCTTATTTCATGGGTAAAACACCTTTTTCACCCTTAAAGTTTCAGACAGGTACGTCGGTTATGATAATGTGAAGTGTTTCGGCCGTAATTATGTTGTTGTTCGATGTTTTGTTTTTAAAACAAAGGTTTTTGATGTGTTTCTGTTGAGCCTTTAGTTAGATAGAATGTACTTTATTGATACATCAAAATGGTTATATATTTTACAGAATTGCTTATTTTATACGTACAGCGTTGTTATCGCTGACCTGTGTGTATTTATGTGAACAATGTTAATATGATAATTGCGTCAATAAACTCGTATGTTAATATTTATGTAACTAGCGTTCCTGTTAGTTATGTACAAATATCTGAATTGAATATTGGTTTACTATTTACATAAATATTTAGTTTTAATAAGTATTTGTATTCTATACAGTAAAACGGGTTCAATAGAGACACAGGGGTGAATCGAGACAAAACATTGCTTGACAAAATATTAACGTTCAAATAAAATATTGTCTTAATGATTATCATCATCATCATCCCTTTTTTTTTGGTGGGTGGTAAATCATCGAATGACCCCCCCGCTCTAGGGCAGAGCGAAGGGGAGTGTCAGACTTCTACTGACTAAAAACCGAACCCATGTTCCTACTTTGCCCTTGTGCCGAGGCCACGTAATCTAGTACAAAATACCGCGGCCCCGACGGGCGTCGGCCCTTGCGGACCCCTCCTTGCTGACATCTCTTTGAGGCGCGCGTGGAACACGAACGCGCCGCCGACACGGTCTGTTGCCGTCATGACGACGGCCGGACGGCGAGCTAGCCCATTACTCACCGTCCACAGGCCCGCGTCTACGGTGGCCGGAAGCCATCACGTAGCCCCCGACGCCCGGAGCGCCTTCCGCGCCTTCCGCGGCGGCTGGGACGTTGAGAGGTTCTCTCCCTCTCTCGTTCCGCCACCTCCTTCGCTAGCATCACTGCTTCGCAGAAGGAGGCGACGGCGTCCCATTCCTCCTCGCCCCGGACCATGGCTTGCACCAGGGCCGGAATCACATCGTGCCCTTACTTCAAAACCCAACTAACTGCTTATAACGTAGTTTCGAGAAAATCGTGTTTAAAGGTTCGAATCGTAAAATTTCTATTAAAACAACTGATAATGAGGAGAGTACGTGTATTTTTCATTTCATATTGTATTCATTATTCGGGTGGAAGAGAAAAAAGAACTTAATACTCAAAACAAGTAGGAATAATTAAACATTGGCTTGATAAGTGCTGCAGATTAGTGGTTTTTCCTGTAGCCGCAATGTTTTCTTGTCTTTTGAAGAATAGAGTTTGGACAGCAGTTTTTTAATTAATTTAATTAAATGAAATTTGTATGTTTACCTAATGGACAATTGCTAAAGTCAAACTAAGTAGAAATCTTTAGTCTCTTGACTCAGTTATTAAATTGTTATTGTTCATCTAACTTGAATCATGTAAAAACCACTTAAACGGCGATACAATGAATTCCTGGCTAAAAACATGGTTTACAGTGCAGATCCTTGCTTTAACTGACACTTATTGGGTTTTGCCTGTTCTTTATTTCAAAAATCTCCTGTTAAGTTACTTTAGCTTAAAGCTAAATCCAGAACGGAGTGTCATATCGGAAAACGGGTTTTACCAGTATGTAGATCTTGAAAAGGAGATTCTAACGGTACTTGTAACTCATTTTTGCCTATAAGTGACTTTAGTTGGTTTTCGCTTTAAGGGCACGACATCGTGTCGACGTAGCATGCCGTCTTCCTCTTCCATACATTTTTATAAGTCGTGATCTCAGCAGTTTCTTCCTTTCTAGCCATATCACCCTTCACACAGTGCATCCATCATTTCTTTGGTCTCCCTCTAATCTTCTAACCATCTACATTCATACTCAACATTTTCTTTACTACATTGGTCTCATTCCTGCGCATTATGTCTATGCCACGACAAACAATTACAACACAACGTCATCAGCGCCACTTTCAAACTTCCTCTTATGTAAAAATGACTCTAAATGATGAAGTAAGTAAAAATATTCAGCTAAAATCGAAATTATTACACACAAAATATAAGTGACAGTTTGTAATACCACAATAATAGCTTTTTATTGAATGCCATACGATGTTATAGGACGACACAAAAAGATAATTAGATTAGTAATATTAAATTAGTATTAGTATTGAAGGAGTACACTTACGTGATACGTTTGTCTGCCACTATTTCGCATGATTGTGTATTTTCTTTGTTGGAGATCCTAAATAAATAAATTAATAAAGATGATACAATAAGAAAACCACACTAGTGCTTATGGCATTTCAACAAAGCCAAACATTTCCTTCTTTGTTCAATCGACCTGATATTTTATACAAACAACTTCTAGAAGTTGTCGAAATGGTACCACAAATTCTACGCTGAAATTAGGACTGAAGAGTTCTTTGAAACATTTGAAAACAAAATAGGAGCACATTTGAACAAACAACATCGAAGTTACAAGTTTCCCATTCAGATAATTTACACAAATAGGGGCAAAAACGTTTTTGGGCGAAAAGGTTCTTGGGCAAAAACGTTCTTTAGGCAATTAAGTTCACGTGCAATTGAGTTTTGAAAGGAACTGGCGCCTAACTGGGTAAATAGGGTTAACGTAATTAGCTACGTCGTGTAGGTTTTAAAATAATTATCGAAAAGTTTACTTTAATGACTATTTTCGTTATTTTTAATTTTTATCTACCCAAATATCATAAACCCTCTCTAATGCGTTCAAAAACCATAGGCAATGACCAGCATTACCAACCAGCAGAAATTAACAGAACTGTAATGAACTCATAACCTACCTACTGAAAACAGTAGGTTATGAGTTTAAATTTGGAACAGGTGTCAAATTCAAGTGAGTGTGCTATTCTAGTATCTACATTAAAACAGATACCTATCGATACGAAACCCCAATTCAGTATGATTTTAATTATAAATCGCACGACATTTTGATCTCGAGTGACACAAGAATAGTGACTTTGTTCGTTTGCCTACGATTTAAAAAAAATGACAGATATCCGAAACGCCGCCATATCGAGCTGTCATTTGTTCGGTATTTTTTATTGTATTACACTGGTAACAATGCTGGTCATTTCCCTATGGTTCCTGAAGCCATCATAGAGCCCTTATGATATTTGGGCAGATAAAGTAGTGTATGCAACTATACATAATTAGGCATTACAACACTCGTGTGATGCTATTAAGAAACTCGCCTTCGGCTCGTTTCTTAAACCCACACTTGTGTTGTAATGCCCTTCATTATGCACAGTCGCATAAACTACTATTATTGTTTTCTTTTTCACTCTCGTAAATAATTGAACTGCATTAGTGCTGGTTTCTAACAGTATGGTCAACCAAAAATTATAACAGACTATAGTTGTCAAACGAAATATTTGATAACATCAACAAACTACTGACAAATTACTTCATTATAATATATTTAAACAATAGTTTAAATTAACAGTTCACTAAATTCTTTTTAATTTTTTTGTCACTAAGTTTGCAACAACGCCATCTACATTGAACACAAGGAACCAAACTCCAACGAAGCTTACTGAAAAGCAAAGGCTACTTGTTTTCTCAACCCCCCGGCAGATGGCGGTAGCGTTCGCTTACTCGAGAAAACCCAGACTTGTAACTTGCTTGTTCCGTTGTCCCTTGAGGAAATGTATTTGATTCTCACTTGTACGTAAAGAGGGCGCTGATACTTACTTGACTTAATGTCCTATGTCCCCTAGATGAGGCAGAGGGCGTCCACAGATATCGTCCATCTCGATCGGTCTTGAGCTTCACGTTTTACCTCGCTCCGTGTCAATCCGATGCTCGTCGCTTCTGCCAACACGGTGCGGCGCCAGGTTTGATGGGGACGGCCACGATTTCACAGAGACGCTACTAATTGCTGTTGATTTTATAGTTAGTTTGATGGGGATGGCCACGATTTCACAGAGACGCTACTAATTGCTGTTGATTTTATAGTTAACTAGCTGTTGCCAGCGGTTCCACCCGCTGAAACTCGAAAGTTATCCCACGGGAAGATACAATCGGGATAAAAACTATTCTATGTGTTAATCCAGGTGTAAATAAACTATGTGTGTACCAAATCGCTGCAGCCGTTTAGACGTGAAGAAGTAACAAATATATTATACAAAAAATACAAATACAAAAATATTTATTTCCGTAAAACAATATTACTTACATTAGTTTTTATAGTTTTGAAGACGGAGTATAGTTGCCAAAATAAAAATACAAATAATTATGAATTTTAACGTAATTAATGGCTGTGTTCTTTTGTATTGTTTACTAATCATTCTCGTATACAATAATTTTACTGATAAAAGCATTAACTGCACTTTAATTAACACTATAGCATATTAATACATATTGCGATATGTACTGCTGTATTATTACGAAGAAATAAGCGAAAGAAACCATGATACTCCGTGGTTTAAAAATCTGCTACGCGTCATAGCACGTAGCAGGCGTAGCGGTGTTTGATGCTACGCCGTAGCAAGTGCGTAGCCTTTTACGTAGAGAGATTGACATCAAGAAGAAGATTTAGTTGTATTATATTGAAATAAACACCTTAATTAGAGTTTAAGTAGTTCTCTCTGTATCCTGAAGCCTTTAGTTTTATAATAAACTAGCTGATGCTCGCGGCTTCGCCCGCGTGGAGACTGTAAAAACAATCCTTGATACAGATTATATATCATTCTAAAATTTCAGCTCGATCGGTGCAGAACTTTTTGAGTTTTTAAAGCGTACATAAACCAACATAACATTTTTATATTTATAGATTATTAAATAATGTTTTATTATTTCAGGTATGTATTACCGAGTGAGTAATCAATAGTTATCATCCGAGGCATCATTCATCCATCATTATTATAAGTAATGATATACAGGTAAGTGATAGAAACTAATGATTTAAATTTTCTAATGATTTGACTAAATTTTATTTCGGTAGGTACTTATTGAATGATAATTTGTCAATTTTACATAAAATACTCCGTTTCTTTTATAAAACAAAAATCAAACGTTGAAAATATTTTTTTAAGTACCTATACTATCATCTACATTGTCTATAAGTAAGGAATATTAAATCGAAATAGTATTTTTTCAATAATTTATTATTATAACATTAAATTATTTTTTGTTATAATTTTTATGTGAATCACAAAATGAATAAAACCTGGGCATATTTTCATCAAAATTACTTGACATCTAAAAGTTTATTGTTTTCAACGCTTAATTCAGTTGTCAGAGGTCAAATTCTCCAACAGTATTGTAATATTTAAGGTGGCTTATATTTTATGAAAATGGGCATTGACCTTTATGGGAACTAATTATAACAACTAAACTATAATAATAAACTTAATTGTTATTGTCATTAAAAACAAAACATAATTATTACTTTGTTATGTTGCTACTTGCGACACCCTTTATTGTTAAGAAGATGACTAACACCGCGCTGTGCGATGCACCGTGAGATCCGCCGTCTCAGCAATCCGACCGTGGGATCGAAGATTGGGCAATGCCAGTGACCAGTGTTAATTTTAGGTTTAGTGCTTCACTCTTGTTTCTCACATCGAACAACTGTCACGCAACTTAGAATTACCGATTTAAATGTAATTTATACATTAATTAAACTCCATAAGTAAATTATATCGGTTTCATTTGCATCCTCGTCTGCAGCCGAACGTAATTGGCGCAGTCGGTAGGACACTCGCGGTCGGTTTCGCGTAATAAGGAAGATTTCCGTAATCGCAAAGCTGCCCGTGCGGCTATCCAGTCGCTCCAGAGTATCCAGAATCTACACTTCGTGCTGTATCGAGGAATCCAGACATCGATTACGCAAAGGGACTGATATAATGTTCAAGTAAGTACATTAGATTATTTCTAGTGACCGCTTTCCCCTAGCCTGTACTAACATAAGTATCCAAAATTTTCTTTCCACGAAAATCTAGGAATATTAGGATAGTTAGTAGTAGAGAATTAGTGATAGATTCTAGAAGAAAAATTAATTTAGATACGTTACAGGAGGAATCAGAATCCTTTCCTAGCAAAATGTCTTTGGATTTAGATACAATTTTTAGAGCATTACGGTTAGTACCCGAGTTTGACGGGAACCCGAATGTGCTGACTAGATTTATTCAACTATGCGATCATTTAGTTAAAGAATATTATAATGTTCAAGGTGGTTCCGAATTAATTAACTCTGCACTTATTAATGGAATATTAAATAAAATTATAGGATCTGCTACTCGCTTAATTAACTCAAATGGCATAGCAACTGATTGGAATGGCATTCGTAAGGCATTAATAAATAATTTTGCGGACCAGAGGGACGAGACCGCTCTTTATAGCGATTTATCTCTTTTAACACAGGGCTCTAACACCCCACAAGAGTTTTATGAGCGTAGGATCACGAGTGCGTTGTATGCGCCCTCAAAATATAGAACAAGCACTAGAATTTGTTCATGAGGAAACTAATACAATGTATCTGCAAAATCGTAACGACCGGTTGCCCGATAAAAGAACTAATACCAATAACCAGTTTAAAATGCCCTCTCACTCTCAGCCGTTTAATATGCCTGACCCAAGGTTCAATAATTATTATAACATGCCAGGACCTTCCCGATTCCAATTTCCATCTCAACAACCATCGCAGTTGAAACCTATTTATTTCCAACCTCGCCAGTTTGGTCCAACCCGTACTCAGCAAGTTTTCAGGGCACCCCCACCGAACTATAACCGTCAGAATAACCCATTTAATTTCGCCCAGCAGAATTCTCCTATTCAGCCTAGTGGCTCAGCGCAACCACGTCCAATGAGTGGTGTTAGCAATTTCGTGAGCAGACAATTACCCCCTACTAACGCTTTGTCTAGGCATGATTGGAACAAATCCGGAAATCCCCCACCTAATAATTATTTTAAAACTCGAGAGATGCATTTTAGTGATACTTTTATTGATCCTTCGTTAAATGATTTCTTTGCCGATTATGATGGAACTTACTATGGCTACTATGAGTACCCAGAAAATATGTTCTATGAATATCAACCATTGCCTCAAGAATATTTAGAACACCCCCAGCAGCCCGGAAGCATAACCGAGGACGTCAAAGAATCCAAAGAGCCGGATTTTCAGAAAACTCGGAAATCCGAAAAATTAAAATAGAAATAAATCTTCAAACTCAACGATATCTTCCATACGTTCAGATTGAGTCACCCCCACTAAAGCTTTTAATAGACACAGGAGCAAACCAATCATTTCTATGTCCTAATGCTGTCGAAAAATACTTTGGTGACTTTCCATTAAATTATTCTCCATTCGAAGTGCATAGTGTTCATGCTAAAACCAGAAACGATTATTCAATTACTTTACCGATTTTTAACGAATTTAATGATTCAGGTACAGTTTCATTTGATATCTATAAGTTCCACGACTTCTTTGATGGGCTTATTGGTACCGATTTGTTAGAAAAATGGGAAGCTACTATAGATTATAAAAATAAATTATTTACAACTAAGTTCGCTTCAAACCCCATTAGAATTTACGATTCACGTAATACCAATTTATATGAGAATATTATTCCAGCTGGTACATCTAAATTACTAAAGATTCCGATTAGCATTCACGACGGAGATGCTTATATTCCTGAACAATCAATTTCAAACTGTATCATACGTGAATGCCTTACTACGGTTAAACAGAATAGAGGTATATTAGAAGTACAGAATCCTAGTAGAAACGACATAATATTTTCTATGGACCGTGCAATGTCAGCAGAAGTTCATAACGACGAGTGCACGCGAACTAAACAGCAAAATCAACGCGTAAAAGAAGTGCTATCGCGCCTTCGTACTGACCATTTAAATGAAGAAGAACGCATTAATCTTGAATCATTGTGCTCGCAATATGCTGACGTTTTTTATATAGAAGGTGAACAATTAACATTCACAAATAAAATTAAACATTCAATCAAAACCACGGATGAGGCCCCAGTCTATACAAAGAGTTATAGATATCCATTTATTCATAGACAGGAAGTACAAGATCAGATAGGTAAAATGTTAGAACAAGGTATAATTAGACCTTCTAATTCTGCTTGGAGTTCCCCTATTTGGGTGGTATCTAAGAAAGCTGACGCATCGGGAAAAACGAAGTGGCGTATTGTAGTAGATTTCAGGAAACTTAATGAGAAAACTATAGACGACAAGTACCCTATCCCCAATATAGCTGATGTCTTAGACAAATTAGGTAACTGCCAGTATTTTACTACACTAGACCTAGCTAGTGGATTCTATCAGGTCGAAATGGACCCCCAAGATATTACAAAAACCGCATTCAATGTGGAACATGGGCATTTCGAATTTCTGAGAATGCCTATGGGTCTAAAAAATAGCCCTTCTACCTTCCAAAGAGTAATGGATAACGTGTTACGTGAACTCCAAAATACTATTTGTCTAGTGTACCTAGATGACATAATAGTTTTTAGTACATCATTGCAAGAGCACATAGTAAACCTAGAAAAAGTTTTTAAAAGATTACGCGAATCTAATTTTAAAATACAAATGGATAAGTCAGAGTTCCTGAAATTAGAGACAGCTTATCTAGGACACATTATAGGCAAAGATGGAATAAAGCCTAACCCAGATAAAATCTCAGCAATACAAAAATACCCTTTACCTAAAACCCCTACTGAAATTAAAAGGTTTTTAGGACTTCTTGGCTATTATAGAAAATTTATCCCTGATTTCGCTAAAATAACCAAACCGTTGACTCAAAGCTTAAAAAAGGGTTCCAAAATCACACTCGATCAAAATTATGTCGAATGCTTTGAAAAATGTAAGACCCTTCTGGTCAATGATCCAATTCTTCAATACCCTGATTTTAAAAAAGAATTTATACTCACTACTGACGCTTCAAATTTAGCAATTGGTGCAGTACTGTCGCAAGGAACTATTGGATCTGATAAACCGATAGCTTATGCCTCGCGTACGCTTAATTCTAGTGAGATAAACTATAGCACTATTGAAAAGGAGTTATTGGCTATAGTCTGGGCTACTAAGTATTTCAGGCCATATTTATTCGGACGAAAATTTAAAATAGTAACCGACCATCACCCTTTACAATGGGTGATGAATATTAAAGAACCAAATTCCCGTTTAACCCGTTGGAGATTACGGCTAAGCGAATTTGATTTCATAGTTGTCTATAAGCAAGGAAAACATAATACTAATGCAGATGCTTTGTCACGAATAGAAATTCATCATGAGGAAGCTAGTTCCATAGTAGTTAACACCTCACAAGGTGCGCCTTCAGACTCAGATTCTAGAACTGAAACTGCGGATTCTAGGACTTTAAGCATACATAGTGATTTAGAAAGTCCCATATTAGAAATCCCTATTTCCGACGACCCTCTTAATAAGTTTAATAGGCAAATCTATTTTAATGTCGTTGGAGATATAAAAAGTAAGCCTAGTGTTTCTAAACCATTCGAAACACATACTAAAACTGTCATACAAATTTCAAAATCTAATTTAGAACAAGACGTTATTAGCGCAATTAAAGAACATATTAATCCAAGAGTAAAGACAGGTATTTTAATTAATCCTCCTTTAGAAATGTTTTCTATAATACCTATAATTCAAAAATATTTTAAAAATTCGGCAATGAAGTTGGTACTTACCAAAACCGAAGTAGAAAATGTTAAAGACTATTTCAAGCAACAGCAAATTATAAAAAAATATCACGAAGGCAAAACTAATCATAGAGGCATCACCGAGTGTTATCTAGCCCTATCGCGTAAATGCTTTTGGCCGAATATGAAAGAGCATGTAACGAAGTATATTAATGAATGTCAAATATGCGGGCAAGCTAAATATGATCGAAATCCAGTTAGACCAAGGTTACAAATTGTACCTCCACCTACGAAACCTTTTGAGGTTGTACATTTAGATCTGCTTAGTATTGAAACGAATAAGTATCTTATAATAGTGGATGCATTCTCTAAGTATGGTCAAGCATACTTCTTGAGAGATGCTACAGCTATTAGTGTCGTGCAAGCTTTACTAAAGTTTGCCACTCATCACGGAGTGCCTTTAACTATTGTTACAGACAATGGTCCGGAATTTAACAATCAAATATTTTCTGAATTTACTAGATTGCACCAAGTGCAACATCATAAAACCTGTCCTAATACACCCAATGAAAATGGAATGGTAGAACGACTAAATTCAACACTATTAGAACATTTGCGTATATTAAAATTAGAACATCCCGGAGAATCAATTACTAATCTAATAACTTATGCTATATTGGCTTATAATAGTTCAATACATAGCTTTACAAAATGTAGGCCTATCGATATAATTACCGGTCATTTTGATCCCCGAGATCCTTTAGATATGAATATTTCCGAACATCTCTTACAACAATATATCCAAGAACACCGCAGACGAATGTCAAAAGTATATGATGTTCTCAACGACACTTCGCTTCATCGACGAACTGGAATTATTGAAAATGTTAACAATAATCGCGAACCTGAAAAACATTACGAACCAGACTAACAAGTTTTTATTAGGAATCCTTTATGCCATAGGCAAAAGTTAGCAGCTCGATATACCCAAGATACGGTATTAGCGGATTTGCCTATTCACATCTATACCAAAAAGAAAAAAGGCAAGGTCCCCAAATCACGCCTAAAACGGGTGCCTAATAGTGCTCGTTTGTTACAGGACACTACAAACACTACTAGTCCTGAGCCTGGCCCTGGCCCGAGCAGACGAGATAACACTAGACAGTCTTAACGATGGACCAGGTATTTTGCCCTTCAACCTTGGACCCACGAGAGTCATTTCACATTTCCACTCCTTTCTCCAAATTATAAACCTTGATGATATGCGCAATAGTTTAAAGACAGTTAACGAGCAACTGCAAAATCTTACACCACAATTGAGTAATATATCACGATCTCTCTATGAACCCCACGTTACCTACCTAAGTACTAAATTAGAAGAAATATCGGAACAATTGGAAACACTTGAGGTAAACCGTGTTAAAAGAGGTCTCATAGATGGTCTTGGTTCTGTAATAAAGAGTATTTCGGGTAATTTAGATTACACTGATGCTTTAAAATACGATAATGCCATCGCAATCTTAAAACAAAATGATAATAATTTAGTTGCTGAAATGAATCATCAAATAAGTCTAAGTAAGCAGTGGGTTTCTCGTAGCTCAAACGTTACAGATAAAATAGTAGAAAACCAAGGGAAAATTGAGAAAATTATTAATTCGATTTTAGCTAGCAATGTTAAACTTGAAACAGATACCATTAAATATGCTCATTTGGCACAGTTACTAATGATATTAGGAGACAATATAGATAATTTGTCTAAAGAACTTGACAGATTACAAAATTTATTAGCATTTATTAGGGCTAAAAGTATTCATAATTCCGTATTGAACTATGCTATGTTTAAGGACATGATGAATAGATTAGGTATGTTATATAATAAGGATCAATTTCTAGAGATTAGTTTTAGAGAATATTTTGACATTATTAGACTAGGATATTATTACAATGGGAATAAAATAGTGATAGTTATACAATTTCCGATACTTTATCCTACTAACTTTATCCTATACAAATTATCCCTGGCCCCTAATTATAACAATAAGGTCCTTATTCCAACTTATCCTTTCATAGCGGTTCACGAAAAAGATCTATTGTACATGGAGACAGAATGTCCGAAGTATAGCCACGGTCACCTTTGCGAGGATAACTTAAGTCACCACCATGGCCAACAATCAGACTGTATCCGGCAGCTTATACTACAACAGAAAATCAACGAGTCCTGTCAATTCACATCAGTCATCCTGTCTTCTGAAGCGATGGAACAGCTAGACGACCAACACTTCATCGTAAGCTTTCCTAAACCTACGAAAGTTCGCCTCACTTGTTCTGAAGATTATTATAGAATGCTGAAAGGGAGCTACCTATCTATCATACCCAGAGGATGCGCGCTAAGAACTACATCATTTACTGCAAGCAATCGTCATGACCAAACTAAGGGAAAGATATTGAAGATTATGGACTTACCAACTATAAAGGAAAATGTACCTATGAAAACTATACAATTAGATACCATTGACCTCGGCAGTTTGCATTCAAGTAACTCTGAAATCACTTTACAAGAACCTGTAACACTACAGTCGTCGAACACTGAAACAATATACCACACCACTATACCGGTATACATTCTACTATCCGGTGCATGTGTGCTGATTATCATCATTATACTCCGTCGTCGCAGATTGAAGAAACTAGTACTACAGAAAGCCACTGAAGCAATCGATATCAAGGCTAAGGATAAGGAGGCCTGCAACACCGAGATTGATCCAGCTTCGCCATCGACACTATTTTCGACTAGAGTCTTCAAATAGTTGCCGATCTCGTGGAGGGAGATGTTATGTTGCTACTTGCGACACCCTTTATTGTTAAGAAGATGACTAACACCGCGCTGTGCGATGCACCGTGAGATCCGCCGTCTCAGCAATCCGACCGTGGGATCGAAGATTGGGCAATGCCAGTGACCAGTGTTAATTTTAGGTTTAGTGCTTCACTCTTGTTTCTCACATCGAACAACTGTCACGCAACTTAGAATTACCGATTTAAATGTAATTTATACATTAATTAAACTCCATAAGTAAATTATATCGGTTTCATTTGCATCCTCGTCTGCAGCCGAACGTAATTACTTCGGAAATAGGCCATCCTGGCTCTGTTAGTATATTTTTTTATTTATCTTCGAAAACCATTGCAGGTGGCCTACCATGACGTCTTACAGCAGGATTGTTATAAAATCTTATTCCGGTGTAGAAAAGAGATAGCGCTAGACAGAGACACCCTGTATAGCTCTGTCGCTTTCCCACACCGGAATAAGATTAAAACAATCCTACTTTAATAGACTACTGGCCCGTGTTGAAAAAATTATGGGTCATGTGAACCACCAGGTGACCTATCTAGAACGATATAGGAGCATAAAATAATAAGATTCAGCACTATGCCGTCACTTGTAAGCTGTCCAACCGAGTGCAGGTGAGAATTCAAAAGTACAGGTAGACTGGGTACATTTTGGTCATATATTTTTGTACGGCATTCTTACCATCGATAGATCCATGAAAAATAATAAGAAAACGCGTAGTGCCGTAAAAAAATGTTGCGCCATAAAGTCAGAATTTTTATTTTATTTTCCGACAATTTCGAGGGTAAATTTGGTCATTTGATTTTGTACGGCATCAGTTTCATACTATTTCAATACTGCTTCTAATCCATTATTCCGCAACGCCGTACAAAAATCATGCGACAAGGGGAAATAATCGAGGGTTGTAACCCCCTCTCTTGCCGCTGGTCCAGGGGGTGATTTGAAAAAGTACGGCTTCGGTTCCAAAACATTATCTAGTACTCAAAAGTACTCAAAATTCTGACTTTATGGCGCAACATTTTTTTACGGCACTGCGCGTTTTCTTATTATTTTTCATGGATCTATCGATGGTAAGAATGCCGTACAAAAATATATGACCAAAATGTACCCAGTCTACCTGTACTTTTGAATTCTCACCTGCACTCGGTTGGACAGCTTACAAGTGACGGCATAGTGCTGAATCTTATTATTTTATGCTCCTATATCGTTCTAGATAGGTCACCTGGTGGTTCACATGACCCATAATTTTTTCAACACGGGCCAGTAGTCTATAAGACGTTATGGTAACCCCGCAGGTCGTTGAACTTTACTTTACTTATTTGTAAATGAATGAAACTACAGCAACAGCAACAAAGATCTACGTATTTTAATTACATTTTAAAGCCGGTCTTAGCGGCGGCTCTTAACTTGTCATTTTTGGATGGATATAAATTAATTCTAACGAAGCGAATATCATTAATTTCTGAGGTCAACAGGGTTCGTATAGTCTGTTCATAAAGTATCTTACGATAATGTAAACAAATGGAAAAAAAGAGAAAACTAATTTGTGAGTGAATTTGTAGTGGCACTAGAAATCCAGTGCTTCATTTGAATAGTTAAACCTGAACCGACTGCCTCTTTGGTCGACTGCGGAGCTATTGCTACGCACGAGTACTGAGGTCCTGGGTACGGATCTAATTGGATACAGCTGAATACCAGTATTTAAGATGGAGCGACTGCCTATCTGACCTCGACAACCCAGTTAGTACTGGGTAATATAATAAATGATACCCTTTGGTAAGTCCGATTGTCTATTGTCTGACTTTTAAGCCATTGATTATCTTTAACGACTGTCAACGATCTACAAATGACCGCTGGGACCATGGAACCAATGGCTTAACGTGCTTTCCGAGGCACGGAGGCAACAAGATTTCTGCACCCATCCACAGACCTTCCAAGGCAAGCATAGCTTAACTTAAAGATCGACCCGAGTGGCTGTTATTATTTATCCACAAGGTCCTCAAATAAATATGCAACAAATGCGCCTTTTAATGAAAGATTGTTTAAGAATTTAACCTGAGCAGGGTTTGTTTACATTTTCATCACATCTTTTTCGAACAGACTTTAGTCCTGTATTAATTTATTAAAGAAAATATATTAGAGGGTTGAAAATATTTAACTGTCTTTTGTAATGAAAGTGTACATGGTACAAGTTTAATTTATTGTTTGTTCTAGCCTAAACCTAGAGACTTTAACATAGGTATCATAACAGATTTGGGTGGTTAATCGAATTTCAGCCTTACTACCTGTGGCATAAGGGTGAAAAGCGATTAACCGTCACGGTCCACGGTAGTACGTATGTCGTACAATCCTATAACGGTCCTTTTTCACTAATCTTCACCGGTCCTTCACCAATCGGTCTTCCAAACGGTCTCAGCTCAATGAGAATAATTGTTAAGGAATCTTTGCGAGGTATTAGGTTGCATAAGAAACTTAATGTTGCTTAAGTAACTTAAGGTTGCTTAAGTAACTAAATTTGACGGCACGGTTGGCGCAGTGGCTAAGCGATTGGACTGCTGCGCTGCGTGTCGCGGGTTCGATCCCCGCACGGAACAAATATTTGTATGGC
Source organism: Diarsia mendica (assembly GCA_949316265.1). Taxonomy (NCBI): domain Eukaryota; kingdom Metazoa; phylum Arthropoda; class Insecta; order Lepidoptera; family Noctuidae; genus Diarsia; species Diarsia mendica. Next base: position 19,874,964 of record OX438899.1, read on the forward strand.
CTACAAATAGTTGTTTCGGGTCTGGGTATTTGTGTATGTGAGTTTAAATGTTTATGAACGCACCCACGATACAGGAGAAATTCCTAGTGTTGGCAACGTTTAAAAAAAATGCCGCATTCAGAGACATTTAATGATTACTAAAGCCATCACTTAGTAAAGATTTTGACACTTTAGTGTAGGTTTTGTATGTAAAATCTTTACTAAGTGACGGCTTAACTAATCATTAAATATCTCTGAGTGCGGCAGTTACCTACTGGTAAAATATTAAACAGTTGTTAGTTACAGGTGTTGTTTTTAGTTTCCTATATTACTAAATTGAGTGCGCGACCAGCAAATGCATGTTCGCTGATGTGAGCCCACCGCTTGTAGGTACGTGTACGCGCAAAAATATTGTGCGCGCGAATATTTCGGAGAAGGTGCCCGCATTTAATTTATGTTCACTTGAGCGAGTGCACCGAAAAGAACATTTACGCCGCACATCAGTAGAATTGCACATTACATTTTTTTTAAACGTCACCCCACACTCGAGATTTCTCCTGTATCGTGGGTGCATTCAACTGCCTCCGTGGTCGAGTGGTTTAGGCGTTGCCTTGTGACCCGGTGGTTGTGGGTTAGATTCCCACGGGAAGCATACTTTGTGAAGTTGTTTCCAGTTTGGTTAGGACATTGCAGGCTTGAATCACCTGATTGTCTGATAAAGAGATGGTTCCGTGCTTCGGAAGGCACGTATAAGCTGGTGCTCCCGGCCACCAAATGGCGGTCGTCAAACCATGTCAGAGGCCCTTGCGGCGATTTAGAAACTCTGACACTAGGGTGTGTGGGGTCGTTAGACCTTACTGCCCACACGATAAGAAGAAGAAGAAGAAGATTCACAAACATTTAAATTCACATAAACAAATACTTACCCATAAATACATTACAGCCATTGATGATTTCCCACGTTTCGAGCAACAGGACATAGAGACGGCTTAGTAGGCGACTCGGCCGCTGATACTCGCCCGATCCGGCCGAGACAGGAATTTCATTATTATTAATATTTTTGAGTGGTGTTTCGGACTATACTTTTTTTAAGCAAATTTTGTACAGTCAGAATGAAAAACATTAGGTAGAGGTCGTGGGGCTTTCGGGACCGGGACCGCGGTCAATGTAATGTGTTATGTAACTGTAGTACTAGGGTACAGCGGTGGATGCTACTAGAGGCAATGGATTGCATCGTCATTTCCTATACAAACTAAGCGTGTCTCCGCTAACTTGCATTACGAAACCAATTACATTTAGAAACACACTTTGAACGGAGATCAGTGTCAGAAGTTGTGACCACATTAGCTTAGCGTGCTTTCAGAGTTACAAATTCTATTAATAGTTACTGCCATCTCAACAACTAGTTATGTGTTTTGATTTATCACCACGCACTAATCGATAATATCTGAAAAAACTGATAAATACCTTACAGCAATTAAAAGGTGTGTGATGTACTAGATTTTTTTTCTTTGGCGCGCTGTGTGTTTAGTTTTCGCCAAAGTGGTACTGAATTAACGCCACCATAATGTTTTTGTTTAAAACAGCAAAGAATTTCACAGATCAAAATAACCAAAAGCGTCCTCCTCAAAATATAATTAAAGCACCTAATTATTCGAACATCACTGTTAAAAAATGTTTTTACTTCCTTACCACATATTTCACAACATGTTTTGTGCCCATTTATGAACTTGGGTTGTCTGTCGTTGCCATTTACCTCCTCCGTAAATGTATGTTGTCTCCTACATCAGCCATCCTTGTCAAAACCATAATTGCAGTCTGATTTAATCAATGCTAAAGGTGTCATATGTCACTGTAATTAATGTTAAGGATGTCTGTCTATATTGTCATTCTATACTGAAAAGTGGGCGTTTAAATGACAAAAACAAACTGCAGCTGTCAATAATGGGGTGGAATATACGTGTGTCAAGTTCGACTCAAGTTCAGTCCACGACTAACGAAACTAGTGCTAGAGAAAACAAGCTTTTCTAGATAAATTGACATCTATGAACAAACGTGAAGACGCATCCTGCATGATAAACATTACATTTTGGTAATTTATACAATCTTGTGAACAATAAATACACATTACTTTCCTGTTCGTACGAAACCTTGTAACGTCTGATATAATATCAACAGACGGCCGTTAGAAGGTCGTACACAATGGAGTCAAGAAGACAGTTATTAAGGTGTCAAGTTATACTTATTTAGTAATTTATGTGCGTATTTTTTTAGCTGACAACGTTGTTAGAACATATTTTGAAAATGAAACACAATGACAAATAGAAGCAGATATTATAGTTATTAAAACATAATTGAAATAAAAGTAACAAACACGATTTGTATTTGCATATTGGACTACAATTGTACCTACTTAGTCCAAATTACAATTTACAGAACTAAAATTGTAATAAAATATATGTATAAGTATCAAAAAGGGAAGAATTTCAGGACGTCAAAAAGTCGTCCACATAACTGTCAACAGGGAAAGTGCCCAGAAGGCTGGTAGCAAAAAATAAAAATTATTATTCTAAATGGAACAAGCTTGAACAGAGCTAAGGAATGTATTGATGATCACAATACCAGTAATTTATACAGGGTACATTCACGAAGTCGTCAATCAAGCATTTTGAACCTCAAACTAAATACCTGTTAGTATGCAAAAAAATATTGCTTTAAAAAATCACTTTTTACGGTAGGACTCAATGAAACACACTTAAAACATTGTGCTCCTGGATGCATTGAATAGTACAGGGGTCGTGGAGGTATTTTAAGTAAAGTTAAAGACTAGATTCGCCATCAAACGTAATAGTTTGGCGAGTTTAAAATTAAGTTCCACCTCTATATTACCTACATTATGTTTAAATAAATGTTTATAAAAAAAAAAAAAGCATTTCCAGAAAACCTCGAGAAAAAAGTAACAAAAAAAAACTAAATGTGGCACTCGGAGACTGCCGCGGTAAAGCTATTGCATAGCATTTTTTATTAACAGCAAATAATTAATTATTTAATTTGACAACCTCAGTTGACAACCTTGTTATTTTCCGTAACCATAGCAACCTGATTGAATACTGAATCTTGAATATTTTCGTTAGGGAATTTCTGGATTCGCTCTCCACGCTCAAGGCCCGCGATAGAAGCTATGCAAAAGCTTAAAAAATAATCGCAATGACAGGAAAAATAAATGCCTTTGGGCAAGGGTCAAACCGGTTGTACTGAACTTCCGAAATAAGGATGACTATGCAGATTAGATGGTGAACCACTAACCTGATGAACGTCGTATATCCACTGGATGCTAGAAGCACCACGGTGCTTCTACGGTGTTACATCTCACGAGATGTAACGACAATTTTATTCAGCTTACCGGGAAATCACCTGATTGTTTATCAAAAATGTGATTCTGTGCTTCGGAACGCATGCGGTATAAGCCGGTGGTCCTGGCCGCCAAATGGCAGTCGTCAAACCATGTCAGAGGCCCTTGAGGTGGTTTAGAAACTCTGACACTAGGGTGTGTGTTCGTCAGACCTTACTGCCCACACGATAAGAAGAAGTAATTTTAGATGGTTTTGATTTTTGATGCCGTTGGCTATAGATTCGAAAGAAGCATTGTTTAATATTCACAGAAACAAACTACGTTTCTATTTAAATCCAAATTAATTTGGACATTTTATTATTGTACTATACGTATTAGCAAAAGCATATAATTCTAACGTCATCGTGAGTAAAAGATAAGAAACTTATTAAAAAACTACCTCTGTAAAGTGACTCGAAAATAAGAAAAATACCCGAAAAATGTTACATACCGAATTGGGGGAGTCGCAAGTCGGTTTTAGATTATTTGTACATTTGGGATACAAGTTGCTGGCAAAATGACAGTTTTGCTGTAGAAATTGAAGAGAAGGAAATGTTATAATTACTTTATTGACTGCCTAGTTGGTCTAGTGCTCGCAATCAGACTACTAAGCCTGAGGTCGTGGGTTCGATTCCTGGTTCGGCCAAAGTGGTATTGGGTTTTTCCATTAGGAATTTCGCAGTAGCAGCCACAGCGTCTGAATTTGTGCCCGGTTGTTGGCAAATAGCTCGTCTCCTATTACATATATGGCACTTAAACATGCTAGCTAAATGTGGGTGTGACCTCTGTCTAACCCTTCGGGAATTACAGTCGTGATATTATTGCCAAACTAGCTTTTGCCAGCGGCTTCGCCCGCGTGAAATAAACGACTTTCCATACAAACTTTCATCCCCTATTTAAATCCCTTAGGGGTTGAATTTCAAAAAATCCTTCCTTATTCCTTGTCTACATTATAAAGGGAACATCTGTGCAAAATTTCAGCTTTCTAGGTCCAAGGGTTTGGGCTGGGCGATGATGAGTCAGTCAGTCAGTCAGTCGGGACTTCTCTTTTTATCTATATAGATAGATAGATATATCGGATAATGTTAATCTCAAAATGGCATACGGTGAAAGACTAATAACTCAGAAGTTTTTCAGAACCTACTCTTACGAGTATTAACCGTTGTTCATACCTACTCATTAATAAAGTTTCCCCTTACCTCACTTGATTGACAGGTAGGGTTGTCAAACTTCGAAGTTATTTTTTTTTATTATTTTTTTCCCCGTTTTTTTTCTGAGCAGGTATTAAACCTTTTTATGTGTGGCCGTAAGGTGTTTTAAAAATAGAACAATACCCAAGAATCCCTATCTTTAAACGTAGGTACTTATTTATTTTCCCAAAGTATCAATTTGACCTATTTTTCTCAATGGTCTTATATAAACTAACTTCATAACTTATGCGGCAAAATAAAGTTGTTACGATCTGTCTTTGCCGAGCCATTTACGTTACTGGCAGGTATTATTATGACCGAAATTCGGTGATATATTGATATTTTATTGTAACCAATTTCCGAGATATTTGAAGCATTTAATGAAGATTGAACTTTAATGTGTTCATTTTAGAACATAGTTTTGATATCAACCAAGAGATCCGACATATTTGTTTATGGCGATATTATTATTATAAAGTGTCATATTATACCCAAACCAAAATTAATAAATCCAGTCAGCGGACATCATAATAAAACCAAATCGAATCCTCTAGTGACCACGATATCAACTTAATTCATCGTTCAATCCCTATGGACGATTAATTAAACCGTACCAAACGCTTAAAATTACACCTACGGTATAAAATCGACGCATTTCACTACGGAATGCGCGCGCAACCCTAAGCACGAGCGGTTACTTCGCCGGCAGTCGGCAGCCGGGCCGCGCGCTCCCACCTCTAAAGTAAACAGACCACAAAAATAAACAAAATACGAAAGCCCTGGCTGTATGCAACTCGGTATCAAAACCATCAAAAATCCGAAAAAAAAAATCGCAGCACATCCCTACGCTTTCGCGCCTTTTCGAACTGTCACTCAAGTGCATTCATAAGGAATTGAAAAAAGAATTCGAAGCAATAATAACGTGTTATTAGTTATTTAAAATAACGAGTGTTAAATTGAGCTGCTCGTTTTTTAATCTGTGGTTCCATGTTATTGTTGTCGGTTTGAAGCTAAGTGAGTATGTACAACAGCAGTTTGGATAAGTATAGCTTACGTAAGGAGAGCGTATTGTTAAAAGTCTGTGGTTGAGTCCTTTGGGATCAGCGTCTAATAAACGCTATTTTATAACAAATATCGTTAAACCATTTACTGATATCTCTTTTTTGTACACTACTATGTTTTTACAGTCCATTGTTTTTACATAATTTCAGATAAGACCATTAAAATCTGATCTATCGGATTTATTACAAAAATATTTAATTGTTACCAATATTCATATTAGATCTATATTAAGGTGTGATAACTACATATATAATGTATTAAGGGTTATTAATGAAAAAGTAGTATGTGCTTTTTTCTGAGGTAGGCATTTAAATGCCTTTTTCATAAAATAACATTTATTTCATTCTCATTAGGGTACCTGAATTAATAGCACATGAAAAAATACATAATAAGCTTTGTAAGGTTCTTGCCCTCTAGATCCATTTAATCAGCTGCTTGCACCTTACCGCATCTTCGAAGACACAGCTGAGACATTTTTGTGTATGTCAGGAGAAACAACTAAAAGTAGACATTCGTAAGATAGGTAGAATCTTAACTGTGACTGTAATCTGGGCTCTCCTAAAATGCAAAATATTATAATGCAGAGAGAAAAGAGTTTACAGCAGCTTAATCGACATCTCACCAATACAAATCTTACGTTTTTTTTTCGTTTCGTTACATTCGACGATTACGTTCATTATATTTTTTTATATTTTAATGTAAAGTACTATAAGAAAACACTTAAAATTATAAAGAAAAACACTAGCCCACCGGAATTTGGCATAGGGTTCAAGCTACCTGCGACCAGGGCTCTAGAGAGAGGAACCTCCTAACAATACGAACCTTGTTCAGAAGTACCGCTTTCTGAATCAAGCCCTTGATCCAGCTGCATAAGGAGAGCTTCCTCAGGTATTGATCGAGGCTCTGGACATGGTGAATGATTGCTGAGTTCACACCCCACAATGTCGAGAACCACAACCGGAAAAGTGAAGCAAATCAAGATATTGATTTACTTATCGTTCTCGGCTTTAAGGAGGTTCTCATTATGTGGGACCGATAAATTTTTAATAGTATTAATAATAATATGATTTTTAATGATCCAAGTTCAGTGCACTTGGGTCTTGAACGATCAACAATCGATCCACATTGATGATCGTTTTTTTTTTATGTGTGACTGATTGTCGTTATTAGACCAGAATCCAGTTCCATCATAATAATTATGGAATTACCTTCAAATCATGATGTCCTTACGCACTTTCCAGGATTTACACGAAGCGAATACTCTGCAGGTGGCATACATTTTACCTGCAGCGAAGCCTAAAAGGAGAGTTATTGTACAGGATTTGAGTTAAATTAACACGCACGAAGACGTCTTGCATGTCATGTTAGTGTTAGAGTGCAATAAAGAATTGAGTATTGAGAGTTCTAAGCTATCTCAACCTGGATTGCTACTGCAACTTTTTGAATTGATTTATCTCAAAAACGATGGATCGTAGAAATGAAAGTACAATGAACATTTTGATAGACTATTATCTGAGCTATAATTTTGTCTTTGCAAATTTTATGATAAAACTTATCGTTTTACTGAAAATCGCGAAAAACCCGTTTTTGTGACCTTTGACCCCGAGTAATTTTTTTTCCAGGTGTCGGATCGATGAGAACTTTTTACATATCATTTATAATGGTGTTTTGAACAATCCTACCAATTTTAAGCTGCGTGGGAATTAATGTTACCTTACCCCTTTTTGGTCTAATTTGAATGGACTCAGTAGACATGATGTCATTGTCTTAAAGGTGTCATATTATGTTCGGAAAATTAATATAAATTAAACAAAGCGTTTGAAACTTGATCACTTATGTGACTATTCGCACGTGACATACGACTTCTAAGTATGCATTGTACTCACGATTAAATTATTTAAAAATGTGGTTAATTCAAAACCAAAACTGTTGACACTTTCAAGAAGAAATCACCACTATCACAAAGCTGCACATTCTTCAATGACGCATAATATCACACTAATATAAAGGCGAAAGTTTGTGTGAGAATGTGTTATTTAAGTATGTTTGTTACTTCATTACGCAAAAACTACTGAAAACTACTGATTTGGATAAAATTGGTACACAGATAGTTTATAACCTAGATTAGGGTAGTTTTTATCCCGATTTTATCTTCCCGTGGGATAATTTTCGAGTTGTACCGGCTGAAGCCGCTGGCAACAGCTAGTATTAAATAATAATGATTTTATCAATTTCACTCTATGCTCCGTTTGAATGATAAAACACAGTTCCAATATATTATTGCAGGTTAAAATCAACATTATTTCTTAAAATAATTAAGTGGTCACGAACAAATTACTAGTAATTGAAGTATTACCAATGAACGTGTCTTTAATGACGACATAATTATAAAGGTGGCAGGCGTGAAATTGAGATCAATTAAATGTAATTACAAGGAGGTTTATTCAGCAATAACGAACAATTTCAATTCAATTTTCTTCCCTTTTAATTAGTTCACAATATTTGAACTACTGAATGATTCTTTTGTAAATATTAATGGGTTTTCCTATCAGGAATTTTCTTAGTACCAGTGACGGTTCTGGGTTGTATTCCCGGATTTTTTCAGAAACAGTCATGGTGTGTGGTATTGTATCCGGGTAATCTCGCCCCCTAGTAATGTTACTGTTATTTTAAGCCCGTGTCAAACATCAACGTGGTGGTGGCGGTAACATCAATGTGGGTATTGTTGGAAATCTCAAGCGACAAAAGAGTCATGCCGTACTGCACCAACGGACTATTTCGGTAGATAGTCAATTTATGTAACACATAACTATTTATTATTAACTATTTAGTATTTACCTACTTAGCTGCAGCTAAAATGTAAACGTATCATCAATAACACCCACACTCCGACGTCTAAATCTGTCAACTAAACTAAGTTAAAGTTTAATTCCTAATGATCTGTCATATTTTAAACTAAGCACGTTCAAAATGGTCATGCATAAATTCATTTATAATAATGTTCGTAAGTAATACATAATTTATCACAACTAGCTATATAACACATTATTTTTCATCTGCTTAGCCCTTCCCTCACACTGTTGGCGTCGGCTTCTATTGTTACTGTATTCAGCCCAATACAAGCATTTTGCATAGAGTGACTCCCTACCTGACCTTAACAATCCAGTTCATCATCATCATTTCAGCCAAAAAACGTCCACTGCTGGACATATTGATCGGTCCCTTCACCAGGTCATCAGTCAACCTAGTGGCAGGCTTTCCAACGCAACGTCTTCCGGTTTGCGTTCACCTCTCCAGAACTTTTCAGCCCCATCGACCATCCATTCTGTGAGCAACGTGCCCTGCCCATCATTTCAGCCGAAAGACATACACTGCTGGACATAGGCCTCCCCAAGTATCGACACATTGATCGGTCCCGTGCGTCTCGCATCCAGCGGATCCTCGCAACCTTCACCAGGTCATCAGTCAACCTAGTGGCAGGCTTTCCAACGCAACGTCTTCCGGTTTGCGTTCGCCTCTCCAGAACTTTTCAGCCCCATCGGCCATCCATTCTGTGAGCAATGTGCCCTGCCCACTGCCACTTAAGTTTGTCAATTCTTCGGGTTATGTAATCGGTAACCTTAGTTCTCTTGCGGATGTCTTCATTTCTGACTTATATACTGCTGGTTAATACGATATACCTTGTTAAAGCTGATTGTCAGGCTATCGGGCCACTGACTACCTGTAACGACTGCCAATGATCCACCAACTGGGACGAAAGGTGCTTTCCGAGGCACGGAAGAAATTCGGCATTTAAAGAGTAGTCACCCATTCACGGACTAACTTAGGCAAACGCGGCTTTACCTTTACGGTAATAATAATGGAGGGTGGGAAATAATCAAATTTTAATGACTCCTCCCACTCTGGGCAAAGCAGTAGGGAGTGTTAGACTTCTACTGACTAGAAACCACCCATGTTCCTCCTTAGCCCTTTGTGTCCGGGGCCGCGTTATAACTCTTCGAACAATCAACGGCCCTGATACCTCTAAAGACTGCCAATACTACATAGTAAAACAAAGTCGCTTTTTCTGACATAGGGACAGAAAAAGCGACTTTGTTTTGCGGAAAGATTTAAGCATACAAAGGGTTGTATGCTTAAATCTTTAAAACTACGCAACGGATTTTGATACGGTTTTTTTTAATAGATAGAGTGATTCAAGAGGAAGGTTTATATGTATTTAGTATCAGCATTGCACCCGTGCGAAGCCGGGGCGGGTCGCTGGTGATCAATAAATGGTAACCGGGACGAAAGGCTTAACGTGCTTTCCAAGGCACGGAATTTACGGTAATAAGGGTAAATAATCAAAACAGCTAAATAGTTGCTAAGTTTCAAAATGCACACCCCTAAGGTTGATTTACACTTGAACGCGTCCGTTCGCAATATACCGGTGAGAAAGTTTTCGGTAACGGATATGAGGGTAGGTGGTGATATGAAGTGTCTTGTTTGCTGAACTCCGGTTTATTGGTTTACAAGTATTTCGGACGACTTTGTGTCTTTAGGGAAAGGTAACGTAATGAGAGATCTGATGAGTATATACGCACGACACCAGTGTTTTATAAGTAGTACGTTTGTAGTTCGTAGGATGTTTGTTACTCTTTCACAACCAAAACCCTCTTTCAAAACTAGTAGATAGCTTATAACCTGGATTAGCACAGACTAATTCTAATTCCGGTAGTACGATCTCGTGGGAAAATTCGAAAGAAGACGAAGACGCTGGCATAAACTAGTAGATTTATATTTTAATTTGTTTTTTTTACCTATTATCCTAACTTTGACAACCATCTTCATCTGTCTAACATTTTTTGTTGGGGTCGACTTCCAGTCTAACTGGATGCAATACTCGTAGAAGACCAGTATTTTACATAATGCCTATCTGACATCCACAACCTAGATATGGGTGCAATATTACTAACACCTCTGCCATGTGCTTGATCATTTCTCGTTCATGTCTCCTCTCCGCTTTGATGGAAAACGGGTCTTAAAGATTCCTTTGAACCGTTGGAACGTTGCTTATTGAAACATTTCGGTACCTACATGCCTTATTATTATTTTCTGCTTATTTTTTTACGAAGCATATGATAAAGTTTTGGACGCAAAAGAATTCTTTGATAAATTCTTTTGCATGAACTAACGAAGTATTTTGTATGAGGAAAAGAATATTGTGACACAAATTGTTTTATTCTTTCTTTCCTGGTTGACGGGTCGAACAGGGGAATATGGAATATTATGTAAAGGTTCAACTTTGTAAGCAGATTCTTTTTATTTAATAAACGTTGCAGTCACATTCCGCACTTGATTTTTTCTCTTATCTGGGGTGAATTTATGCAGAAAATCTAGACAACAGATTTTTCAAGAACAATTTAGGTAAATACAGCATTCGTTACAGATACGATCATATTGTCTCCATTCATTTTACTATTCCGCAAAATAATACGACCTACAAACCATGGAAATAGTGAGAATATACCTAATTCCTACGAAATCCAAAAATATGCTAAAATTATCTATTCGAGACACGTAGCCAAGAGAATGAATGCCAGAAAATAACTCCCGATTGCGAAAAAAAATACCAAACACAATAAAAGTCACGCTTGCGAGTCCCGAAGGGTTACGTGGGTTAACAATACATCCCATTCGGTAGGTGGGGTGTTTTTTGTACCCCACACACATCTCACCACAGAGCCGCAGACTACTGATAGCGATGGGGTCCTAAAGGTGGTGTAGATCATATGGTACCTAATACCGACTTTCGTTCACAATCATTTTTGTGTGTGAAAATGTGTACACGCTTTGCAATGAAAACTATCGATTTTACATTAAGGGACATAGGTACACATTGCTTATGTAAAAATATTCAAAATTTCCATTTATATTCAAGAGGAGAGCTTTGGAATTCGTTTGTATACCTTTTTACACGTGACTGATCGTTATATACTCATCATCATTTGCATAGTTTTTTTATCAACTGTGTGAGGGTTGTGGATGAGAGCAGCGGTGGCCCAGTGGTGGCGGCCCCGACTTACGAACAGTTGGTCGTGGGTTCGAACCCAGGCAGGCGCATTACTTTGTGTAATTTATTTCAGCACCACTGCTCTCAAAACGGTGAAGGAAAACATCGTGAGGAAACCGGCATGTCTTAGAACCAAAAATTCGAAGATATGCGACATCTACCAATCCGCACTGGGCCCGCGTGGTGGATTATAGCCCATCCCTCTCCTAGAGAGGAGGCCTGAGTCCCTGCAATGGGAACAATTATAGGCTGATGATGATGATGATGTGAGGGTTGGCTTTTAGTCTTTCAGGATGCAACTGTATTTTACACGAAGCGACTGCCTATCTGACATCCACAACCCAGTTAGTACTGGGTAAAACGTTACCCTTCTTACATCTGTTAAATTCTTGATGATCTAAATAACAAGAAAAGCAAAATGCTGTATAAATTATTTTTATTTTTGCACATACAATAATAAAATCAGCGGTAGCAGTTTGAGAACTTTAATAATAACTTTTTCTAAGTAAAACATAAGACTTCAGGTTCTCGACTAAAATAATGTTTAAAAGCAAGCAATATTCTGCTTCCAAAGAAAATTAAAAGTAAACAGTAGTAAACTATTTTAGTACCTTTCCATTCAGCTTAGGGAACAAACAAAAGATTATTTTTAGATATCTTGTTCACACCGGCTCCGCTTTCGCTTTCATTGAGGTTAGAATTGAATGATTGACAATGGAACAGCTCCTGAATACAAGTGGATGGTTCAAGGGCGATCGTGCGTTTCAAGGAGCTCTTGTCATTCAAATAGTGTATTAATTAATTATTAGACAGTAATTTACACCTTGTACAGTCACGAGCAAAAATATGTATATGATTAGCCAAATCCTAAAGCAGTCTTCATCTTGGTATGTATACTTTGTATACGTCATAATTATATTGGTTCTCGTGACCTGTACCAAACACCACCGATGTTTATGACTGTCCATCATGACACGATTTCATGTGACAGTCATCGTTCGTTATCGTTCGTAATTGATTCTTAATTTTTTAAATGATTAATTTATCAACGTGCTAGACAAAAATCAATTTCAAAACGTCAGATAAATTGATAACTATGTATGAAAAATTACTGTAGAAACGTATGTGTCTATTATCAATGCATATTTTATTTAAAAATACAGACCCAATTCATGCTTAACTAAGAGCTTTGACAAGCGGTCATTGAGAATAAAAATAGTAATAGACAGATGTATGGTATTAACAAAACAAATTCAATAAAAAAAACGGTCAAGTGCGAGTCGGATTCACGCGCGTTTGTTTCCGTTCCATTAAAATCGCGTTTGTTGTATGGGAGCCTATTTGTTGTTATAGCGGTAACAGAAATACATAGTTTTTGTGGAAATTTCATCTGTCTAGCTATCGCGGTTCTTGAGATACCGCCTGGTGACAGACAAATGGACGCCCAGACAGCGAAGTCTTAGTAATATCGTCCCAATTTTACCCTTTGGGTACGTAACCCTAAAAACACACACAGTACACACACACACACACACGCAGTGTACAGTTGTACAGTTTCGCCGAGAAACTCCGAGGCTGGGCGAAGCTGAGAGAGAATCTTGGCTATATGAATGTACAGTATCTTCACTGTGCATCCAACTTTCCAATAAGCTATACATATTCTACATTCAAAAATATGTCCTATATACTCCAGAATCAGACAAATACTCGTAGCAGGAAGGTATAAAGACAAAGAAAGTCCGGTTTGTCGACCTCCCTCAACCCTTCAAGTCGTGTCAAGTTATGGAACATGGGTAGAAACTGGGTAGAAATGAATTATCGTGTTGAGAAATGGGTTTTCTGTTAATCCAATTATCTTATATTACTTTGTGCCAAACGTAGTTGATGGAAAAGTAAACAAATGGGGGCAGAAATCGTACTCGTACCAATTTGCAGTGTCACTGAAAAATAGTAAACTTCGAATTAAATAAATAATTATGAATACTTGAAACTCGATTCTATAAAAAATATCTTCTTTTGAACTTTTACCGCCTTATTAAGGCGAGGTTGCCCTACTTTGTTTTTATGTACGCACGACCTCACCCCCCGCCCTGCCGCGTGAGCAATATAATGCCTAAATTTTGACTGTTTTTTCTCTCTTGGAGAAAAATTATAAAGAAATTATACATTATGTGACCCGAGATAATACACATTTTTTACGACGTTTATTATGATATAAGTTTTATTTTTCAAAGCCTAATATAACTCAAGTAAAACGATTATTTAGCCATCATTTGGACATGTCTTTGCGATTTAATTGGATGCAGTGAAGTGTAAGTAATCGTGTATCGCATGCCCGACATATCATGATCGAAGAGTCAACTATGTAATACATTTTTTTCAAAATTTAAATCTGTTCCATGTACGAGTAAAACGCTATTGTTGACGACGTTTATCGGGGTAACCCCACCTTAATAAAAATAGTTAAACCTGGTTTAACTTACGCTTGGTTTATCTCGCATGCCGTCACTTTCTTTTGAATATGTTTGAAGTGAGACGGCATGCGAGATAAACCAAGCGTAGGTTAAACCAAGTTTAACTATTTTTAACCGACTTCTAAAAAAAGAAGGAGGTTCTCAATTCGGATGTTTTTTTTTTTTTTTTTTATGTTTGTTCGGGCATAACTCCGTCACTTGCTAACCGATTTGAAAAATTCTTTTTTTGTTGGAAAGGGTATACTTCCCAAATGGTCCCATATTTTTTTTATCGAAATCGGACAAGCGGTTTTTGAAAAATCAACAAAACTAAAAAAAAAAATACTACATTGTCCACATTATGACCCATGAACATATGAACCACTAAAAAGTGAAAAATAAAAACTTTTTAACAAAAAATAAAACCGACTTCAAAAAAAAAAACACAAAAAAGTCAAAAATAAATCAGTTTCTGAAGTCGGTGGCAAAAAAAATGAAATCAAACAAACAAAAGCCACCGACTTCAGAAACTGATTTATTTTTGACTTTTTTGTGTTTTTTTTTTTGAAGTCGGTTTTATTTTTTGTTAAAAAGTTTTTATTAATAAGGCGGTTATGGTTTTGGCACTAGATCGTTACTACTCTATACAAAACATTATTTTTATTGAATGGCTATTAAAGTGATATTAAAAATAATTTATTTATTTATTGGTAGACCACTAAAGAATTATGAGACGAATTTGCAAGAAGTATTTTTGCTAATTCTAATCGACCAAATAGTAATGTCAAATTCAGTTACACTTCAACTAACTTATCTGTGAAACGAAAAACCACAGAACTAAAATAAATGCACCTATTTTGACATTACCGAAGCAACCTTTCTTGACAAGCAGCGCCACTTTCATTTCACAGTTATAGAGGTCAGACTGTACTTTATATAGATAGACTTCTTTTAAAAAACTAATCTTAATCAAATAAAAGTAAGAAGGTTTAACAGCCCAATAGTTCAGTATATGACAAAGTCCCTACTAATATAGTTTGGCGTGTCGTCATTAGCACAATGTATCGATTATATCGGCCAGCTGTTAAAAAAACAATAGCTAAGGGATATTTTATGAGAGCCATAATACTCGCTCACATGCAATGTGAACATGCAATTTGTTAATTTATTATGGCTTTTAGTACACAAACAATGAAAGTGCCTATAGAGTGTCAGAATATTTGATACTGTATAGGTGAAGGGTGGACGGGACACTGACTCACAAAGTTTTCCACGTATTCAATATTATCACCCCCCCCCCCCCCCCCACCCTTCCACATATAAATTTTTCATCGGTAATTTTCAGTAGCAGCCGCAGTTTTGTGGAGTATGAAGTTGTGCCCGGTTGATGGCAATAGGCTCGCTCCTATTAAATGGAACTTAAACATAACTGGTTGATGTACTATTGTACAGTCGAACAAGCTAATAAGTATACAGGGTAGAGTTCTTTATAGTTCTAGAACACTGTAAATAATGATTGCAATTTTGTTTTTTATAGTGTTTTGCGTTAAGCGACTGATGTCAAACGCTGTATCGTTTGACATCAGTCTCTAAATGTATCTGTATAATCTTAAAAGTAAATACAAGTTAGCTGGCTGTATACTTATTAACTTGTTCGGCTGTACACTCACATTGAGGCCAATCATTTGAGAGGGAGTCCAGCTCATCCCGACGTCTCCTTTTGGGCCTGCTTATGTCATTTAAAAATAAACAGCTGTTTCCTACAAAAGTGTACACTCAGTCAAAATATCAAAACGATGAACTATTTTGAAATTTAAACTCTGAGCGCTCACCTGAGCATGAACCGCTTTGCTTGTCACCTGTCGTTAGGGAAAATGGTCATGAACGGTACCTAAACTGCTGAGTCCGGACATAGAAAATCCATTTACTTAAATGTAAGCTTCCATAATAAATGAGATGTCTCTATCTGTCAATTGGTTACGTCTTTATCACTCATTATGAAGGTGATAGGTACCTATTGGAAAAGCTATTTAATAGGGTATTTCCCCAAAAAATCTAATTAGTCCGTCAGATGGATTTCCAAAAATAATGGATAATATATTTTTTTTCACCTAAACAAAAGATGACAACGATACAGTGCTTCAAAAAGTCGTGTGGCGTCACAAAGTCAATACTTTTTACCCACGAAGTGACGTCACAAGCCCCCTCATGGTCTTTGACACGTTTTATTTTCGACAATTTTAATTAATTTGATAAAACAAAAACACGCGTGTCCAATATTTTTCGATCTAATAGACAGACTTATTAGATTTTTTTGGTGAAAATACCCAACTGACTTGAGAACACCAGAACATTGTTGCAAGATATTTGCATAGCCTTTTCCCAATACGTTGGGGTCACCATCCGGTCTAATCAGATGCAGTTGTATACTAGTATTTATCTATCTGACCTCGACAACCTAGTGAGTACTGGGTGAGTAACATGATAATTATCATTTGGTAAGACTGGTTGCCAGATTTCTAGCCCACTGAATACCTGTAACGACGCCGATCTAACTTTGAACCTAAGACAATTGATTTTCGAAACTGCTTGAACGCTTCACGAATAACCTTTATACGAATAGTTTTCATTTCGATTTTTATAAATTAAAACCACTTAAGCTGTGTGGGCTACCGAAAGCAATCAAAATACACTACGTGATCCCCACTTTCCTTGATTGCGAACACAAACACGTTGTGACAAATTCTCACAATTAGTACACAGAGTAACTTTTATTTGCAACCGGGGACAAATAAGGTAATCCTTTGAAAAGCAATGAACAAAATATTTGGAACAAGAAAAATTATATTAAAAATTATAATATCATTTTGTCGTAGTAGTTTCAGTAGTTCGTGTAACATCTTGACTGCTCACATGTTCGTTATTATAAACTCCGAGAACGCGGCACACCGGGCGTCATTTGTCAGGGTATGTTCGTTACTACGTCGAATTTCGACGAAGAAAATATATTTTTAAATTTCGACGAAATTCAGGCCATCTTCTTGACATTTTCATGAAAGGAGACTTGAGTTAAGGATGTAGGGATAATTTGAAAGGGTAGGGTTATTTTTAAGAGTTGAAAATAAGGCTTAAAATGGCTTCGTAAAAATGTAGTTGAGGATATTTAGATGGAAGTCTTTTGTATGAACAAAAGAAGGTAACAGATTACGGGCCGCTGCCACAACGCTGTGGACATAGAAAACGTCAGATACCTACATTATCTGTCATTTTCCGGTATCTAGTCCGTGTCCACACATTGTCTATTGTTAGTTCGTTATGTATGTATGTAGGTATAGTTTTTCAGAAGTAATTTTTTGAAATATTTTTTTAACACCTTTGTGTAGATTTTTACCATTTTTTTGTGAATGTGTGACCATTGCTATATAGTTCTCGTAGATTCCTAGATGCTTGTTAACTTTTTTTCTTGTTTCACTTTTTTGTGTTACTACACAAACAACCCACATTTGTTGTGGGGGTTACGTTGTCCCCCATTCCTGAGCACTAATGCTGTAACATGAAAATATTAATAAACCAAATTATTTTAAAAGAGTAAGCATGGGGTTTGTTTAGTAACCATTTACCTATTCTGGACGTTTTATAAGTAGGGCTATGTGAAATAATATAACAATTGGATTTTGGTATGAACAATGATATTATAAATAATAAAAAGAGGTAGATATCGCATTAGCACGCACAAATTGTTGAGGACAAACTACGGCAATTGGTGCAGTTTAGTAACTAGCTATCTCTTTTTATCTTAAACGTTCCGTATTATCTATCCCTGTCGTAGAACGCAACGATATCTGAACGCCATTCAGTATGAACATGGCGTATCTTTCTGTAAAATATCATTGGGTATGAAGTAACTTTTACATTACAACTAATAAAAACCTGGAAAGTAAAGCTAGTCAAAACCTTATTAAAATAAACGAACAGATAAGCTAAGTTAATTTAGCTCAAAATATCTTTACAAAACACTTAACCTCGATCCCTACTGAACCCCCAAACATTAACCTTGAAGGTTCTATTTAATAAACGTGTGTGTGTGTTCTATTCTCATCGTTCGCAAAACGAGTACAGTTGGAAGTTGTTTGCCAAAAAGCAATGAATTTGTCCTGTTCCCGCTTTGAGACTGGTACTAGGGATAGCAGAAACATTGTTCTTTACTGTTATATTATATTCAATTGATTTTTACATTACTTTACTGCAATAAAGGAAAAAAACGGAATTAAACTTAAAAAGAATGAGAAAGATTGTAATCAAAGGCAATGTTGAGCGTTAAATTTTACAAGGAAATATAATTGATTTGAGTAATATTTATACAGCAAAACCGGTTTTGTAGCTACCAAATAATTGTTAAATTAATACATTGATGTAACTGTTAATATCGGTTGACTAAAAATAAATAAATAACTTCTTATTTTTCTGAAAAAAATAATAATTCATAAACCTAAAGAAATTATACCTACATCGAAATGCTTTTCACAAGGTTTTAAAAACCCTACAAAAACAACAAAGCTGAAACATTCACATTTAAAACTTATCACTGATTTCAATTTTATATAGAACAAAAATAATAACTTTGCCTCTGGCCCCCAGTCTATCAATCGACTTAAAAATTCACATTAATAATGCATGTATTTGCTAACGCTACTGCAGCCACCCACTCCTGCAATTCTGTTGATGTGCTGAATTCCCTGAAAGATTTTACATAAATATATATATATAGAGATCAGACTTTGTATAGCGCTCAGACTTTTAGAGACTGGATTTAAAGATTAAACTTTTATCTTAGATGAAGTGTAGTTTGTTGCTTTAAAGTATTTTTTTCCTTGAAGTGTTTTTGTTCAGGATTTCCAGCGTTTTGTAAGGAAATAGCTAGAATGTATTTTTAAGAATGAAATATTTTCATCGAGTTACGTAAAAACCAGTAGTGGTACTGCAGTCTGCCGTAGCGGTTTTGCCGCTGCTTTTAGCGCTCTATAGTTGCCTTCAGAATTGTACCTTTTCTGTTCCCAGTTCTTTGAGGGTATGTTTCTTTTTTTTACTGTGTGAATAAAAAAAAAACTTTTTTTGCAAAAAAAACAACCGACTTCAAAAACACCAAAAAGAGAAAAATAAACTTCAGAAGAAAAATCAGTTTCTGAAGTCTGTTTTCGAATATGGCAAGTAAGGAGGTATTTGTTGAGAGATGACAAGTAATGATAATAATTAAGTAAGTATAAGTAGTATGTGTGTGTGTGTGTGTGTGTGTAGTGTGTGTGTGGTGTGTAATGTAAGTAGTGATGGTAAGTATAGATAATGAATGCATGCTGCACTGGCCCCAAAATAATTGGGTTATGGGCAGGAAAACGATGATTATGGTGTGTTCCTGTACTTTGTCTACAGAAAGTTTATAGCATCGTAACTAAATACAAGTATCTATGGTACTTGTGAACTATTTCCCCATACACAATCACATAAGTGCGTATGTTGTAATACTCTTATTTATTTTCTATTTAATGTCATTAAAAATCAATGAACACAGCCAAAACATCACATAATTTATTTACAATCAAACCATAATTTTACATTGACAAAACAATACATTCACCTCTCAAACCCACTAGTAATTTCACTCATCGTTACAATTTCACTTTTTCTCAATTATAAAAAAGAAAACAATGCTCTAAAAAGCCTCGGCAGCGCTTGGCAGCGCTCCAAATAGCTATATTAGGTAAGCGCTGTTCCTGACAAATTAATTCTCAAATGTTTTGTGTCATCACTATGAAGGCTTTTTTGTGTTTTCGTGATATTATTTAAGGTTATTTGTTATTTTTGTTTGGACATAAGCTGATTGGCTTGTCGAAATGAGAATTAAATACTATTCATGTTAGGTTCTTTTTATTTTGTTTTTGAGTTAAATATGCGGATATCATTATGATTAGTAGGAATAAAAATCTACTCAACTCATTAATGAAGTAACCAGAGCCAGTGAAAAAGAGCCATATTAACGTATATTACTCGTAAAAGCGATAAAAAAGTTCGTTCTGGTTGCAATCGTTTATTAAATTATTCTAATTCGACTATTATTCGTCCTTGAAATACTAGCACCACATACTTCGACGCAGTTGCAAGCGCCATGATCGCGGGTTGACTCAAAACAAATAAAAATCACGGAAGATATCCCGTAAGTGACATTTTAAATATAGCACCACATAACTCAAAAATAGCAACTATTCAGGAGACTGAAGAAACTGTATAATTAAGAGTATACCTAGCTAATGCTGCAGTACCAATTTTTAATATATGTTCATCTATAATTAGAATCCATATAGAGATGTTACTAATTTCTACGATTGGCTATAAAAACCCATCTTCCGAGTTTCTAAGAAAAATCAAAATGTCAAACACGTCAAAAATTAAAGCGATATTCGAACTTCAACGAAGAAGTGATTATTGTAGTACTACAGAATCGGCTCGAGCCGATCTGCGTCCAAAACTGTTATCACTCGTTAAATGACGAGTCACTAAATTTCACTTCAAAATACAACTAGCAACTAACATAAACCGCTGACGTACGAGTACAGTCAACGAAATTACATAATTACCGATTTTACTACGGAAGATGCAATGACATGCATTTATCGTAGTAAAATCGGTAGTATGGATTTAATAGGGATGTTTCCTGACAAATAAAATATGATTATGTTTGTTTAGTACTTGTTTTACGTTTTATCGATTTAATAAAAATTCGCGAAAACAAACGTGTTTTATGACACGTTTATTTTCGCGAATTATTATATTTTCGCGCTTATGACGTCACTTTCTGCTAAAAAAATTACCAAACTTTGACGTCACACGGCTTTTCAAAGCACTGTATCGTTTTTATTTTTGGTTTATTTGAAATAAGAAAAAATATGTGTTCAATATTTTTTGGAAATCTATCTCACGGATTAGATTTTTCTAGTCAACTACCCACCCTATTCTGTAACCATAAGGCTGGTTTTCGTTGTTCGAAACCATTGATGTGTGTCTGACTGTATTGCTACTGGAACTACGTAATGTCAATTTACGTTGCTAATGTCCGTCTATACGGGTCAGTGATTGTATTAGGCTAAGTTCATTGGCAAGCGTGGTCGTTCGTGTATTGATCAATTACTGAACAACGAAATAATTGACTGCTTCTACAATGGGTAGCAAAACATTGCTTTAAGGGGTTTGAACTTTTTTGAATGGGAGCTGGCATATCGACCCACCGCCATTTTGATTTTTTTCGAAATCGCAGTCCACAATGAAAGTGGTATGTATGGATAGAGGACATTTAGACGAACCAAAAATGTCATGAAATATTGTACCCCAAAGTGTCACGTTATCGAGATATTTGAAGGTATAGATCGACATATGAGTACAATGACCACATCAAAAATAGACCTTTTACGTGTCTATTGGCATTGATTATGATTATTACAGTTTATTGAAAGATAGTACACACAATACATACTACTAGGAGTACGAGAAAACTATTCATTGACATAAAATAGCGGTTCATTGCCATTCGAAGCGATTTTCTCGCGCGTATAATAATAATCAACCTGGGAACTATTATTTGGATACAATATTACGTTTTCAGGAAACGTAATAAGTCAATTTTCAATGATTGTCGTTGTACTCAATTGTCGATCTTTACCTTCAAATATCTCGATAACGTGACACTTTGGGTACCATATTACTAGACATTTTTTGTTTGTTTATATTTGTTTAAATTGTCTGTCTTGGCAGTCATAGTGAGGAAGGATAAATTGTACGTTACTAAGAGGAAGACAATGTCCAATATAGTACGCGTACCTAACAAGCGAAACGCGACAAAATGTTGTCGCCATTTTATCTCGCACTAAGCCAAAACATGACTAAAATATACCAGTGCCTTTAACTAACATACACTTAAAGCTCGAGGAAATGTCTTTTTCCTAGCTGTCTCATTTACTAATTGAAAAAGTTTTACTACCAAAATAATGGAGTTAATTTACTCTCATTCTATTGGCCAATTACTGTGATTGGCAGTGAGTGATCAAGAAACACTTCCTACGACAAGTCACTTACGACTCTCTTATTTATTTACGAGTTCCCATAAATAATGGCAGTGACGACTTGGCTTTCATGTAGCTATTATTTCAAACTAAGATTTGTACGCGACTTCGCATGTTAATTCTTTTACGGAAACTACTGTCGTATGTCGAAATAATTATAAAGTATTATATATCTTAACTGGAGCTTTATAAAGTAAGGAACGAGTATATCAGAGGAAGTTTAA
The DNA here is from genome assembly GCA_949316265.1 of Diarsia mendica. Taxonomy (NCBI): domain Eukaryota; kingdom Metazoa; phylum Arthropoda; class Insecta; order Lepidoptera; family Noctuidae; genus Diarsia; species Diarsia mendica. The sequence goes on from OX438899.1 coordinate 19,897,420, forward strand.
AAGTTGCGCCAATTACAGAAAAGTTAAAAGGGAATCGACTGTCGTGGTATGGGCATGTGATGAGGAGGGATGAATCGCATGTGACTAAAAAAGTTATGAATATAAATGTGGATGGATGGAGAGGGAGAGGAAGACCAAAGAAAAGATGGATGGAGTGTGTGAGGAGTGATATGAAGGAAAAAGGAATAAATGATAACGTGACGACTAACAGGGCAGAATGGAAGAAAAAAAACGTGTTGCGCCGACCCCAAATGACATGGGATAAGGGCAGGAAGTAGTAGTAATCGTAGTAGTAGATATCTTAACTGGAGCAGCGATGGCTCAGTGGTGGCGCCCCGACTTACGAACTTAACGTATTTCATGGGTTCGAACCTAGGCAGGCGCTCTGTGTAATTTATTTCATCACCACTGCTCTCAAAATGGTGAAGGAAAGCATTGTGAGGAAACTGTAAAAAACTGTGAAAATGTCTTAGAACCAAAAAACCGCGAGACTACTTTTTAGAGCCCTGAGACAGCAAAAGGTGTCGGGCTAGGAATCGTAGAAGATGGATGGACAAGCTGAACAAGACCAGTGTGTAGTGGTCACATTGGCCCTGGATCAAAGGTTTTCCCAACAGTGGGAAGATGGAGGCTAACAGTATTAGTATAGCTTAAAGCTAAACCATGTCTTATTAATATTATACTATGTGCCTAACTTAAATATCGGATCAGTCGAACGCATGCTTAAGATAAAGCCTAAAGATTAATATCTTGTTCAACTACATTACCCACATAATTCCATTAATCCCAACATATAACATGGCCCACATAACCTCTAAAGTAATTACAAATCTTTAACTTTATAACTACTTCATTCAATGCGACGGCTACGAACTTCGTAGCTATCTCGTAGCGCTACGCCGCTACGCCGTAGCAAGTTGAAGATGCAATTAAAATGAATTTAGCATTAATGTTTCCTTTAGTGCCCTCAATTTTAAACTGGGTTTTGAGTTACGGCCCCTTTAAGTGTAATATTTTAAAGTTTTACTCAGTTAATAATTTTGATGTAACTGATTTAGTTTTGAGTTACATTTTAGCGTGAGAGAAGTTTTTTGTTTTAAGGATGCTTAACATTGTGTGTAACATAACTAAGTACCCAGTAATAAGAACCGCGATGGTCTTAAAAAAATAACACAGTTGAAATAGGTTTTTATTCTATTAAGAGAAATGAAAATGACTCTCATGAAAGAATAATATCAAAATGGCTTAATCATGTTTGCTTTTGTATAAATATCGCGATAATGAAGACCCAAATTATACAATAAAGACGTCAAAGTATAGAGAGAATAATGATATTTTTAAACCATTTTTTTATATTTTTTCAATCACACTTTGTAACCTTCAAACAAACAACACATACACTGAAAATAAACTTCCCAGTCATGTTTTCTTTTGTTTTGTGACATTAAAAATTACTTTCGGTAACTCACTCAGACAATAACACCCACAATACTGTTCGAAACGTGTCAACACATAATTTGAAACGGTGTCAACACATAATTTGAAACGGTGTCAAACTCTGTTGGGTGTCAATCAATACAATGAAATGTGTGATTGATACGTTACGAGAAAGGTCGCCAGTTCATGTCTTGATTGGATTGGTTTATTTGTTTTTTTACTAAATAAAAAGGTTTTTTGAATTTATTTTGTACATTATATTTTACAAGCTATAAATAGGTTTAAAATAATAATTAAAATATTCACAAGTATTAAAACGGGAAATTGATTACAATTTTACTCAATTAATTAGCTTGACAATTTATTTAAAAAAAATGTTTTTGGTTTAAAGACTCTTTATTTATTCTAAAAGAACATAACATAACTAAGGTAACATGTTGTCCAGTAGCTAAAATTTATTAAACAGGTTCAACAACCAGTGTTAATAAATAAATTACCAAATTTTTTTTTACATAGTGAGACTCGTGAAAGAACCTACAGCGTAATCAACCTGTAGATAAAGTTTCCAATGATGAGATAAAGACTTCTTGTCTGTGAGACCCTCTGTCCCTAATATCCATCACGTCGACGTCATCTGCGAACCTAGTGTGGGTTAGCAGATGTCACATGTCTTCGATTGTTTGGTTCTAGGACATGGCTCTTTCCTATGATGTTTTCTATGTAAGTACCCGTGAATTAATTTACACAAAAAAGTGCCTACCTGAATTCGAACCTACGACCTGTAGCTAGACTGCGACTACTCACATGACCTATGAGGTTTAACGATCCTTGCCAGATGCTCTTTATCATCAAGTAGGCCATCTGCTAGTTCCATCTCTGGCTCAAATAAAACCGCCAGATATGTTTTATACACCACTCGGATTACGAGCTATAATATTTTTATCATCACGCAATGAAAGTTATAATGCGCACATTTCCGACCTCCAAATATTATATTATTATGTTTCCTGTAACTATAACGTGCTCTCTGCGTTTTATTGGAGGTTTTTATTGAAGTCATTAAACACTTTTATATTTAAAATATAAATCTATTTAAATAAAAAGAGAAGTCCTGACTGACTGACTGACTGACTCATCAACGCCCAGCCCAAACCATTAGACCTAGAAAGCTGAAATTTTGCACAGAGGTTCTCTTTATAATGTAGACAAGGAATAAGGAAGGATTTTTTCGAAATTTAACCTCTAAAAATAGGGGATGAAAGTTTGTATGGAAAATCGTCATTTTCACGCGGGCGAAGCCACTGGCAAAAGCAAGTTTAAAATAAAAAACTTTTTTTTCAGGAAGCTTCGTTATATACAGATTTCATTTAAATGCTTCATCTTTTTGATTGATTTCAGCACCGATGTTTTTTTTTTTTTACTTTTGTCAGTCAAACTTGTTTTTAATCGACTACTTGGACTTCAGAAATGGCCCACGGTATCATACTTTTGTGCAAATTCCACAGAGATCTATCTCTGTGCTCAGTTTCATTTAGGTCTGTTCAGATATTCTAGCGTGGTTGAGTTATAAACATCCATTCAACCATCCAAACTGTCGCATTTATAAAATCAGTAAAAATATGGTTTTTTTTCTCTAGTCTGTTCTGTTCTACTCCTGCACCAATGCTTCCATTCATTTGTAAGGAACAAATGAAAGGAAGCTTTGACGCAGCAGTCCAAACCCATTCAATTTTTTTTTCAATTCTGACGAAATCTAACCAGTTCGTAGCGCCATCTCCTTTGTGAACTCCTCACTTTCTCAGGGTACCCAGTTTCGTACTATTTTGGCTCATTGTTGCTCTAGCATGTGACATCCTACCTAGTCCTATTTCATTTTCATTATGTGAATTATATGAAATAAAACTATTTACAATACTTTTCTATCAAAACCTTTACGGCCGTGTCTAAAACTTTTGCGATGCACAATTTCCGATTCCAATGGCTCCATTAGTGTATCACTACTGTTAACTACCACTACTCCAGTTTACTATAAATAGAAATTGATTGTCTTTGCCCCACTGTGTTGTTTCTAAATATGTGTTCTATGGCGTAAGGATTAAGGAAAAAGGACACGTTTTTCTTTTAGCTGGATTGTGTTATTAGCAAAAAGTTTTTATTCCACGAACGGAACTTAATAATAATGCGTGGTTTCGTTTCATGAAATAGAAAATTAAAGCATTGGTCAAACTAAAGTGAAATAGAAGTCGACTCATAGTTTGTATTAAGTTTCTCGTTTTTCAATTTGGTATTTGTTAAAATATTCATTTTATTTGTGTAATTATGTATGTTGGTATACATAAGTATTAACATTTTCGAAAACAAGAATTTATTAATTCAAGAAGATAGTGTTTAACTTTATGAAAAAAATGATTACCCTAGCTAGAGGCATCATTTAGGAGGAAAGAAGGAGAATGTACAATCGCACCACCGTGTTCCCACTTATGCACCAAGTGTGCTCTTCGTGTGTGTATTGTTTTGTCACAAGTCTCTCGTCTAGGTGATGTGCAATTTTTTTTTGTAATTTTGTTTCCTTCACACCTGCTGCAGCAACAATCATTTATGAGCGCGTGGTTCGTAACATTCACCTCAATTTAAACAGTGCCTTACTTACCCAGAAATGCGAGTAGAACTTAATGCATGAGTGTTTGTTCCTAAACGATCACGGCGATTGCGTGCGAATACCAACTTTGTTTTGATTTATTGTGATTGAGATCGAAGGCACAAAGGTCGTAGTTCTTTAATGGTGTTTTCAAACATCGTTTATGGTGTTAAAGTGACCCACGCAACGGTAAGAAGTTGGGAAGTAATTTCTTGTCAAAATATTGCTCAACTAGCGTGCGCTAGCGGCTTCGCCCGTGTGATGTTCGATAATTGTACCACGGGATCATACTATCGGGATAAGAAGTATCCTATGGAGGTTATAAGCTATCGGTGTCTTAATCTCATCCACATCCATTCAGTAGTTTTTGCGTGAAAGAGTAACAAACATCCATCCTTACAAACTTTCGCATTTTAAATTTAAGTAGGATACAAGGTTAGATTTGATGAATTTGCTTATGAATTACAATGGAAGTACTTTCATACAAGCATAAAAGCTTGGCTTGCTCTTATGATTTCTAAAACTTCTGGTTGCCTTATGTACTTCCTGTATCGGTCTTGCCACTGGTTGCTAAACCGAAATTATTTCAAGTGTCATCATCTTTTTGCCCTCGTCCCTTGTTATTGGGCATGTCATGTCTTCTAGTTTTTCGCACAAGTCCATAAAATTTTATGTTTACCAACTAAAACGTTTTCCAATTATATATTTTATTGAGAGTAATTTTGCAGAATTGCAGAATATTTTATACTCAAGCATTAATGGAACCTGCAATTTAATTTTACATTTTTTATCTAACTTCTTATTATTTTTCTCTGCCCGTGTATAACTGTGTCCCGTATTGTAACGAATCTACTGAATTTAGAGGAATAAAAGAGTTGTAGACTTGAACAATATAATAAATTTAGGGAGGAGTAAAAAATACAAAAGTAGTTATAAAAAAAGGGCACACTCTCAGAAGGGAGGAGGGATGAGGTTTTAAAGAACTTTACGGTTGTGGTTATCCTTGGCTTTATGGTTCCACGGCAGTGCAGGTCACTCTGGTTGTGATAAAGATGGTCCTCTTTAGTGTCAGCGTCACCTTGAGTAGGAGGACCAGCAGCAGTATCAGCGTCACCTTGAGTAGGAGGACCAGCAGCAACAATGAACCAGTGTAGAACTTAGAGTATTGGAGATGTTTCCTCGATCAGATTCAGATTAGAAGTCCGCGCGTGTGAAATCATTTCAGTTTTTATAGATCCACAGCTTGTCATTTTCTTTTTCAGAAGTTTAAATTCGTGACTTCATATTGTCATAAAAATGCAACTTGCCAGTATTCAAAACAGCCAGTAATATTTAATCCAAAACCTTTACGTAGAATTCTGAGAGCGTGTTAATTAATTATAGTAAGTTATAAAATACAATATCTGAGCAATGTAAGTTATAAAATATAATATTATAAGCTAACATATTGATAAAAAGAATTTAAATTACATAAATCAAAAGTAACCTTCATAGACTAAGCTAGTTAGAAACTATGACAGAAAATTAAAAGAAAAAGTATTGACAGCTTGACAGCCTGACGTAAGTGTCATAACAATGAAAAATATGAAAATTATTTATTTTATTTTAGATATTTTAGAAGGAAACGAATCGTTTTAGACCGATTCGCAGAATAGTAATGCAAAAACCAATAAAACGAATGATTGATGCGAAATATAAGTAAGTTTAAAGTGTAAGTATGTATTATGATGATTGTGTGGTAAGTGTGAATAAGGAGAACACTACAGCTCACTCAGTGAAATAAATAAAATACGTGGTTTAGAATAGCGAAATACCAGTTCCAAGTGCGAGTTCCAATGAATACTTTTTCATCATTTCTGAATAGAATTGAAACACGATTGGCAGTGGCTTTCTCTGCACCGTCCATAGCTTTCAATTAACAAGTGAAGCAACGTCTTTGTACTAGAATTCAAGTAACCCAAACCTCCTTCCTTGTCAAAGCAAGCCACAACGACAATACCGAGTATTTTGTTTCATACGACTATAAAGTTACATCAACCAGAGAACGTAGACCTCCCCAAGTTCCAGTGCTTTTGCAATTAAGTTAGGATTTAAGGAGAAGCAGAGCTCTTTGTCAATGGTCTTCACAGTTTGGAGAACCGCCAACTGCATCAGAATTCAAGCCACTGTGGCGTCCTTCTATTAAATATTTTTCCTTATATTTCCCAGAAAAACTTTTAGTATAAGTAATCACAAATCATGGTGATATTAAATTTAGGGTACCGTAATTGTAAAACCGTTGCCAAGTGTAAAATAATGTGGCAGTGATTTTAGTTTTAGTGGATAGTTGTACGGGAGTTTGAAAATATATTTTCTTGAAATTCATATTGAACATTTTGGAGACTTCATTGGTTTTTACCTATGAAAAATGTAACATAATATCATGACAGATTTCTCGAAAGGTCAGGCCAAGGTGTACTTACAGTAGCCGGAGATCGTGGAAGGCGCATTAGTTTCCATGGTCCCCGGTGCAAGTATGGGAAGGCAACCCCTGGGTGGTTTTTAGTCAGTTAGAGTCTGACAAATCGATTCCGCTTGGGGTGACAAGCGGAGGACACCCATGTATAAAGCAATGTTCTAAGTTGTAAGGTCTCGTCATTGGTGGTTTAAAATCAGAAAACAAGCATCTGACATCATAGTTAACAATAATACAATTTGTATAATTAAGTAATTGTATTTCCATGTACATTTTCTCGCCAAATGATGTCATCAAGGTGTGTCGCTGTAGATACGAAGTGCCCTGACGCACGCATACTCGTAGCTTCGAGTTTCAACATCGTAAATTATAGCAAATATTGATCATTGCGAACTGGGTCAATTTTTCTTTAATGGGATAGCTCATTCAAGAGAAATTGATCCAGATTTACGGAAATAGGTGAATGTAAAAGCTTTTAAATAAATATTTTTCTATACAGCTCACATGAGCCCATATTCTTTGATACGCCTACAAACCTGTACGAATGTCATGAATTCTTTTAATATGTAGTATCTTTATGTCTTACAACTTTCACGTTTCAACTCTATATTCATTTGTTAAGCTTTCCAAAAAAGAATAATTATTAACATTGTTTTTAAGTTGAAACTCAAAGAGCGGGATAGGAAGTGTACCGGCGTTAATAATAATCAGACTCCATACTCAGCAACTTCTTTATCGGAAAACAAAAACAAACAGTTCTGTGAATACACTGTGCATGGTAATTTTTACGGCGAAACTATCGCACATTATGGTGCCAAAGGTCGAATACTGTGTGCGGAACCCTTGGCACGGGGACAATGCACACTCGACAGAATTTTTGTGGACATATTGTTTTCGTAGTGGAGGTCATGTTGTTTATGTATTTTGTAGGTTTAGATAGTTATCTGAAGGTGGTACGTGAGATTGTTATTATAGGAGTAATTTAGTTTCTTGTTTGATGTTCGTAGATATCTAGGATGTTTATAATCATTTTGTTGCTAGATTTCTACATTTTTGATGTTTTAACAAATAACGAATGACGTTGGTCTAGTGGGCCCAAGCGCGGCTGTTGTACAGTCACCTGCAAAATTGCATGGATACTTTTAGTCTTTATTACTTGTGAATAGAGTTCAGAACTGTCCATGCATTTTTGAAGGTGACTGTACATGAGCTCCTGAGTTCGATTCCCATGTTGGGCTAAGTGTTATTGGGATTTTCCGTTAGGAAATCCTCAGTTATAGCAGCCACCGTGTCTGGATGTCAATTAGCATAACAATCATAACGTTGAAACATTATTTCCAATTTCCGCTACACAAAACGTAAATATTTAGTCTGATAAAATTCTATATCGGTTTCCCTCGACAAAATAAACCTTCTTTTGATTATCTAGTAGTCTCAAACATGAGTTTTCTGACCTTAAAAACAAAACAATTACCGTCTCATAGCTTCGCAGTATTCGTTTAAAAAGTAGGCGTTGAAACAGCACATTTTATTACACTTGCGTGTATGATTACAATTTAAAACTATTTCATTTTAGCGCGTATAAACTCGAGTCTGGCCTTATCGGCCTAACCATCTGATCGTACTAGGTCATCGGAATTTTTTAATTGTTTCAAAAAATAATTATTAAATATTTTATTTTATTCTGTCGTGTTTTGTTTCAATGCGTGATTTTGTTTGTTCTAGTTTATCACGCGATTAAGTTGTAACGAATTTTATATTAGCGCCTTTTGTTTATAAATTGGTATTTAGTATTTCGAAGAAATGGTAGTTTTTATTTGGAATTTTAAAGGGCGTTGGCATGCGATTTTAAACGGCTGGCATTTAATTATTTTGATTAAAATCTTTGTGATAGAGTTATTGAGGGATTTTAAACGTTAACTTCATAAATACTTAAGTTGAGTGTGGATTAAAATCTAATAGAGCTGATCCACAAAGTTATGTTTTAGTTTTTTAAAGAAGTTCTTAAAAAGTATTAATTATATGTTTTACTAGCTTTTGCCAGCGGCTTCGCCCGCGTGAATATGTCGATTTTCCATACAAACTTTCATCCCCTATTTAACTACCTTAAGGGTTGAATTTCGAAAAATCCTTCCTTATTCCTTGTCTACATTATAAAGGGAACCTCTGTGCAAAATTTCAGCTTTCTAGGTCCAACGGTTTGGGCTGGGCGTTGATGAGTCAGTCAGTCAGTCAGTCAGGACTTCTCTTTTTATTTATATAGACTAAACAGGACTGCTTCGAGATTCTGAAAGGTGATGAGCTTTTGAGGGTAATATTTGCTCACCATGAAAAAAACACTTATGATGACTAGATACTCGTATTGCACAAAATGGAGAGGTATATAAGGAAAAGGAGGCCTTTTCCCAGCAGTGGGAAACACAAATAGCCTAACGAAAAAAATTATGCCCAAAGATACTTACACAAAAAAATATTACCCGCTTTTCAAGCTCCAAAGCAGTCAGCCAAAAAGATAACAAAACAACATCAACTTGACCTCGTGAAAACCAACAAGAACAACATTTAATATTATTTTAACAAATCGTTTCCCCAATAGGGTACCAATCGGCGTGATATCGTCCAAATCTCTCGATTGGGAGGGCAATAACAAAACTTTGATAGCAACTTGTGCGGCAGTTCGAATGAAAAATGGCGGTGACGTCAGATTCGGCCATGTTTGTTCCAAACCGCGCCCCCAACCACTCCTGAAACTGTAGATTTATGAAAAAATACGTTAAAAGAAAAAAGAAAGTTCGGGAACGCGAACAAGAATTGTAGGCGGTAGAGGTCTGTGAACGTGGAAACGAAAGTGCCTTATATTATTTACTATCACTAGCATATTTATTTATTTATATATAACTGGCTATGTATGTAGTTTTCTCTTCAATGTCCCTTATAAATAAAAATAATAATAATGAATCATTTTATTTCCGACAAATAAAGATCTATGAATTGTTAGTAAAACTTATAACTTATATAATACTACTACTTACTTTATTTACTTATCATAGGTTGTTTGCGTAGGTACATACAGTCAGACATTGTGTTTTTTAGGTGTAAACTTAATAAAAACAAGACCACACCCCAACAACCGCTAAGTATCGTTTTATGAACCCAGCAATATGTCAGCAATAATTCCGAAAACCAAAGTTAAACTACCGCAAAAAGTTACACTGTGGCAAACCACAGAGTACCTAACTTCCCTGAATATATCTGAATAGTTATGAACCGCCGACACCCAGTGTCAATCCCGCAAGGAATTTGGCACAGTTCGTGCCCAAAGCTCGGCTAGAATTTACACAAGTATTTATGATACATTTGTACTATGTAGAAGATAGCTATTGATGCTTTCTGTCACTTCAGTATGCTTCGCTTTCAGTACAAATAATACAGTGGTATCGCATTATTTATGTCTTGGCTGTTTTAACACGTTTCCTGACCCAGTACAAAGTTATAAAATGTATTCGTACTTCCACCTACAATCTCATCCTAACTTCACAAAAAAAAACATTAATAATTATGTGTAATACGGGTTAAAAAAAACTTTAAAAAATTTTCAGTAGCATTTTTATATAACCATACGTTCATGACAATCTTTTTCCTCTAATTCATACGTCCACTGAAATATAAAACACACTCTTGGATTATGACAACAACTGGAGTCATGGACATAATTATGAGTTTGGTACAAATGTGACTCCTTTTGGAGTCATGGGACAGTAAACTAGTTGAAGCACCATAAATTGTTGATTGTTGAAATGTCCCAAAATAGTATAATAATAATATGATTGTTACGAAAATTCACAGACTCCTAAGATCTCCTAAGCACACTAGGAGATACATATGTACATAGATTGATACACACACACACACCTAGTTTAGGAGTTAAAGTACTTACAAAAATTATTGTCACCTGATTATACGCCTTACATGCAGTCCCAATGTAGTTTACTAGTTGTTTTTTTACTAGCCTACATAGTGTCTCATTACTGAGCAAAGATCTCCCCTTCCTCATTCCAAACCTCTCTATCCTGTGCAATCTCTGGCCATGTTAGGCCCGCCAACATGCTATGCTACCTTCAAAGCGGTCGACCTCATCGGCGCTGTCTTTCCTCAGGCGTCCAGTACCTATGTGACGATCTTTGATCTTGCGTGTTACGTGGCCTGCCCACTCCCACTTCGGCTTAGCTGTTTTTTCCTCAACGTCATTATTCGAGCTATGGATAGTAGGCTGGTGTATTCATTTCCTAGAAACTCAGTAATTCCTCACGTCAGTCTGTCGCACAAGCTAATCAGAATAGCGACTAACACGCATTGTTTGTCACTGAGACCGCTACTGATTGCTATGTCTATCTCTGTCACTTCTTTGTGTTGCTTGTGTGTTTGTCTCTGTCTATTGTGGGTCAATTTTGATAAGTAGGATAGTAGGATTTTGTCACGGCAGGAGTAGAATTGGATCCTACGGCTATCAGTTAAAATATTCTAAGCCTATCGTCAATAACGTTGACTGTCTCATTGGTCTAGTGGTGGTAGCTAGGGGCCTGTTGAGCATGGGGACCTGGGTTCGATTCCCTGGTAGGGCAAAGTGTAGCTGGGTTTTTCCATCAGGAATTTCTCAGCAGCAGCCACGGAGATTTGAGCTCGGCTGATGGCAATAGGTTCCCACCCTATTGCATTGGAGTTAAACAGAACAGGCGAAATGTGTGATGAATAGGTATACCTCTGCCTAATTCTTCAAGAATTACGAGCATGTTGTTATGTTATTATAGATGGTAAGATTTTATGGTACCCATGTGTAAGGAAAAGCTGACCTTATCTTTGCCAATCACCAAGGTTAAGAGTTCAAGATAATATCTCGATATTACTTCCGAACTTTTCAGGAGGGGCTTCTGGCGAAATACAAGCCACAAGAGTCGATGGGTCAAGGCTAAGCAAAGATTATTGAGGTTGATCCGTTGATAAGGAACCTTTGAATACCCCTCCATGTCTTAGGAAGCACGCTAAGCCGTACTTGTGGTCTCTTTTGCATGTTTAGCTGTCATGAATGGGAGCTGTTAGAAGGGACTGGCCATCTCTTAGTTTATTCTATTTTTGAATAGTGTATTATATATTTTTATTTAAGTCGCTTTTAACTTGCACGTCTGTCGAAATTGATCTCACATAATTAAGTTTGATTTCAACGTCAACCAAGATTAATTTGTAAGAATATTTTATTTAAAAAGGGACCATGGAGTTTCTTGCCGATTCTTCTCCATAAAGATCAACGCTTGAAATAGGCACCTGCAGTACTTTCACAAGTTATTATGCCTTTTTGGAGTGTGAGAGAAAAATCATGAAAAATCCCCTCCGCCTCCGGGCGAAGCGGCAGGGAGTGTCAGTCATCTAGACTAAAAACCACCCATGTTCCTTCTTAGCCCTTTGTGTCCGCGACCACGGTATCTCTTTCACACAACCCGAGTATTTATGTCTTGTGTTGCAGTTTAAACTTGATCGTTTCCATCAGAATCGGGAAAGGCTAGACCGATAAAGAATAAATACTATTGGCATTAAAAGTCTTTTCGAAAATAATGGAATCAGATGATGACTATTCGATTTTTCATATCGATGGTCGTAATAACCATTAACAAAGTACAAATAATACTCTTTATTATTAACATATTACTATTGTTTGCGTGCAAACAAACAATTAAGTAACGTTTTGTGCAGTGCGGCAAAACGGTTAGTTTTTACTACAATTACCTACTAAATGAGTATTGTTCTAAAACTTATTTTGTTTGAGGACAAGGAACTTGTTTTTAGTATGGATGTAGGTTATGGTTTACAAGTAAAGGGTTTTAGGTTAATTGAGTTTGTATTTAAACTTTAGTGAAACACGAAAGCATTCTAATACTAAACGAACTTAGTAATATACGTACTTTTCATAAGAAATCGTAGGGTATACCTAGTGTCATTTAGGTTTTCGCATCAGGAATTGCTTAGTACCAGCCACTGGGAGAAAACCAGATTCTCAGTGGGAGTCTATATTTATGCCTGTTTGATGGTAATGGGCTCGCGCCCGTCGGGGCTGTGGATTATCGAAAGGATAAACGCGGCTCCGACAAAAGGGCGAAGAAGGAACATGGGTTTGGTTTTTAGTCAGTAGAAGTCTGACACTCCCCTTCACTCTGCCCAAGAGCGAGGGGGGTTATTAGATGATTTTCCACCCACCAAAAAATTAAAAAATGGAAATGGGCTCGCCCCCATATTACGTACATTTATGTGGTGTAGGTACTTTTTGGTCATGTTTTAAGGGACAACTTCGCTTTATGGTTTCAAACTATTTATTTTAGATCATCATTTTAGCCTATTCGCAACTACTGTTGGGGTAATTCAGCGATTAGGAAAAACTCACTTTTAAGACGCAGTTAACGGGGGAACCGTAAAAACGACCTGTTTTTCGTCGCAGAGTTAGCCGTATTACAATTCCAAAAAAAATACAGTGTATAGTCAAATGTATAGGTAAAAGACTTATACAAAAATATTTTCTAAAAGTAATCAAGAACCTCGAAAAAAAAAACACAAAATCACAAAAAAATCACACGAAAAAACTTTTTCGTCTCGAAATGCTCAATATTTTGAGTGACAACTGTTATTTATTTTTTTTTACTATCAGAAAGGAAATTTAACCAACTAAAGACATATGTAAAAATATTTTAACATTACAGCGTATTTTTTTTTTTAATAAATTAAATCAGCGAACTATCGTTCATTTTGGCAGTCACGAGCATCAAACGCATCGCCATTTTCAACCTTATTTGTTTAGGCGATGAGTTAAACGCGCGCTCAAGGTCGCGGGCAGCTAATGTCGCCTTAAAACGTGTAACTGTACACGTGTATTATTTGAAATGAATACCCACGTAAACTTTTCCTTCACTAAACTATTATAATGAACCAGTTACATACAAAATTCTCATTCTAGTTTAAATGTTTCAAAGCATGTCCCTTGATGTGCATTTCCCGAAAAACTTACACTGAAACACGTATTTCAGACTTGTATAACGTCGACTAAATCACTTTGTGTACCATGCGAAAACTGCTCTTATATTTATAAGCGGAAGGTTTAAATTCGTGCGGTTTGTAAAAGTAACTTGGAATAAGTTTTTCTCGCCGAGTAATCTTTTGGGGATCTGCGACGCTATGTATGTGAAAATAAGGATTAGTTTGCAGTTAAACAGTGATTTATATAGGAGACTTAAGAACACAAATATAGTAGTAGAGCGTTTTAAGAAACTTAAAGATTTCTTTAGGAAAAAAACTTCCAGTTCTTATTTATAACGCTGGGATTTCTTATATAGTTAGGTACTTAGCATTACATGATATGTACAATGTAGATAGTACACTCCCGTTTTTTCGTCAATAGGGGATCGGACTGACTCAAAAAAATATGATTCTGTTTAGACCGTCATCGCGTCAGTCTGATTATCGAAAAATATTGAATAAGTACGTGTTTTTTGTTAATAAAAATTGACGAAGATAAAACGCGTCAAAGATCATGAGTGGGGGCTTGTGAAGTCACTTGTAGGTAAAAAATTACTAATATGTGACGTCACACGAATTGATACTACTCTTCGAAGTACATCGTCTTCATCTTTTGTTTACGTGACAAAAGAAAAAATACGTGTCCATTATTGTTTGGAAATCAATCTGACGGACTTATTAGATTTATTTGGTGAAATACCTTATTACAATAAGACCGTTTGAATGTCAGAAAACAATGAAAGTGAAACCACAGTCACAGTCACAATGTATAATAATCTAAACTTGTGGCAGTGCTGTAGCTGCGCATTTTACAGCGTAGATCTTTATGGACAAGAATGGGCAATGAATCTTCCTATTGCCATCAACCTTGCAAGCATCTTGTTGTGCTGCTGAGAAATCCATGCTAGAAAAACCTTACAACTTGACCTAGTCATGTATCCCGAAACCTAACGCTCAGTAGTAAATAGGTATTTCTATTGCTCATGTAATATACTCGTATATATTGTTCTTATAGAACAGGTGGGAGCTGCAGTGGTGGCCCAGTGGTGGTGGACCTCACTTACTAACAGTAAGTCGTGGGTTCGAACAAAGGCAGGCGTATTACTTTGTGTAATTTATTTCATCACCACTGCTCTCAAGAGTGATGAAAAACATCGTGAGGAAACCGGCATGTCTCAGAACCAAAAAAACTCGAAGACATGAGACGTCTACTGGGCCCGCGTGGTGGATTATAACCCATCCCTCTCCTAGAGAGTAGGCCTGGGTCTCTGCATTGGGAACATTATAGGCTGATCATAATGATTATGATTGCACATAAAATATAAATTATAATCTCATGCATCATAAAAAAACAATTTATTGTTTAACTAGGGAACTCTGAAACAGGAAACCACTTTAGGGTTATTAGAGTCTTCCTCTCGGTCTGTGTTTCTCTAGGTTATTGTCCCATTTGGACTTAATCCAAATAGGATACACACAGATCGTTAACTTTGAACATATTTCTTGCTACAAATGAGTCTAAACATTACGATTTTAATGGTTATCACGAAACAATGGCATAGAAATTGCTTACTTAACGTTATTAGTAGGAAAATACAAATAAACTAGCCACTTATACTTGAAGCGTGCTACGCATACTGAAGTCGAACTTGACGGCACGGTTGGCGTAGTGAATCAAGCAGTTAACTGCTGCGCTACGTGTCTCTGGTTCGATCCCCGCATGAAACAAATATTTGTATGGCCTACAGATAGTTGTATCGGGTCGGGGTATTTGTGTATGTAAGTATAAATGTTTGTGAACCAATACATTAGAGGAGAAATTCCAAGGGTAAGGGAAAAATTATATTATAAAAACTGTTTTGGTACAACCAGACGGTATAAGTTTAATCAGCCTATAATATTCCTACTACACATACACATAGGCTTTCTCGCCTTGGAAAACCCTTACACGTGTAACTATCAGCATTGTAACATTACACTATTAGTTTTTATGGATATTCAAAACCTTAAGCATCTGACCAAAGCTGTTGAGGTCAAAACATTATAATGAAGATACAACGAACACAATACTTCTTTACGAAGCCCAGGCACTCATCAAGGGACAAGACGGAACGGCCTTTAAATTTCGACTTTTAAATTCCTGTTTAATTGGCCTTTAAATGTCTCTAACGTTCACTAAAACAACGTAAAAAAATACCTTAGTATACTTTGTAGCCTATAAAACAAAATCAGAAGGTTCATTTTGCAATATTTATATAGCCATAGAAAACCATTTGTTAGCTAGTTCACAGAATAAGTGCATGCCGGTTTCCTCACATTTTCACGCCAGAACCACTGAACCAGTTATCCTGAAATTTTGCATCCCGAAAAAAAGTACTGTTCCCAAGGAAAACAACAATAATATTCTTATGATTAATAGATGGTGCCTTCGATAGGTCGATAGGTATTTTGTACTAGATTACGTGGCCTCGGCACAAGGGCAAAGTAGGAACATGGGTTCGGTTTTTAGTCAGTAGAAGTCTGACACTCCCCTTCGCTCTGCCCAAGAGCGCGGGGGGTCATTCGATGATTTTCCACCCACGAAAAAAAAAAAAAAAAATGGTGCCTTTCGGGATTGAATTAAGTATAATATTTTAGTAACTTTTGCGAGCGCACCAGCTAGTAACACTATTAGTCCCTTGAAAAGTTACGTTAAGTTGGGGATAAAAGAAATCATGCAGCAAACAATGTTTACAATTTTATTATAAGGCCTTTTTCCAAGATCTCGGTCGTTGGACAAGGGTTTGCAAACCCACAAACTTTGATTTCACTTTAAACTGCCACCCCCCTTGATATTTAAAACATATAATTGGGTCCTCTAACAAAATGCTAAGGCCAAAAAATGTCCTTTGTTCTCATATACATTCGCAAAATATTATAATTATTCGCAAAATATTATTTTTATATTTACATTTCAATGGACTATAATTATTTTCATACAAAAAGTTACTTGTACTACTGTTACTTATATTTATTTGCTGTCAGTATTTTGTAAGCGGTTTTCATTAAAGTGTCCCCCCCCCCCATTCTGCCCACGTTGTGTCCCGGTGACGGGCCCGGCCGTCATTTTTTACTTCTCCAAGATTAAGGCGACCTTTTGACCCCATTTCAGAGAAGGGACTTGCGTCATTGTTTTTGATTGGTAGTGTTGTTTGTATGGAAATTAATTGTTGAAAAACTTGAACAAATTAAACGAAGAAAATAAATCGTAGGGTATCAATTTGGTATGATTTCCTTGATAGCTTTATATTTTGATTGTATAAAAGGGCGTTGCTAATATAATATCACACCTGTAATTCCCGAAGGGTTAAGTTGAGGTGTGCCTAATAGTACACCCACATTTCGTCAATTTAGTTTAAGGCCCATGTAATAGGGGAACATCCTATTGATATTAACCGGGCACAAATCCAGACTTCGTAGCTGCTACTGAGGTGGATTCCAATGAAAAATTACACTTAGCCCGACCCGAGAATCGAACCCAAAACTTATGCTCAACCAGGGAGGAGTGGGAGTCTCTCAGTTAGAAATAAGCTTAGAATAATTTGTAATATTATCTTTACAAACAAAATGAGAAAAGTTAAAATTAAAAATTCTTTTGAAAGGGACATAATGAGATACCTACCTACATTTATTTGATCCATATTTTTTTCTTTGTCGTAGTCGTAAGACGACATTACGTCTTAAAAACACAAAACAAAAGACAGATGACCCCTAATCTTTCACTCTACCCCCTAAAGATAAACAATAGCAATACATCCCAAAGAGCAGATACTGTCCAAAACCGTAACTTACCCGACAACGCCGATTTAAAAAACATCGCAACTAATCGGTGCCACATAAATTCTCCTGACAAACCCCCTACGGGGGGGGGGGGGGGGGGGGGTGTAAATCGAAAAATGGGGGTGAACAAAAGACATTTTTTTCATGTCACTTATGTTTTTCTCCCGGGATATCACCAGGTTTAATGGGTCATGTGTTTTTGAGATATGTAATGGTTTTTTTTCCGTTAACATACATTTGTAAACACCCCTTTCTTCCCCTGGGGGTGACGAATGCCACGGGTAACGATTCTTACGTATTTTAGTATTCAACGATTTTTACCCTGTCAACGTTTATAAACAATAACTTCCGCTCCTCTCGCAGGTCTGCTGGAAGAAATTTCTTACGAAATAAGCATTATCTATGTGCTGTGATTAATCCTTTTTTTTGTGTGTGTACCTACATAAATAAATAATATGACTAGGAGGTTTCAGGATATTTATATAATTATCGTGATATTTGCATTTGTCTTCTGTATGTGACGTGATTTTCGTTGGTCTAGTTGTCACAAGCGCGAATGCTGAGCTTGAGGTCTTGATTACCAGGTCAGGCAAAGTGAAATTGGTGTTTCCCACGATAAGTTTATTATTAGTCACACACGGAATCTGGAAACAACCCGGCTTACGGCAATATGCTCGCCTCTTACTACATGGGACTAAAACATAACTTACGAAACATTTATATGGTTTTATTTATTTATTTATTTTATTTATTTATTCTTCAACAAATTACATTTGTGTCGAACATTGGTCTTAACATTATGGCATAAACATTTATTAATAAACATGAGGCTGAGAAAGACACAAATACTACATTCACATTGGTCCTAATAATTACTTAATATGAATTATAATAATTTAACAAAACATTCATTAAAAATAACAATACAAATTCAAATAAAAAAATGTCAATGAATGTCAATAATAACAGATAATATTATGTCGAATGATATAATAGTGAAATTAATTATTATTAAAATTACAAAACGGTTTCAACATTACAATCATATTGATCCTAACATTAATAGTCTCAAATTAACTCTAATAAATCACGTCAACATTAATTCAAAATTAATACAAATTCAACAAAAAATATAAAATAAAAAGAAAATAATAAAAATGTATGTCAATAAAATTAATTAGGATTGTAAAGTCAATGTTGATAGAATGTTTAATATTATTATTACTTAAAGTCATTAGTATACAATCATAATTATGTTCGAACTACTTACTATTATCTTTGAGAAACTCTTCTATGCTGTAATAACATTTCCTCAATAACAGTGACTTTAATTTTCTCTTGAATTCATTTTGATGAATAGCACCTTTGAATTCAACAGGTAATTTATTCAACATATGTACTGATTGCACTCTTGAGGCATGTTTAACGACATTAAGTTTAGGCTGTATAAAATTAGGTAGATCCTTCCTTCGCGTTTTTATACGGATATGTCTCTGTTCTTCTGTCTCATACTTATGGATATTTTTAACAAAATGACTAAGCAGGACTAGAATATAGAGGCAAGGTACTGTGAGAAAGTGCAGTTTCTTAAAATGTTCTCTACAAGACTCAGTCTGTTCAATGCGAAGCATAGTTCTCAAGGCTCTTTTCTGCATAACGAAAGCAGCATTAATATTATATTGGTAGCTGTTGCCCCAGAACTTTATGCTATACCTAAGTCTAGACTCTACGAGTGCAAAATATACCGTTCTGAGGTGAGCAATGGTTAATTCGTCTCTAAGACTTCTGAGAGCATAGCAAGCACTACTCATAGTGTTAGTGACCACTTCCAATTCCTTCTTCCAATTTAAAACTGCATCCATATGTACCCCCAAAAATTTTACATTGTCTACAATATCTACCTTATTTCCTAATAAATGCACTTTGACAGTATCACTGTCTTTCATGGTCGATTTAAATAATAAGCATTGTGTCTTTTTTAGATTTAGTTTTAGATCATTCATAGTGAACCACTTCTCAAGAGCACATAGGATAAAATTTATCTTGTTTTCTAAATTTTGTATGTTGTCGCTAGATATAATAGCACTTGTGTCATCGGCAAAAATTACAAGTTTAGTATCATCTGAAATACTTTTCATGTAAGCTATCAGATCATTTATAAATATTATAAAGAAGACAGGGCCTAGAACTGATCCTTGTGGTACGCCTTTATTTATTATGACTGTATCTGATTTATGCAGTTTTTCATGCCCATCTTCTTGAACTGTTGTAATTTCCACATACTGCTTTCTGTTATATAAATAGGATTTAAATAAATTCAACACATTTCCCCTTATGCCATAGAAAGCTAGCTTATCAAGAAGAATACTATGTTCCACTGTATCGAACGCAGAGCTTAGGTCGAGGAAAAGTCCAGCTACTTTTAGTTTAGCATTCAACTTACCCACTACATCATCAACTAACATGTCAATAGCATCTAATGTTCCTACATTATTTTGATAACCAAATTGTTGGTCGGTTATAATCTTGTGTTTAGCCAAATGACGTACAAGTCTGACTTTCATAATTTTTTCAAATATTTTAGAACATACCGGCAACAGAGAGATAGGCCTATAATTCCCTGGATCTGTTTTAGAGCCCTTCTTATGTATAGGTAGTACTCTGGCTAATTTAAATTGATCAGGAAAGACACCTTTACTTACATATTCGTTTATTGCATCGGCCAAAGGGCTAGCTAATATGTCAACGTTTTCTTTTATAACAGTCATAGGAATTTCATCATGGCCGAAAGACTTTTTACTATCCATAATTTTTACTAGTTTGAAAACTTCAAGAGGTGTTACAGGTTCAAAAACCATATCCTCTTCTACTCTTGTCCCATGATTTTGCAGATACTCTTTTGCTGCATTAATGTCACTAATAATAAAATTCGATTTATTACAGAATTTTTCCAAAAGAATATTAGTAACTTCTGAGGGATTATGAACTATTTTATTGTTATCCTTAAGTATCAAATTGTCATTTTTATAGTTTTTAGGATTCCTCTTACTATTTACAGTTTTCCAAATAACTTTACCAGAATTCTGAGCTAGGTTTATTTCCGTTCTTACTACTAGCCGTTTCGCATGTCGTATTACTCCTCTATATATCCTAAAATAATTACTACGATATTTTAGAATGGAATCGTCACAATTACCTTTGTCAACAAAATTTAAAAACCGTTTCATTTTACTAGCAACTCTTATTCCCGTACTTAACCATTTTGATTTGTTGCTGTTTTTTGTATTTATTTTTATTTTCTTTTTATTAAATGTGTTAGAATGCAGCTCACTGAGTTTGTCAATTAATGTACTTGCACACCAGTCTTCTTGTAGCAACTTTTGCCTAAAACATGACTTGTTCCCTTCATTATATGATCTGTTGCAATATTTAGTAAACCTCTGTCTACCCATCAGGATTACAAGTGTGAATATGTTATGAGACATCATTATTTTACCACGTAAACTATGATTTTTATTTACAAACTACAATTTACAGAACTAAAATTATAATAAAATATATACAAATATCAAAAAGGAAGGAATTACAGGGCGTCAAAAAAATCGTCCACACTAAAAAAAGAGCCTAGAAGGCTGACAGCATTCCCACGTGGAAAGGAATACTGATTCTTTGCCCTAAAAAAAATAGGCACATAAACTAACTTATTCTCTATACCATCGGCTTGTCGTCTTAAACAATAAACCAATTTTCTTCCATAATTTACTCTACGAAAAATATAAATAAACTGAATACTTTCCGTGTCACCAGCCTGTCTGAACTTAATCGTAGGAAACCATTATTTCAGTCGTCTGAACAATTTCGCAGCAATTTGAGGCGGTATGCCCGCCTGTCACCAGACTATTGTTGAGTCTAAGGTTGCTGTTACACTGTTGGTGAAGCGAGTCGAAACAATCTATAAACGTAAATTATAGTCAAAACGATTACTTGAAAAAAAAAATTATTAATTGTGACTAGCACTGCCACTCGGGTCGATCTTTAGGTTAAACCACGCTTGCCTATGTTGGTCTGTGGATGGGTGACCACCAGTTACATACCGAGCTTCCTCCGTGCTTTGGAAAGCACGTTAAGCTGTTGGTCCCAGCTGCTATATTATAGATCTATGGCAGTCGTTACAGGTAATAGTGACCTGTGTGCTTACTCTCGAATATAATTCCGATAGATCAACATTGGAATTGTCAGTCAAAACGTCAGGCATTGGCTGGACTCATTGAGTCTAGCCAATCCCTGACGTTTAACTCAACCAACTGACGTTTGACCAATGTCGATATATCGGAATTATATTCCAGAGTAAGCACCCTGAAAGTCTGACAAAAAGTCTTACCAAAGGGTATTTAAACCAGTATTATCTTTGTTAAGGAGGTCAGATAGGCACTCGCTTCATGTAAAATACTGGTATTCAGCTGCATCCGGTGAGACTGAAAACCGACCCCAACATAGTTGTGAAAAATCTAGGCAGATGACTTAGGTTGCGACTTCGTTCACAAAAATTGTGATAACTCTAGCCGTGTTATCATATTTATTTATTTGCATAAAATAATAATTGATGTTAGAACTGCCAAAAGTTAGAATTCTGAGATTTGCTTTCTTTGATGGTTCTTACTTCGTTCAAATTCTTGTGTATTGCATTAATTAAAATGATTTCATAAGTTATGGCTAAATGTCAAGCATTTGCTTCAATTAGACTTACTCAAACTCAAAGCATTTATTTCAATCAAGTCAGTCAAGTTTCAAGTCAGGCACTTTTGCATATCAAAAACAACAAAAAAAACGAAGCTGCTACGAAAGTACTGTAGTTGCCCATTCCAATTCGTAGATCTATATGGAGAAGACTGCGCAAGAAACTCCATGGACTCTCTTTTAAACCAAAATATTGTAAGTACCTTTCCAATGCCAGAGATTTCTTCTCCTATCACCCGGGTCAAAACGCCGAGGATGTCAGGCTTCCGGGCTACAGACTATCCGGAACTGCTGCGTCCCACATCTGTCTCTTGATAGGGTACGAAGCCATATTACCTTGTAAGCCCGGGAGATAAGCCCACATGATTGCACTCATAAAGAGGGATTGTTACAATATGTATCTTGGTATAACTGGGGTATTAATTACTGGAACGGTAGTGGTATTGTGTAATAATGACATGGATGCAAGCGTAGAGGTTTTAACTGTCGAATGATAAAGTTAAACACAGATAATAGAATTATGAGGCACGCATTACTGTTTTTTTATTCATGAGTGTATTGTACTAGTGAATTATCACTCGCTTCAGTACAGGAAAACTTTGTGAGGTAACCAGCATGCCTAATAGATATTTCTCAGAGGTCCATGCTGCGCGGCGGCATGAAAAGTCTGACATTAAGCTGAGCAAGAACCCAACGAAGATAGAAAACAAATTATGGTCGTCTATCAGTTCAGATTCTATGGTTTTCAACTGAAAAAGCAGTCGCGCATGCTACTATTAGACCAAATAAGCAGTCCTTAAACTAATTTGATATTCCATGTTTGTTCTCACATCGTATTATCGTATCCTATCAGAATACCCCTATCTATCTATATAAATAAAGAGAGAAGTCCTGACTGACTGATTGACTGACTCATCAACGCCCAGCCCAAACCCTTGGACCTAGAAAGCTGAAATTTTGCACAGAGGTTCCCTTTATAATGTAGACAAGGAATAAGAAAGAATTTTTCGAAATTCAACTCCTAAAGGAGTTAAATAGGGGTTGAAAGTTTGTATGGAAAATCGTCATTTTCACGCGTGCGAAGCCGCTGGCAAAAGCTAGTTACTTATAAAAAAATGCTATTTTACTATGCTTTAAGCAGTGGCACCACAGACCGATACAAAAAAAGAAAATGATGTAAAAATCCAGCAACATACTTTCACTAGCATACCTTAACATTAATCCACAATGGGGCTTTTGTCTTTAGTATTTTTATCCCCCCTCCCTCCTTACACACAAAACTCCGTGTTCCGGAGCGCTTTGTATCTCAGTTCCGTACTAGATAAGCCTCCTGTGGCTTGAGCTCTCATTTTAATGCTTTACTGCTGAAAATCTTCTTTTTATTTCAGCTTTCAGACTTGTTGTTGCGCCTTGTTCCGGAGTTTTGTGTTTTAATTATATTTTTTTGAGGTATTTTGTTATGAATTTTAACAAAGTTGGGTGCTAGGCATGTAGACATTTGTGAATTGTTATTTCTTTGAGAACTACTCGACGTATCTTTGTGGTCTCGAGTTTTTACTGAGAGGTTTTATTTTGAAAGTATAGAGTAAGGGGTGGTTCGTATAGTTCGACGTTCGATTTTAAATTACTGGTCCAAAACTATACGTTGCGGTAGCCTCAAAATGGAGGGGCGCTGAGTCGAAATATATTCTAGAAATTATTGCAACAGCCTGACGGTGAACAGTTCGAAAACCTATAGACACTCAGGAAGGCTTACCTTGCTGTCCACGTCTGCGATCAGCTCCAGAGGGACTGCTTCAACTGCACTCAAGTTCACTACACACACCAAAGTTTATAGTTCGAAAATGTTAGTCCAGATGCGATGGGCCAATGGACCCGCGGGTTTTATTTATGGCGAAGATCTCAGCAATAATTTAGCTGGAGATGCGATGACGCGGCACACAGAAGATCAGAGATAGATCTTTTCCGAAGAGTTGTCAACGGACCGCACGCTAGGCGAATATTCACGGAGTCGCCATCTTGGTTTTATTTTTCTTCTACCTTTCTCATGACATGAACATAGTCACGAGATGCGCAGCGACCAGTGGAACTTCATACTGGTTGAGTTTCCTTAGCCGCGACAGGTGCTAAGTCCAAGAAGCGATTGCTGGACATTTTCAACACGGCAAAGCCAACCTGGCGTCCTAGTCAGTTCAAATGTCCAACGTCAAGCATTATATTTATTTATTACACGCCAACACCGTGTTGGCGTAACCATCTTCCCCGGTTTGAAAGATCCTACTTTCGAAACACACAAGAAAGCGTCATTATAATAATAATTGCATATCGTCGCGAAAACTCTACCTCTAGGGAGGAAACCTAACAAAAAAATTAAATTGAATTATAAAAAGAAAGAAAATTTAGCTATATTATTAACTTGACCTAACCCTAACCTAAAATACGATAAGCTGATTAATGCTTACTGAGTAGGGAGAGGGCACAACTTAACAATCGGCCTGCTCTGAAGCATTCCACCTTGTACCTTCACTGATGCGACTCTGCAGATCCCTTTTTTGTCCGGAAAGATTTCAGTAATTAAACCTAACGGCCAGTGCAAGGGCATGACATTATCTTGCATTGAAACAACGACCATACCAACCCGGACTGGGTTAGAGGGAGTGTTCCATTTTTGCCTTGTTTGGAGGGTGTGCAGATATTCATTGCGCCACCGCTTCCAAAAAGATTGAACGAGTTGATCAGTTAACTCGTATCGTGAAATAAGGTGTAAACGCGTTTCAGTAATTTCGCGAGCGGGTAAAAACACAAGCGGTTTCGTATTAAGGAAATGTGCAGGTGTTAGAGCGGTAGGTTCTGACGGATCTGAGCTAAGTGCATAGAGTGGTCGAGAGTTTAACAAAGCTTCGACTTGAGCTAACATAGTGTTAAGCTCATCAAAAGTGAGTATTTGTTGACCGACGACCTTCAGAAGATGCGTTTTGACGCTCTTTACCTCACTTTCCCAGCATCCACCAAAATGTGGAGCTCTACATGGGATGGTTTTAAGAGTAATTTTATGCTCTGCCAGTTCCAATTCCCAATAGGGGCGATATTCTTGCGACAAGAATTGGTAGAGATCGCGAAGATAAGAACGAGCACCAATGAAATTGGTGCCGTTGTCCGTATACAGACACTCGATGGGACCACGGCGAGAAATAAAACGTTTTAGTGCTGACAAGAAGCTCGCGGTGCTGAGATCCGAGGCAACTTCTAGATGCAAAGCACGCGTTGTCAAGCACGTAAAAAGACATATGTAAGCCTTACGACTCTTTTGGCCTCTGCCGCGTACAGATGTTATCATGAGCGGACCAGCATAATCACACCCAGTGTGTGAAAATGCTTTAGGAGCGATTTCAACACGTGACTGCGGCAGGTCAGCCATGATTGGAAAAACCGGTCGTGGCTTAGCGCGAAAGCAAATATTGCAGTTAAAAGTTATATGACGAACAATACGCCGTGCGGACAGAATCCAATACCTCTGTCTCAAAAGAGACAGAAGCAAGTTCGGACCTGTATGAAAGTTCTTGATATGATAGTAGGAAACTAAAAGTTCCACTACGTGGTCCTGTCGAGGAAGTAAAATTTGGTGACGCGAATCAAAGTCTAACTCAGAGTTGGCTAAGCGTCCACCAACGCGAATAAGTCCATTATGCAGAAACGGACTAAGTTTCTGTAATGGCTTTGAACATAATTGTTTGCGATTTATGCGATCGAGATCTGATTCGAAATGGATCCGCTGAACAGAGCGCCACACTACTAATTCAGCGAACTCCAAGTCCGATGCGGTAACGGGTCCCTTCGGGAGACGTTTGAGAAATTTATAAACAAAACAAATGGTTTTTAGATATTTCATCCAAGAGGAAAACCTACTAGAACGATGGTACAGATTGTCTTCAGTTAGAGAACTGGTATCTGTATCAGAAGAGTCTGCTTTCGTAACAGAGGGTAGAGCCACAGGCTTCATCTCTGGCAGCTCTTGCACCTCACCGGATACAAATGGCTTCACGGGCCATTCGTGTCGGGGTGTTTTAAGCCATGGCGGTCCACTCATCCACAGTGGATGATGAACTAGCTGGGCCGGTGTTAAGCCACGAGAAAGACAGTCACTTGGGTTCTCAGATCCCTTGACATGGAAGAAGTGCTCCGACGATAAGTTTTCTTGGATTTTAGAGATGCGATTGGCCACATAAGTGTGCCAGCGATGTGGAGAAGAATGAATCCAACTTAAAGTTACAGTCGAATCTGAGAACGCCACGACAGCCTCAATGGCGTATCGGGCGGAGTAGAGAACGAAAACTCGTTTGATCAGGATTGATAAAAGGAGTGCGGCGCATAGCTCCAAACGAGCTAGCGAAATAACCTTAAGAGGTGCGACTTTGGACTTTGCACATACCAGTGAGATGACGATGTCACCGTCTGGCTTGACTACGTGGGCATAGACAGCACCGCCGTAAGCCTTCTCACTGGCATCCGCAAAGCCAACTATGGATAGCTTACAATTTTCAATAACGCCAATATGACGTGCGAATTTAAGCTGAGAAACTTCAGGTAACTCAGCTTGAAATTGTTCCCAAAGGCGAACAATGCGGTTCGGTGGGACCTCATCCCATCCTATTTTGACAAGCCACAAATCCTTGATCAGTAACTTAGCGTACAAAATCATGGGCGCGACTAATCCCAATACATCAAAGAGACGAGCGATAGACGACAAGATATTCCTTTTTGTACAAGGACGAACATCAGGGTTGACCTGGAATGCGAAATAGTCATGGTCGGGAAACCAGCGTAGCCCAAGAATTTTCAGGGTCGGATCCTTACTTAGATCGACACTGTGCGAGAGTCGCAATGACTCGGGAATAGCCTGAAGGACTTCAGCGCTATTACTTGACCATTTGGTCAACTCAAAATCACCAAGTGAAAATATTTTAATCAATTGGTGAGACGACTCTATTGCTTGCTCTACATTAAAGGTAGAGCTTGCTATATCATCCATATAAATGTCTCGGCTCAGTACCTCACTGGCCAGAGGAAATTGGTGCCCTTCGTCCTTACACAATTGTTGAATGGTGCGAATCGCGACAAAAGGAGAACACTTCAGGCCGAAAGGTAGAACTGAAAATTGAAACATGTTTAAATTTTCATCTTCGTGAAAGCGGTAGAGTATTCGCTGAAGCGGACGATCTTCAGGACGAATCCCTATTTTAAGATACATAGCTTTAACGTCAGAAGTTATTGCTACCGCGAAGAGTCTCAGGTTCAATAAGATATTTAGCAGGTCCGCTTGAAGAACGGGACCAGCGTAAAGGATGTCATTTAACGAGGTACCATTGTCTGACTTCGCGCTTGCGTCAAGAACCACGCGTAACTTAGTGGTTGTCTTGTCCTCGCGAATGACAGCATGGTGTGGGATATAGAACGAGACCTCACCTGGCAAAACTCCTTCAACTAAAGAAATATAGTTATTTTTAAGATAATCTTTAATGACGTCATCATATAAAATTTTGACTTTAGGATGTGATTTAAATTTACGTTCGAGGCTAAGAAACCTACGACGAGCGATTTCGAAAGAGTTTCCTAGCGCAGAAGCGTCCGTCTTTAATGGCAAAGCAGCGACATACTTGCCAGATGGGGTGCGAGTAATGGTAGAACAATAAAACTGCTCGCAGTGTTTATCGTCCACACTTGTGATTGAAGAAGCTTGAACTTCCTCGATCTCCCAGAATCTACGCAAGTCGCAGTTTTCCAAAGAAGACGTCGCGCAAAACGACATCGTAGCGATAGGAGAGTCTAGAATAGGCGCGTCTCCCATAAAGATATATCCTAACACAGTCTCTAATGCATCTGGATATCCAGCTGTCGAAGTAACTTTACTTGGTTGCAATAATTTAGCAAACAACTTTACTCCAAGTAGAATGTCAATATTCCCCGGCATTCCCCAAGTATCATCAGCGAATAGATGCGAATCGATACTATTGAGATCAGCGACATCTATCGGACACAATGGAAGCTGTCCTGTTATCTCGTCGAGAACCAGTGCCTCGATCGAGTACTTGGGTTGAGCGCGAAGGCGCGAGCTAAATGTGAAGTCGACTGAACCGCGGACCGATTGAGACGTACCACCGATACCTTTAACCGTGACTATAGAATCGTCACGTATTGGTAGTCCAAGCATACGACAACATCGGGTGGTAATATAGTTCTTCTGAGAACCCGGGTCCAACAGACAGCGAACAACAAAATCCTTCCCTTTTCTACCTACCACTAACACTTTCGCAGTAGCTAAAACCTCCGTAGTGCGAGTACTATTATGAGCCGAAGCCGAATGAGTACACAAAGAAACGCGATCCTGATCCGGGGTCTGGACTACGGCGCTGGCAGACGGCGCGGCGCCGACTGCTGGCGCGGGTGTCGGTTGTGGAGGCGGCGATTGGTCAAAATGTAACAGGGAATGATGTTTACCGTTGCATTTCTTGCACGAGAGTGCTGATTGACATTTAGATACGGTGTGTTGACTACTAAGGCAATTACCGCAAAAGCGATTATCTTTTATATATTTGAATTTGTCATTCGCATTTAATTTTAAAAAGGCACTACATTTATATAAGTTTGTGTGCACCGACTGACAAAGCGAACATTTAGGTGACGTAGCTACATACACCTGCGATACCTTACTAGAGGGTGCGGGGGAGGGTCTACCGCTGGCGCCAGCCGTCGAACGCTCAGGCTTCTGCGGCGCGGTGCGATAAAGAATTTTTACCTGTTCTCGTACGAACTTCACGAAATAATTGTAGTCTACGCTATGAGGATCCTCTAACGTGCGAAGCGACATTTCATAATGTTTTGCGATGTCGGAGTCTACTAACTTAAGACCCACGTACATAAAAATAAAATCAGACATGTTGTCGATTTTTAATTGATTGAGTCCAGCCACAATAGCGGTGTACCTATCAAAAACCTTTTCTACATTAGCGGGCGACGAACCAGCTGACTTTAAAGAAAACAGCTGATTTAAATAATTAACGGCTAATGCGCGCTTGTCCTGATATTTAGCAATGAGCGCGTCCCAGATAACACGATAATTTTCTGCAGCAGGAACAATACCGGCTGCCACGCCTTTGGCTTTGCCTTTGAGATGACCCAACAAATAATGAATACGATCAGAATCCGAGAGATCGGGGTTTGTATGAATCACCCGTTTAAATGTCTCATAGAAAAACGGAAAGTTCTGAATGTCACCATCAAAGGTAGGTAGTTCAATTCGAGGTATTTTGATATGCGAAGATCCTGCCTCATTCGAGTTATGAGACTCTTTTGTTGTGGTTAGGGAACTCAAAACATTTTTGATTTCGCACGCCAGATCGTCAAATGAAGACAATGTACTATAATTAACCTCATACGTTGGATTAAGTTTCAATGAAATAATGTTTATATTATCAATAACAGATATAATTTCAGTACGAATTAGATCAATTGAGTTAGCTTGCGCAATAAAAGTGTCCCGCGATTTGTCGGTCCTAAGGTCTATTATAGAATCAAATAACCTTTGTGCACGAGCAAAGTATGCGGCGCGTTTGCCTTCATACATTTTTAATTTATATTTTAAATCTTCCATTATAACTTACAATAGAATAGAACTCAATAATAAATTTACACAAAAAATATCAATTCGGAACCCACTTAACTCTCAAAACACGGAACCCTAACAAGCTAGTACGAAAACTATGAATCAAACAAAGAAACAAATGCTTGATCAGGTAAAAACAATAAAATAGGTAGGAACCTCTTTTCCTGACCTGCGGAACCCTAGTACCAAAAAATGGCAGCAAGGTGCGGTAAACAACTGAATTTAAAAATAATAAATCAGCTATTTAAATAATTGTGTACGGAACCAACTTTCGCCTTAGCACGCGGAACCCTAATGGAACGCGTAAGCAAAAGACCAACAAAATAACACAATTAAACAAATAGGTACGGAATCACTAGGTACTCCGACCGTGCGAATGAACTATCACAATAACTTAGTGATGGCTACAATAACAACTGTTTACAAATACTATAGTCCTATTCGGTAAGTAGGTAGGTCGATATAAATAATATGTCCCGTACGAAACCTTCCGATAGGCAACCACTTACAACAAAGGATGAAGTATATTATGGTAAACAGAAAATAAATGCGATGCGAGAATATACCTAGGTATCTCGATAAATATTTATCTAATGTACCTTTGTAACTCAAAACGGAATGAACACAAGAGTAATATGTACCAAAACCGTCTGAACCTAAATAACTTATAGGTGCGATGGGAATTAACAAACCAAAGTTCAAAAAACAACTTTAGTTTTAGTAGGTATGGAAATAATATCCAACCATTCGAAAACTTACTTTACGTAGGTACGTGTAATACAGAAATAACTTATCCGTGATCTCACAACTGTAACGTTAAGTAAGTGCGGTGTAGATAAACAGTAAAATTGTTGTTATCTAAAAATAAATTTATTAAGAATAATTTAACTAAATTGCAATAATTTAATCAAATGCGGAGTGGACTGTATTGCGATTAAATACTCGTACAATACGAGGCGATTTAATAGGATAACATTTACCTATAAGACTTCAGTTAAATAATACTAAATCAATCATAACAAAGTTCAATGACCGTTCAATCATGATTGCGATTCCCGGACTCAAGGTCAATCTTGGTACGAAAGTAGGTCACTCAACTCAACCGTTGTGAGAACCCCAAACACGCTGTTTGTCGAACAAGCGGTATACTACCCACGAATCTACCCGCTATTTTACCAAATGTTGGCTTGTAACGCGCAGTTCTCGGAAAATAAGTACCCTATTTCACGACACAAATCACTGTAATAGTTAAAGAATTTAAGACTTGATATGACTTAGTAATACTAATGTGTAAGTACCTACACCACTAAAAATATGCAATGTAGCGGAACTTCGATAAAGAATGCGGATGATATTAGACCTTACGTATAATGCAATAAGGACGAGTTTCCTAAAACGATATGCAATTTTACGTAAATAATTTCTAGATTTTTCTAGCTTATAGGACAAATCTATCCGGCCGAAGGATCAAATGGTTCGTATAGTTCGACGTTCGATTTTAAATTACTGGTCCAAAACTATACGTTGCGGTAGCCTCAAAATGGAGGGGCGCTGAGTCGAAATATATTCTAGAAATTATTGCAACAGCCTGACGGTGAACAGTTCGAAAACCTATAGACACTCAGGAAGGCTTACCTTGCTGTCCACGTCTGCGATCAGCTCCAGAGGGACTGCTTCAACTGCACTCAAGTTCACTACACACACCAAAGTTTATAGTTCGAAAATGTTAGTCCAGATGCGATGGGCCAATGGACCCGCGGGTTTTATTTATGGCGAAGATCTCAGCAATAATTTAGCTGGAGATGCGATGACGCGGCACACAGAAGATCAGAGATAGATCTTTTCCGAAGAGTTGTCAACGGACCGCACGCTAGGCGAATATTCACGGAGTCGCCATCTTGGTTTTATTTTTCTTCTACCTTTCTCATGACATGAACATAGTCACGAGATGCGCAGCGACCAGTGGAACTTCATACTGGTTGAGTTTCCTTAGCCGCGACAGGTGCTAAGTCCAAGAAGCGATTGCTGGACATTTTCAACACGGCAAAGCCAACCTGGCGTCCTAGTCAGTTCAAATGTCCAACGTCAAGCATTATATTTATTTATTACACGCCAACACCGTGTTGGCGTAACCAAGGGGTCTAAAGATGCCCGTCGGGGCTGTGGTTTGTCGAAAGGTTAACGCGGCTCCGGCACAAGGGCGAAGAAGGAACATGGGTTTGGTTTTTAGTCAGTAGAAGTCTGACACTCCCCTTCGCTCTGCCCAAGAGCGGGGGGGGGGGGGGGGGGGGGGGGGTTAGTCGATGATTCGATCAGTCGATGAGGACCAACTAGTTCAGCCAGGTTTCAGGCTAGCTAAAGTAGACTCATCTTTCATGGGGTACTGTTTAAAATGTTACAATAAAATACCCCCTCACATTCTTCAACTAAATGAGACAAAATTTAAATCTTGTATTAAACGCACACTATGTAGGCAAGCTTACTATAAGTTGGGGGATTACATTGATGATAAAAATGCTTGGCTCCATGCTGGTCCTGCTCCACAACCATAGGGGCAATTAAATCGATTATCATGTGAAGTTATTGTAGAGGCTGCAGAAGATTGTAAAAATATCTTTGCATTGTATAGATTCAATGTCTTAATATTGTATAATTGCATGGCACATGTGTGAGTACTATGTACTATAAAGCCCCTTTTTACATTTTACATTTAGTTATATTTTAGTGACGTTGCCCTGGTGGCTGAGAGAATGTCATGCTCACTCAAATGTCTCGCTGATGGTGGCGGGTGTGTCGGATCATTTAGTTCCCTTCAAAATGGTTGAGTTAGATGGTGCTGATCCATGCGTCATGTTCGTGAACGGGCGCTGTCAGTGGAGACTGGTCATTCCTTAGTTGCCATGGTGTAAATTTATTTTTCTTTTTGATTTGTTTATTATATCTTTTTACTCTGGACGCTCTTAACTTGCACGTCTTGCTACATAGTTCTCACATAATATACCATCTCAACATGAATGATATAATGTACCAAGATTTTGTAACAAATTCTAATTTAAAAGAGTGTCCATGGAGTTTCTTGCCCGTTCTTCTTCATGAGATCTACGTTAGGGAACTGGCAACTACAGTACTTTCACAAGTTATTATGCCTTGTGATTGTGACTGTAGCGTAGGAGTGCAATGCGTCGTTTCGGGAGTTGCTGCGTCGGGCTGCGCGGCGCCGGATGTTACCGGCAGCGAGTGGTGTGGGAGCGGGGGCGCGCGGTGGCGTGGGCCGTGGCGGCGGGTGTGCGGGGCTCCGGGTCGCGGGGCGGCGGTTGCACGTTGCGGCGTGCATCCGTTGTTCCGTGATTCGGGGTCTCGAGCATTCGTTGTTGCGGTTTGCGTCGCTGCGTGCTTTCGTGCTCGCAGTGTTCGTTGTTGCGGGCATTCGGTGGCGTGTGGTTCGGCGTGGTGGCTTTCGGGATGACGCATTGCACTCGTAGTTTCGTTCTTCTTCCGTCCTTCTGACATTCAAAAGTGCCTGTAATGGCTTAATTGAAATAAACTATTTGAGTTTGAGTTTGAGTTTGATTTTCTACCCATCAAAAAAAAAAAAAAAGAGGTCTAAAGATCAGGGTGTAAAGTTCTTCATTCCTCTGGATATTGAGCCTGGTGGGCTGCTGCCCGACAGTTGCTGGTGGCGTATAGCTCTGACACCAGGGCTTGTACTAACCGTCGGGGCTGCGGGTTGTTTGCAAGAGATACCGATACCGCGGCCTCAATACAGAGGACTAAGAAGGAACAAGGGTGGTTTTTAGTCAGTAGAAGTCTTACACTCCCTACCACTCTGCCTAGAGCGGGAGGAGTATTAAAATTTGATGATTTCTCCCACCCAAAATAAAATGGTAGGTACCAACCACACTATATAAAATAAGACATAGTAACAGTTTGAAGTACACTGTATATTATACGTTGCAACTGTAGAAATATTAAAAGAAAACCCATTTTAGTTTCCAAGCTTATTTCGGTTACTTTGAAGAGTAAACTAGATTGCCATGTTACATAATATATAACCAACAGCCAAAACAATGAAACCCGTCGAGTCCCAGAGAAATGATTCAATTGTCTCCAAACCCGCAACGGAATCAATCAGAAAGCTCGTAATACAGCTCCGAATTAATAAAGTTACGATCACAAATCCTCTTGATTCGATTACCAAAAACGGTAGCGAAAGCAATACGGTCACCCGAAAACGGATCAGAGTTTGTAGGCACCGGTCCCACCGCCAGCGAGCAGCGAGAAGCGAGTTAGTTTAGTAACTAGACT
This sequence comes from Diarsia mendica, assembly GCA_949316265.1. Classification (NCBI taxonomy): domain Eukaryota; kingdom Metazoa; phylum Arthropoda; class Insecta; order Lepidoptera; family Noctuidae; genus Diarsia; species Diarsia mendica. The sequence continues at coordinate 19,931,527 of OX438899.1, forward strand.
AAAACGAGTTGTTTGTTTAATAGTATTCTCACCTGCCGTGTCCACATTCAGTTAATAACGTAAATAAAGGACATTGAAGTGTCTGTTAGTAATAAAAAAAAAACACTTTTTACTGAACGCATATTAAAGTGTACACGGACGAAGGTCGGTGACTACTATTATGTTACGGTGTGGCCGAAATTACTACTAGGAACTAGTGTAGAGATCGGATAGGAGTGACGCTGACTAATAAATTTCAGTGGAGCGTTGCATTGATGGTTGCGTGGCAGCTTTTTTAAGATGGCACATGTCAGACAAAGGCGCTATCACTACCCACCACGAACTGAGTTTTTCGGCGTAATCCTCATAGTACACATGGCGACCAATGAAGTTATGCAATACCATTTTATCTCTCATTGTACGAGAAATCAATCCAAAACGAGGCTATACTGAAAATGTATGGAGTATGATCATTATCTGATAAAGATCACTCTATTTCGGTCTATATCTCTTTTAATAACAGCGACCTACAATCTTTTGTACGTGAGTGAGAGAACAGTCAATAGCGAGTAGCTGGGAGCTTCCGTCAGCAGTGGGGCGGGTCCTTATGCCATTTGAAGCGTCTCGTAATCCTATATAGTTGTCAGCGAGTTCCGAAACTCTGTGGCTCGTGGTACGGCAGCCGAGTTTGGTACTTTAATCTTGTTAATTCTTTGTCTTTAATCATGTTTCTTCCATATTGCAATTAATGTTGTTTGGATGAATTCGGGCTTGATTGAATTTATTGGAAGAGGAAAGTTTTGTACTTTTGTATGTAACGAAAAACTTAAAAACTACCAAACCGATTTGAAAAATTCTTTCACCGTTGGAAAGTTACGCTATCCCCAGGTGACATAGGCTACTTTTTATCCCTGTATGCCCACGGGACTGGAAACTAAGCTGGTGAAAACGCGTGACGTACTTTAGTACATGACAATATGACATGTCTCTACGTATGAGTGTATTTTTCGTCACTATACGCTCCATTACTGCCATAGTAGTGTGCTGTTATCGCAAAAGCCATTACAAAATGCATTTGCTGCCGTGGTACGGGAAATAACGAAAGCCTCGCTGAATGTAGTCTTCATATTTTATTTGATTTCAAAAAGATATTCAATGTATTTTCGGCAACGTAAACTTTTTGGAAGACAAAATTCATTACATCTGCAATCTCCGAGGGTCTAGCCTCTGTTCTGTGAGCTAGCCAATGGAGTACCCATTAACAAACGCATTTTGCCAGTTATGTTTAAGTCGCATGTAATAGGGGCGAGCCTATTGCCATCAACCGGTTACAAATCCAGACTCTGTAGCTGTTACTGAAAAAATCTTGATAGTAAACCCCAATATCACCCGGCCTTCCTGACCTGGGAATCGTACCCATATCCTCATGCATAACAGCCGCGTTTGTGACCACAATACCAACTAGCCAATCAAGTCAGTTAACTTTTAAAACCCACCAAACTTAATAACTTATATTCTATGTCATCATCATCATCATCAAGGCCTCCTCTCTTTGAGAGGGAATGGGCTATAATCTACCACGCGGGCCCAGTGCAGATTGGTAGATGTCACATGTCTTCGAATTTTTGGTTCTAAGACATGCTGGTTTCCTTACGATGTTTTCCTTCACCGTTTTGAGAGCAGTGGTGATGAAATAAATTACACAAAGTAATGTGCCTGCTTGGGTTCGAACCCACGACCTACTGTTCGTAAGTCGGGGCCACCACCACTGGGCCACCGTTGCTCTCATATTCTATGTATTTCAATATAATTATCTACAATCTGTCTACAATCCAATAAATTGAGGCGGTACCTACACATACCTAACTCCGACTAATAAGAAAACCTGGACGTATTCCAAATGCCGGGCAATTCCTCCAACTACCTTATAATGCTGAGATATTGTCTAGTTGGCATTAGGCAGAGCAAATCTCCGGCTTACTTGGCTCATAAACTGGTTCACCTATCTTGAGATGTATTGTGGGATAAGGATGCGACTGTAGCTGTATCTACTTGTGTAGGTGGCGGATAAGATATTATCTGTGATTTATGCAAGGTCACGTTTTATGTAAAATTATATTTGTTTTGTCAAAACCTGTGGTCAAAACATATTCAGTGTGTGTTCAAAGTCAAAGTCAAAAATATTTATTTCAAGTAGGCCAGTAACAAGCACTTTTGAATAGTCGAATTAAACTAACTGCGGCACTCAGAGATATCCAACGATTATTCAAGCCGCCACCCAGCAAAGGCCTGACATAGTTTTGTATGACAAAACTGCCAAAAACCCTTACCAAGCGACGGCCCAAGCAACCACTCAAGCTCTCAGAGTGCGGCAGTAAACTACTGAACTACTGAAGCTAAATAAACTAAGCTACAGTCCCAGTCACAAGGCATAATAACTCGTGCGTGTACTGTAGTTGCCAATTCTAGATACTCTATGTAATCTCTTGACAAAGAAGTAAAATATTAATTTACATAAAAATAATTAAAGTGACCAACGTCCGCTAGCGCTCAATCTCTCTTCTCTCTGACTCTGTCTTCAACATCGTAAGGAAATTGGGAAATTTTAACAATCACCAACCCACTGGGCCCACGTCCCACTTCGTACAACCACTGACTTCCTATCACTAAAAGAAAACCCGTATACCATCGAGTCCTATCATAATGTCGGCCCGGAATTTCTCACTGTAGGGTATAAGCCACTATTTTCTATTCTGTGCGTCCTTTATCCATCCGTTTCCAAATTTTTCATAGCACATACAAAAGTGAAAATCCTCCGACAAGACGAGTGTTTCGTCTAGTGGGCTACAGCTGCGTGACAGTTGTTATAGAGTTTTTTCTCTGTGGTCTTCAGTAGCGGATAACTGTTAAAGCACAATTCTGAATTTTCCTGTTAGACCTACATTAATTTGTACTTATCATAGATGTCACTATAGTACTTTTGTGCTACGCCGCTATAGGCACTATACTATTGAAAAAAATCGTAAAAATACCTCTAAAAATTCTTTTTACGAGTAAAAACCATACTAAAATACATGTCATCGTTCTGATTTTTTTGCCAACTAATGGAAATTGGTTTGAATAAGATTTGTTGTTTACTTTTTGAGATGTGGGACTTGTTCATCAAACTGCGTTTTCAAAATTTATAAAGCCTATGTCACTACAATTCTGACGAATTCAACGACACCTCATATATTAAAAACCGTCTAGCCGTTTGGGGTGCAGGGCGTGCCAAAGAAATGGACACACACGCTCGAAAAACATTAACCTCCTTCTGACTAAGATTAAGAAAAAACAATTTCTGAATGTTGCCTTTAGTTTATATACCTCACTGTACCAAAATATTAATTTTAGGTACTTACCAAACTAGGGGTTGAAAGTGGACGAGTTAGGTTGTCCTTTGTATGAAAATTCAGACTCACCCCCTGGGGGTCGAGTGTGAACTACGTTTAGGGGTTGAGAGGAAACAAATAGACAAATCTTTTTTTAGGGGTCGAGGGGCCGAGAGTGGACTAAACGAATTCTACAAGCAACTCAATCATAGTAAGAATAAGAATAATTTATTGTTTAAAAAAAATACAGTCATTTAATTGATTCCTGAAACTCACACTAGGATTCCCTGTGTTTATATTATAGTGTTTTACTTTTTTAGGCAAATCAATAGTTTTTTTGTAAATCGCAAAATACCACTAATTTCGCACTATTCGGCCGCAGCGAAAGACGTAATGCTTTGTGCACTACAAAGCATTACGTCTTTCGCTGCGGCCGAATTTAAGCTGATTAGAACTTTATTCTAACAGTATTTCAAGCGAAGTTTGAACCACCACAAATAGGGTTGCTAATCTGAGGTAGCATACGCTCTTAAGGTTTTCTATTTAGACTTTCGTCATAGCATAATCATCATTATCTGCATAGACTTCTCAAAACTATGTTAGGCTCGGCTTCCAGTCTAACCGATATGCAGCTGAATATCCGTACTTTACATGGAGCGACTGTATGCCTATCTGAACGTCTATACCTCCTCAATATTGTGTAATATGATACCCTTTGGTAGGACTGGTTGGCAGATATTCGGGCCCTGTTACAAATGCCAAAGATCTACAAATGGCAGCTCGGACCAACAGTTTAACGTGATTTTCTCAAGCACGGAGGAAACTCGGTATGTAATGGGTGGTCCCCATCACACCCATCCACAGACCAACCTAGCTTAACCTGAAGATTGATACGAGCGGCTGTTCTTGTCTAGCCACGAGTTCCTTATCAATATATAAGGTCCCCGGGGTTGGCTTGCATGTATGCTTTTACGGTTGCACAACGACACGCTTTGCTTTTACAGGGCATGTTTAGCATAGTTGCAAGTCTACCTTACTGCCTCCTTCAGAGGCGGTAAGGTGGCGGGGTCTTGAGGGAGAGCGCCACAGTCGTGTAGATCCTCAAGGCAAGTCTGGTGTGTTCACCTTCACGTGGTTGCCACCCTGTTCTTGGTCTAATTCCATAAGAAATAGACGTAACAAAAACCACCAGGCGCTTTCCACCCTACCTCACCGCGACCATCTGTGACTGGATGGTGGTGGGCTTGGTTGCCACTCAAATCTTAACTGGCATCAGGCAGGTACAACCAGTCACCTGCGCTAGGACCTGCGCAGTTGAGCGCCGTAAGCGGGGATGAAGGAATCCTGGGGGGTTGAGCCGAACGGCGCTGGCGGTAATGTGTCCGCAAGGCAACACGCCCTCTTTGGTCCGGATTTCAAGCAAAACGGTGGCCCTACCCAATAGCCGGGGGTAGGGAAATGGCCATAGTGTCCCGTCAGAGGGACACGGCGAGGTGTGGGAGGTCCGCGGAGGTTGTCTTAGGATGGCCAAAGCGGTGGTGAAGGTCATGCTGACGGTGTAAGTGAGGGTTGATCAGTTCAGAAGGGATCAGTCAGTCCCCTATGCCAACCCGATCAAGCACCCGATGTCGCACTGTAAACTAGCCCCTCACACCTATATCTCGATGGTATTTCTAACGTTCGAGCTAGCTTGTAGCGAGACGTTCCCTGGTGCGGGCTCCAAGGAGGGTGGGAAGCCAAAGAGACGAATTCAATCACATTACACTATGGACAACGAACAATCTGACGCCACTAACACACACACACCCAACACACACACTGTCACAACAACCACTCACACACATACAACAACCACTAACACTAACACTCACACGACACACACACACATCGGAGCCAAGGCGAAAGCCAAAACTCCGAAGAGGGGTGCTCCAAGCACCTCTTCGGCCCCCGGGAGTTCGACTGCCAACGCGGCGAGCTCCTGTGCGGGCACCGGTCTGGCAACGGCGAATACCGCGGCTAAGACCAACAAGTCCCACAATAAGGGAAGGAAATCGGAGCTGCTTGGGACCAGTGCCGATCCTTCAGCACAGCCCCCCGCAAAGGTTAACGCCGGCGGACGGGGTCTGCTACCAACTCCTCCCCCGCCTACAGCTCCTCTAGTCGCCCCTCCCCCGGTGGCCGTCACTGGTCAGTCGGCGGAGCTCTGCACCCCCGACGACGTGTTTACGCGTAACTGGAAGGTGCAGAAGGGCAGGAACCAGGGCAGGAAGGGAGGTAACGCTCCGGCTCCACGTCGCCAAGGTGCGGACCCCGCAGTGCAAGCTGCTCCGGTCCCCCCAGCTAGTGGTAACCGGAAGAAGAACAGGCCGAGCAAGAGACAACGGCTAGCAGCAGCTCAAGCGAAGGGTGAGTCCCTTCAACCAACGCTGGCGAATGCCGCAGATCAGGTACAACCGACTGTAGGTAATGTCAACTTCTCCGCAGGCAAGCGGTTGCAGGCCGAGGACGGCAACAGCCGACCTGGACCCAGTCAACCACCGGCTGGCACGGCTGAAGGATCAGCTAAGGCGGCTACGGAGCGACCTGTTCGGAGTGATCAGGCCGCGGCCAAGCGGGCTCTCAACGAGACTTCATCACCTCGTGGGGAGCGCAAGCGGCCTCGGCTTGGTGAGTCCAAGCGGGTAGCTAACCGGAGCTACGCCCAAGCTACGGGTTCTGACCTCGACGTCGCAGTCACATGCGGCAAGACAGGCCAGATCAACAAGGAGGTGGCGGACCAGATCCTCGAAGCTCTTCAGAGGAAGATGCTCGCCGAAGCCTGTTCTCCTGACGCGGAGGAGTTACCGGTGCCCGTCTTCAACGCGAGGCCAGCGTTTGCCGAAGGGGCCCTCAGGCTGTGGTGTGACAGTGAGGTCACCCTAAATTGGCTCAAAGCGCTCATCGCCGAGATGCCGGGTCCCACTGGTGCTTCACTGGTGATCAGGAGGCAGGCGGACATTAGGCGCCGTATTCGTTGCGGCATACTCATCCCGGACGACCAGGGTGTGTTTACGGACCCGCAGAACATCGGGCGCCTTCTATGCCACCAGAATCGGTGGCTAGATATTAAAAAATGGACCATGCTGCAAGCGAAGAGGCAGGAGAAGGCTTGCTTCATGGTAGTTGGGATCCCAGAAGACCAGATCCCAACATTGATGGACGCCGGACGTAGACTCTCTTTCTGTGCCGGGAGGGTCTACGTGATGTTCCAAACTCCAAACGGCAAGTTTGTTAACGTCCCTCAAGGATGTCCGGCCGAAGAAGCTACCTCATCAGGGGTAACAAGGGTGGAAGCGGCAACTCCCTCCACGAGCACAACGGTGCCACCCATGGTTGAGCCTGCGGGAGCAGCGCCAGTGGCCCCAGCAGTCGCCGATGTGGAGACCGTCCTTTCGTCGGGTGGGGAGCTTGATGACAATTTATTGTCATCGGCTTCTGACCTGGAGGAGGGAGGTTTCGACGCCGGCTCTCTGTTTGCCGGGCTGCGGCTTGAGGGAGACGAGGAAGGATCGACCAGTGATGGCGTCCCCTTCGGCGACCTGTAAAGTCCTGCAGGCAAACCTCCACCATAGTCAGACCGCAACGGCTCAGCTTCGGAAGTGGCTGGAGGTTCAACATACGGCCATAGTCCTGATCCAGGAGCCGTGGATCAGGGCGGGAAGAATACAAGGACTCTCCAATCTTGGGGGTAAGCTTCTATTCAGCTCAGAACATGATAATCCGAGATCGTGTATCTATATAACGCGTAACTTAAAAGCACAGCCACTTACGGAATTCTGTTGCAGGGATATCTCTGCAGCTAGGCTGCTATTACAGCGCGGGGACACGGAAGTAGAGGTGGCCTTCGTCTCGGCTTATATGCCAGAGGCAGAGGAGCCACCCCCGCATGACCTCGCCCGCCTCGTAAAGCACTGTGAGTGCACACGGCTCGAGGTGGTCATAGGGGCCGACGCAAACGCTCATCACCCTCTGTGGGGCATGAACACGCAGAACGAAAGAGGTAAGGCCTTAGTTGACTATCTGTTTACGACTAACCTAACCCTACTAAATACAGGTTCCGAACCAACCTTCGTCACCAGACGCAGCCGAACGATCATAGATCTAACTCTGGCATCGGAGGGCGCAGCGGCCATTACAACCGGGTGGCAGGTCTCGAAAGAGGCCTCCTGCTCGGACCACAGGTGGATCCGCTTCGACATCCCGGTCTGTGTGACACCTATACTGCCACGTCGCAACCCACGCAACACGGATCGAGCTGCCTTCACTCGCATCCTTGAAACTAAGCTTGCGCCAACAAAGCACTGGTCGACCATTGAGAACACAGGCCAGATTGAAGAAAGAGTAAGCTACCTGTCGAAATCACTATTAGACAGTTATCATGCGTCCTGTCCAGAAACCACTCCGCCCACAACACCAGGCAGGCAACCATGGTGGGGAGCCGAGCTGGAACGCAAGCGCAGGAAGGTAAGGTCAGCCCTTAACAGAGCCATGAACACCTATGCTGACGAGGATTGGGACGTCTATAGGGCGGCCAAATCCAGCTACAAGAAATGCATCCGGCACAGAAGCTCTACTGGCTGGAGGAAATACTGCGGGAAAATAGAATCCTGCCAGCAAGCAAACAGGGTAAGGAAAATACTAGCACAGCAGAACTCTGATGGACCTGCAGTGCTCCGAAAACCTGACAATACGCTTACCACTACTCCAGAAGAGGCGATGCGCGTCCTTACTGAAACTCACTTCCCAGGTTGCGTTTTCACACCCACAATTGACTGGACTGAGGTAAACCAAACTCCAACAGGAAACGACTGGAACTATGCTCACATGATGATCACGCTGGAGAAAGTCCAGTGGGCGATCGGGTGCTTCCATCCTTTCAAGGCGTCCGGTCCGGACGGGGTGTTCCCTGCATTACTGCAATGGGGTGGGCTCTCCGTTGCTGAAAGACTGGTGCCCATTTTGCGGGCGTGCCTGGCCTTTCGATACATCCCGAAAGGATGGAGGGAAGTGAAAGTCATATTCATCCCTAAGCCAGGTAAGGGTGACTATACTAACGCCAAATCCTACCGACCGATCAGCCTGACCTCCTTTTTCTTGAAAACCATGGAGAAGATATGTGAGAGAGAGCTGAGGGATGGCGTCTTAAAAGCATTACCTCTTCACGCAAATCAACATGCATACAGTGCGGGTAAGTCCACTGAATCCGCTCTTCATCTAGTGGTTGGCCGGATAGAGGAAGCGATACATCAGAAGGGCACCTGCCTGGGTACTTTTATAGATATCGAAGGAGCCTTCGACAAAACAAACTTCTCCAGCATCAGCGCCGCTCTCTCCCGACACGGGGTGGAACAGGTACTGATAGACTGGATTACCAATATGCTTAGCAAACGAGTCGTCCGCCTCGGTGAAGAGCAGCAGTCAGCAGTGATAGTCAGGGGCTGTCCCCAAGGAGGAGTGCTGTCGCCCCTTCTCTGGAATATGGTGATTAATGACCTCATCACGAAGCTCAATGCTAACCACTTCTACACTATTGGGTACGCAGACGATCTCGCCATCCTCATCTCAGGGAAGGTGACAGGGACAATCTGTAACCTCACTCAGCAGGCGTTACGTATAGTTGAGCGATGGTGTGCTGAGTTCGATCTCTCAGTGAACCCCTCAAAAACTGAACTAGTCATGTTTACCCAAAAACGAATGCTAGGCCCTCATTGCCTACCTAAGCTATTTGATACTGAACTCCAGTTAACCAACGAGGTCAAATACCTGGGGGTCATCCTGGACAGCAAGCTAAATTGGAGCAGTCATCTTGACAATAAGCTAAGCAGGGCCTGCCTTACCTTTTGGCAGTGCAGGAGAATGATAGGTAAGAAGTGGGGCCTATCCCCTAAAATTATACTCTGGCTTTACTGCGCGGTAATCAGACCCATGATCACCTACGGGGCAGTGGTCTGGTGGCCCCGTACCAAATTAATCACAGCAATAAGCAAGCTGCAACGTATGCAAAGGCTCGCCTGCATGGCAATCACAGGCTGCATGAGGACAACCCCGACCGCAGCTCTCGAAGCCATACTGGGAATTCCGCCGCTCCACCTGTTCATTCAGCAGGAAGCAACAATGACGGCGTTGCGCCTCAATACGCTACAACTCTGGGGTAAGAAATGCACGCAACATACTGCGGCACTAGAGGGAATCCAAAGTGAGCTCCCCCTGGTGAAAGCTGTTAACGATCGAGTACCCAAACAGTACGTATTCGATAAAAAATACAAAATCCAACTCCATGAAGACCACCGCTGCGAGGGACTTAACCCTGCAGAAGTACGGATCTTCACGGACGGATCCAAAACAGGTACTGGTACTGGAGCAGGGGTCTTCTCGGAGGATCTCAATATCCACATCGCCGTACCTCTGGGGGCCCACAACACTGTCTTTCAGGCAGAATGCTTGGGTATCTCCCTGGCGGCATCTGCCATCTTGGCTCGGGAGGTAAAGGATCACTCCATCCGTATACTCTCAGACAGCATGGCAGTGCTGCTGGCATTAAGGAGCCCAACGGTCAATTCCGGGCTAATACACGAGTGCCATCAACGCCTGAACCAGGTTGGTAACCTCAATAATGTAACCATTCAATGGATTAAAGGACACAGCGGCTCCCGAGGCAATGATGCAGCGGACGAGCTCGCTCGTAGGGGCTCGAGCATGGAGGTGGTGGGACCAGAACCCATCGTGCCACTCCCGTTCGGCTATCTTCGCACGCTGGTAAGGAAACGTACCAAAGAACTTCACGCCAAGCTGTGGCTAGACCACGGCGAGTGCAGGCAGGCCAAGGAGGCGCTACCCGCCATCGACACCCGCCTCACCAAACAAGCGCTCCGGCTGACTAAACTGCAACTACGCACAGTGACGGCTGCCATCACTGGACACGGTACTTTTAATAAGCACCTCTTTGTTATAGGTGTCACAGATAGTCCTCTGTGTCGAGCCTGCATGGAGGAAGAAGAAACAGCCGCCCACGTGCTTCTGCACTGTCCGGGCGTTGCCCGGTATAGGACCAAGTACTTCGGTGACCCAGGTACTCTCCGCGAGATTGCCAGTAACACCAAGGGACTGCTGGCTTTTCTCGGGGAGCTAGGGTGGATCGAGTGATATTCCCACCTGCACGCAAAATACGCGCATCGAACGTGGAGTTGCGGACACCAGCCCGTCGTACTTATACTTATACTTATACTTAAGGTCCCATTAAAATAGGTGGACAACATTTTAGAATTAATCATTCAGACCACCAAAATAAAAGGACGATCGTAAAAAAATAAATAAGAAAAAAGCGTTTAAGTACCTACTCACAAAGGATGAGTTTGTTCTAGAGTGCCGGCAATTTATTATTTTAAGTAAAACAAAAATAACTTTATTTAATGTTTTTTTTTGTTTAGAAATCTTTGGTTAGACGTACTGAACGCTGTGTTAAAATTTGTCCAGCTATTTAAATGGGACCTTATATAATGTCCCCACTACTGGGAAACAGGTCTTAGTAAGTCGGAGTGGGCCGTAATCCACTACGTGAGCCATCTGCGGTTTTCATTACTTATTACTCTATCATAATCTCCCAAAAATAAAGATAAATAGGTAGTGAAAAGAAGTATCATCAAAACGAATGAATCTATCTTTCGGAATATTAGCCTAGTCATCGTGATTGGTCGTATCTTTTGCTAATATTTTCACGGAATCGCCGTGAGAGATTTATCTTTCTTTCTTAGTTATTAATAGTAAGATGTCGATTGGTGATGATTTGCCGATACATAGAACAGTACTATTCTGTTGGTATAGTGGAATGCGACTGTTCTGCATGGGGTCCTGGATTCGATTCGTGGGTTAGGCAAAGGGTTTTCACATCAAGAATTTCTTAGTGACAGTCATGGAATTTGAATCAGTGCCCGGTTGATGGCAATGAACCAAAAAAATCGAAGACATGGAACATCTAGCAATCCGCACTGGGCCCGCGTGGTAGATTATAGCCCATTCCCTCTCCTAGAGAGGAGGCCTGAGTTCCTGCAGTGGGAACATTATAGGCTGATGATAATGATGATGATGGCAATAGACTCACCGTCTGTTACATGGGACTAAAATTACTGGTGAAATGTAGATAAACTAACGGATACGCTTTTGTCTAACCTTTCAGGCAATAAAGACGAAATGTTATGTTACAAAAACATTCAAACAATTCAGTATTGGTTTACCTTTCTTTTTTGTTTTGGACGGAAAGTCATCACATTGTCATGATTCCTCACGCTCTGGGCGGAGTGGAAGAGAGTGTCAGACTTCTACTGACTAAAAACTACTTGTTGGGAATCGAACCCAACAGTCACACGCAGACGGCACGCGCAGGCTGCGTGATCAACATGCGCGCGCGCATGGCAACCGAGCTGAGGTGCGGGGCGCTGCGCGACTGCCGGACACTCGCCTCTTCGGACCATCCCAAGACGGACGACTCTCTAAAACGTTTTATTTAATTTATCATTTGTTTGTCCGGGCAGTTATAACTGTAATTTTAATCGGCAATATACCAAGCTTTTTATACAGTCCGCTATTTTTCATTTACCACCACGAGCAAGTCGAACACTACTTATGATCCGTCTTAGCCCTTTGTGTCCGACGCCACGATATCTCTTTCGAACAACGCGCAGCAGTATTGAATTACCCTGACACTAGTATTGAATTACTCTGACACTTCACAGAAATAGAAAACTATACCTTAATTTTAAACATTTGGCTTAGTAGGCGACTCGACCGCTGGAACTCGCCCGGTCCGGTCGAGACAGGAATTTAATTTTTATTCATATTTTTGAGTGGTGTTTCGGACTATACTTTTTTTAAAGCAAATTTTGTACAGTCAGAATGAAAAACATTAGGTTGGGGTCGTGGGGCTTTCGGGACCGGGACCACAGCCGGGACCGCGGTCAATGTAATGTGTTATGAAGTACTAGGGTATCATAAGTTAGTAGGAGATTACTACTACTTTTCAGGTTATAACTTTACTTAAATTACCTCCATGACCCGTTTACTATTCAAAGTTAGGAGATGAGATAAAAGGATAGTAAAGTCCTATAAACTACTAGGAGAACAGAAGTAGGCAGGAGGTATTGGAAATTGGAATCTTTAAATCAAATCTATATTAATATGCCTTTCTAATACAGTTTACTTTTTTTTTTTGTTGGAGATAAGAAACCAGGATAGTAAAGTCCCACAAACTAGCAGGAGGCCAGAATGGTAAATTATATAGTGGGGAAATCATCAAATGACTCCTCCCGCTCTGGGCAAAGCGGTAGGGAGTGTCAGACTTCTACTTACTAAAAACCACCCATGTTGCTAGAGATACCGCGGTATCTCTTTTATAATACAATACCTCCTTCCTACTTCTGTTCTCCTGGTAGTTTGTGGGACGAACATGTGGGACGAACACAGGACACTAAACCTTATCTATATTATGTGTCTGACGGTACTTTGACTCTAAAAAAGGATTCGTCCGAAACGCCACTCGAAAATATTAATAACAGTGAAATTCCTGTCTCGACCGGATCGGGCGAGTTCCAGCGGCCGAGTCGCCTACTGAGCCACACCTACTTCAACATAATTTTAATTTTAAATAAAACCCGGAATATTCTACGTGCTTCAGATGTTCGTGACTTGGCAGACGTCTCGAGCTGTGGAGCGCCACGTCATCATATTCCATCAATCCATGACGTCATAACATCGATGAGATGGATTTAGTTGGCGTTGGCGCTCATACTCTTCGTCTAGCTTAGGTATACGGTGTTCCACTTGAGTAAATTAGGTAGTGTATGATGCATCGCGTAATGCTTATGATATCCTAGTAGAGTAAGAAATGGCAGCCTCGTTAGTCTTGTAGTTGCAAGCATTACTGCAGGAAATTAGGTATTTGATGTTGATTTTTAGGTCGTTCAAAATGTTATTGCGTTTTACCTTGAGCTGTTTTTCAGTGAGCTGGCAATAAGACAAACTCGTGACTACGAAAACAGCCACTTGGGTCAATCTTCAGGTTAAGTCTTGCTTGCGTAGGTTGACCCGTGGATGGGTACCCACACAGTTTCCCAGTTTACCACACAGTTTACCCAGTTTCCTGTATGCCTCTGTATTCCATCAATCCGTGACGTTATAACATCGATGAGATGGATTTAGTTGGCGTTGGCGCTCATACTCAGTTCGCGTCTAGGTTAGGTATACGGTCTTCCACTTGAGTAGATTAGGTAGTTTATGTGCATCGCGTAATGCTTATGATATCCTAGTAAAGTAAGAAATGGGAGCCTCGTTAGTCTTGTATTTGCAAGCATTACTGCAGGAAATTAGGTGATGTTGTTTTTCAGGTCAGGAACAATATTATCGCGTTTTACCATAAGATTTTTTTTGAAGTTAGAGTCTGAATTTGTGCCCAATTGATGGCATTAGTACAAGATCATGGATAAAATAACAGAGGTTAATCTTTAGGTTAAGCCGTACTTACCTAAGTTGGTGGTGGTAACCACACGTTACATACCGAGTTTCCTCTATACCTCAGAAAGCACGTTAAGCTTTTGGTTTCGGCTGCCATTTATAGATCTTTGACCTGAAAGCCTGACAAGCAGTCTTAACCAGTACTAAGTGGGTTGTTGAGATCAGATAGGCCGCTCTATATAAAATACTGGTTTTCAGCTGCATCCGATTAGACTGGAAGCGGACCGCGACATATTTTAGAAAAGACTAGGCAGTTGACATAGGTTCGCCTTTTATTATGTAGGACTTAAGCATAATTAGCGAAATGTGGGTGTTATATAGGTGTATCTTTATTTAACTTCTCCGATATTACGAATTTATCGGTCCAAGCAGGAAAACAGAACTCAAATAATTTTGTACCAAGTTTGACATAGCGATGCCTTTTTTGAAAAGCAATGTCACCTTGAACTGCACACTTAAAGCAGTTATACTGTACCATTTACCCTTACAAAATATTTCACAGGTAAAGATCATCAAAATCATCATAATCAACAGTATATAATGTTCCCACTGCTGGGACAGGCCTCCTCTCTTTGAGAGGGAATGAGCTATAATCTACCACGCGGGCCCAGTGCGGATTGGTAGATGTCACATGTCTTCGAATTTTTTGACAGGTAAAAATACCGCAGACTAGATAAGACAAGTCAAGATAACTTTTGGCAAACGTTCCTACTGTGTGTGATACTTGAAACAATTGAAACGATTGTATACATTTTAAAAGAAACCTTGTTTCCTGAAAAATAAAGGGTGATTTAGTACGAATACTTTTATGGCAAAGTTGTAGATTAGAAACGAGTATACCCTTCATTTAAGGTCGAATTTCGGTCTTTGGCACGCCTTTGTAAACGATAAGGCTTTTTGCAGGTATTATATTATCAAACGTTTAATACAAAGGGTTTTAGTATTTATGTGTACGGCATTATTGCTGTCTTGTTTTTGAATGAGGTTTGATAACGTTAAATAATCTGCACACTGTGTTGGGTAAGGGTGACGCCACATTTATGTCTCTGTTTTTATGATTCAGGAATTCATTTTTAGATTTTCGAGGTCAGTATATGCCAGCCCGAAAGACTGGCAGCCGATCATTGTTAGGAAATGACTAGGTAGATGATGAAATATCCATTTTTGGAATATCCTCAAAATATATATGTACATATGAACTTATATATATACCTTATGGCAAAATCAACAACAGATAGTGTGATTTTTGTAATAATTTCGTTGATGATGTTTATCACATATTGACTGAGTGTTAAAATTTGTAAAACCAACCAGGACGGCATAATCGCATGTGCGACAAAGCCCTTTTTATTGAAATTTAAAAAAAATATATATATATTATGTACTTCGGAAAGTTCAAACACGGTAATCATGGCAAAACGATTGCAACTTCGAAAATTGCTTCTTAACGATGCTAAGTGTATACATATTAGTGTTAGTGATTGAACCCCTATTTGTATCGTAACTAATCCATTGTTCCACTTCAATTTCCTCAACACTAAATTACACTATCATTACTAACCACGTTCTCCATGATTCAGCATTCCACTAATGATGATCGATGCGCCATTAGCCACGGAATGAGCTGGATAGCTGCCGACCCCTAATTTAATAACAGAGCATTGTTTTATGATAGGCTGGATTAATTTGGTAGGTCATTAGTAGTTTTAGAGTGCTGTGTCAGGTTAGGTTTATAAGGTTAGAATTTAGGTAGATAGATACGGTCGACAACATTAGAAAAAGCGGTCAGTAAAGTAGATTTTATTTTTAGGAATATTAATTATTTGATTTACTGGAGTCCAGCTATTATTTTCAATGTGTCATAAGAGTTTTCTTTAAAGTATTCCTTAGTCTTCAATAACTTGTTAGTAACGAGTAATATCTAAAAACAAAATATTAAAAAACCAGCTTTCAAAATTCGAGTAGTATTAAGCTACTTCTATTGCTGACCGTAAAATTTTTAGTTGAGCGGATTTTTATGGCAAAATATTATTTGACTAGCTTACCCATTTGCCTTGGCCTTGCCTTTGCCTGACATCAGAGCCGTAGGTTGTCGGTTCGAAACCAGATAAAATAGTCCTCCTGACCGTTTTCAAATATAGTGGATATTAGCCATGTGCACACACTTTTGTGCACTATAATATCTCCTATATTATAGTGCACAAAAGTGTGTGCACATGCACAGGTGCACCCTGGGCTGGAAATCCGACACAACCGGAGAGGGACCAGACGGTTTAACGCACGTTCCGAGGCACGGAGTATCACATCACAAACTGCCAAAGTCCGGGTTACTATTAGTACTTTTTGCTCGACCCGGGAATTGAACCCAGAACTCCACGCTCAGCAGTCGCGCTTCCAACCACTACACATAATGGGGCAGGAAACCAGATAGGCACTTTACTTAGTGATTTTTATAGAGAACTTAATGAGAAACAAAAACGTCCACAGACAGACACCTTCATCTATCTATACCCCCACACCCATTAAAAAACCTTTTAAAAAAACATACCCAATTAATGCAAGCCTTATTTTCAACGCTTTCCCGTTTAGCATTTGGGTGAATTTCAACAAATGCCATTTTTTTATCATATCGGTGAACTTTTTCATTTATGTTATTTTTTTATATTTTTCAGGTTTTATGTAATCTTTAGGATATCAAATATCCCCAAATTTAATATCATCAATGTAACATTTAAGACTAAAGAGAAAATTCAGTTTGAATTCTGGTTTCCACCGATATGATAAACCGGCACTGATTATTTTTCTGTACACCGATATGATAAGTTTATCCACCGAAATGATGTACATATCCAGCGATATGATAATCTATCCTAATACGAGTTTAAAAAAAAGGTACTTTATTTTTTGATTTTATCGCTACAAATCGATAGTGTTCCATGTACCAGATCGACCAGCCATGGGATTAAAACGACCGAAATTTAACGGTGTATATCTATCTTCTATCTTCTATCTTCTATCTTCTATCTTCTATCTTCTATCTTCTATCTTCTATCTTCTATCTTCTATCTTCTATCTTCTATCTATCTATTCTATCTATATATATAAAAGGATAACTGACTGGGTGACATATCAACGTACAGCCGAAACTACTGGGGCTAGGAATGTGAAATTTTGCACACGGCTTCCTATTATAATGTAGGGGAGCACTATAATAATAATAATAATTTATAATAATTTATTCTTCAGTAAAAACACATTTTAGTTTCACAAAAACAATTTTCCAAATAAAAATGATCATTACAGATAATAGAGATTCGTTGGTGCCTGTACTAATGAATATCATTGTATCACAGACACCAGCGCCTTCCAAGATGGGTTACATAAAAAATCGAACGTGTTACAAGGTTAACTCGAGAAGAGTATTTCTAATAAACTAAAAAGTAAATGAAAATCTAAAAAATAGTACAAAAACAAATTGATACTATAAACTAACTATAGTTACTTAAAAACTAAAGTTAGGATTAAAATTAAATTAGGATTTAAATTAAATTAAGCTACTTATTTACTATGAGGAACATTGGTGCACGTGCGTGCTTGGGAGAACAGGTGAGTGTTTCTGGATGTGTGAGTGAGTGTATGTGTAGTGTGAGTGTATATGTAGTATGAGTGTGTGGTGCGTCTATTTTATAAATAAATAAATCTATATGATTAGTTTGAGAAGATCTTCAGTCTCCCGGTAATTTAAACTTAATAAGAGATTTTGTATTTCTTGTTTGCATTTATTTTTTGTAAGATTATGTATATATTTTATTTTGTTAATACGGTTGTACAGACGAGAACTATTTATATAAAAATGTCTACTGGCGAGAGCAGTTCTATGCGACTGAATATCGCACACTATATCTTTCCTGCGCTTGTTGTGCGGCTTGTATGGGATCGATGCATGTTTACGCAGGACGGTCTGAAGCACGTAGAGCTGTCTTACTGTGAGTACAGAGCATTGTTGGTACAAAGTTACAGTCGGGTACCTAATAGGCTTCTTAAGAAGAACTTTTAGGACCGCCCTCTGCGCCCTCTCCACACGCAGCATACTAGTAGCAAACGTACCTCCCCACGCCGGTATACAGTACATTAGTATTGACTGAGCTAAAGAAAAATACACTAACTTTAATGTCTCTAGGTCAGCCGAACATCTTAATTTTTTGAAAATGTATATGAGTTTTCTTGTACGGGAAACTATATTTCCTATATGTTTGTCCCACCTAAAATGAGAGTCAATTTGCACTCCCAGATACCTTATGTCAGTTGTACGTATAAGAGGGAGGCAGCTACAGTTAAGGCCAGGGTGACGACAGGTGTGAGCAATAATTTTTAAGAAGTCCGATGGTTGAGATGCGGAAGAACCAGAAAAAGTTATAAATTTTGTTTTTAGTGCGTTTAGGGTCAACAGGTTGTCGTTTAGCCAGGTTATTACAGACGACAGTGCCTTTTCGGTTTCGTTATAGGCTAGCTGCCAGTCCGTGGCATGTACAATCAACGCCGTGTCATCTGCATATGTGATTATTCTGCAGTTGTTAATTGCTAGTTGACACAGGTCGTTAATGTACACCAAAAATAAGGTGGGACCAAGCACGCTGCCTTGTGGGACTCCGTATGAGAGAAATTCTTCATCGCTACTATAATTTCCAACTCTGACATATTGACTACGTTCAGTGAGGTAACTACGAAACATTTCTAGGACCGTGCCCCTAACGCCTATCGATTCCAGTTTGTCTAGAAGGATGGGAATTGACACCGTGTCGAATGCTTTCGACAAGTCCAAAAATACTGCAATGGTTTTACGTTTAATATCTAAAGACTGTAAGAAGACTAAGAAGGGGTTTTTGGAAATTTTACCTTTAAGAGGGTGAAAAGGGGGATGAAAGTTTGTATGGAAAATCGTCACTTTTGTAGTTGAACCGACATCCACGCGGGCGAAGCCGTGGGCAAAGTGCTAGTGTATGTATATAATGTATGTGTTTGGATGTATGTTCCATTGTTTCTTTGTATACTTAACGAAATGACACGGGATCTACCGATATGATAAAACGACTCACCGAGATGATAAAATATCTACCGATATGATAAAGCAATCCACCGATGTGACAAAACTGTGCGTTGATCATGAATCAAAACACCGATATTAGATATAAGACACCGATTGATTTTTTCTCATCATTTCGGTGTAAATTATCACATCGGTGGTAATAAAGACCACCGATTACAGCGATATGAGAACAGCGACGTGAGAAATAACACAATTTTTAGAAAATTAGAAAAAATGCATAATATCTAGGATAAATTCAATAACAGTCAATGAAGCTAATTCACTTACTACCTCTGTTAGAACCAAACAACAATAATGAAACTACTCATTACACTAGAAAAATGCAACCACCGATAATATAAAATAATTGTCCGGGAGCAACTGAAATGGCGTACTTACGTTATTGGCGGGAATATGCAGCGATTTGACACACGTCCGTCTTGACTGCGCACTAGCACACACTAACGAGAGAAATAAAATTGAGGTGGGGAGACGCTGTCGGACTCGTCGATGTAAAGTTAGGTTTAAATTACTTTTGTCCAGCGATATGAGAACATTTCGCAGGACAAGTACGTTTGTGCCTCTCAGTAATAATAATCGTTAATTATGTAATAAAATATGTTATAAATTAATAATATAACTAATATTCTATGAAATAGAATAAGTTATAACCTTAACTTACTTATTTTTATTAGTGTATTAAGCTTTTTGTTTGTAAAAAAAGTAGAGGGACAGCACCGATTTGAAAAAAATAGAGGTTTATGTATATATTTTCTACCTTTGTAATAGTCCTAGGTAAATTATATTTTTGCCACAACGCAATAACTATCTATTGAATACTAAAAAAAATAATTCAGAACAATATTCCTTTTTTCAAATACTAATTTCACCGAAGACAAAAAAATAAGTCATTTGGGAAATTCACCCATTTAACCAAAAAGCTTTCAAAGCGGTTTGCATGGTTTCAATTTACACGGCATGTTTCAATAGATACATTGAGCTAGTTGGCACGGTCTAGCAGTTTAATAGGCAATTATAATGGAAACCACAACACATGTGGAACGAGGCTCCCGTGATTGCGTAAATGTAACATAACACTAGGTTTTGCGCATGGTTTTGGTTGTGTAGAGGCTCAAAATTATGGTAAGTACTGGGAGAAAGTTTTAAAAGTCACTTTTAAAAAAAAATAGATGGTGTTGGTGTTTTGTAACTGACTAGGTACTCTGAGAAGAAACATCCGAAAAAAACTCAGAGGACATAGTCTCTTTTAAGGTCCAGATATAATCTTGGTATACACACATGGAGACTATGCAGATTAGTGTCTGAAATGGTCTTTTGAAGACAGAGTTTTCACAGATTTAAGTGGACCCGTCCAGTCAGTGCAAGCACCTGTAAGTTCTGTTTATATGGTGTATTCACCATAAAAGCAGCTATAAATAAAAAGAAAAGTCCTGACTGACTGACTGACTACACAACATCAACGCCCAACCCAAACCCTTGGACCTAGAAAGCTGAAATTTTGCACAGTGGTTCCTTTTATAAGGGGAATAAGGAAGGATTTTTCGAAATTCAACCCCTAAGAGAGTTAAATAGGGGATGAAAGTTTGTAAGTATGGAAAATCGTCATTTTCACGCGGGCGAAGCCGCTGGCAAAAGCTAGTTTCTTATAATTGGATATGAGGGGTGTAAAAGCAAAGGCGCTTCAGTCACAAAACATCTGAACTGAGTAATTCATGATTTTCTACTGTGTCGTAAGAAATTGTTATTTTGTCATAGTTATAGTTGTGGTGCATTCATTATGACTCGTAAGATAGGTAGCCATAACTAAGAATAATCAAATGTACACCAGTTCTATAATATTTAAGAAAAACTTTAGGACTAAGGTGTCTTTGCATTTAAGTATTGGACTGAAGCATGTTTGCTTTTTATTGCTTTGGATCGAAGCTAGTTTGCATCTCATTATACTCAATATTTTGGTAATGCGGGTAGAGTTTTTGCAGAATACCTTAAGCAAATGCAAAACAAACCGTTCCAAAAACATTTAAAACAGCATAGTAGTTAGTTAAAATTAAAAAAAAATGCTTTGAGCTAAGAAAACCATACCAAAACAGGCAAAATACTAGTGAATAATTTGTTACCTTTCTGCCTTTTTCTCGCACTCGCCGCCACTGATCTACATTTCTAGCACGTTTTCTAGCTCGTCCTGCACGAGCTGGTGTAATATTTTCTTCCATTACAATAGTAATAAAACAGAAAACTCGAAAAAAACAGACGCTATTTCCAGTTATCTTACTACGACAAATAACTGATTCGTCACCTTAGAAATTTTGAAATGGCGGCTCCTGATTGGTCGATTGTGACAGTGGCGGATTTGCTTCTAACAAATTTAGGATCTAAGCGTTTTTGCATTTGAACGCTACTTTCAAAGTGCATTTACCGTTGACTGAGGTGGATTTGTACTTTATCTTTTATGGCGTATTGTAGCGGCTTTCAAGTACTACAATTTGGTAATACCAGTTTAAAAAATTGCAATTTTGGACTGAAGCGGTTTTGCTTTTACACCCCTCATATTATGTCCAAGTCAAATGAGTGGTCGCAAGTGCGACTGCTGAACACGAGGTCCTGGATTCGATTGAGGTGTCAAACAAAGTGTTAATGGGATTTTCTTTTAATTATTATTATTATAATTATGAAGCAGCCATTAGTCTGGTTTCGTCGGATAAAAGTAATTTTAAACAGATGATTTCAATTTAAAAAAATTGTAGCATAGTTAAACTCTAAAAAACTTTTTTTGCCACACCTTTGTGTATGTTAGTAATGCTATATAGGATGATTTATGAACATCACGTGAGTGCCGTTAAAAAAACACACCTAAACGTGTACACAGTATAAAACAAACAAACAACTAAAAACCGCTGATTCTCTGTATTTTTGTTGAACAAACAAATCAGTTAAAAAACATTTGTCTACCACACAGCACGAAAAGCGTCAACAATGTAATTTATTGGAACGAACAACTGTACTCGACATTTATCCAAAAGTAACAGTAACATTTACACTATAAAAAATAACAGTTACTTCTAGTAAGCAAAAAAAATAACAGTTCCTTTACACCAACAAAAAAATAACAGTTATTTTTGGTATGAAAAATGCATAAAAATACTGTTATCAGCAAGTAACAGGCACTGGCGGTGTTTTATATCCCGCTAAATGTGATTTGTTCGCGCAATCTCTCATTTTTCACCTTTTCCGCGCGAAAAAGAGCTTTGCGTTGAAAATAGGAGTGAATGCACGTTGTAATTTGAATGATACCTACTGTCCTAGTTTTGGGCGTATGCATTGAAGAAGTAATTTTGGCACCAACAAAAAGGTCTGAATAACGGTTAATGTGATTTCATGAATCAAAGTACACAATGAGTGGCTAGATGTCCACAACAATACAAGAAGATACCAATAAACAATAAATCACATAATATAACGCGTGTTGCTGGGAGTTTGTACGCCACTTCTTCTCCTCAGCTAAAACAGTAGGAAGTGTCGAAGGGTGGGCGTTTTGGGGGCCTGTCTCCTGTAAATAATTATATCATAGATTATATCAGCCTAATTTGAATAAATGACTTTTAATTTTGATTTTTGATTATGTGCTTGAATAAATTTGAAGATGGAGATGCAGGTATAGTACGTACACTACGTACAGCGATTCATCAAGCTATACATTTCCAGTATAGCATGGCCGCGTATTGTAGAGATTTCCTGTAAAATGAAATGAATCAGCGATCCGCATTAATAATAATAATAATATTCCACAACTATCACACAACGCCATCTAGTCCCAGGCTAAGCAGAGCTTGTGTTATGGGTACTAGACAACTGATAAACATACTTATATATTTCTAAATACATACATATTATAGATAAATTACACCCCTAATTACCCCCCCATTTCCACCTCATTAAACGTTTGTTGGCAATAGGTCTCCCCCTATCACATGGGACTTTAATATAACTGGCAAAATATATTTGCATAGCCTTTCGGGGATTATATGCGTGATGTTATGTTACTTCGTTGTATTAGCAGCTTATGGAGTAGTATTTCTAAAGCTGCATACTTTTTTTTTGATGCTGGGAAATCATAAAATGCCTCGCTCTAGGTGGAACGGTAGTGAGTGTCAGACCTCTACTGACTAAAAACAACCCATGTTCCTTCTTAGCCCTTTATTATGTCCGGTATCTCTTTCGAACAACCCGCAGCAAAGCTGTATACTTAAGTTTAATAAATTAAACGTCAGTTACAAAACTTCCTTCATAACCCCGTCTTGGTAGCTCCTTGCTTTAACGACGGAAATGACCCACAAAAAAAGCCAATATCCTTACATGACGTGACGTCATGGTCAACCTACTTGGGCGCGGTTCGGACTTAACGAGCAGCTGGTAGGTACTTTAAAAAGCATTTTGTAAACTCATTTCGGTTCCCAGTGTTCCCACTTTGGGTAATGACTACTCGCCCTTTGCAGCTTTGTTTTAAACTGAGAGGATTTATTGGTTTTTTCTCCAGGATTACGGGAGTGGAATTGTAGGGAAATGCATTTAGCTGGAGTGGTTTTCTGTCACTTCCGCGGGCAAGTGCTACTGGAGTGATTTTCTGTCACTTCCGCGGGCAAGTGCTACAGGAACGCACAGTGACTTAGTGCTCAAGTGAAGTGTTACTAACATAGTTTTAAGGCTCTATTTACTTACACAAATTGCATTTTTATTATGTTAGTTGCCTGGAAATAAATAAATGTTGTTGTTAACTTTTACTCTAGCGAAATTGTTACAAATGAGTCAAACGTTTTGTATTTCGAGAGGTTTAAAAAGAGAAAGGAGAAGCCTTCGCCCAGCAGTAGGTCTCACAAATAGGCTACCAAAAAAAAAATCCTAGTTACACGCTACTCGCGAAGAAAAAATAATATATCTATAGGAAGAAACCGCAACTTATTTACTATTCAAACATTATTCAACGAAAGACGGTCTCAGGATGGTAATGACTGCAAATAGAACAAAGTTATATAACAAAGACTGGAAATGACTTTTCCGTTATGATCGTCAGTCCTGGCTTCCTTGACCTCGGATTAATTTAAACTTTACAATTTGACGCCTCCACAAACTTTTTGAGTTATTTCGTAACATTGTGTTTTGACCTTAGAGTTAGGTATGTGTCCTACTGAAAAGGAAGCGGTTAGCTAGCTCGATTTTCTTAATCGCAAACAGTACAAAAGGTTGCGGATCTTGTGTAAGTAAAAGACATACACATATGTCGGCACGGTTGGCGCAGTTGCTCAAGCAATGGACTGCCGCGCTGCGTGTCGCGGGTTCGATCCCCGCACGGAACAAATATTTGTAAGACCTACAGATAGTTGTTCCGGGTCTGGGTATTTGTGTATGTGAGTTTAAATGTTTGTGAACGCACCCACGATACAGGAGAAATTCCTAGTGTGGGGCAACTTAAAAAAAAAAAAAATCGTTGACTAGCTTATGACTACGGCTTCGTCCACGTTTATTTCTATAATTATCTCACGGGATCTTACTACCAGGATAAAAGTCCGCCCTATGTGCTAATCCAGGTTAGAAACTATCTATGTGCTTAATTACATTAAAATCCGTTAAATAGTGTTTACGGGAACGAGCAACAAATACCCATAATCTAGACAACCTCACAAATGAATTCGAAAGATTTATAATAATTATGCATATAAGCAGCACAACTAAAGAGGCTGAAAGAAAAACCTAACCTTTTCTTGGTGGTCAGTGATAGATTTGGAATTTATTTTTTTGCCATATTTATAACGACATACATGGATACCAATAATACAATTTTAGTCAACAATCTACCTCAATAATTTCACCAATTCCTTTGTCACCACGATCATATTATTCCATCTAAAATTGATTGAACTCGGCATTTGTTAAATATTGACCGTAAACAAAACGGTAAATACAATATAACGAATGATCAATTATATAAACATTTCACAAAGTCATCGATATGGTTGGAATTGGCTTTTTAATAATATGTTTTCTTGATGAAACGATACTCGATAGTAATTGGAATAACAGTAGGTATTATTTCAATATGGGCGAGGCGTTGAGTGCTTATTTTTCATCGATAGAGTATAATTTTACAAAGAAAAATATTCATTGCTATTCATAATAATTTTGGGCTATATAGGTTTGATTTAGATAGGTTGGAATTGGTTTTAGCAACACGATTTCAAAATTTTCTATACAATAATTGTGAAAACTACACTAAAATTATGTCGGCACGGAACTGTACTGTATGATGGTTTTAGTATCGTATATTAGTTCCTGTAGTAAACGAACAAACAGGACATCGAAACTAATTGCCCCATAGTTTGTAGAATAGCACCATATTTACACTCTAGGGTAGAGTCATTCATAAATCTCCACCTGAGTTTTGCCTAGGTCTAGAGTCTATTTAAAGACTTCCAGGTCATGGCAACTCATGTCTAGATTTCCATCAGTTGAAAAAAAATGGGTTAGGTAAGGATGCTCTACCTCGCGATAGCTTTGTTCCTAATACTCGTATGTATTGATTAGATTCTCAACCTATATATTCAAGACCGTTAACAAAACCCATAGGAAGTGCACAGCGTGACACGGAGCGTGGCAGCCGGTAATGACGCTCGGGTCACTTCTGTCGCGAGCAGAGAATCAATTGTCGGGACAATAGACTGGCGCTGACAGGGAATAGACGTTTGGATCGGGATAAAGCGATTGGATTCGCTTTGCAGCTTTGGTGCAGGTAGTTTGCTGGGAAGAAAGAGGCTTTACAGTAGTAGCTTCTTCATACGTTCAGGGAATAAACATTGATCTCAGGCCAAGATTAAATATAATTTCTGAATTTTTTTCTTGACCTCTTGATTTCTCGACCGTAAAGGTCTAGCTAGTCCAATGTAAAATCATCATTATGCCATACTTACCGCTTCTTCTTCTTCTTATCGTGTGGGCAGTAAGGTCTAATGACCCTACACAATACACCCTAGTGTTAGAGTTTCTTGAACCGCCGCAAGGGCCTCTGACATGGTTTGACGACGGCCATTTGGCGTGTGTGTGTTTGCATGCTGAATGTAGTAATCGAAATATGTGAAACTTTTTTGTTTTTAAGCCCACGTTGTAACCATGTTTCAAGCAAATAAAGAATCTTGACATCTTGACATCCTTCCGAAGCACAGAATCATCTTTTTATCAGACAATCAAGTGATTCAAGCCTGCAATGTCCTAACCAAACTGGAAACAACCCACGACCACCGGGTCACAAGGCAAACGCCTAAACCACTCGACCACGGAGGCACGGAGGCTTACCGCTACGGTTAATCTTCATCACGATGTCATCATCATCATCATTGGCCCGTATCCTAATTCGTTTGGGGTCGGCGCGGCATGTATTCTTATTCTTTATCACAATGTCATAATTCAAATCCAAAATCTATTTTCATTATTCTGTCCAACATTTTAATAATCGATCTTTTTGAAAATAATCATGTTGAAATAATGAGTTAAACAATTTCAGTTAGAAATGTATTTATTTTGAGTAAAATGTTTATGTACAAGTAAATAAAACTAACGTTCCCAAAGCTTAATTTTTATGAAAACTTGCACCAACTTCATTAAAAAAAACCACTCAATTAAATTTATAACCCAACAAACAGTTCAGGTACCGTTAAAACTCCAACCTGCTCGAGTTGAACGCTCGGACCCTTCCGTGGGGAATACAGCATCATTTGCATGACAAGTCACCGCCACGGGAGTTGTCATAGCGCTCAGATTATCTGCCTTTATTATGTTACGCGTGTTCCTCGGTTCTCTTGAGTTAGTAAGGGCGCACATCGGAGACAGGACCGCGTTCTGCATGTCATAAGTCATTTAATCATTTGTAACTCAACTCGTAGTGCAACTCCCAAGCATGAATGCTGGGCTTAAGTCCGTTCTGTATTCTGAAATAGTAAAAAAAGAGTTAAATTAATAAATAAACTGCTGCACGACATCCTCGGTTCAATTTTCAAGTCGGAAAAGTGTTTTTGCAACTTTCCGTTAGAAATTTCTCGGTGTCAGCCACGGATTCTGAACTTACAACATAACATTTATTCATTCTCAGGCAACTTTGGCACATAAATTACCTACACCTTACAGATAAACATTCTTAGGATAAATTACAATTTGTGTTAGTAAATATTACCTTAAAACTATGTTAGTAAAACTCCTTTTCTACACCATAGTGTAGAAAAGGAGTTAAACTAAGAGTAGCTAGTAGAACTAGTAGTAGTGGTAGTAACTAGGGTAGGAGTTGTGAAGGAGGGCAAGTGCAACATGAATGCAGTGACATAGTCACTGCATTCATGTTGCACTTGCCCGTCGACGAGGTGGAGGTGCCCATAAAATGTAACACATTCAGTCCAGTTGCAGGCGCTCGCCCCCTATAACATGGCATGACAAGTGAAAAGTAAGGAGGCTATAAGGTACACCTCTACCTAACCCTCCAAGGCTTCAGACATGGTAAAATCTTTCTTTCTTACAGTCAAGACCGTTTGGTCTCAAGTCTGCGCCCTGCCTTGAGCGTGTTCCGTTTGTCTTACGCTAACGTTGTTGAAATGTTTATTCATGTTGACACGGTAATGTAGGTGAATGATGTAGTGTGTGGTGATATGATAATGGCTGAGGTTTTATTGTGCAAGGTTATGACTTGTTTGTTATGTTTTGATAGCGATAATAGAGTGGGTTAATTGATTAGCTGTTTTGATTGACTGCTTAAAAAGGAATGGTTATTTTATTGCAAATGCAGTTTTTTCGTGATTACTAGGTCGATTTCAAAGATTATTTTTTGATTTAGTAGAAGAAGCATGTATGGTGGTCCTGTAGAAAATTTATTAACTTTGCTTTGGTACTTTTGGAGTTTTTCTAGTCACAATGTTAAATTGATACTAAACTTGATAAGAATTTGTATGACAACGAAATAAACCACAACGAAAAAGGATAAACATAAAAACTTTAGATTTCATATTTTTTATTACCTACTAAAACTATAATTATGTTGCAAAACCACACTGTCACAATACTGAGAAATCCCAACAACGTGTGACAGAAAACCACATTGAAGCTCTAAATCACCAATTCGGACTCCAAAAGAAAGCTAGATAAAGCTAAACTAAAAGAAATGCCATTTATCTTACAGTCCCAAATCAGTAAAGAAATATTTCTCCGATTCTGCTGCGCAAACAATAAGATTGAGCGTAAGAAATCGTAGGCAAAGAAACTACGACCTAGAATCATAAGTGCTTCGGCTGGTACCAATAAAGATAATAATAAAGTAACGCCTGGGCACGAAAGGGTTGGACCGGACTTTGGACCCTTCTCTAATATTCGCGATTCAAACGCCACGCGACGGGTTAAGTACTGCGGACGAAATAGAAAAGTGTACAGGAGTTTTCAATTTGGAATGCATGCAAATAACATGAACGGTTATGTACAGATAGCGCGCGAGTTGAATGCAGTCGGGGTCTGAGGTAAAGAGCGGGAGCATCTCCCCCCGCTATCCCGCACGCCCCACCTCACGCGCCTGCAGTGTAGTGCTGTGCTATTCACACTAGTGTAATGCGGTAGTGCTGTCACAGCACTACCGCATTCCTAAGCTCTGCATTCAACTCGCGCGCTATCTGTAACTAATATGCGTTATATACTATGTTAAACTTTCACGGTTTATAACTAAACCTACACAGTCATAGGCGGCTATAAAAGCAGAGGTAGACCAAAGAAACGATGAATAGACTGTGTGAAGGATGATAAATGGCTAGAAAGGAGGTGACTGCTGAGATGACGAGTGAAGTCGAGTGACGAAGTATGGAAGAAGACAAATGTTGCGCCGACCCCAAATTGATTGGGTTAAGGGCTGGAGAATGATGTCACTTTCACTTCAGTGATTATATTCTGTTAATTTCATTAATTTTGAACTGCCAATATGTTGAAACTCATTATCCTATTCTGGCCATTGCGCGATCGCTTGCCACCGCGTTGAAATATTAGGAGTTTAGAATAATTGAAAATCACGGAAGATTTCACGCAAGTGACAAAGTGAAAAGACATACTATACTAACAGTACTAAGGTCGATTTTCACCTGAATATATCTGTGTAGTTCAAACACGAATATTTGCCTGCACACCAAACTATTTGGCGGACTATATAAAGATCCAATTTTGCATTGATGAATGAATCTCCAATTGGGGTCGGTCATTCGGTGGTTATGAAGGAAATTGTGGCTACAATCGTGGGGTCATGGCTCTGATTATTTGAAGGTTGGTTTCCACTTTGGCAGTGTGCGGTCAAATTGTTTTATTTTTACAATTATTGTTCTCGGTTTTATTCACAGTTAATTGCAAATTTTGATACCGCAGTTCTGTCTTTTTTTATTAATAAACTATTCTAAAAATGCAATTTGAGTTGGTAGTACAACAAAGTATACAAACCCATCAAATCGGTTGTAATGCAGTATAACAAGGAAAGCGAAATCAATAAATACAATATTTTAACAGTTTAAACTGATATTATTATCCCGTTTTATTTTACGAAATATTAATAATTATGTTTTCAATGAGATTTTCATTGTACCCAATAAAACTATTAATAACTCCAAATACAATAATTCTGCTAAAAGCTCGTATTTTTAGTACTTCTAACTCTCCATTCAGAATTTCCGAGAAATTACTACAGAGCAGAAAATACCCGTCCATTTTCACTATTATCAGCGAATTACCTAGAATACTGGCTTGTAAACAAACTACTCTACTGTTACCTAATTGCTTGCCTCGCATGACATAATTCCATCAAGGTTGCCACGTACAATGGGCATTAATTCAATTTGAAGTGTGAACAGATATTCGAAACGGCCATTAGCAGATACTGGCCGGTTTAAAATCCACTTCTCTGTTCGAACTGACAGCTGTCAATGTCAAACTCGTTCTGTCAAATCGAATTGTTGTATATGGTTTCGGAATAATGTTGCTCAATACACGGAATATGACGTCAATATGAGTGTTTTACGGACTGAAATAAAAATAAATCAGGATTATGTAAGGCTCGTAGCAACTCGAATTATTCAAGAAAAATCACGTAGGTGTTGAATACCCAAAGGGTGTACAATCACAGGAAATTGTAACATTCACGCTGATTTCGAAGTGTGTCTTAGTTTATGGTGGAATGATTTATCTGACGATAATATGTTTTTCAAAGAAAAAAAAAAAAGTTAACCCGTCTAATTGAAGTAACGCTTACTTTGAATCTTTGATCGATAAGTCAATTCGATTCAAGATTTATTCGCAACAAATTTTAGATAATAACTGGAAAAATTATTTTGCCAAGCTAACTTCTCGCATTTTTTTGTTAAAAGAATAAAAAAAAACAGTTCAAAAGGCATACTTATGTTGGAGTTTAGTTTTATCATCTCTTATTTAAATAATTAAATTTTAACATCTTGGTTCTCATTTTGAATAGCCTGTTGTAGTTGTATTAAGTATTTCTAAGATATTTAGGTGACGAGCTATTAGCAAGTTTTTAATAATTTAGTTTTTGTTTCCATTCTTTGGCAATGTGATGTTTTGTTCCACAGTTTATTTATACCAGACAAGCTCTAGACGTGAAGACTTGCAATTGGCTGTCTGATTATCGTACTGTTATTTATCACCATTGTATCAACAAATAGCGCGCGAGTTGAATGCAGAGCTTAGGAATGCGGTAGTCTGTGACAGCACTACCGCATTACACTAGTGTGAATAGCACAGCACTACACTGCTCCCGCTCTTTACCTCAGACCCCGACTGCATTCAACTCGCGCGCTATCTGTAGCTGTAAGTCTTCCAAAGTAAATAAATAAATAAATACTGTATCTCGTGAAAAAGTTTTATACTTCCCAAAAAACGTTGAAATACTGACTATAAAGTAAATACAGCACATTCGTAGTGGGTAGGTAGTAAACAAAGACTCGAGTTGTCAGGCCTGTCGACTTGACATAAGTGACATAACCTCGTCAGGGCTGCCACACAAACTGGGCCAAGATATTTGTCTTACTTTATTTTTTGTTAGGCTTAAACCTTTTTTTATTTGCGCCGAGACTGAGGGAAATATAGCTTAGAAAAAAAGAAATTAGTAATGCTTTTAACATTATGCATTTTTTTGGCTGTCTCATAGTTGCGGGTTTTGGTGGTACGAATGTTTCCTGACTAAAAAACGTGTTACGTGTTTTTGTTTTATCAAATTATTACAAATTGACGAAGATAAAACGCGTCAAAGATGTGATGTGATGAGATGTGTGTGTGTGTGATGTGAGAGTGGGGGCTTGTGACGTCACCACGTGTTAAAAAATTTACTGCAATGTGAGTTTTCGAAGCACTGCACATCATTATTATAATAAATACGTGTCCAATAATTTTGGAAATCTTGGACTGACTAATTAGAATATTAGATATTTTTGTCAACGACCCCTGAATTCATGCGCCGATGATCAATACGTGTAGGTAAGTAGGTATTTCACACAGAATATAATCCCATTAGGGTTGAAAGTTTTTAATTGAAGTAACTACTAACAAGACCGACTTTTAATTATAAGTTTTGCAGTTACTAAATACACGTTTTGTAATAAAAAGAAGTCTGATGGTGGCGTCGGTGGCTGAAAGTTTTGTGGCACCTAAGAAACCGTGAGGAAAGTTTTGTGTATTAATGTTTGTGGCTAAGAGTAGACGAATACCGCAGAAATTGGGATAAGTGCTCATTGAATCCCCGTCGGGCCAACGGGGCCCGTCGGGGTTGAGGGTCCCGTTGGGGCTGCGGGTTGTTCGAAAGAGATACCGCGACCTCGGCACAGAGGGCTAAGAAGGAACATGGGTGGTTTTTAATCAGTAGAAGCCTGACACTCGCAACCAGAGCGGTTGCGAGTGTCAGACTGGGCCAGCCCAGAGCGGGAGGAGTCATTTAATTTTGACGATTTCTTAACCTCAAAAAAACTGGCCAAGTGCGAGTCGGACTCGCATATGAAGGGTTGCGTACCAAAATGGTATGCTATAATTTATACAATTTCTTGCACGGGCCAATGAAACTTGACCTCTGGATTGTATAGGCGCTCATACGATTCAGGGACCAAATTATATTGGTTAACTGCTGTTTCCATCTGTTGTTTCCATCCAAGTTCAAAATGATTTTCCTAGAAAGTCCTTATAAAGTTCTACTTTTCAGATTTTTTTCATATTTTCTAAACTTATGGTTCAAAAGTTAGAGGGGGGGGGGACACATTGTTTTTTACTTTTGGAGCGATTATTTCCGAAATTATTGACATTATCAAAAAATGATTTTTGTAAACCCCTTTTCATTTTTAAATACCTTTTCAACAATATATTACACGTTAGGGTTGAAATTTAAAAAAAAATCACTTCCCACATTACATATAGGGGGGCTACCCTAATAAAACATTTTTTTCCAATTTTTATTTTACCACTTTGTCGGCGTGATTGATACACATATTGGTACCAAATTTCAGCTTTCTAGTGCTAACGGTCACAGAGATTAAGCGAGGACGGACGGACGGACGGACGGACAGACAGACATGGCGAAACTATAAGTTGACTACGGAACCCTAAAAAGAGGGCTCATTGAACTGTTCATCCTTTCCTTACCAACGTTTAGCTTACCAACAATGTGTATCAGGAAACCAAGTTTCACGATGCAAGTTGCAGTAATCTTGCAACTATCCCACAGATGTGTGGGATTGCAAATTAGGCCAAGTTTCTAATTGCCAAGTTTGCTTAGCACTAAATTCTTGACCCAAACTTGGCTGTTGGACTGCAAGTAAGCAAGTTTGGACAAGAAACGAGTTGAATAAAATTAACTTGTGTGGACGGAACTTGTGAACTGAAGTTAGTTATTTATGAGCAGAGCAGTGGAGGCCCAGTGGTGGCGGCCCCGACTTACGAACAGTTGGTCGTGGGTTCGAACCCAGGCAGAAGCATTACTTTGTGTAATTTATTTCATCACCACTGCTCTCAAAACGGTGAAGGAAACCATCGTGAGGAAACCGGCATATCTTAGATTAGATCAGATCCAAAAAATTCGAAGATATGCGACATCTACCAATCCGCACTGGGCCCGCGTGGTGGATTATAGCCCATCCCTCTCCTAGAGAGGAGGCCTGAGTCCCTGCAGTGGGAACAATATAGGCTGGTGATGATGATGATGATGATTTATGATCAGAGGATTTAGCACGAGCGCGCGGAGTAAACGTTACACGACTGCTGAGTATGGTCTTGGGTACGATTCCCGAGTCGGAGATTATGCTATAGGGTTTTTCCATTAAAAATTTCTAAGTAAAAGCTATGGAGTTTGGATTTGTGCTAGGTAGATGGCAACAAGCTCACGCCCTATGACATGAGCCTTTTAATGGGCGAAATGTGGGTGTAGGTCAGTCGAACAAGCTAATAAGTATACAGGGTAGAGATCTTTATACCTCTTCTAGATTTGCCCACGGCTTCGCCCGCGTGGATGTCGGTTCAACTACAAAAGTGTCGATTTTCCATACAAACTTTCATCCCCCTTTTCACCCCCTTAAAGATTAAATTTCCAAAAACCCCTTCTTAGTGCTCCCCTACATTATAATAGGAAGCCGTGTGTAAAATTTCACATTCCTAGCCCCAGTAGTTTCGGCTGTACGTTGATATGTCAGTCAGTCAGTTCTCCTTTTATAACACTGAAAATATTGATTGTAATTTTGTAATAGGTATCAAGTGTTTCGCATTAAGCGACTGATGTCAAACGCTGTATCGTTTGACATCAGTATCTAAATGTATTTGTATAATCTTAATAGTACATACAAGTTAGCTGGCTGTATACTTATTAGCTTGTTCGACTGTACACCTCAACTTAACCCTTAGTAGATTACAAGGTGTGATGTTATGTTATGTACTAGTTAGTCATGTACATGTCACCTACCTAGTCAGAAAGTAAAAGCTATGATTCGATGTCACTGAAAATTGCATACAAAACAAACAACATCATATAGCGTACCGAATAAAAAGTCTTTGAAACAAAAATTCGTAAACGTACTTTTTTTGAACGTTGACTTTTTACCAACAACCCGAGAGCGAAATAGCAACTGCGGCTGAACTCGCAAGCTAGCATAAACATTAAACCTCGATCCGTTCTATGCATTTTTCGCTTCGCGTGCGTTCTGCGACTATTCAGGGCTCGGCCCATTAACGTAATTGCTGTCCGTGTGTCATTCAATACAGTTTCCATCCTATACCGGACTAGGCCGGACACAGCTCGAAATGCAGAGTCGTTCGAATCAGGAGTTGTGGTTTTGTGTTGACTTTCGTTAGCTGTAGGATTAATTAAACGGATATGCTGTGACTATATTTTTGCCGATAGATTGGGGTGGTTGTTCCTGAATTAAAGATAGAAAGTTAATGTTTTAAGCTGTGTCTCACAAATGGCAATGTTATCATAACATCATACCTGTAAACTCTGAAGGGACGTGTACT
This sequence comes from Diarsia mendica, assembly GCA_949316265.1. Taxonomy (NCBI): domain Eukaryota; kingdom Metazoa; phylum Arthropoda; class Insecta; order Lepidoptera; family Noctuidae; genus Diarsia; species Diarsia mendica. Next base: position 19,966,078 of record OX438899.1, read on the forward strand.
TAAAAGTACACCCATATTTCGCTAGTTAAGTTAATAGGGTGTGAGCCTATTGCCATCAACCAGGCCCAAATCTAGACATCGTGGCTGCTACTGAGAAATTCCTGATGTAAAAACCCAGTAACACATGGATCGACAAACTTAGGACCTCATTCTCAGCAATCGTACTAGCAACCACTAGACTAACGAGGTGGTCAGGCAGTAGAATAAATCATCAATCAGTGAACTCAGCATATCGAATTACATTATACTACAGGATGTAAATGTACCCTTCACGAAGCCTAGCAATCTGTACATCAAGCTAAGTAACCCTACACAAAATAATTTTTTTTTGGGGTCAAAAACCATATTTTACGGAAAATTCAATATAGCACTCGTAAAACATTGTGCTAGTGGATGCCTTAAATAGTAAAAGGGTCATGGAGGTATTTTAAGTAAAGCAAACCTGAAATACTAGTATTTGCAAAAATAGCTGTTAAAAATTTTGAACTTTGACCCCCAATATATGTGATTCCCCAGGAATGGTGTAAAACAAAAAAGTGATCGCAGTGACGATGACGGAGAGAACAATATTGCCCTTTCAGATACGTTATGGGTATTTTTACACCCTCTTTGGCTTTATTTATTATGGCTCTCCCAAGCTGCACCACAAACACTGTTCTTCACATTTCACAACCATCTTCTCTCTTAAAATCTAACTATCATATTCCAAATACGACATCAATATTTTTTGCAATCAACGAATTTATTGAAAACCAATCATAACTTTTGGAACCCTGAAACTTGTTTTTACTCAAATTCACGCGTTCAAAGTTTCACACAGACCCAGTACGAAAGGGAAGTTTTTCACGCAATCTGCGAAATGTCAGGCACATCCTGACTCCAGAGATCCTTTATGAGATATGAGATTGGAAAATAAATACTGCATTGACATAGGATGTCGGAAGTTTTTCTATGTAAGTAAATTGAAAAAGTTTTAAGAACACCTACGTGAAGAGAAGACTTGGCTTGTATGTAATCCGTTGATGCATTACGCACATACATTACGAATTGATTAAGGCGGGGTTGCAGTAATTTTAAGATTTTCGAACCTATAAAAATCGAACTAAATACGAGTTTTTTAATAAATAAAAATCATTACATAAAAATTGAACATACTCTCTAGTAAATCGTAAAGATAGAAACGCGATTTAGAATGATCGGCTCGATACTTTTTTTTATCAAACATGACTCTAAATCACAATTTCAAACGTGTACTGCTAAGACATTTCATCATGAATTTATATGAAAGTTATATCAGTAGATAGAACTTTTTATTCTGAAGTAAATGGTGAAAACAGATTGTATAATTTCTTTATATTTTTTCTCCAAGAAGCAAATTAAAAACAGTCAAAATTTAGGCATTATATTGCTCGCGCGGCAGGGCGGGGGGCGAGGTCGTGCGTACATAAAAACAAAGTACTGCAACCTCGCCTTAATTTATACTTTTAAATAAGCAAGTCCAAGACCATATCCATTCACGAAACATAGCAATACAATAACATATAGTCGTCATCATCATCAGTTTATTAATGTTCCCACTACTGGGACAAAGGCATCCTCTAATTGATTAATTAATTGATGAGGTAGGTGTTTCTCTTTATTTTTGTTAATTAGACTGCAGTCTTCAGAGTGAAAACCCCGTAACTGTGAAAGAACTGTACATAGCAAACATCCATAAAGACACCCACATAGGCGATCCTGATTCCTTGCACTCTTCGATTAATAATCCTTTTGAGCGCCACAGTCAAGTATAATATAGACGACAAGCAAAAAAGTACCATAAGTCTTTCGAGTTAAGGTACTTTTTGGCTTGTCGTCTTACTTGACTGTGGCGCTCAAAAGGATCGAAGCTTGCACTCAACTGTTTTTTGATCTTCCGTTAATTCTATTTCGTATTCGTGTTTTTGGCGGGTTTTTTTACCTCTCTCTCTCGCACGCATCCCGATTTGATACCAAATGTTCTACGAACTCATATCGAAATATTGCAGGAAAAACGCAAGCGTCCTACTTTTATCGCGTCGTTATTATCAGATCAGTTTGTAACTTAGTAGCTAAGTCCTAATACATAAAGTACTAAAAACAGATATCGCAATAACGCATTCGGTATTATCGACCGAAAATAACGCGCCTGTGTGAGAGCCTTAAATCAATAGATACGGTCAGCATTAGAAGTACACTATCCAAAGTTTTAAAGCAGGTTTTTTAATGAAAACTTGTTAGAAATTACTCCTTACTAACAAGTTTTTGAAGAGTAAGGAATATTTTTAAAGAATAACTTCTGAAACATTAAAAATAATAGACGGAGTCCTGTACATGAAATAATTAAAATTCTTAAATGTAAAGCTACTTCCCACTGCATCCAATCCAGATGTCAGACACATAATATCTAAATCTATGATAAGATTACAAGCTTTGCAACGCACTCACTTACCCATTGTGACGTAGTACACTCGCGGACTTAGAAAATGGCTTAGGTACCATTAAGTTGATTATGAAATGTTTTATTGGTTAACGTAAAGCTCTTTAGTAAACTGATCCCACTAATGCCGGAACCGCGGGTCCAATCGACCAAGTTTATTTTTGAATTGGTCAATTGGACCCGTAGTCAAATTTGGGATTTGTGTAGTCCAGTAGAAAAAAGGTTTCTTGATAATTTTATAGTTAGACTACTGATTTTATCTTTAGATTAAAAACCACCTCACTGTGAAAGCAAACATTAATAAATCAATACATCTACCACCCCACTGCATTCAATACAGATGTCAGATACATATCTAGATCCATTATAAGATTACGAGATAGCTCTGCAACGCACTCAGTGACGGTCATTGTGTCGTAGTACGAGTACACTCGATGTCCAGCATTACCTGACCCCCCTTCTCACACCACTTGCTCACTATTCTTTATGCAAGGGGTCAGATAAAACTGGTCTATGACTGTACAATCGCGGGCATAGCAAATGGCTCACCATTAAGATGATCTTAAGATGCTTTAGTTGGTTATCGTAAAGGGAGCTGGTCAGTGGCCACAAATAAACTGGGATAAAGTCAGGGGAATGATGATGAGGTCGGTGTTTCTGTTTATTATTTTAAGATAGATTGCGGCCATCAGAGTGACTCCCACTTAACTATAAAAGGAAACATACATAAATTAATACATCTACAACCACACTGCATCCGATCCAGATATCAGACACAATCTAGATCCATTATAAGATTACGAGATAGCTCTGCAACGCACTCAGTGAATGCCATTGTGACGTAGTACAGTCAGTGCCCAGCATTACTTGAGTCCTCTACTCACATCAATTGCCCACTTCTTTTTTATACGAGAGGTCAGGTAATGCTGGTCTATGACTGTACACTCGCGGGCATAGGAAATGGCTCACCATTAAGTTGATCATAAAATGCTTTAGTTGGTTAACGTAAAGGGAGCTGGTCAGTGGCCACAAATAAACTGGGATAAAGTCAGGAGTATGATGATGAGGTCGTGTTTCTGTTTATTCTTTTTAGATAGATTGCATAAATCAATACATCTTCCACCCTACTGCATCTAATACAGACGTCAGATTCATCTAGATCCATTTTAAGATTACAAGATAGCTCTGCAACGCACTCAGTGACGGCCATTGTGACGTAGTAAACTCGCGGGCATAGGAAATGGCCCACCATTAAGTTGATCATAAAATGCTTTAGTTGGTTAATGTAAAGGGAGTTGGTTGGTTCGTAAATGGAGGCATTAGGTCAAGTAGTTGGTGTTGGCTGTACTTTATATAGATGCGGTTTTTATTTTTTAGGTTCCGTGAGTGTAGTTTTTTCTATTGTAGTTGATTGTTTATCCACGATTATTTTAAATAAATTGTATAGCGACTCGATCATCCTGCGTATGGTTTACGAAATAATGTTTCTTTATAATTATTTAAGTTCAATATTATTGTCTTTTTAACCGACTTCTAAAAAAGAAGGAGGAAGGAGTTTTATTGCATGAATTGCAGGGTCATGCACGTGTTTTTTCAATGTATTTATATCAACGACGATCATTTTCGAACATTATGAAGCAAAGTTTTGCGAATCCCTTCAAAATATTTTGGGTATTCGAATGTAAAAATGTGTTAGGCAATTACTGTGTTGGAAGTTTTAGGAACTGTTAGCTTCGACCACACTCTCAGCAATCAGGAATTCATTGGTCAATGCATTACGTGGTTGCTTCATTGGTATACGGCTCGAAGGACCAATGTTAATTTCATATTCGTATTCTGTGGCTTGTATTATCGCAGTATTTTAAGGCAAGTACTACACTTGGCTTAAAATACAACTATGAACTACTTAAACAACCCACGATAGGAAACGAGTCAGCCATCTTCACCTTAGAGTTGTCACGTTTCTCAAACAGGAACTACCTCAAAAGCGAGAAGAGAAAATAATATATGTTGTTAAGCATGTGTGGCAATCATAGTCTACGATCAGGAACAAAACGCGCTGCATGTACATTCAATATAATTATCTTGGTTTTGTTTACAAACTTGAAAAAACGCTGGCAAAGTCTGTCCGTCTATGCCTTATCTCGTATTATGCAAGTTACAAATGGACCTGACTGGGCGACGAGCCAACACGGCGTTGATAAGTCCTGTGGCCTCGGACACTGTTTGTGAGCCGAATTTATACAAGTCAATCTGACTTAAAAATTCGCAGTTTTAATTATAGATGTAAAAATAGAACAACGGTGATATCATTTGCTGCCATAACGATAGAATTGATTATTTGAATAGGTACCACCTTTGAAATTTGAATGCATAATTATTATAATAAACAAAGAGAGACAATTTTAGAAAGAGATAGCGAAACATTATAATAAATAAAAGCATTGTAATAAGACAAAAATAACTAGTTTTAAATTATAACCTGATGTGACATGCAAACGTGTGTTGAAAAATCAATTTACAGAAATAAAATCCGATTTATTTACTGTGAAACGAGCACAGACTGAAGCGAAAAACCCAGATCTCAGAATTAGCAATTAATTTGCTCAATTGTAACGTTTCGTTAGTAGCAAATTAGCGATACATGATGCATTTCCGATCGTGAAATAACATGTTTCCTTAAGATCGTATGCTACCTCAGATTAGCAACCCTTTTTGTGGTGGTTCAAACTTCGCTTGAAATACTGTTAGAATAAAGTTCTAATCAGCTTGCACTACAAAGCGGTTGTTACGTCTTTCGCTGCGGCCGAATAGTGCGAAATTAGTGGTATTTTGCAATTTACAAAAAAAACTATTGATTGGACTAAAAAAGTAAAACACTATGACTTTAGTATGTTGCTTGTAGAATTATTTGGCAAAAAAATCAGAACGATGACATGTATTTTAGTATGGTTTTTACTCGTTAAAAGAAATTTTTAGAGGTATCTTCGCGATTTTTTTCTACCGAGCAAAGTTAGTTGCATTATGTTTTCACAACACTATGGCACTAGCATATATCCTGAAGAATATCATATATTTTTCTGATATTGATTACTACGCATTATAAAACTTGCGTTTGAGGTACCATACGCTCTTAATTGTTAAATCTTAGTAATGAAATCAATTACAAGTATCCAACGAGGTAACCTCTACATGTTACAATATCATATTCTTTTTGATCTACCTGCATACGACTGAAAAAGAGTCAAGTTGTATTTTTCAATAGTACTACGTTTCACTTTTCACTCCTAAATAACGAAGAACAAGAAATGCAATAAGTCAAACTTGTGTACGTTTCTAATCAACCAAGGGCTTTATTGTAATCAAGCAATACCAACGCGTCTGCCTGGCGGCATTTTATTGCACTGACTTGTAATAAACGAAGATCTTCCTTCACTCTCATCGAATGAAATGACGGTAATAGTAAACATAAGATTTTTGTTTTGATGTTTGTTTGTTATTTAGCAGTTAAGATACTACTTTGATTGGAATATCATTATGTATTTAACTGCCTGCTAACCCTTCCAGCCTTATAGGCGTTTTATTATTTTTATTGTTAGGGTAAAACTTAAAACTTACCATTTCATCTACTTTACCCTTAATGTAACATGATGTCTGTAATTCCTGAAGTGTTAGGCAGCAAAAATCGATTTAACTAGGTCTCATATCTGGGAAAAATCGTGTTCCCTATTTCCACGCAAGCAAACCTTGGTCGCTCAGTTACGTATAAGATGAAACAATTAATTTAGTTAACACTTAAACAAGAATAGCTCAAAAGACCACAAAATTTTGAAACGCTAAGGTGACTTATTTCAGTATAGAACTCTTCCAGGAAACCTGCGATATTTTTAGGGTTCCGTACCTCAAAAGGAAAAAAAACAAAAAACCCGACTGCTTAAAAACAAAACTAAAAAGAATAAAATAAGCCTCAGAATTTAAAAGCAGAATAGAAGGATCAACAGTCGGGACCCATTCATTTTTGTGACTTATCAAGGAGCTCCCCGTAAAATTTAAATGGGTCCCGACTGTTGATCCTTCAATTCTGCTTTTAAATTCTGAGGCTTATTTTATTCTTTTTAGTTTTGTTTTTAAGCAGTCGGGTTTTTTGTTTTTGTAATATTTTTTTTTATTTAACACTTTTTAGTCAGTTTTCATTAACTTCGTTATTACTATTATATGACGGTGGTAGATTTCGATTCGATTTTATATCCATTCCGTACACGTAAAAAAATCCGGTGAACGATTTAAAGTTATTAGAACAAACAATTTCGTATTTCTTACATATAAGAAATACGAAATTGTTTGTTCTAATAACTTTAAATCGTTATATATCCTAAACGGTTTTATAAAATGAAAAATCATAAAGGAAACCTAATATTCATTTTCAAATACCTATTCAACGATACCCCACTTGACGTGGTGCGTCGAAATTTTTTTTTTTCATTTTGACAATATGGCGACTAGTTGTTACTATATTGAGTATTGTTTACTGTAATGTTTTTAGTGACACTCGCGAGGTTAAGACGAATCGATTGACGTATGGATCATCAAAATCGGCCAAGGCGTTTGGCCTCTACAGTGCCACATAGGAACAAACATACATACATACATACATAGACTGATAAACACATAACCCTTCTTTGCTTTGCGCAGTCGGGTAAAAACGGAACCCGTAGAGGATCACTTTGTTGTCCGTCTGTCTGTCTGTCTGTCAAGACCTTTTTTCTCAGGAACGCGTGGAGGTATCAAGCTGAAATTCATATCAAATACTCAAGTCTATGGTCTCTTGGAGCTGTGAAAAAATCAAACTTCTAAGTCAACG